>JAJQJQ010000052.1:1200000-1886679 GCA_028622995.1 Panagrolaimus kolymaensis | reverse complement strand
GCCTAAGCCTAAAGCCTAAGCCTAAGCTAAGCCTAAGCATACTAAGCCTACGCCTAAGCCTATGCCTAAGCCTAAAGCTAAGCCTACCTAGCCTACTAGCCTTAGCCTAAGCCAAGCCCTAAGCCTAAGCCAAGCCTAAGCCTAAGCCTAAGCCTAAGAGCCTAAGCCTAGCTAGCCTAAGGCCTAAGCCGAAGCTAAGCCTAAGCCTAAGCCTAAGCCTAAGCCTAAGCCTAAGCCTAAGCTAAGCCTAAGCCTAAGGCCTAAGCCTAAGCCTAAGCCTAAGCCTAAGCCTAAGCCTAAGCCTAAGCCTAAGCCTAAGCCTAAGCCTAAGCCTAAGCCTAAGCCTAAGCCTAAGCCTAAGCCTAAGCCTAAGCCTAAGCCTAAGCCTAAGCCTAAGCCTAAGCCTAAGCCTAAGCCTAAGCCTAAGCCTAAGCCTAAGCCTAAGCCTAAGCCTAAGCCTAAGCCTAAGCCTAAGCCTAAGCCTAAGCCTAAGCCTAAGCCTAAGCCTAAGCCTAAGCCTAAGCCTAAGCCTAAGCCTAAGCCTAAGCCTAAGCCTAAGCCTAAGCCTAAGCCTAAGCCTAAGCCTAAGCCTAAGCCTAAGCCTAAGCCTAAGCCTAAGCCTAAGCCTAAGCCTAAGCCTAAGCCTAAGCCTAAGCCTAAGCCTAAGCCTAAGCCTAAGCCTAAGCCTAAGCCTAAGCCTAAGCCTAAGCCTAAGCCTAAGCCTAAGCCTAAGCCTAAGCCTAAGCCTAAGCCTAAGCCTAAGCCTAAGCCTAAGCCTAAGCCTAAGCCTAAGCCTAAGCCTAAGCCTAAGCCTAAGCCTAAGCCTAAGCCTAAGCCTAAGCCTAAGCCTAAGCCTAAGCCTAAGCCTAAGCCTAAGCCTAAGCCTAAGCCTAAGCCTAAGCCTAAGCCTAAGCCTAAGCCTAAGCCTAAGCCTAAGCCTAAGCCTAAGCCTAAGCCTAAGCCTAAGCCTAAGCCTAAGCCTAAGCCTAAGCCTAAGCCTAAGCCTAAGCCTAAGCCTAAGCCTAAGCCTAAGCCTAAGCCTAAGCCTAAGCCTAAGCCTAAGCCTAAGCCTAAGCCTAAGCCTAAGCCTAAGCCTAAGCCTAAGCCTAAGCCTAAGCCTAAGCCTAAGCCTAAGCCTAAGCCTAAGCCTAAGCCTAAGCCTAAGCCTAAGCCTAAGCCTAAGCCTAAGCCTAAGCCTAAGCCTAAGCCTAAGCCTAAGCCTAAGCCTAAGCCTAAGCCTAAGCCTAAGCCTAAGCCTAAGCCTAAGCCTAAGCCTAAGCCTAAGCCTAAGCCTAAGCCTAAGCCTAAGCCTAAGCCTAAGCCTAAGCCTAAGCCTAAGCAACTTAAAGGCTTAGAGGAAATATTCGTTTAAAAAGGGAAAGCCATCTTCTCAAAGTATCCAAAACAAAATTTTTTTTATTAAATTTCTAAGTCTAAACTTGAGAAGTGTGAAGAAAAAATTTTTTTTCTTTTCAACAACAAAAAAAAACCGTAAACCTAAACTCTTAAACTTTAGTAACAAAAAAATTATTGTTTTGAATTTTTAAAAGCTCACAAATAAAAGCAGACTTTTCTGTAATGCTATTAATTTTATTAATTTTTTCTCTGCTTATTTTTTGACAAATATTCGCAATTAAAAAACTAGCTCGCCACTAAATATTTTATTTATTTATGCTTTTCTTCTTTTCTTAAACGATTAAACATTAAAAATAATTTTTTTCATTGTACAATGTTTGTTATCGATGGTGCCGTGTCTCCTTCGATAAAAAATATTTGTTTAATATTTTGCATATTTATAGGGTTAGTTACTTGAATCGCTAATTAAACCATTTGATGTTTTTTTTTTATTGATATCGCTTTTATGGCAGGCTGTTGCGACCATCAATAGCTTATGGTAATTGAAAAATATTTTATTCATCCAAAAAGTGAATGATATAAAAGTTAATTGTATGCACACAAAAAAACGTCAAAGTTATTTCATCAACATTTTTTTTATCGAGTCATGAAATTAAAAATGATCTTTTGGTTTTAATATTTTGGATTTGGTGGATTTACTCAATGTTATATTAAACCATTCCAACAAAATTATAATAATATTGTGAACTCATTTCATCGATATCCTCGACAGTTTAATGGCCTAAATTTTTCATTAGCATCCAACAATAATAATTGATTTGCAGCGGTAAGAACAGCAACAAATTCATAAAATCCATATTTTATAAATCCAGGTTGCATGGCCATTGGCCAATCAATGGATATTTCAATAATAAATTTGTGTATTCCTCCACGAAGCAATAATTTCGTTGCTATTGTTGGAAGTAATTCACCATTATTTTCACCTCTTCCAGAATCCGGATATCCGAATATCCATTTTGAGTTGGGGTCGCAGGTGGACCAATGACATGAAGATGTCCAATATTTCCACATTGTTCAAATTTAGGCGACAATGGTAATTAATAATGGAATTCGACAATCACGATTTACTTTATTATCTAACACTTCCTACTCCTTCCACAGGTAGTAGTAGTAGTAATAATGATAATAGCAACAGCGGTATTACACCAACAACAAGAAGCAGTACTTTAACTCCACCAACTCCTCAAAGTAAAATTTTAACAAAATAATATGTATGTTTTTATATCAGATTTTTTCTTTGTTGTTGTAAAAAATATGCTTTTTGGTTCAAAAATAAATAATGAATCTACGGATCGATAAACAATTTCCCAAGTAAAAAGTATGAATTTTATCGCTAGCTAACAAGTAAATTCATTTATGTAATAAAAAACCAAAAAAAATAGTTCTTCACTTTCCATTCCTTCTTATTTCAATCTCAAAAGCCGTGCTTTAACTTTGAAGAGAAAACAATGATAAAAAAGTGAGTAAAAAAATTGCGTAAACTTAACTTTTCCCAAGCCCCAAAAATATGAATGTTTACAACAACAAAAAATGATTTTTGAGTTTTGCTCTAGAATATGATAGCTTTGGCATTCTCAAATTTGCTTTGTTTAATCCAACTGCAATTAAACACCAAAAAGCAAGCGACAAGCTTTTGGTTTACGATATTTTTTTTGAAGCAAAAATCCAACATAATTTTTTATTAAATAACAAACCTCAAAATTAATGCCACTGTAAACACTGAAGCAATTATAACTAATAATCGTTCAAAAGTTGATGAAGCAAGAATTTTTCGATCACCCAATATTTCTGAACTTTGTGAACTTAAATCAACTTCAGCTGGTTGATTCAAGGTCCTTAAAAAATAACAAAAACTATTTTCATTCAATCAATAATTTGCTTTGTCGCCGCGCATTGAAGCAATAAAGAAAAGTTCGAACTAACCCAATATATCCATGCATCGAGGCTAAAAAATCAAAAAGTTGATAACTTAAAAATACAGCGAAGCAAGAGCTTCGTGTCAGGCATTTACATATCCAAATATCATCTGTGGAGAATTTCTCCACATCCATTATTATTTCTTCCAAATACAAAAATCGATTAAACCTTTAATTTTTGGAAATTTGAAAAGAAAAATGAAAGAAAGCGATTGAAAGCTTTGACTTTGACCATTCAAGTTGCTCACACACATGCAATCAATCGTCTTTAGTCTAAAATGGATGATTTTCTTTTTCTTACTTCAAAGCTGTAAATTTTTTGTTTGTTTTTAATAAGTCTTTTTTTAGTGAAAGTTTTTGTTTTGTTAATTCCTGATTCCTGGCAACTTTCTATGACTGAAAAAAAAATGTTGGTAATTTGTAAACATAATATTTTTTATGCCCCTAATTCGACGAATCTATGAATTTATGATTCCTCTATCGACCTTTAAAGCCATTCTTTGTTGCAGTAAAATACTTAATTTTACCGACAATAAATTTTGGTATTAACTATTTGATATTTTAATATTACTTTTTTTGAGATATACTTTCTGTTTGAGACAAAAATAAAATAATAATGCAATCATACTCTTTGAAGCTTTGATGATAAAATAGTTTTCATCAAAAAAAATTTTTTTCATACTTCTTTGCTTTTTTGAATCTCCGCCAAAATGCACAGTATATGAATGAATGCGTTCACCAACGAAGAAGTGTGAAACAAAAAAAAATTAGAGCAACGATGAAAGCAAGTATGATCGAGAAAAAAGTTGATATTTTTTTCATTTTCTGCCTCAGCTGAACAAGCTATTATTAATCCAAAGAATATCATTACAAAATGTGCGACCAGCCTTTTTTTGTTTGTTGACAATCTTTATAATTCCACCTTCTTTTTTTCTTTGCTGTTTGTCATTTCCAATTGCGATGATGACATTTTTATAAAAGTTTGAAGAATAATTTATTTTTTAATATTAATAATTTACCACCATTTTGAATTTTTTGCTATATAAAACATATGATAACAAACAAAAACATAGAAGTCTAAGATAAACAATATTTTGAAGCAAGCAAGTTTAAAATAAAGTAAAAATTTTTAAGAAAATCAACAAGACACATGGAAAAAAGATAAAATTGCACTCGCTTTTTAATTAATAATGAATGTTTTCTTTTTTTGCTTGGGAATTTACAATTAATTAAAGAGTAAACATTTGTCCTCGACATTCTGGGCAATGAAGTTTGGGATCAGAAAATGTTGGTGATGCAGAAGAAGCTTCGGGTGTCGTCGATGTTCCATTTGGAATTTCCATAAAATGATTAGAAGTATGATGTTGACGATGCTATAAAAAATAAAAACTTAATAAACTTATTTTTTTTTTTTTATGAAATTCGTAATTTAAAAAAGTTTCATTTTGGGAAGCTTCGATTTACTCAATAATCTTTTCCTATTTTCTTTAAAAACTTTTTATGGTTTTTTTTTTCATAGTTTTTCGACTAAAAATTTTACTTACCTGAAGTTCAAACAAAATTTTATTTAATTTATCCAACGCTTCATTATTATTTGGTGATGGTTGCGATGATGCACCAGCTTCATTGAAAGGATTTTTGCCATTTAAAATATTTTCATTATTTTTTGTTGTTGTTGCAGCAGCGACACTTAAAACAGGAGGAGATTGTCCAAATAAATTATACAAAATTTGCTGTAATTCTGCGATTTGAGTTTGAGCTGCTTTCTTTTCAAATGATAACTGCGAAATGAGGGCATCCTTTTCAACAGCTTTCTTTTGAATATTTGATCGTTGAAACTGATATAAAGCGATATATTCTCCAATGGATTCATTTTCTGATTCCAATGCAGTTAAAAAATATTGCATTTTATCATTGGCAATTTTAATTTCATTTTTTTCTTTCGATAAAATTTCCAAACGATTTTCAAGGGTTTTTATTATTTCATCTCTCGACATTGAAGCTCCACCTGAACTTGAAGAAGATGATGAAGAAGAAGTTGGAGAAAGTTGGGGAGAAAATACAACTTTAGAATTTTCTTGGCCTTCATCGTTAATTTCTGTTGCTGCTGCTTCTTTAGCAAATTCTAACTCAGGCGAACAACGCCTTTCATTAAGGGCAAAAGTTTTTTCTTGGTCACTTTCTGAAGGAGAATTAATTTTCTGATTTTCCACATTTGCATAATTTTTTGATTCTTCCTTTTCAAAATATATTTCTTCTGTTGTTTGAATTCCTTGCTCAACTTTTTTAGGTGATAAATAATTTGGTTGAAGATTTTTGCCTTCGATCTAAAAAATAGAGGAAAAAAACCCATTAATTTTTTGCTCAAATAAAAAACTAACAATTTCATCCATTTGTTTTTGAAGTTTTTCTATGGTTACTAAAGCTGTAAGCCGCTGATCTTCGTGTAAAGCACTTTGATTTGTAACTTCAACAAATTTATCTTGAAGTTCTCCCAATTGTTCCTTCAATTCAATATTTTGTGCTATCGCCCGTGAAACTGTAGCCTTTTCATTTTGTAATTGTTCAAGAAGTAAATGAACATCCTAAAAAATTTTTTTTTTAAATAAACAAAATTTTAATATTTAGGTATATTTACCATTTGTACAGTTTGTTGGGTGGCGATATCATTTTGAAGATTCATTAATTTTGCTTTTTCATTTGCATTTTGGCTTTCAAGCTCTTCGATAATTGTTTCCTGCAAAAAAAAAAAAATGCATAGTTAATAATTAATGGTCAAAAACTCAAAAAATGGGAACAAAAAAATGACTTTTTTTAAAACTAAATTTTGAGCCAAAAATTTAGAAAAAGCAAATTTCAAATTCTTCAGAAAAAAAAAGCACCAAATTTAGCTTTTTCAAATTTTAAGGCATTACTGTAAGTTTGAGCTTTATTTTTTATAAAAAATGCTTTTTGATTCATTTTTTTGTTGCTTTAGTAAATAATGAAATTATTAATCTTTGCGGCTAAATAATTCATTAAAAACTTTTTTCCGTCAAAGCAAAAAAAAAGAAAAAAAAATAAATAAATACCTTTTCATTTATAATTGCTTCCATTTCGTGGATTCTATCGACCGCTCGGGAATAATCTGATTGAATTGCAAATAAACTATTTTTTAATGCATCAAATTCAACCATATCAATATTATTAGCAACAGCCATCGATGAAGCTGATGATGAAGTTAAATTTGTTGCTGAATGGGATCTCTGTTTTGCATCTTCCATAGTTGCAACTAAATTTTGGTGTTGTTGAGAAGCAGCCGCTGCAGTTGCTGCTTGTTGGTTTAGAATAAAATTAATTTTTTCTTGAATTTGATAATTATTTGTTTCTAATTCCACTTTTTCTCTTTCAACCATATTTAATTTTGATTCAAAATATGCAACTTTTTGATTTAATTCTCCAATGCAACTTTCATAATATTCTCGAGTTCCAAGTTGCTGCCGCTGAAATTCATCCAATTTTGTTTGAAGCATTTCAACTTCGCCCAATAACTTTTGATTTTCCATATTTAAATTTATATATGCTTCTTGATGGTCTTTAGAATTTAAATTTTTTTCTTCTGAATTATTAAAAGTTAATTGTTTAATAAAAATTTCTTTCATTTGTAATTCATGCTTCATCGAAGCCACAGCCTTTTCAAGGTCTTCCTTTTCATTAAAAATATATTTGAGTCTTGCTTGAGTGTCATTTCGATCTTGATTAACTTGACGAATTTTTGATTCTAATTTAAGCGATTCTTGCCTTTGCTTTTCTAAATCGGATGTAACCGATTTTAATTGCCTCGCTAATCGATCCACTTCTTCGTGAAGTTTTCTTTTTTCAGTTTCATATAAATTTGATGAACCATTGGTTGATCGAATTTGGTCCTAAAAAATTGCATATTTTTGCATTTTGGTTCGCCATGATAAAGCTTCAATAAACGAACGAACGTACGTGTAATGCTTTATTTTCTGCTTCGAATGATGCAAGTTTATTTTTGAATGTTCGAAGTTCACTTTGATATGAAGTTTTTTCTTCAATTGCAACGCTCAAAGCTGTTTGTAATTTAGTTATTTGTTCAGCAAATTCTTTAGAAGTTGAATTTTGTAATGTTTGATTTGCAAGATTATATGCTGTATGAAGTTCAGCATAATGAGTTTGCTAAAAACTAATTTTGTTTGATTGAAACGATAAAAATAAGCAAGAAAGAAAAATTAATCTTACTAAAGTTTGAAATTTTTGTACAACATCCGAATAAGTTTTATCTTTGTCCTCCAAAGCTCGCTTTAAATAAATTAATTCTTGCTAAAAAAAGGAATTGCTATTAATATTAACTTCCTTCGTTCGTTTCAATAAAAAAAATAAATAAAACATACTTTTTCATTATTGGTCAAATTAAAATTATTGTTTGGTTTAGATATTTCACAAACAGATGAAGCTCGTGATGATGGAATACTTGCGGCATCGCTATATGATTCATGTCCATCTAAAGTTTAATAAAAAAGGTTGTAGCTGCTAATTCAATCTCTCCAAAATGCAACAAACAAAAAAAAGCTTACTTAGATGGTTCATTTGACTCATTTCACCATTTTGTGGGTGCTTCGTTTGGTATTTTTTGAGCTAAAAATCCAATCAAGTTTTTATTCCTGCTAAAAAGCTATCGCTAAAACTAACTAATTGACGAGCTTGTAATAATTTAGCTTCTTTGTTATCTTCCATTGCTATGATTATAATTATTTTTTGTAGCAGTTAAATACCATATCATTCATTAATAAAAAATACAACAAACAACAAATAATCTTTTAATTATTAGAAACTTGTATTTGGAAGCAAAATAAACTGCTAAAAACCAATTCCACGTAGCAATGGAGAGTGAAAGAAACAAAAAAAAAGTTGTGGTATGAATATGTGAACGCTATGCCAGAAAGAGAATTGCTTTCAATGATGATGGTTTTTAAAGGAAACACTTTTATTTCGAACAAGTTAAAACACAACAACAAAAAAAAGAATGATTTATTTTAACTTGACATCACAAAACAATAATAATCAATACAAAAATCAAACATAAAATATAATAGTAAACCTAAGCATAAAACATTTCAATCAATTATATTTGCGATG
This sequence comes from Panagrolaimus kolymaensis, assembly GCA_028622995.1. Lineage (NCBI taxonomy): Eukaryota > Metazoa > Nematoda > Chromadorea > Rhabditida > Panagrolaimidae > Panagrolaimus > Panagrolaimus kolymaensis. Next base: position 1,878,208 of record JAJQJQ010000052.1, on the reverse strand, counting down.
AACAAAGTGTGGATGAGTTTGAACTGTGATTTCATCAGGATCTTCTGGGTCTCCTTTCCATTTGCTTAAAATTTTGAAGACATCATGACCCATTGTTTCAGTATCCCATATTTCTTGGCCACGAGCTAAAAGTTAATCCATTAGTTGTGATTACAATAGAAACATCACTTACGTAAACGCTTTTGAACACAACGTCTTTTTCCTTCACGATAATCTCCACCAATTGCCATTTCTTCGATAAGTGCTAGAATTTGATGTTTTGTCTTGAAATCAACACGGCGTTTTCTTTCTCTATTCCATTGAAATTGCCCAACGACCCATGGATCCCATTCCTATAAAACGATAATACAATAGCATTTGTACAGCAAACGAAACAAGATACCTTATGCGATCTTTCCAAGAAGAACCTTATTTGAGGATTGTTTTCTCTAAAAAACAAACAATAAACGTTAAAGCAAAAAGACAAGAAAAAACATACCTAATATGAGGCAAATATTCGTCAACAAATTCTTCCATTCCAGCACTTTTTGGAGAATACGCTGTCCATGAAAGTCGAAGAGTACGAAAATTAGGACAAAATTTCATCAGTTGAGCGGTATATCCATTCTTCGGAGCATGCAAGTAACGATGAATGTGAGTCATCTAAAAGAAAGTCTGGTAAAAACCTCAAAAGTTAGAGGCAAAAAGATTACAAATATGCGATGGTAAAGGCACCAAGAATCAAGAAAATCAAAGACACATAAGCTATAAACACTTTATTCAACAAAAAAAAACAAGAAAATAAGAACAAAAAAAGTTTACGAATCTTTCATGGAACGATATTCGGCATAGTTGATAATAGTTTGAGGTTGTTCTTCAGCAAGTTCACGAATAAGGCTGGCCCGAAATTTCTTATACAATTCTATTTTACCATTGATTTCTTTATTCTTGTTCAAGGTTCTTTCAAGGAATTCTTTTGTGTAAAGTTGGGGGTTTTTGCCTTCATCGACGGAATCAAGTAGTTCAACAGGAACACGAACATCAACGAACTTGTCTTTAAGTTTATCAAGATCCTAAAAATGAAAGGCGTTGTTAGTTTTCATAAAGCATCTTCACAAGAAAATTCCAAACATACTCGTAATCCATGAACCATAGTATGAATTTTGTTGAGTAAAGGTTCTTGACTCCGAGGAGTAAATTCAGACATTATAACACCCATTTGTCTTGCATTTTCCTAAAATTCAAGTCAAAAGTTAAATCAATCAATCAACCAACTAAAAGCTTACTTGAAAGTGTTCCAGCGTTTGTTCTAATTCATTAAACTTTTGATCGTCAGGCGATGTAGCTTCTCCAGGAGCCATTTTCTTTACTTTCTTTCTTCAAATCGATCGTTTTCTGTATTCAAATATTCTTTTCTTATTTCTTCAAGATCAATTTCGAACGGACGATTCTTTTCTAAGCGCTAAAAAATATCATGTGATTAAATAGTTGACAAAGAAAAAGTGATATCATACTCGTTCAACACAATCACGATAAGCTTCGTGTAATCTTTCACAGGGATTTGAGGCGTGTTTATGGCGATAATCAGGAGAAATAAATTTTTGAAAAAATTGAGTAAAGCACTTGTCGTAAATCTGAAAAAATAAAAGCATTATGAAGTGGATGATGATGTAAGAGACGAAGGTTTCAAGGAAAGATGATAAAGGAATTAATAAACTTACTTGTTTTAATTCGTCGCACTCTGGAAAGATACTTGGCATATATCTTTCAGACATTGAACATTTCTAATTCAGCTGGATCAAAAAATGCAGCAACAAGAAGAGAGAAGAGAAAAAAGTTGAATGAAGCAAACAGCAAAAAGTAAGCCATTATTGTTCGTTACAAGAGTGTGGGTAAATGATTGAGGCTGCTTTTTTTTTTGCTGCCAAAAATCGCTGAACTTAACTTTGAAAAATTTCAAAGAAAAAAAAGCTTCAAACTTTCTTTTATTTTTCAAGCAAAATTTTGTCGTTGCTGCTTTTCTTGAACTTCATTTTTATTTTGTTAATTGCTAGATATGGATAGGTCCGAGATAAAAGATCGAGAATATCTTTATAAATTGGTGATTGGGTAAGTTTCTTTATCGCTTTTTTGTTATCAAAGACTTATGTACTTTTATTTTTTAGTCAACTCTTTTATGATGGATATCGTCAAGTTGCTGCAAATCTAGCGGAAGAAATTGGAATGGTTCAAGAGCATGCAGCTCCATCAGATAAACTGTTTCGTTTATTCTCAATCGCAAAGCAATTTTCTGATGAACCTGAAAAAGAAAATGGAGAGTCATTTTTCAAAGTATGCAGGCTTTTTATTCTTCATGGATTGCTTTTACCTCTTTTTATGTTTTTAGTATAATGCTGAATCAATGGGACTTGATCTTGAATACGATGCTGATGTCGCTTCAACAGCTCCTGAACCTGCCTCATATGAAACTGTTTTTTTATCAACTCATAAAGCACCATGTCGATCAGCAACTTTCAACACTGATGGTTCGTATTATGGTTTCACTTGAACAACTCTTTCTTTCATTCGTTACTTTTTTAGGCTCATTAGCTGCTATTGGATCTGCTGATTGTTCCATCAAAATTTATGACATTGAAAAAATAATTGCAAGAGAAGTGAGGTATGTGCTTTTAGTTACTCCGTTGTGAATGCTGCTTTATCTTTGAATTTTTAGAGGTGAAAACATTACTGATGATCAGATTCAACCTGTAATTAGAACTCTGTATGATCACATGGATGAAGTTAGCTGTTTGGCATTCCATTCTCGCGAAGCAATACTGATATCTGGCTCTCATGATAAAACTATCAAATTTTTTGATTATTCCAAAATGGCAGTGAAACGTTGCATGCGCTCAATACGTGAAACTGAACCCGTTCGTGCTTTTGCGATACATCCTGGTGGAGAATTTTTACTGGTTGCTGTTGATCACCCAACTCTTCGACTTTACAATATCGAAACTCAACAATGTTATGTGTCATCAAATCCTTTGGATCAACATGAAAGAGCTGTAGTTGATGTCTGTTATGCTGATAATGCTAAACTTGCTGTGAGTGGTTCATTGGATGGTGATGTTAAAATCTGGGATGGTATATCAAATCGTTGCGTTCAAACTTTCACTCGTGCTCATGATGGTGTACCAATAAGAAGTGCTAAATTCACAAGAAATGCTAAATACATCTTAACAACTGGAACTGATTGCAGTGTCAAATTATGGGAACTTTCAACCAATCGATGTATTGTTGCTTATACTGGTGCTGGTGGATCGGGATTTAGTGATTATTCTGCTCCTGCATCTTTCAATCATAACGAAGATTATGGTAGCTTTATTACTTTTCACTTTCTTTCTTTCATTACCAGTTGATGTTTTAGTTCTTCTACCTGATGATAAATCTGGTAGCTTATGTACCTGGGCATCAAGAACTGGTGATAGAAAAAGGTTGCTCGCTCTTGGTCACACAGCACCTATTCGTGATTTTGTCCATTCAAGGACATCTCCTGCATTTATTACATGTTCGGATGATTGCAAAGCCAGATTCTGGTACAAAAAATTGTAATTTTGTTATGTTTTTATATTGTAATTTTTTGCATTTTTTGTTTGTTTATTATTTTGTCGTTAAATAAAGTCTTGTTTCAATCTTGTTTTTGTGTTTGATTTAATCACCATTTTGAATGCAGTTAAAATCTTATCTTGAGGAATTCTCAGAGGAATAATCTTTCTTTACGAAGAGACTGAACTCACAACTGAAAAATGCTCACAGCAGGAGATGCTTGCTTTTCTTTTTCGTTAAAATTTTTCATCCACGAATAAGTGAAAGGGCTTGCTTGCTTCTTATTTGCCATGTTGATGGAGGAGAAGGAAGTATGTACTAACTACTAGCTACTAGCATAAATATTGAATCATCTTTTGCCAGCAGCAACAACAATAAACAATAAAACCAAAGTTGGTGGTTGTTGGAAATAAAAAGTAAAGAGAAAAGAAGAAGAAAAAATATTGGAGAACCACCACCAACCATCGCGACGACGCATCATTGTAAAAAAAAAAAGCAAAGCGACAACGACAACAAGCGACGAGCGAGGTCGTTGTTTCGTCGTTATTTCCTCCATCGATCGTTCATCTTTCTTTCTTTCTTCTTTTATTTGGTTTTGCGCATTTTTAGTTTTTTATATGTATGTATTTATATTTGATGACGACAACGACGACAGAGAAGAAATTAAAAAGGGAAAGCTGGATATTCTTTTTCTTTCTTTTTTGTTTTGTTTAAAAGTTTATTATATTATTATTTTATTTTTTCAACAAACTCAAAATTTCACTTTTTTATTTTTTCATCATCAAAAAATACGATTATGCAAACGATTTGTAAGGATTTTTTCTCTTTGATATTCCATTAGAAAAAGCAATATTAAAACCTTCTTCTTCTTCAGGGAATCATGTATTATCTTCTCCATCTTCATCAGCGATTAAATGCGGTGTTATTGGACCTTCAAATAAATCCATAATTGTTGGAAATCCATTAGAATATTTTAGTTATGATCCTTTTGGACAAACAAAGGTACGACGGATACTAATTTCTCTTTCTTTCATTCCAAAAATGGTTTAGTTTGAAAGATTTTTCATTTGAAGCAACTTATGTATTTGCAAACAAACATGATAGTTTTATTTACTAAAATTACTTTGGCTCCTGCATTTAGCAATTTTAATTTTTCACAATTAAAGCTTGAAATATTTTTTAGGCTTTAACATCTCCACGAAGTTTAACAACGATTATGAAACTTTCAAATAATGGAAGATTTCTTGCATTAGCATCAGAAATTGTGGATTTAATGGATTTAGAAAGAGGTACATACATTATTTATAAAATCTTTCAATTAAATACTCTATTTTTTTAAATTTCTTCTCTTTTTTTAAGGCAAAGTTGTTCGACAATTTACTGAACATACAAATACCATAACAGGAATATGTAGCAATAATTCAACCCCACATATTTGGGCCACAGTTGGATCAGATAAAACTATGAGAATATTTGATAGTCGAATACATCCTGGACAAGTTTTATGTTTGAGAAATGATTATCGACATCGATGTATTACATATGCACCTAATTCAATGATGTTATTTTGTGGCGGAGATAATATATTTATTTTTGATGTTCGAATGAATACAGAATTTAATTCCATTAAAACTACAAATCAGGCATGCTTTTTATAAATGGATTTTGGTTTTTCTTAAAATCACTTTTTTGAAGATTTGTTTATTGATTCAAAGATGCTTTCTTTATTAATAGCACCCTTTTTTTCAGGTTTACGATTTAAATTGCCATCCAGAAGATTGTGTGGTGCTTGGTTGTACGGATGATCGAATGATAAAAGTTTGGGATATTGATACTCGAGAATGCGTATCCCAAAGTTTCCCACTTGAATCCCAACCACAAAAAGTTTTATTTGAAGCTTTTGGTAAAGCTGTTATTGCATGCACCAATCAAAAATTATATGCATTTGATTGGGAACCTTTTCAAGTTTTATCCCAGCATTCTTGGTCAGCTTCAAAGCAATCAAAATTAATGACTTTAAATGGTGAAAATCAATTTTCCACAACATCCTTGCCATCGCAATCAGATAATAATTTTGTTGTTGATACTCTTGATATTCGAAATGAAGATGGATTAATTATGCATTTAGGAATTTCAAGGAATGCAAAATTAAATGAAAATTTAAGTTTACGAACTATTCAAGTTGAGGCAAGTTTTTTTTTGTTGCTAAAATATTTCCAATGCTTTTTTACAAAACCAAAAATTCCGCTAACTAAAATTTTTTTTTGCCTCAATAAAGCAGCAGCTAACTTTCACTTTTTTTTCTTGAGCTCTTTTTTTCCGTCGTAACTTGTCAAAAGTATATATATTTTTTATTCCAATCCAATTTTAAAGGAAACCTTTGATGGTCACTTTTTTTTGAGTTCCTTTTTATCCCAAAAAAAGAAGCGAGAAGAAAGAGCAATTTTCATTTTCCATTTTTTTTTGTTTGTCTGTGACATGACAATGCAGGGAATACCTTTTTTCTTCTTCTTCGCCGCTATTATTAGTATTCGTTGCTAAGGGTGACCTTTCTTCCTTGTGTCTCTCTCTCGACTTTATAGAAAAACTTTTTTTTAATGGTTTTACGTTCAAAAAATAATTTTTAAACTCCCATTCTTTTTTTAGCACCTGTTAGCGTCACCCGAAGGAGAAGTAGTTGACGATAAAGCAGCGTCGTCTGTAAATCAAGCTTTATCTTCGCCGAGTGAAGATTTTAATACCTCTTTTGAAGAAGCATCTTTATCCGATTCAACTTCAACATCAGCAACAACGACCACTCCAATAAAAGAAGAAAAAAATATGGCTGGAGCATTGTTGGTACTTGAACCTAGAAAAACTGATGCCAATTCCTCATTCATTCGTAAACTTCCTCGATCAACTTCAAGTTCAAGAAATTTACTTCCATCTTCACCAAAGAAAAGTGTTCCAGTTGCGGCTGCTGCTGCTGTTGCCCAACAACACCAACAACACCAACAACCAACAACGAGTGGAGGAGGATCATTAAGGGCTCGATCATCCAGCACTCATTCCCTTCATTCAACCATTCAAAGGAATGATAGTGGAGGTGGTGGAAATGAAAGAAAATTAAAAGGTAAAAATACAGAAATATTTTAAGGAGAGAGATAAAAAAACTTGAAACTCCACCGAAAATAATTTTACCTTGTAAAGCTTGGAAAAATATTCGTCGATCAAAATAACAAATTTTCATTAATCTCATTTTTTAAGTACACTCCTAAAAGATTTTTTTGGCCTATGATTATCGGTGATTTTTAGAGCCATCAGTTATACAGAAAAGTGGAGGAGCAACAACATCGTCGTCATCACAGCCTCGATTGAGACATGGTTCAGGAAAGCCTCCAAAAGGTGGAGGAGGAGGAAGCAGCAGCAGCAGTGGTGTTTCTCGGCCAACCCAACATCAACAACAAATTCCACGTGGAAAATCAATAATTCGAAATAAAAATGAAAAAACCTTTGAAGATATAAAACAAACAACTAATGATTTTATTAAAATATTAAAAAATCGTAAAATGGGCATTCAAAAGGTTAAAGCTGTATTGAAATCCAGGCATTGCAATGAAGGTGAGTGACAGATAGCTTTAAGTAGCAAAAAATCTAAAAATGATAAAAACTAAAATATTTTTGTTTTACAAAATTTTCCGGCAGTTAAAAACATTGTTGAATTGCTCAACATTTTCTAATAACAAAAAAGTTTTTTAGATGAAGTTTTTGATGAATCCATAAATCTCCCAGATAAAACAATTTTCGTTCATTTACTTCAACAAATGGTTTCAAAACCAATTAATTTAAAACTTGCTGCAAGAATATTACCGGAATTGAGGAATTTATTTTCACATAAAAATCCTAATTTTATTGATGTTTCATTGGATATTTTAAATGGAATTGTAACACAATTATATGATCCCATTCGACAGGGGCTTTCTTCAAATGCTCAAAACATTGGAGTGGATATTGCTGCAGAACAAAGGCAATTACTTTGCATAAAATGCAAGGAAGCTTTAACAGAAATATATGTTAATTCTCATTTTATTATTGCACGATTAAATGAAGAACAAAAGCTTTATTTTAATTCAACCATCGATAAATTAACTAATTTGGTTTCATAGGTGCTCGCTCAAATTGGTGGTCATATTGCTTCATCGATCGCATCTTTCAAACTTGGATGATAAAAAAATACTTAGGGAATAATAATAATAGCAACAAAAAAAAGCTGTGATAATATTTAAATTTATTTTTTACGGGTGAAATATTTTTTTGTTACAAAAACAAAAAAAACTAAAATTTTTTTACTTTGGTATATTTTGGTATAATAAAATATGTGTGTTGCTTTTGTTGGTTTGGTTTATTAGTGCAATGAGTGCTTTATTTTTTATTAAATAATCTTTCTTACTTATTTTTTTATTCATAATTGTAAAGATGGTACTTAATTTCACGGGCTTATTTCTTAATTTTTTTGTTTTATTGTAAAAATGGGTTTCTTTCGCTTTGGGTTGTAAATAAATAATAGCTTTGATTAATAAAGTGGATTCTTTTAACTTTTTTTCTTCTGATAAACAAAATATTCGAAAAGCAAAAGAAAAAACTCAAAGGTGCAGAAATTTTTTTCACTCACATATGTTTCAATAAATCGCATTCATAGTTTTTCATAAATCCACGCACAAATATGAATTGTCAAAAAACAATCCACAAAAAACCATAAAATTAACATGTATCCTTTTTTATTTTGATAATAAACAAAAGACAAAATCACCACCAAATTCAACGATGAAGTTTTTCTGACGGCTGCTTTCAACAATAACAAACAACAAAAAAAATCAGCTCAACTTGTTTTTGGATTTTTTGGTTAAAAATAAAATTGGAAATGGAAAAAGCAGGAATTTTATTTTTTAGTTTAAACCGCAAAAAGAAAACCTTATCGCGCGCATAAATAAATCCTTTTTCCTCCTCTTCTTCTTCTGCCATTTTTCCTTTCCTTCCTTCATCAAATTTGGGGGTTTTCAGATTTGAAAAAAAAAAACACGGGGATATGCGTGTGTCATCATCCTCCGACTTTCCTTCTGCTTCATTCAGTCCTCCACAATTTTTTTTATTCCATCGGATTTTGAAATAATTGAGGAAGCCCACCACTGCCACCAAAAAAGAGAGAGAAATGAGGATATTTCCATTTGCATTGATTGATTCAGTTCTTTTACTCATCCTCCAACAACTTAGAATTGAATGAATCAAAAAAAGTTTTTTATCGAAATTTGTTTGTTTTTTACTTTTACTTTTAAATTTCAGTTCGTAGTTATAAAAACAACAAACAAACAAAATTAATTTGTTTGATAATTTGCCAAATAGAAAATGCTTTTAAATTTAGTGAATTGCGCTCCAAAAATAAGTTTGTGTTGATGACATCAAAATAAATGATCACATGCATCTCCATTCATTCCTTCTTTGTTGTCGTCGTTTTCGTTCATTTTTTTTCTTCAAGAGTAATTAATAATAACAACAAACATATTTCTTGAATCATTACGAGTTTCACTATTATTTTGTTTTGCCTTATATTAATTTTATTTACAAATTTTTCTTTAGAAGCAACAGAAATGTCAAAAATTTACATTTTCTCAATATTTTTACTTTCATCTTTTATTGGTAAGTTTCACATAAATGCGCCTTATTACCTTTCCATTAACTTACTGATGTTTGAATCCATAAACTAGCATCAATCATTTTTCCTTAAAAATGCTTCTTTTTTGTTTCTATTTCGATGCAAGCTTCAAACTTGCTTTAAATATTTCCTTTTTTAAAAGCCAGCCAAATTTTATCTTTCCACCTTTATAGTAATTTCCTTAGCATCATGGGATGCACCAGTTCAAACAATTGAAAAAGAAGAAACCATTCCAATTCCACATAATTCTCATACCCAACAAAATGGAATATCAGTTATTTCATCAAGCAAGTTTTTTAATAACAATTTTTTATTTAACAAAAAAATGAAATCGAAGCAATCATTAAACTAGGCTTCTTTCTTGTCGCTGTTCATTCATTTTTTGAATTCACTCCTTTTTTATAGGCAATGATGATGAAGTAAAAGAAAATAGAGTTGATCCAGTGTTAATTGTTACATCGAGTAAGAAAGAGCTTTCTCAAACGTGTAAAAAGTTCATAAAAAAAACAATGAAAACCATTTTTAGCTACAACTCCTGCTTCATCGAGTCCAAATTATTGTTGTTCATCGTCATATCAGCTATTGTTATTGGTTATGATGGTTCCATTTTTACATGCATTAATTTAACCTTCATTAAAATTTACCGCCGCCGCCTTACAAAGAACACTTACAATGTGTTATGTAAAAAAATTGATGAGATTATTGTTTTAAAGCTAATAAATGAACAAATAAGAGACCTTCACTATTGCAAAATCTTCCTCTTCCTTATTTCCTGTTAGTTCATTCATGTTATCAAGAAAGTAAATGTGCTGCTAAATTTAAATGCTTTCCACTAACTTCCTAAACTCTCAAAACAGTTTATTAACAAAACAAAAACAAAAAGAAACAAAGCAAAAAATAAGTTAACAAGAATATTTATTATCAAATAATTACAAAAGTAAAATCATACACAAGAATTAAACATAATAAAGATACAATATGCATAGGTCATTGCATGGCCTTTACAATACACAAAAGCAATAAAACATACAAAATTAAAAAGTTTTACGGAAAATTACTTTTGGATCATCTTCAAATTCTTTTTTCGTTACCCAGATCTTTCTGAACGTATCCAATGATGCTAGGATTGAGCCACCAATCCATGTGCCATGCAGACGTTCTTGAGGAGCAACAATTCTAACTTTTGAATCTTTAGGCGCAAGCTTCTTCATTTCAGCTAATAAGCGATCACCAAAACCAGAGAACAGCGTTGAACCACCACTCAAGACGATATTGGAATACAGAGTTTTGCGAAGATCAATGTCACATGCCTGAAAACGAAGAACCGTAAAAAACAAAAACCATAAGTAAGTAAAAGATAACATACACCAATAGCATTAGAAATACATTGTGGAATACCATCATATTCAGCACCAATAAGTTCAGGACGGAAGAGCACTTCTGGAGCACGATTACGACACATTCCAAGTTCAATTTCTTGATTATCAGGAAGTTTGTAAATGATCTAAAAATGAAAGCATTAGTAAACTCCAACAAGCAATAAAAGAACAAAAGAATAGTTAAAATAAGGTCTTTGAAAGTAACTTCAAAGCATAAAGCGAAAGGATAAAACAATCAGAAATAAAGAAGTTCAACCGATTACATCAAAAGCAAACTTTTAAGCTTATGCGCAGAAATGTTAGAACTTTTTTGATACATGAGTAGCTAGCTTACAATGCCCTCGTAAAGGGATGCTGTGAAAAGTAACTAAAGGAAGAAAGAAAGATGTTGCACAAAGCTGTTCAAAAGAGGAAAACAAGTAATGATTCTAATGCGCTTACGTTTGGTTGTTCGGGTTGAAGATAAAGTTTAAGCTAAAACGACAGACTTGATACCTCTAATAAGGCAAGTTTTCTTGACCACTGTATGTAACAGCGATCTTTGGGATTCCCAAAAGATAAAGTACCCGAAAGAACAGTGTAAAAGTTGAAAGAAACAAACCTTGTCACATTCATTTGATTCTTTTATTGATTGAGTTGATAAAAAGCAGCATTTTTCTTTAATTTCTCGGACAATTTCAAATTCAGGCGTCTTGTGGAAGTTATATCCTTCTTTCTTTAACAGAGTACGAAGATAACGAGTAACATCTCGACCAGCAACATCAATACGTTGAATCCTAAAAAACAAAACTTTGTAAGAAATCAATAATAAATACATTAAACATACCCATGATCAATAGCAAATCCTTCAAAAACAGGAACAACATGAGTTACTCCATCACCTGAATCAACCACGACTCCAGTAACTCGTCCACAGGAATAAAGGCTCAAAACAGCTTGCATTTGACAATGGAATGCAGGAACGTTGAATGTTTCAAAAAAGATTTCAGCAGCTTTCAATCGATTTTTTGCAGGATTCAGTGGCGCTTCAGTTAACAAGACAGGATGTTCAGTTGGATTAGCCTGAAAATGCACAAAATATGAGTGTTAGATACATCTTTTTTTATGAGGCTCTTCGAAAACATGAAATGATGACTAACCTTTAGTTCATCCCCAGAGTAAATGTACGACCAAATCCGTTCCATTTCATTCCAATCAGTAACAATTCCATGTTCCATAGGATATTTGAGAGTCATCAGTCCTCGCATGTCAGTACATTTTTGTCCTAAAAATGAAAATGAATGTCAAATTGAATGAGAAACAAAAGTAAATCCATACCAATAAAGACATCTCCTTCTAAAGCACCAGCCATGCATCTTGTATGTTTTGGTCGTCCAGTATAATTGTGAAATCTGCATTTGGGACTTGCATCACCAGCAAAACCAGCTTTGATCATACCAGAGCCATTGTCTATAACCACCGGTTGATTGGTAATAACATCATCCATTTTTGATTATTGGTTACTAAAAAAAAAATAAGAGGTTAACACAAATTTTAAACGCAAAGATGTGATTGAATTTGCACGCGCAAAAAATGAAACTAACAAATCGAAGAAACTCATAGTTGGAGAAAATGGAGGAAGAAGAAAGGAAGAAAGAAAGCATTTTCATCGATGAAAAAAAGAGAGCAACTTTGACGATGAAAATATTTTCTCAACTCTTCGCGCTCTCTTTTAGCTACGCTGTTACATTATGCCCAAAAGCTTGAGTAAAGCAAACAATAATTTTTTGCAATCAAAAATCATAGCCTTTGAGTTCTTTCAACTAAACTCATTCTTTTTTCACTTTATAAACTACAAACTTAAATAAAAATTCTTAGTAACTTTTTTGCTTCCATCCCAAGCCACTAAACAAGCTAAATTCAATAGATTTTTACTTCATAATAAAAATGATTGAAGAAACGAATCCTTCGTGTTGCAAAAGTTAGAAAAAATCGCTTCAACCTTTTCGTTTTTTTCCTTTCCAAATGACTGCTTTATGTACCTATTTTTTTTGCTAATTTGTTGACATTTCAGGTGCATCGATTAAACGAAATGTCGTCGACTACTTTTGAAGAACTTGGTATTGGAAAATGGCTTACAAAACAGCTCAATGAATATGGATTAACCGAACCAACTCCTGTTCAAGTATGTCAAAAATGATCTTTTATAAAACACATTTAATTTGCTTCTCATTTAGGCCAGCTGTATTCCTAAAATTCTGGATGGATCTGATGTATTGGGATGTGCTAAAACTGGAACAGGAAAAACTTTAGCATTTGCTCTTCCAATATTACAAAAGCTTGCTGTTGATCCATATGGAATTTTTGCTGTTATTTTAACACCAACTCGTGAATTGGCTACTCAAATTTCTGATCAATTTATTGCATTTGGACGTCCGCTCAATCTTCAAGTTTGTACTGTTACTGGTGGAAGAGATCAAGTGATACAAGGAAATGAACTTGCTCGGTAACATATTGCATTATTTTTGATCGAATTCAACCTGCTTATTTGTTTTGTTTTTTTATAGGAAACCTCATGTCGTTGTAGCTACACCTGGTCGATTAGCTGATAGCATTGAATCTAATCCAGAAGTGGTTGGACAACTTTTCAAGAAGATTCAATACCTTGTTCTCGATGAAGCGGATCAAATGCTCGATGGTCCATATGCAACTCAACTCAAAACCATTTTTCAAGCTATGGGAAAAAAACGACAAACTTTGCTATTTTCTGCAACAATCACATCAGCTTTAACCAAACTTCACGAAGTCTCTGTTCACAAGCCATACTTTTTTGAAGATCTTGATACCGTCAAAACTGTGGAAAACTTGGAGCAACGCTATGTTTTGTGTCCCATCAGTGTGAAAGATGCTTATTTGGTCTATGTGGTGAAAAACTTTTATGAGAATCGTGATAATCGTTCAATACTTGTTTTTGCTTATACGTGCCGAGAATGTCAAGCATTAGCTTTAATGTTTAGAGGACTCGGGTTTAATGTAAGTTTTCATTATTTTCAACAATAAATGACTTTTATTTTTAGGTTGGTTCGCTTCATTCCATGATTCCCCAAAGAGAAAGAAATGCTGCTTTGAATGATTTTCGTTCAAAAAGGATTCGTATTTTGATTGGTACTGATGTTGCTGCAAGAGGTCTTGATATTCCACATGTAAGTTTCATACGTTCAAGAATGCTTTTAACTTTAACTTTTTTAGGTTGATCTTGTTGTCAATCACAATGTTCCACGAACACCAAAAACTTATGTTCATCGTGTTGGTCGTTCTGCTCGTGCTGGTCGATTTGGTAGCGCCATAACCTTCGTTACTCAATATGATATTACTTTATTGCGGGACATCGAAGAAGTAGTTGGAAGAAAATTGGATAAATTATCCGTCAATCATACGAAAGTTACAAAATATGTTACCGATGTTCTCCTGCTCAAACGTGAAGCTGAAATCAAGTTGGAAAGGCAAAAATTTGGTGAACAACGAGAGAATTACAAAAGGAAAGATTTGGCAATGAAAGGATGTTCTCCCGAAGAAATTGAAAAGCTTATGTCGAAGAATAGGAAGTAAGTTTTGTGTTTCTTATTGTTTGTTGAACTTACTGTGAATTTTTAGGCGAAAACCAAATGATAAGAAAATTGAAGATGAAGATGATACGATGAAATCAAAACCAAAGATGATGATAAAGAAAGGAAGAAAATTGAAAGAATAAATAATTTTTGTTAATTGATTATATTTGTTATGTTTACTTTTTGTTGATTTTGAATGTGTTAATAAAGTTTTATTGTATCAAAGATTTTTTGATTGTGCATTTCCAAAACTTAGATAAAATTGTTGTTTTTTGTTTATGTCTTCCTTTTTTTTATGTAAATTATGCTTCATTGAAACGATACAATGTTCATGGTTTGGAAAAAATGGTTTTTTAACTTTTGATTGAAAAAACCTTTGCATGCCCAAATACTTTAATAGCGCTTCTTAGTTTCCTCATGAATGATTATTCTAAAACTTTGTCATTAACTCTGAAACAACCAAATCGTAGTTTTCGAACTTTTGAAGTTAAAAAGAGACAATTGCAAACGATACAAGCTTTTATTACAAAAGAGTTAAAAGTAAATTACAACAAAGAAAAAAGGGAATATGTTACAATACAATGGATAAACATAGGAGGCAAAAATCTTGGAATTAGAAATAATCTTCAAGTTCGAGATTGCAGGATTGAAGGCTGTAGTTGTAAAGATTTTCAGCGGCATCCATATCAAAAGCAAGAGGATGTTGAGGCATCTTTTCTTTGCATTCGCTGAAAAATGAACGAAATCAAAAAAGTAATAATGTGAAAACAACAAGTAACTCACCTAAAGTATTTTCCAGATATGCCATCGATCTTCTTTGATAATGCCAAGAAAAGTGGCGTTTGAGCTCCATCTTGATCAGTCTTCAAGAAAAACCATGTAAAAGGTGTCAAGATTTTTTGAATGATTGGGAACGAAAATGGCGTGTTGTGGATGAGATTCGTATTAACCTGAAAATTTTAAAGATAAACAAAAGCATGTTTTATAAAATAATCAAAACTTACTGTTCCAGGATGACAACTGTTGATAATAATTTTGGTTGTTGGATTTTTACCACGTAACACTTTCGTCATATAAGCAGCATTCATAATTTGAGCAAGTTTGGACCGAGCATAAGTTTTTGAAAATCGGCTGTACAAGTTCTTCGCTTCCACGGTTTCTTGAACAACGCTGTCAGCATATTTGTGCATGAGACTGGAAACACTAACAATTCTTGCGGATTCAGCTGCTTCAAGCTTTGGAAGTAAAAGGTGTGTGAGAAGAAAATGACCCAGATAATTACTTTGCCATGTAAGTTCGTGTCCATCTTTGGTAATTTCAAATTTGGGATGAAACATTATTCCAGCATTGTTAACAAGGATATCAAGATGATCTTCTTTTTCATTGAATTGTTCAACAGCTCGACGAATTGTTGAGAAATCAGCGAGATCACCTTCAAGAAGGATGAGACGAGTTGAATCACAGCCATAATGGGACGAGAGATCACAAATAGCATCAAGACCACGTTGACGGGAACGACAAAGAAGATAAACTTTTAATCCGCGAATATTCAAATCTCTAGCACTAAAAAAAGAAAGGAAATTAGAAGAAATCAATGAACAATGAACAATTTTACATTTGTTTACCAATACCCGATGAAGCGCCAGTAACAAGAGCAATCTTTCCTTTAGGTTTAATATTTTCGGTGAATTGTCCACCTTTGATGTATCGTCTAAAAAGTAATGGTTAAAAACTTTGAAGTGAAGCAATAAAGTAACAAACCTAATAAGATAAAGTACACAACTTCCAAGAACAGCAAAAATAACATAAGTTAGAAAAAAGCTATCATTTTCTTCATCCATCATTTTTTTCAATCCTGAAAAATATTGAATATTAGAAAGGTAAGAAGCATCTTTAAATAGCAGTTTTAGTTATTCAAAGATTATGGCAGATAACAAGCTAGCACGAAAGTCAAAATGTTTGTTGCATAAAAAATAAGAGCATTGTTTTTGTGTCAAGGAATATTATATAAACGATGACAAAAAAAAGTGCAGCAACAGGATTATTGAATGGCGGTGAAAACAACAAAGCAACACAATGACGATGGCAATCAATAAAAAATTATGTAACAAACCTCTTTTTGCAGCAGAGGTGTATATTTTTTGACCGATAACACGAATTACCGCTCCTTTTTCACGTTCTAATAATTCCAGACGATTAGCAAGTTCAGTGATTTGATTTGAAAAGGCTCCAGGAATTGAAGACACGTTTGAGGTTAGATATTGTCGAATTGATTCAAGCAAAGATTCTGATGGAAGTAGACGCGGCGTGGTTGCTGAAAAATGAAAATATGGTTAATTACAAGGTTATAAAACATATTTGAGATTTTATCGAGAAAAACGCGAAAAGCATTATTTGGAAAATGGCATAATAAACAAAAGTTTTTAACTGAATGACGACTGGGAGTAAGAGAAAGGAAAAAAGCTTTATAACATGTATGTATGACTTGCGAAAGAACACATAGAAAACGTAGTCAACAAATAAAACTCAAAGCATAAAAATAGCAAGTTGAGTTGTAAACAAAAAAGTAAGAAACATTGAAGGAGAAAAAATGTTTTATTTTTTTTCGAAGAACCAAACAATGGGATGGATTTTTTGGCATTTAGATACAGTATGCTAGCTTTCATGGGAAGGTACATATAATTACGATATTTACTTTTTATCAACAAAAAAGGTAAATGCTAAAAATCTGTTTCAATTCTTGCAAAATTAAACTTATTATTATTTTTGTTTAAAAGCACATGATACTAAGTTATGGCATCTATTTAGTTGTTTGTTTCAGGTGTCGCTCAACAGGTGCATATGTGTGTGTGTTGCTTGTTTCAAAGCTGTTGTGAGGGCATTTCTTTACCATAGGTTTTTTTGTTTATCATTTTTTGTAATTAAGCCTTCCATCATATCCACTCCACATTTTACTAAATTTTTTGTTTCAATTTTTTTATCAAAAGTTTTTATTTTAAAAATTTTCTTTTGTGGCACAAAATTATTTTATAAAGAAAAATTTCACTAACAAACAAACATTAAAAAAAAGAAAAAACCTGGAAGAATAAGAATAATATCAAAGATAATATATAAATTAATTTTTAATGAAGAAGTTAGACACTAAAATAAAATAAAACAATTAGGACTTTGAGCGTTAATAAAAGAGGAATTAAAAGGAAAATTTATATAAAATTATAATATCTTTTTTTTTCTTTCTTACTTATCCCAAAACAAAATAATAAAAAACACAAAAACGACAGACAACAACAACAAAGTCATGGCAGTTATTTTTTTTATCAAACAAATTGAAATAAGATAAAACAAATTAGTTAGTTTTTTTTGTTACTCGAATTACTCGCATCATCGGGGTTTATTTTTTTTAATGGAAACACACAGGTGAAAATTAAGAATTGTTTTTTTATGCAAATGAAATGCTTGAATCTTCTGAAGATTCTAATGGTTTATCTGCGGCTGATATTCTTTGAAGTTGTTGTTGGGCGGCGATAGTTTTAGTTGTAGTTTTTTTAATAAATCCATTTTTCGCTACTGCTGTTGATTTATGAAGAATTTTTTTATGATTGGATGATGCTTCTTCTTTAAGTAAAGTTGCTTCAAGATCATCGTCATCATCTTGATGTTGTTGTTGATTGTGGCTTTCTTCTTCCGTGGAACTATCAATCACACCAATATTTGAGTTAGTTGTTTCAGCGCTTGTTGAAAGAAGAATTTCTTTTGTTTCTTCTGATGCATCAGCGGAAGAAAGTTTATGCATATTCATTAAAAACATTTGGGGGCGAATTTTTTCATGTTTTTCTTCAACTTTTTCATTTTCTTTTTCCTTTTCACCGCTGCTCTCAATTTCAGTGGATTCAGTAGATTTTGATTTTGTTGTTGTTAACCCAAGCTTTTCGTTTTCTCCTGATTTATCATTATTCAATGATGCAAGTTCTTCGGAAGAATGGAAACTATTTTCTCTAAAAAAAATTTATTGTAATTTCTAATTTTTTACTTTTATAATTTTCTAACCTTGGAATCGATGGACCAAACCCAATTGCAACACTTTGGGGCTGTTTTAAAACAACTCCATGAAGGACATTAGCTATGGAACGTCCAATAACTTGAGGATTAAATTGTCGACGAGTTTGTCCAAAGCGATTAGTAAAAACTCTGCCTCGAATTCGATTTATTCTTCTTCCTAAAAAAAATGGAAACAGTTAATGTTCAAAAATCGTTTTAGTTCTTTTGAAACTAAGCAACTTACTTCGTTGACAAGTAATGCAAGTAATTTTTAAAGGAACAGCAGATAATGGAACATTATTTCTTAAAAATGGACTTGGATATGTTGGACAACTACCCGCAGATGCTTGAGATGCATGACCTGGATTAAATTGGCAATGACGATTTGTGGAATCAAAGAATGCACTTTCACAATTAAATTCATGACAAGTTCGAGCGCATTGATCCACCGAAACCACTGAAGCAAAATGAGTATAAGTTTGTTGAGTTTCAAATGCAGCAGCTGGGCCAGATTGATAAAAGATTGTAAATGGACAAAATCCATTTCGAAGCCCCGTGCGATCTTGAGTGCGTTGACGAGGACGGAATGGTCGATTGTTTGCTGGACGGAAAGGTCGAAGAGGTCGAGGTGGTGGAGTAGCTTGTTGTTGTTGTTGGAAATTTGGTTGTAAACCTGGGCGAATTCTTGGACGAAATGGTTGTAAAACTTGTGGCGGCGGTGGTGGTGGTGGTTGAGTTTGAGGAGGTGGAGGAGGAGGTTGAGTAATGAAAACTCTTTGAGTCGTTGTTGCTGGAGGTGGCGGAGGAGGAGGAGGTCGAGTTTGTTGTTGTTGTTGCACTGGTGGCGGAGGTGGTGGCCTAATTTGAAATTGTTGAGGCCTTTGTTGTGGTTGTTGTTGAAGAGGTCGAAGTTGAGGTATAAATGGTTGCTGTTGCTGCGGTTGTTGTTGTTGAAAAGCTGGAAGGGTTTGAGGTTGCAAAGAAGGCTGAGGCCTAAATGCTGTTGGTAATGGTTGAGGACGTTGTTGTTGTTGGATAATTCGTGGAGGTTGAGTAGGTGGAGCTGGAGGTAATGTTTGTGGTGGACGAGTTTGGAATATAGGAGCTGGAGGAGGTGGCGGACGAGTTTGTGGCGGAGTAGGAGGAGGTGGAGGAGGTGGACGAGTTGGAGGTGGTGGAGGAGGAAGTTGCGCCCTTGTTGGTTGTGGCGGTGGTGGACGTGGCTGATTTTGAATAATAGGCCGTGGTTGTTGAGGTTGTTGTGGAAATCTTGTTTGAATTGCAGGTGGAAGAGGCACTGGAGGTTGTGGCGCCAATGGACGAGAAGAAAATGATGGAGGTGGCAAAGTTTCTCGACCAAATGTAACTACTTTTCTCGTGGTAGTTGTTGGTGGACGTGAAGTTGTCGTTGTAGTTTTCTTTGCTTCTTTTTCTTTTTCTGTTTCATTTCGATAAATGGCAGGAATAAATAATTCTTCCTCTCTATTAGGTTCCACAACTTCTTCATCATACGCTGGAAGATCATTCGGGGAATTTGGAGGGAATTTTAATTCAATTCCAGGTGCAACTTCATCAGCTATTGCTCGAGTTATTCCATCACGAGTTGCTCCAATTTCTGAAATAAAAATAAATAAAAGTAATATGTTAATTTTTCTTTCTTTGGAAAATAATAAAATTGGAGTAATGTTTTTTTGATTTCTTTCCCAAAAGTCTTTTTGTTGCCCATTTTTTGTTTCCGTTATTTTATGACTTATTTTTTAATACTTTGCTCAAGAAAAAAAAACACCTAAAATAAATTTCTTTTTTATTTGTCTGCAAAAAAAGTATGGTCCAGTTATACAAACAAAAAAAAAGATAACCGGTTTCTCTCTTTTTTTCAACAAAAATAAAAAACAATATTTATTGTCCATTTTTTATTTAATTTTTTTGTGGTTACTAAAACTAATTTTTTTGTTCTTTCATTTGGAACGAGATAATTTTTTTCTCCATTCTTTTTTGAGTTTGACGCAATCATTTCGTTTTAGGCAACAACCAAAATAAAAAAATATTAAATGACTCACTAAAAAATGCTTTATTTGTTCCATCTAATTCAAGTGCATTTTGCCCAATTGGAGCTGCCAAAGCTTTCGGTCTATCTTCTTCTTGACAATTAACGGTTGAAAATAAAATAATCAAACAATTTAAAACTATTGTTAGAAGGTTCCAAGACTCCTTCTTGGACATATTTTTTTTCTAAAAAAAAAGGTTGGGTAATTAATTTTTAGAAATTTATGAATCAGAAAATAATGTGCCGCGGAAATAAAAAATAAAAAACGATAAAGTTTGAAAGAAATTTTTGGATTTCAACAAAGTAATCTCGGAAAATAAAAAAAAAGCGATTGGTTTGTAAAAATCAAAGGGAAAAAATAGCCATAATTTTAATGTTAAAATTATTGTTTGCAAATAGCAACTAAAATGTTAGACTCAAAAAAAAGTTTAGCTATAGATATCTCTTAATAAATGTCACCAAGCCTACGTGTGTTTTCCTAACTCTTTACCTATTATCTATATTTAACTTAAAAGGATGGATTACAGCGACGACATCAAAAAAAGTAGCAAAGAGAAAAGAAGAAAACGGAAATTGCCGGAAAAATAAAATGTTGAAAAACAGGGCGATCAACAACATCGTTATCGTTCGTCATGGATATATAAAAAAAATCAGGATTAAACTCTTTCTTTCTCTTTCATCTCTCTCTCGCTTGTTATTCGTTTGCTTCTTATTCCTTCCGTAACGGGATATAAACTCGGTGGGATATCAACAATAAAAGAAAAAGGGATAAACTGAAAGTGACAACAATGAAAATGACAAGAACAAAATCACTTCAAAAATTTCCATGAAACACATTTTTTCTTCAAAAAAAAAAATAATTCAAGAAGAAGCGTCGTCGTCGATAAAAAAAAAGTGAAAAGTATTTTACCGCCTTTTTTTTTAATTTCGCCATGTTTTTTTTTTTCAAAATTTTTATTATCAAAAAATCAGGATAAATAAAAAATATGGCATTTCAAGTTTTTCCCTTTATATTACTTTTTAAAATGAATGGGATTTAAATCGACGACACGATAATAAAAAACTTGATAACAACAAGTTTTTATCATTTATTCATTTATTATTTCTTTTTTCCTTCCTTTTTCGAAAACAAAAAAAAAGGATTCTCGAATGAAAGTAGCAAGCAACACAACACCAGCTGCAGCTGCAGAAGCACCAAAGAAAAAAAGGAGACGATAAAAAAAACTTTTTTTTTCTTGAATGATTTAGGTTGTCTGTTTGGTTGTGGTAGTGTATCAGTAACAAAAGTGTTACATTTTTATATTTCTTTCTTTTTTTTTAATAAAATAAAAAATGTTTAGTTTGAAAATGAAAAAGTCTTCTAAAAAAAGAAATGAAGAAAGTGAAAGGATGCAATATTTTTTTTTGCAGGTCAGGGTTATTTCAATTTCTTCTTTGGGTCTTATTTACGGGAGATGAAAAAGGAAGAACGAAGTAAGAAAGACAAAAAAATAGTTTAAGTTTTTTAATAGAAAGGAGATGGAGAAAAAAATGCGGAAAACTTTGAAACAGGAAGTGATAAAAAAAAAGTCTAATAAAAAAAAACGTTTAATCGGTGTTTAAAAAAAAGTAAAAAAAGTATATTTTGTAGAGAAGAAAAAAAAATAAACAGGTCTCGTAAAACTATGGAATTTGAACCATCGTGGTCGAAAAATGCCATGCTTATTGGGCGGCTTTTATTTGGCAAAGAAGTATCACACATTTTAGTCTTTTCAACTTTTTAAAATTACTCAAATTAATCAAATCACATAATTTTATTAATCACAAATATTGGTTTTGCAAAAAAAAATTTCCTCCAAAAAATGGCAAAAGAAGCCACTTTTCTTTTTTGAAAACAGCCTTTTTTGTTTCACAGAATCCAAAACACAAAATAATTACCTAAGATGCATTCAATCCAATCCATAAAAACAAAGAAAAAAAAGAAGCAATCAGGATTTTTTTTCGTGATTGACATTGAAAATTAAAATAAAAATCATTCCGGCGTAAACATATTTTCATTCATGTTTGTTTTATTAGAAATAAACAACAAAATGACTTATTTCTTTTCTTCCACTTTTTTAAAGAAAAAAAATTTTTTGTTGCCTTTTTCGGATCCACCTTTTTTTTATGATTCAAAAACGAATTAAGCTTATTCGGATTGCCTCATACCTTTTTATGTTGCAAAAAAATTCCAAAAGAAAAAACGAGAAATTAACTCCACCTTCCTTCCTTCATTGCCGGCTGCCGCCGTCTCGCTTGATTTTTCCATTTTTCTTCCATTTTTTTTTATAAACGAAACGGTTAACATTTTTTTTTGATTCTTCCGAAAATAAGAATACCACTCATTTATTTATTTGATCATAGTTGATTTTGATTATACATATTTAAACGAGATTCATTTCAATGAATGACCAACGGTGGCAAAAAAAAAGGAAAGAAAAAACCTGTTTAGTTTTTTCAAACTTTGTTTTTAACGGTTTTTAGTGAGAATAATAAAAAAAGAGGTAAAAAAAGTTTTTTTCGTTGGTAAAATTACAGGTGCAAATGAAGAATACCTTTCACTCAAATGAAAAAAAAAGAAGATAAAAATCTTTAAAGGCCAAAAATTAAAAAATAGCCTCTTTCACTTTCTTTTTTTGAAGGACAATGGTTAATTTTTTCTTTAAGCGCCAAAAATGCAAGCAAAAGTAAGAAAGGCGAGGAAATTTGTTTGCGCAAACTTTTTGTTCCGCAAAAAAAAACAAAAAAAACCATTGCAAAAAAGAGAGAATAGGCAAAAGCTAGTTTTTTGTGTTGTTGAGCAATTTTTGCAGGAAAAAATAATTAAAAATAAACGGAAGATCTGAATTTTTGATGACAGAAAATTTTGATAATAAGATCCCTAAAAAAGAATGCGAGACTCTCAGCAATTTGAATTATAAAATAATAATAAAACCCTAAGAACCTTCTTTTTTAAAGTTTTCCAAAACCCAATCCTCGAGAGTTATTAGATGTCCCATAAATTATGACAAAACATGTTTTTTTCTTTTGTAAACGATAAAGTCATTTAAAATTTAAAATTACATAAAATCAAAAACTTTGAAGACTATAAATTTTTAATTAATTTCTTATACCATTATTCAGGTTTTTTGAAGCCAAATTTTTAGAGAAAAAAAATTAAACGTAATCAAGCAATAACTTTAAAATGAATCATAAATAAAAAAAATTGTGAGTATCTAAAGCAAATGAAGAATAAAAAAAAGTTGATTGAATCATCAAAAATTACTCCACTGCTTGAGGCAATTGAAATAAAAATCATAAATCTTGAAAAATTAGTGAAATTGTAGTTATTGGCTTTTATCGAATTTTTTTCTCCCCAAAATGTTCCAATGATCCAAAGCTATTATTATTATTTTGTATTTCTTCAAGCAAAAAAAAAATATTGATGAAAAACAAAAAGGAGAAAATCAAATTTGTGGTTGAATGATTTTTACAAAAGAAAAAAAGGGAAAGGAATTGTTCGAACATTCAAAATAAAAATAAAATTAATGAAGTCTTTTTTATTTTTGTTACACATTTTTGTACACTTTTTTTTGTATAATACAAAAATACAAAAAAAAAAGAACTTTCTTCCTCTTTGTTTTTTTTTCTTTGGCAAACAAGAAAAAGAAAGAAAGCAAAGTTATAAAAAAGATAAAATTGCAAAAAAAAAAATGAAAGTGGAACAGTATTTTTTTTTAATGATAAAAAAATTCGAAGAAAATAATCAAAACCTAAATCCAAGTGAAAAAATCTCAAAATCACTTCTTTTCTTTGATATTTGAGAGAAAAGAAAAATAGCTCAAAACACAACATTCCTTTTTTGGTGGAGTAAAAAAATTTATTTTGTATGTCTTTGTTTACTAAATAAATCTCTATCAAATCAAAAAGTT
The DNA here is from genome assembly GCA_028622995.1 of Panagrolaimus kolymaensis. Classification (NCBI taxonomy): domain Eukaryota; kingdom Metazoa; phylum Nematoda; class Chromadorea; order Rhabditida; family Panagrolaimidae; genus Panagrolaimus; species Panagrolaimus kolymaensis. Next base: position 1,853,972 of record JAJQJQ010000052.1, on the reverse strand, counting down.
AATGAAGCCGCTTATTTTGAAATAAACTATTTTAAAAAATACTTTCATCAACTTCGAGATCCAATAACTAAAGGTTTTCTAATTTAAGCTAAAAAAATAATTTGATTCGAATAAAAAAAAACTATTGTTACACTTTAATTTTATTTTTTAATTCGCTAAAAAATTAACCTTTTTTTATTGCGTAAAAATTAAGAAAATTGAGAGAGAGAAAAATTTTTTTCAAGTAGTGATCTAATTTGCTTATCGGATGATAGAGAAAAAAAAATCTACTTATTAGTCTCGTTGGATTAACTTTATCAGTTCCGAAAAAAAAATCATGCTTCAAGCAGAAATCAGTAAAAAAAAGAAAAAAACTAATTACCCTAAAAAACGGAAGCGGCTAAACGACGTAAATTAAAAGTTTAAAAAAAAAATAATGAAAAGAGAGAGTTGAAAGAAAAAAAAATGTCTTCAGACATCCACGACGACGACAACAACGTTGATGGCTGGCGGCGGCCTAAATTTGGGTTATTCCGGTTTTTTTCTTACTTTCAGGAAGGAAGGAAAGAAGAAAAATATCAAGTAAAAGTTGTTGTTGCTTAAACCGGAGAAGAAGACGAAGAAACATTTTTTCCGAGATAAATTAAATGCCTCGAGCATCATGGTCAATTTGAGACATTAGTGACTGGTAGATTTTGAAGAAGAAAAAATAAAAAAACATAAGAAATCTATGATGAGTTTTTTTTTTGAGATTTTGAGATATCCGAAGCGATTGTGATAGATAGATGGACAGATGATCGAAGTTGGAGGGAAGGGGAAAAAAAGACAACTGAAGGCAATTACGTCACGAAAAAAATAAATTAAGGATAAAGATGAGGGAGAAGAGGGATGGATGAGTGTCACAAAGTCAAAAAATAAAAAAGAGAGAGATGATGACTCTGGAAAATAAAGGGCAAGTCAAATCAAGTCAAGTTCTTCTCTTTTCTTTTTTTTATTCTCACAGAAATGAAAAAATGAGGTTTTTTTTACAAAAAAGAAAAAAGAGTGATTTGGAGGGATCCAAAAAACAAAATAAAAACATTATGAGAATCTTAATTTTGAAAAAAATAATTAAATTTTGTTTTTGATGTAAAAAATATTTCTCAAATTGTTTTGAGATGTCTTTTTTTAGAACATTTTTAGAATTTTTTATTCAAGCAAGCATCAAAAAAATTACAGTAAAAAAAGTTTCATTGTAGGACTTTATAAAAAAGTGTGTTTGTAGCTTTAAAAAGAAAAATGAGAAAAGACTGTGTCGAAATATAAAATTTCATTATCGCTACCAAAACATTTTTTCCTGATTAATATCAGAAAATTGCCACGCATGTTGGGTAACAATCATGGATATCTAAAATACCTTCCTTTTTAAATTCTTTTTAATCAAAAGCAAACTGAGATCTAATTATTTAATTAAATCTTTTAAAAATTAAAAAAATTACTAATCTATTTATTTATTCCACTATTTTTCTTGTTATTTTTTTACGTAAGCTAATTAAACCATGTCATCATGATGCTGCTGCTCCGAATATCTGCTAATATCCTACTTTTTTCAGTAAATCTCTGACACCTTTTTGGATTTTTATCTTTTTAAAATCCATTTTAAAATTTAGGTAAGGATATATCTTAATGAGGGCAGTTTCGAGGTGGTGGTGGTCGTCGTCGTTGCTTCTTCTTTTTTTAAAAGTAAAAAAAACCATAAAATAATTTTATGATTTAATAAAGCGCTGGCATAAAAAAACGAATGATTGGAATGAGAGATTGGAGGAAAGAATAATTTAAAAAAAACACTAAAAATAAATGATGTTGGATTTTTTAGCACCAAAAATTCAAAAAAGTTTATTAAAAGTTTCCAAAAGTAAAAAAAATTAACTCTTTTTTCTGTTCCTTCATTTTTACCTTAAAAAAAAGATAAGCTGGAAGAAAATGAAAAACAAGATGATTAGTTCTTTGTCAATTTTTTTTCTCACAAAAATAATTCAAAACTATTTTTTTTTTACACGTTATATGCAAAATCGCCGCTGCCTCATTTTGTTACGGTTTTTAAATGTATCATTTAAAGATAGATGGTGAGAAAAAAAGAAGAATAGGATAGGATATGTGTCAAAAAAACAGAAAAAAGGAGATGAAAAGAAAGAAAGAATGAAAGTTTTTTTTGTTCTTAATTGATGAGGCAGAAAGAATAAGAAATAAAAAAATTTGTCAAATAATCTATGAAAAATAATAGCCCTTTTACTTTTTACAAATGTTTTATGTGTGAAATAAAAAATGTAACTGCTAATTTAAAGAAGATGAGAAATTTTGAAACATTTTATTTGACTTTGAGAATTTTAGATATAAAAATTTTGAAGAAAAAAAGTCGATGGCGCAAATTTCTAAAACAAAAACTTTACTTTTTTTTCGTGAATGAAAACAAAATTTGTTAAAGTTTTTCAAAATTAAATTTGATTCAATGTAACCCTTATTTTTGTTGCAATCGCCATCAATTCCATGTTCGAATGAAACTCTTTCTCACCACATTATTATGGTCGTCATCGTTATGCATTTATAATTATAGACTTACATTTCACAAATCCAAACTCAATAAACCAATTTTTTTTTATTTCATGAAACAAAAAAAAGAAAGAATATGCAAATTGGGAAGAATTCCTTTTCAAAAAGAAAAAATAAATATGTTGCAATTTTTAGGAATTACATAATTATCGTTTTCACTTTTTTTTGTACTTAACGACATAATTGATTTAACCTAATAAAAAAAAGTACAAAAGTGAAAGGATGTGGAGGATGAGAGGCGAAAAGTTGTTTTGTTGTATTTCTTTCGCACACCTTTCTTTACATAAAGGAAACTTAGAAGAAAAAAACAAGAAGTGGGGATGTCTTTTTTTTAATAAACCAAAAATGCGTCATCTTCAAGAAGGAAGAGTCAAAAAAAATTTATTAAAAAAACAAAGAAATATCAAAATTAAATTATAGTTCTTCAAGGAATTAATGACTACGCAAGGACTAGAACCACATTAATTTTCAAGTTGATTATAAAATCTCGCGAGAAAGTAATCTCGCTTCAAAAAAAAAGACTCAATACTGTAAACGTCAAAATCATGCTTTATCCAGCAACAAAAAAAATCAATAAAAAGTAAAATAAAAGAAGCAACGAAAAAAAAATCAAGCGGTTATGAAAGTGTAACAAAAAAAACTAAATTCATCCATTCATTTAATAATTTTTTTTAAACATTCAAAGAACAAAAAACTGTTCAAGTCTCTTTTTTTCTTAAAAAAAATAAAGAAAATCTTGGAACTAAATATGAATATGTTGGAGAAGGCAATAGACAAAAAAAAACACGCTGCTCTTCATAAAAAAAACCAAAAAGAATCGAAAGTGTTCCTCTTCAAAAAAAAATAAGAAAGTCAAATTCAAATTGAAAAGAATTTTAAAAAAGTGAAACACGCGAAGAAGAGAGATTAACATGATTGGATTTTGGATAATATATAAAAGCCTCCGTTTTTTCAATCAAAAAAATGATTTCGAAAAAATAAGAAAAAAAAATTTAGTGGAAATATCACTGAGAGAAAGAAACAAAAAAAAGCAGAGATTCGATCGACACAGTTGTTAGTTAGCTCGTTCGAAGAAGAAGCAGTCAGGAATATAAAAAAAATAATAATAAATGATGGGAAAAAACAGTGAAAACCAGAGGGAAGAGAATTTTTTCTTCTTTTCTTAATTCTTTAAAGTTTCAAATATTTTTTTATGAATAGCTAAACTGTGTTTTGCTTGACGATCAAAATATTTCATCAATGCAAAATGCAAAATTTTTTTAACAGTTTAAAGGACCCTGTTCATTTGATCTTTTTTTCAAACTCGCGTTTGATTATTCCCTCATGCCGCAATATTGCAAAGCCCGTAAAGTACCGTAATGTACAGTAATTTTACGGTCAAATTACTGTACTTTACGGACTCTGCAATATTGCGGCATGAGGGAATAATCAAACGCGAGTTTGAAAAAAAGATCAAATGAACAGGGTCCTTTAAAAGAAAAAATAAAAATCTTAACTTTCGCCATAATAAATAAAACAAGGTTGTGGAATTTTTTTTCGAAGAGTGATTTTTTTTCAATTTATTAAACTTATAAAAAAATATTTATTACGTAAAATAAACAAAATTTAATTAATATTATTATAAAATAGAATTAGCATTATAAATATTATCTTCTGTAATAACCGTATGATTTCGTAACATTGCATATTGGATATTAATGGTTTTAGAAACGATTGTTAAATGATTAAGAATTTTGTGTTCAGATTTATTCGTGGCATTTTTAATTTTAGGACAAAAATTTCCGCAACAATCCTTTCCAATAATATGATCATCGATGCTATAAATATAATAAGAATATTCGCCTTCATATCGATTATTTGGAATATTTAAATCGTGCTACAAAAAAGTTAAAAATTATGTTTAAAATTTCTTGTTTGCTTACAATAAAATCCGATTTACAATCAAAACCATTTTTATCATTGCAAGATTCCAAAAAAATTGGACAACTTTCTGCTCCATATCCAACACCCGCAACGCTTATAAAAGTATCAACTAAATTTGTTAATGATTCACCCAAAGTTTCATTTTTTGTATCCACACATTTTCCACCCAATATTGCTTTACGGGTTACTGCAGCTCCAAGGGAATGAGTAATAATATCAATTTTGGATTCAGTGTAATTATATACAGCTTTAATTAAATTTCGAATCTAAAAGTTTTTCTGGTGGAAAATTTAAAAAATAAAGTAATTTTCTTTTAAAAAAATGTTTTTAAAAAAAATTTACATACTTGTTTTATACTTTCACAATTGGATTGACTTTTTACCGCAAAACCAAGCCCGCCATCTCCATAAGTGGTGGCATAAAGTTCAGCGGTGGAATAATTTTTTTTGGTAGTAAAATATTCAAAATGTGGAATCCAAAATCCCGCTCGACTTGTTAAACCATGAACGAAAATTATTGGCTTAAAAAAATTTTTAAATTTAAAAAATATAAAAATTAAAATTAAAGAACCTGATTTTTAATTGTTTCATTAGAATTTTCTTTTCCACCAAAACTTCCCAATCTTCCTGGACCCATGTCGAGTCTTTCTAATTTTTTTGTTATTTCTTCGCCATACGAATCTTCCAAAAATTGTTTGAAATCATTAGTAAAAACCGAAATGGAAAATGGTAGTGAAGAAATAAAAATGGAAAGAATTGTCAAATAATAATATTCTTTTGCATACATTTCTAAGAATTTAAAAACCCTAAAAAACATTTAAATTTTTTTATTATTTATAAAAGTTGCAATTTGAAAAAAATACTCGGGTGAAGCCGCGTTTAAAATTTAGGCAAATTTTATTTTAAAATTTCACGGTTTTGAACTTGAAAATTTAAAATAAAAAAGGATTATTTTTTCTTGTAACTGAACCTTTTTTTGGTGTTCAAGTTTAAAATCCCATCCATCTTCTTTTTTCTTTTCTCTTCGAACACAATAAACATAAATACATATATTTTAACGGGTCGATTTATTTTGTGTAAATATTGAAGGAGGCACTTTAATTTTTTTCTTTTATCCTTTTCTCATAATCGATTTAAATTTATTTAAAAAAACATAAAAACCAAACAAAGCATAAAAATTCATTCAGCAAAAAAAAAAGGAAAGAAAAAAGTGAAGCAGAAAAATAATTTCAGTATTTTTTTGGTTGCTCCCTTTTTTGCTTTTGGTGTACGTAAAAAAAAAGTGTTTTGGCTTTATAAAATGAGATGGCGAACTTCCAGAAAAATGTTTCTGTTAGTTCCGGACTTTAAAAAAGTGTTTGATAGTTTACAAATTTTGAATTTACAAAAAAGCCTTTTTCTTGCTTCGACGAAAAAAAGTCTGAAACCAAAATAGTCAAAAAATAACTAAGCCACCATAACCTTAGACCTAAAAAACATTTTGTCTTCCATCAATCGGACTTGTCTTTTATATGAAAAAATAAATACTGAATCCATACATCAATTGACGCTTATTTTTATAATCAAAAAAAGTGATTGGGTTTTGCATTTTTAATATGTAAAGTAAAATTAGCCTCAGACAAACGTTGATGTTCTTTAAAAAATTATGTAAATGTAAAAACAATGACTGGCTGTTTATAGAAACAACAACAAAATGCAAAATAAAAAATTTATGCACGATTTAAAAATTTAAAACTAACAAAAAAAAGAATAAAAAGCAATAGCAACAAAAATGAATAATAGTCATGTCTAAGCTCTTTTGTCAATAAACATATTTATATCAAAAAACAAACATAACGTTGAGATTAACATAAAATTAATTTTTCAAATATTTGATTGTTATGAATCAGTCAGTGATTTGTAAATTTTAATGTTTCCGGCGTGGCTACAGAAAAATTCAGGAATCATGATGCAACATTTTTTTGTCTGTTTTGTTTGACATTTTCATTTCGATTCCAATCAAAGGAAGAGTTAAATTAAAGTAAACTTTATTCATCGAAAATCAAAAAAACATTTGCTTGCATTATTAGCTGCTTTTTTAAGTGCGACGTTATTTAAGGAAGCAAAAATACTCAATATTATTTCAAGAGAGAAAATAAAATCAAACATGCTGATGTAAAAATTATTTTTTCTTTATTGATTGATTTCATTGGATCCTTCATTTTTCAATAGAAGCCTTTGACATGAAAATTGAAAGTATGCATAACACATTTTCAAAGATTAATAAAATTTCTTTATTATTCAGAATTCACATATAATTTTCATAAAAGTTTCTAGCACCCTAATTGTTGGTTGTTTTTTGAATGAGGTTATGTGAACGAAAAGGAATAATTATTGAAGTATGTATGTAATAATGTAACTATTGATTTCGGCCAGGAAGAAGAAAAAGTCGTGTTGCGACGCCGACGCCCGACGCCGCATCAATAACGAAAAAAAAGTCCGACGCCGACTTCCGACGCCTTTTTTGAGGCGTCCAAAAATGAAGTCGCGACGCCTACCGCTTGAATGGCGTATTGCCAAATGCTTTATTTCTTCAACAGCATTTGTTTGACATAAACTTTTACTTTTTGAATTTTGAGTAAAATATCTATTCGTTTTTTTGATTATTAATTTTAATAATGGATAAGCAAAACAAAGAACAATTTATTGCAAAATGGAAGGATAATTTCTATGAAACTAAGGCAGTCATGAAAAGCAACTTTGTTCAATTGTTAGATCATACAACTGACGGGAAGAAAAATTTAGTTGGGCATGTTTGTGTAGTATGTGAAAAATTCTTTCATGGCAAATTAGGTGGAAGCCAAAGAAGTCATAAATGTAGCAAAGAGACGTTCAAGTTCAGCAAAAACCAAAAAAGTAGTGTACGAAAAGCAGCTTTGCTTATGATCTCTCAAGATCTTGTTCCATTTTCAACTACATACAAGGAAGGGTTTTTACAGTATACAAAAACGATTTTGCAGGTTGGGTATGTATATTTTGTTTAATTTTCGTGTTTTTATTTTTCGCTTTAGTGCTGAATTAGGAACAAATGTTATTCGTTCATTAACAACAGAAACATTGAGAGAACTTGTCCCTCACCCAACTACTTTATCGAATGATGTGAACACTATCAACTCAAACAAGGCTGAATTATTTGCATATATCCGCCGACAAAGTGAAAAGTCGGGAATTGCTGTCATGCTTGATGGAACAACTAAATCATATCATTATACAGGAATCGTTGTTTCTTTCATTGATGATAACTGGTTGGTTTTTCAGCTATAAATGTTAAGCTTTCACTTTTGTTTTAGGAATTTTAAACGCATTTTGCTCGATTTTATTTCTGGACACGATAAAGGAAGTTCAGCTGCAGCCTATTCCGTCACTAAGTTAAATGATTTCCTTGATGAGTTTGGGTCAGATATTCTTGATATGAATGGAATTGTAACAGATGAAGCTGCATCAATGAAAGCTGCCTTCTCTGCCACTGATAAGCACATTTTATGCGGATGTCATTTGTTAAACACAATTAGTAAACACGTTTTCCAACTTTATGCTGCAGATGAGAAAACTATGCCATCCTTAAATAGAAAACTCAAAAATATTGGAGCATTAATGGCAAAACTCAAAGCTGTTATCACTGTTATTCGTCAACGTATACATCTTCGCCACAAGTTAAGTATCGCCTTGCATCAATCAAACAACACAAGATGGTTATCAGTAGTTACATCTTTAGAGTCGTTTTTAAATCTGACCGAAGAAGATCATGCTAAAATTCGTGATGAATTGCAACAACATGATGTATTATCAAAATATTTGGATTTACTTCAAGCAAAGGAAGATTTGACAACCATTTACAACATTCTTGCACCCACCAAACCATTGCTTCGATCTTTGGAAGTAAGATTTAATCACATTTTTATTTCATAGAGTAACTTCAAGATTTTAGTGCGACTATTCTCCGACTTTACATAAAGTTTTACCTGTCTTTGCAAAAATGTTTGATATTTTTAATGACGTCGATGACAGCAATAATGAAGTAGAAAAGTCTTTAAAAGAAGCTGGACGATTAGCATTAGCATCAAAGGTTGAAGTTTTACATAAATATCATTATTTCGCAGTCATGCTTGATCCAAATGAAAAAAGAAATTTCAAAAAATGGTTATTACCTGATCGTAAAGGAAGTAGAAAAACAATCAAATCTGTAAGTCTTACAGGTTGTTTACTGTGGATTATTTTAAATAATTTTAGTGTATCGACGACTTAAAAATAGATTTAGCATTATTCTGCCACGCCAATGGTATTACATTAGAAGTGCCTCAAACTGAATCATCAACATCAGAATATGCGGAATTTATTGAGCCGAGTTTAAGTTCAAGTTTAGATGAAGTTGTTAAAAATGAAGTCGATAGATATATTTTGGATATGGAAATTTTTAATGGCAGCATTCTTTGTTATTGGAAAAAAGCACGAAACTATCCTCTTCTTTCACAATATTCTCGACATATCTTAAGTATTCCTGCCTCAAGTAGTTCTGTTGAACGTGTATTTAGCGTCGCAAACAAAATTGATTCAAAAACAAGGCCTCAATTATCTCAAGAAACCATTTCGAGTTTAGTCCTTGCAAATGCAATTACAAAATTTGTAAAAGAAACAAATGTTTAAAGAGCGTATTGAATGTAAAATGTTTGTTAATTGTTATGATAGAATTATTTCTATTTGTTGTTTTATAAATAAAAATACTCATGAAAAATATTGTTATTTTTGAAAAAGTAAATGCAAAATCATGTAACCGTTAAAAAAATGCAGCAAGTAAGCTTTTGGCAAAATAAAACTCAACGCAAAGGCGTCGCATTTTGAATTTTGGACGCAAGAAAAATAAAAAAGGCGTCGCGGCGTCGTCTTTACGACTTTTTCTTCTTCCTGATTTCGGCACAGCATTTAATAAAAATATTGTAGCATTAGTGAGTGAAATGTATGTACTTACGTGCCACTTTTAATGTTATTTATTTTTAATGCACTGTATTCTTTTCTTGAAATTTCTACGAAAAAAGCTGTCAAGAAAGAAAGTCACGTTTTTCATATCTAACTTTTGATTTCTTAAAATAATTAGATGATGTTTTGGAAGAGATACAAAAAGTGTTAAACATCAACGGTGTTTGGTTTTAAAAAATCAGCTAGGCGCACTTTAGAAGAAAAAAAAATTACATATGTAACTTTTCAAATATTATTATCAAAGTTTCGCATTTTCGAGAAATTTCAATCATTTTTTTCCTTCTTCCAAAAGCCAGAGAGAAATTTTAATAAGTTTTTTTTATGACGATATCCATAAAATGTCACTGCTGCTAATGTGGCAAAAAAAACTTTTAACCTTTCGTCATCATGTTCTCAATTTTTTTTTTCACCTGCTTTTTAACTTTTTTAATGGCTTCTAAAAATTTTTGTTAGTTACATTTTTCTTTTTTAATTCTTTTTTTCGAGGCAACGTTATAATCAATTTTGTTTTTAGCCTCTTTTTAAAATGTATTTTTTTTATCCAAATCGAACTCTTGTTTATAATGAGCATCTTACACATTTATTCACGTCTCTCATGATTGTGGTGATTATTTTAACTTTATTTGGAATGAGTTTGGTTATCATCCAATTATTTGTTCGAATTCATTTGGGTTCCATCGCAATTGGATACCATACAAATTTAAGTATAATTTTTTTTAATATTGGCATAATTTATTTTTTATTTTCTCCATCGATTATTGTAATTATTTTTCAATTTTTTAATAATTGGAATAATGAAGGTATGAAAATATTTTTGCTTTTGTTGCTTTTTTGAAATACATTTTGGAAGGCAAAAAAAAGGTACAAGCTCGAGTTTTTGGTTTTAGCTTCAAAACAAAAAAAGAAGAAAGAAAGCTTTTTAACGGTTTTTCCAAAAACAAGATTATGGGTGCTAGAATAAAACCATATGTTTCATTTATTAAATTAATCAAGGCTTTAATTTTTTTCCCCATAAAACCAAAGATAAACAAAAAAAGACTCCGCGTACCAAAGTGTGATTGTTAATGTCTGTGTTTTCGAATTACCGTACACCTCCTAAAAATAAAAATCCAATTATGTCAATTTTTTTAAAGCAAAATTCGAGTATCTTTATTTTTTTAGAATCCATAGAAAATTCTTTAATCTTTCACATGGCAAATATATTTCGAGCATATTGTCTTTGTGTTGGAGCTTTTACCATTCCTGGATTAGCAATGGAACGATGGTTTGCAACCATATTTGTTGAAGATTATGAAATTAAATCACGAGTGTATATTTCAATTTTCTTAGTTACTATTATCGATTGTGTATCCATTCTAACAACTTATAGCTTTATTTATGGTTTGTTTTAGTTTAAAAAAAAAACTAAAAAACTAAAATTTGGCTCTTTTTAGATTTATGTTCAATTTATTTGATTATGGGCATTATAGCTATTCCAAATGCTTTAGCATTGATATTATATTTATATTCGGCTAAATGTAATATCGCTTTTTATGAAGATAACTTATGCTATGGCAGTAGTAAACGTTATTCATTAAGTAAACGATTTCAAGTGGTTGAAAATATTAAAGTTGCAAGGGTTAGTATTAATTTTTTTTTCAATTGCTACAGTAATCTTTTTTTTGTTGGCAAAATCAGTCAGATTATTTTTTTAGATGATTAAAAAAATGTTTATATTTGGTTGGATTTGCACTTCCATCCTCGTTGGATTATTTCTTTTATCATTTTTACTTTCATTTTTAATTGGTGAAAGCATATTTTCAAATATTATTTTTGTTTTATTCGATTTGATAATCGCCATTTATGCTTTATGCATTCAAGCAATTAATTATTTTGAAAATCAAGTTTTACAAAAAGAATTGAAGAAGCTTTTTAAAAAATTTAATTTGCCTTTGCTGTTTTTTTCTTTCAAAGTCGAACCCAGTGGACCTCATGTTCGCTCGGTTTTTGGCGTGGAATTAATTATGGGTGAAGCTGAAGATGAAACTCAAAAACATTTTAATCAATTACATAAAACTTGGAATTGATAAATAAAGACCTTTTTATCGTTTTTATTTTTGATTTTCTGTCATCTTTTTTTTAACAAGAAAATAAAATAAATCGCGTGATCGAATTAAACGACTAAAAATCAAACAACACCGTGGGATGAAAAATATTTGAGAATCAAAAACATCAAGAAAAAAATTTTCTGATAATAAAAAAATAAAACCAAAATAATGTTTAATTGGATACAGTATGACATTCGCCCAATCTTCTCTGAAAGTTTTAGGATGAAAAAATAATGGGAAAAAAATTGTGAGTTAGCATTTTTAAAATTTTTTTTGATAAGAAGAAAGCCAAAACAGAATGTTAGTCAGCAAAGTTACTGTAAGAAACTTGTCAAAGCCTCTTTTAAATTTTTTTTATAATAAAACACAAAAACAAAGAATATGCCACAGGATTAAGAAAAATAAAGAACTACGTCCAAAAACTGTGGGAGCTTTCATAGAGAATGGTATCAGAAAGGAAGTCATATTATTTGATGTAAAAATAAACCTCGATCAAGCCTAGCTATAATTAGTTTGGATTTGTCACCACAAAAACTTGCCACTATAGAGCGATTCATTGGTTTAGAAAACTGATATTCATAAAGTTTCGATCGAGTTGTTGGTTGTTGCGATTCGAGAAACATCTTTTCCGTATAACCCAAAAATTTTACTAATTTCCATTTTCTTTACTCCTCCATTTCCGCCAAATCCAGAGTTGGCTCTCATACTAAAAACAAGAAAGAACAAGAACCTATAAATTTATTTATAAAATCCATGTTTCTACAAAAATTATTGCTGCTGAAAATTTTTTCTTTTGGAATATATTTTTTTACTAACACAAACGAAAAAAGTGGCTAAAATTGTAAATGAAATATGCAAATTATTTAAAAGTATACCATCGAAAAAATTTGCAAAACATTGAAGATTCGTATAATTTTTTTAATCAAACGGTGAAAGCTTCAATAAAGTAAAAAAAATTCTTGTATTTGCAATGGGAAAAACAAATCGTAATGGAAGACGACTATTTGTTAAATATTCAAACACTTAAGTTACTTTGTGAATGAAATTTATTTTTTTTATCAAAAATATTGTTTTACGTAGAATTTGCTAGAATTCGATTCCAAATCAACGAAAAAAATGAAATCCAATAATCAAGAGTGTCAAAGCTAAACTCATTATTTTTGGCTATCTTTCTTTTTAACCAAATGGTTACTGTATGTGGCAAAATAATAGAGGGATGAAATTTAAAGGTTTCAAAACAAACAACGAACACAGACATACTTTCCAGATGAAAAATGAAGTCTTGAATTTTGAAACATTTTTGATAGAAAAGCAAATATTGGATTTTTTTTCAGTAAAAAAAATAAGAATACATGACTAAAATAAAAGTAAAAATTACGCAGCGAAAATGAGAATTTGAAAATTCTTTTTTTTATTGTACGGTAAATTTTTGAAATAAAAATTACAAGACAAAAAATATTTAGTCACTTCATTCATACAAATTTGCAAGAGGAGAAAAAAATTATTTTAAAAGAAGAAAGAAAAAATGCAACCACGCTTTTTTTTTATTACGCGATAGAAAATATTTAAAGTGCTCCAATTTATAATCGTGTGAACAAAAAAAGGGGCGTTAAAAGTGCATATAAAAATTATGGATAAATACCTCAAAAAACATTCATTAAAGAAATATTGTTATTTAGTTTTCCCCGGTTAAGTACTATCTATTACCGTAATATTTGTTGATTGCTTTATATTTTACTTTAAATAAGTTTATTTTTATTTCAAAAGCCGAAAATGGTAAGTTTTATTAAGCTAAATATTTCTTTATAATAATTAAATATATTTATTTTTTATTTTTTAGCCCGGTCGTCCAAGTATTTACAAAAATGATATTATTGCTAAAAAGGCAGCAAAAAAAGATTCCATTAAAAGATATCGAGAAAAGAAAAATGCAACTGAAACTCAAAAAATAGCGGATCTTGAAAAATATGAAAATGAAAATATCAAACTTAAAAATGAATGTGCTTCATTCGAAAAAGATTTCAATCGATTGCTTCCAAAATTATGTAAACATGATAAAATGACGGCCACAAAATTATGGAATTCTCTTTTATCAAATCCAAACTTTGTTATTTCAAATGAAGATTTAAAAATTTGTGGATGCAATGAAACTGAAATCGAGCCCAGCAATAATAAGCTTTAATGTATATTTTTTTACTTGTAAATGCGTAATATTTTTTTGTAGCTTGTAATTTTGCTTTTAAAATAAACAAAAAATTTGCAAAAAAAATGTTGGAATCTTATTTACGCTTCTCAGAGCTTTTCTAATTATAAAAATAAAAAGAATTTCAAGTAACCATTAATCAGAGGATCAGAATTTAGTTCAATGATGTCTATCAAAATTCATCGTTATTATCGTGGGAAATGCTAAAAAAAGCGTTTTAATATTTAAATTTATTCATTGTTTTAATAACTTACATATCCAGGCTGGTAAACGAAACAAGAGTGTTCATTTCGATAAAATTTATTAAACCAAAAATATTGAGTTCGAGAAGATTTAACCACTTGCTTTTTTATTTTATACCGGGTTCATGCTAGTTTTTTGAATTATACGTTTAAAATTTGTTTAAATTAAAGAGAATTAATAAACTCTTTACAAAATATTCAAAAATAAAAAAAAATTCACACAACTTTGTAAAGTAAAAAAATCAATTTAAAACGATTGCAAAAAAAAAGTTTGCGAAGTTTATTTAATCTTTTCCTTATGAAGAAGGAAAAAGAATGGTGGCGCCCGAACCAACTTCATAATGAACAATGGAAAGGAAAATTGATGCCATTGGATTAAATATGAAAAGAAAAGTAAAACGGTTCGTCCAAGAATTAAAAAAGAAGAAGAAAATAAAATCAAAGATAAAATAAACAAGGGTAAAAAAATTGACTTTTTTATTGAACATTTTAAATAAATAGTTTTTATTATGGTAAAATTGAAAGAAAAAATTGTCCCATTTGATTTTATAAAAAAAAAGCAACTTGTTTTTGATATTAAAATAATCTACCTATATAAAGTGAGAATGTATGTGGTGAAGTCGTTTATGCTCGATTTGTAATGTGTTTGACCAGTCCTATGTAGTTTTTTATGGAGATTCCGAATATGTAAATTTTAGAACCCGGACATCTTTTTAAAAATTAGTTATGAATGTTTTAAATTTAAATAATGTTAAAATGTTTCGATGCGAATGTTTTTTGTTGTGTTTGTTGAAATGGAATCGCTTTTTCATTCGTTTTTTGGAAAGGAAAAAAAATTTAGGTTGAGATAATTTAGGTTGAGATATAAACCGCAATGGAAAAATGTAAAAGCATGGTTGAAAAGCTAAGTTGGGGGCGAAGCCCCCATAGAATCGTGAAAAAGTTTCCGAAAAATGTTTATGTTTGTTATAAAAAAAGTTATGAGGGACCACCGTAGGTGGGACCCAGTGCTCATGTCTTATTATGAAAATAGTAAAAAAAATTTTTATCGTTAAAAGCAGTGTTAAATTTAAACAAATTGTTTTTGGTGCCTTTTTTAACAAAATATTTATAATAACATACATAAATAACAAAACATAGTCGTCTTTCCCTAAATTTTTGAATTTATATGTAATTTGGGCAAAACGCGTTTTTCGCAAACCCAAATCCAACAAAAGCAGTTGGAATTTTTTTTTTCTTGTTGCAAAAAAAATTTGTTCCAACACAAAAATCTTTATTATTTGTGGAGAATTTTAAGTCATAATTATATTATTAAATTTTATTAATAAACCATTCTTTGCTTTAAGTTACTTATTAATCTTTTATTTTTTAATGCAAACGGGTTAAATATTAAATAAAATAGAAAAATGTCCCATCATTCCCATGACCATGAAGTTGTTGTTCGACTTGAAGGAGAGGTATGTAAATTGAGAATATTGGATATTTGCCATATTCCATAATAGTCGCATCATTAAACTTTTTGATCAAATTTTTTTTAGACCGATGAAGAATTCAGTTGGAGAAAAGAACATGCCGAAATGCATTTAAAACATAAAGGTAAATTGCGCGTCGTCTTCTTAACTTTCGTAAAACACCTTTTCTCTGTTATGGTTTTCGTTTTTCAGGCCACGATGTTATGCATGCTGAAATGTTTTTAATTTTTATATTTGTATTAGCTGTTGCCCAAATTATCCTGGTAGTTTGGAAGCAAAGACATTTTAAATCTTATCAAGTTAGTATTATTTTTCCATAGATTTCGAATTTTCTAAAAATTAAAAAAAAATGTTACTGAAAAAAATTGACTTCAATCTCCAAAGTTTCTAAAAGCCTTGAAAACCATTGTTTTTTACCATCAAAAATAAATTAATTTTTTTAAGATAGTTACTACACTTGGTTTATGGCTTATTCCATTATTTGTATCATTATCAAAAGGATATTGGAGATTTATAATTTCATGGCTTGCATTTACTTTGATTACAGGATATATATATTCTTTAGCAAGTCAACAACAAGTTTCTGGAAGAACACCAAGGCATGGTTTTCCTTCCGTTATCTTTTTAGCCTGCCTCGTTTCGATTAATAAAAAAATATATATATTAATTTTAGAAGAGTTTATAAATGGTTTTTATTCCTCCATCAACTTAGTTATGTCCTTGGAGTAGGTGGATATCTAATTCTTATGGGTAAAAAACTTTTTTATGCAAAAATGTAAAAAAATTAGATCTTTTATTTTAGCAACAATTATGGGAGTGAATCTCATTTTTAATATTAAAACTTCCACTTCCATGGATATGGGAATATATTTATTATTTTATGGACTTTATTATGGCGTTCTTGGTCGAGATGTGGCCCATATATGCACAGATAAAATGGCTTGCAGAATTGGAGTAAGCTATGGCTATCCTTAAAATTTACATAATTACCATTGCCTTTTATCTTTTTTAGTATTTCACTCATGAAGGTTTACCTAAAAAAGTTTTGGAAGAAGGAGTGTGTGCAGTTTGTGGAAATCATATCCATAAAAATTCTTCCACCGAATTAATGTCTCCTAATGATGTGGATGATGACATAGACACGGCCACAACACCAAATGAAAGAATTTACACTTTATCTTGTAATCATTCATTTCATGAATTTTGTATTCGTGGATGGGTGGTTGTTGGAAAGCTTCAAACTTGTCCATATTGTAAAGAAAAAGTTGATTTAAAACGAATGTTTAAAAATCCGTAAGCTCTTCCTTAAATTGCAAACAATCATAAAACCAACAATGTGAACTTTTTTTTTAGTTGGGAAAAGCCCCATTTATTCTTTGGTAAACTTTTGGATTGGATTCGTTATCTCGTAGCATGGCAGCCAATTATTATTGTTGTGGTTCAAGGAATAAATAAAGTATTGGGATTGGAATAGAGTATTATTATTGATACATAAAAAAATTTGCAGCTATTAAAAATGCCAAAAAAACTATATTATTATTAATTTATTAACTTTTATTTTTTCTCCTTTTTTATTATTTGTGATTTGGTGCTTTACACACACATTTTTTCTTATTCGATAATAAATAAATAAAGTTTTTTTCTCAAAGCTTGGAATAACAAAAAAAACTATACGTTTTTACAAACGCTTTTATTATATCTTTTGGTTACTGCCTATTTACTCCTTGACCAATTAATTGCAAAAACGTATCGATGATGTCTGAAAAAAAATCTTCTAAACATTTTGTTTCATCAGCAACTAACTATAACAACTTTGTTCAAGATTGCCGCAAAAAAAGTGAAAAAAAG
This sequence comes from Panagrolaimus kolymaensis, assembly GCA_028622995.1. NCBI lineage: Eukaryota > Metazoa > Nematoda > Chromadorea > Rhabditida > Panagrolaimidae > Panagrolaimus > Panagrolaimus kolymaensis. The sequence continues at coordinate 1,836,617 of JAJQJQ010000052.1, read as the reverse complement.
CGCGAAAAATTTCGCAATGTGCGATTGCAAAACTGCGTTAAAAAGACTTCGAAAGATTGTCGTCTCAAACATTGTTATTTCTTTTTATTCCATTGCTTAATTATTTCCATTTTTTAGATTCAAAAATGTCGGATGAACCTAAGAAATATGGTCTCCAATTGAATCAAAAAGCTTCAACGTCTTCAGCTTTACCAATACCTGTGGCATCTGTATTTGGACATGATTCTGATTCAGAAACAGAAATTGCAAATGAAAAGGATGTGAATAAGAAGTTTCAAATGAAATATGGTTCAAACAAAAAGTAAGTTTTCATGTCTCAGAATTAAAGAATATATGCTTTCAAAATCCTTACATACTTTTGTTATCATTATCATGAACAAAGAATATCTGTAACACAACTATGGACATTCTTTCAAACTTTGTTATTCCATGTTATAGTCTCATTCATTATTCTTTAAATTGCCATTAATTTTTGTCCATGAAAACTTTGTTTATATGTATTTCTAATCAACCATCCTTTTTAGGCGTGATGAACGTGCTGTTGCTGAAGCATTGGCCGATGATCCATATGTGTATGAATATGATGCACTTTATGATCAAATTCAATCAACAAGAAATGCTAAAACTGAAGAACAAAAAGAAGCTGATAAAGAACGCAAACCAAAATATGCTCATAAAATTGTTATTGCAACTCAAAAACGTCAAATGGAAAAGCTCATGGTTGAAGAAAGAAAACAAGCTAAAGAAAGAGAAGCTGAAGGCGATGAATTCAATGATAAAGACACATTTGTTACTGGCGCATATCGAAAGCAATTAGAAGAAAAAGAAAAAATCATGAAAGAACTTGAAGAACAAGAAAGAATGGATAGTAAGTTTATCATTTTTATGCAAAGGTTGTAAACTAAAAGCATTGTTTCAGGTAGACTAAAAGTGGAAGATCAGCATTTTTGGCAATCAAATTTCAATCGAAAGCTGTTGGATGATATGTCAGAACCGAAAGTGTTAAAAGTTGAGAAAGTATCAAACGAAGAAAAGAAAATCGAAGAAGACAACTCAAAACCACCCGAAAAATTGTTTGATGAGCTAAAACCTGGATTGAATAAGGTTTGCAACAACTTATTGCCTAACTTTTGTTTACTAATCTCGCTTTTTTTTCAGCCTAAAACTTTATCATCAGCAGCTGCAACAACGAAATCAAAACGATCTCCAACACCTGAACGTCGTCGCTCACGTCATGACCATCAACGAAGAAGACCATCATCACCAAATAATGAAAGAACGCATCATCGTCGACGTCGTCATGATTCTTCTGCTTCTTCTCCTCGTGAACGTGATGAAAATGAAGATAAACAACGCAAAGTTAAGCCTAAATCTGATAAAGAAATACTGTATGAAAGGCTCGAAAAAATCAAAGAAATCTTGAAGCAACGTAATAATGATTCTGCAATATTCATGGCCCGTCAACGATATCTTCAAAGGAAGCAAAATGGTGAAATTCGAGCTCCCATTTAATTTGTTTATTTGTGTTTAACTTTTTGCTTTGTTTGTTTGTTTTTGTTTCATAAATATGTATCTTGCTTTACTTTAACTCATTCAGAAGCTTTAACCATTACATTTGTCGCTGATAACCAGCGATGAGATTCATCTTTTTACTAAAAATTCAACTTTGGCCTTTTTCTTTCTTTTCCATCTATTACTCATACTTGTTATTCTTTTGCTGCTTCCGTAATGAAAGATGGCTCTCTCCTTTTCTCAATGATCACTATCCATTTTTAAACTATATAAAAGCCTCGAACCTTTTCTCTTAAATCTATCACACATCGTTTATGGTTTTGTATCACACGTTGAGCAGATGTAAATATCTCACTTCGTTTGGGTCTCTCTTTTGTAATGACTATTTGTATTTGATATTTTTAGTAAATGAGAAAAGTTATATCTTTATCGATGTCATCATTGATACATTAATAACATTGTTTTGGAGTTATAAAGAACAATTTAGCATACACAAAATTAACAACGAAAAATGACTTTATTTCAAACTATCAACAAAAATATTATAAAAATAAAATAAACAAAAAATCAACAACAAGAACAATGTAGCAAAAAAACAATCAAATTTTATCAATGGCTTCATTGAGCTCATCCTTGTTGAGCTTTCCTTTTTTGTATTTCTTCAAGAGACGCTGTTCTGTTTGAAGTTCATCCCATTCACTTAATTTCTTCCGCTTTTCAGGTTTTGGCTTATCATTTTCTTCTTCCTTTTCACCTTCATCTGCCTTGTCTGATCTATGCTTGCGTCGTTTACCATTTGTGTGAATTCGTGGACGCCTTCCTTCTTGAGTTGCGAGCTTCTTTTGACGTGCAGCTTCATTGACTTCATTTTTGTAAGGAATGGATGACGTTTCGATATCAAGACGTTGGAAGGTGCTAATGTCCACCTTATTTGTTTCCTTGATTCTCGGCATTCGAAGGAGACCAAAAGCATTTGCAAGATTGCCCATATCCAAATCTGAAAATAAGGAAGTTAATAAAACGTATGAATCAATAAACGAGAAAAATTCCTGTACCCCAAACTTTGCAAACAATTTGACAATCATGTGAAAGATAAGCATTGATCATAGCGACATAAGCATTGGATCCAAGTTCAAGAAATTCACGTTCAGTTGAAGCAAGCTTGACAATTTTCTTCCGCGTCTTTTCAGCATCTTCTTCAGTAATATGATCAAGAATATTCGTTTTGGAAAGTTTGATGTTTTCATGCTTTTCAAGGAATTCGGCATAAGCTTCTTCTTCAGATGTCAGGAAAAGAATTGATTGTCCAGCTTTTCCGATTCTTCCAGAGCGACCAATACGATGAACAAACCAGTTTGAGTGTTTAGGAATATCGAATTGAATAACGATGTCGACGTTTTCTAGGTCCAATCCTCTTCCAGCAACATCTGTAGCAAGCATAACCGTGTTTTTGGCTTTGCTGAATTCTTGTATCTGAAAATGACTGTTCAATAACGTTTTTTGTAGTATGTTAAACTCACAGCTTTGGGACGACTAAATTTCTTTCCATGCATGTTTATGAGATTTCTTTTTTCTCCCATTATTAGCTTCAATATTCTTTCAAAGTAAATGACAGCAAATCTCGATGAGAAGAAGACCAAAATTTTCTTATCAGCATTCATTTTTAAAACTTCGATAAGTCCTTGAAGTTTAAAAGCAGCTGGTAAAACAACAAAATTGTTTTCCAAGCTTGAAGGCGCAGCAGTCTTCTCTGATGATGTTACACTATCAACCAAAGTATTTGAATCACCAGTAACTTCAAGTCGTACAGGATTTCTTAGACCAAATTTAATCAAATCTTCCATTTCTTTTGCTTGTGTTGCTGAGAACAGGCCAGATCGACGTTGTTTTGGAAGAATTGAAAGGATGGAAGTAGTTGCTGCCTTCAAATCAACATCATTGAATCGATCAGCTTCATCGATAACGAGCATTTCGAGGGATTTCACATAGTTCTTTACTTCTGGCGTCTTTTCGATAAGGTTTGAGAACCTTCCAGGCGTTGAGATGATGATACTAAAAATGATCATATAAACAAAAAAGTTCATTATTAACAGTGCGATTCTCACCAATTCCCTTTAACTTTCTTCTCTTCAGCTTGTTTTTGCGATGCTCCACTACTGCTAAATGCAACAACTTTGAAGCCAAGAGCAATGGATACAGGTTTCATCACTTTTGCCACTTGACTAACGAGATCACGAGTAGGAACAAGAACGAGCGCACAAATTTTAGGTTTATCATCTTCTTTTGCTGGCTGAAAATAACAATACAAAGTAATGATTAATCAATTGAAAAACAGTATGAATATTCTTACTTCACATTTATTCTTTAAAATCTGCATCAATGGAAGAATATATGCTAGCGTCTTGCCGCTGCCAGTAGGAGCTTGAACAATGCAATCATAATTTGTAAGAAAATATTTGACAGCACATTTCTAAAAACAACAAAAATCCATTAATTGAGTCGAAAAGTAACTAGCAAACTTACTTGAACAGGAGTAAATTCTTTGAATCCCAAAGTTTTCTTAAAAAATTCTGCAATTTCTGGAGCAAATTGAGTTGTTGGATCTTCTTTTCCTGATGATATTTTCTTTGCTTTTGTTGAAGTCGTCGTCGTCTTCTTCTTGCATTTTAGACTTTCTGTCATCGTCTTCATTATAAAGATAGAGTAGCTGGAAGAAAAAAAAAATACAAAGCTTTTTCTGGAACTTTGAAAGTTTGAAACTTTGAAACAAACAAAAAATAATTTATTTGAGGAGACTTTTTTAATGGCGGCTGAATGATGCTCCATCGAACATGTCGCCAAAGTTGCGGTGTATTTGAAAAACACTATTAAAACTAACTATTTTTCCTTTACTCGTTGAATAAATAAATATTAGAGGATTGCAAGTTCTTTAATTAAAAGGAACAAGAACATTGGGGCCTTACCTTCGGTAAGTCCCTCAAACTAAACATACAAACAAACAATCTTCGAAACCGTTACATTTTTACAATCAAAACGTGGACATTTTACACATTAAGGTATTTTTTGAGAACCCTAGAGAGTAGACCTGCTTTTAGGAATTCTAAAAAATTATCAAAGGAGAGATTATGTGCTTTTTTAGAGGGTGCAAAATTGGAAAAAAATAGAGTGCCCAAACACCCATGCGAGTCTACAACAATACAATTAAAATAAACAACATTGTCCATGGCCTTACAGGCTTACATTCCATTTTTCATGGTAAATTTTGGAGCCCTGCCTACGGCAGACCTCCTAAATTTTACAAAAAAATCTTCTCCAATAATCAACGGTTTCCTGAGCCATGCATTTCCATATCTCTCATATTCGGCTACATCTTAACTACTTCGAGGTCCATTCCATAGGTCTAATTACACATGGGCCCTTCAGGCCCCAAAACACATTTCAACCCAAAAACAACCAAATATCGAACCAAACATAATCAAACAATCACCCGAAAATCATTAAATATCAACCCGAAAACCATCTTACATCTCACCAAAAACAACTAAACATTCACCCAAAAACAACTAAATATCCACCCAAATATTATAAAAAAAATGTGCCGAACTCTTACATGTTTACAACAATGCAATTACAATAAACAACAGGGCCCTTCGGCCAACATTCCATTTTCATGGTTAATTTTGGAGCTCTGCCTTCGGCAGACCTTCAAAATTTACGATATAAATCGTCTCCAATTAACGACGGTTTCTCTGGGCCACGCTTTTCATATATCTCATAGTCGGATATATCTTGACATCTTCGGGGTTCATTCCATAAGCCAAATTATACTTGGACTCTTCGGAACCAAATCCGTTTTGACCCAAAAACCACCAAATATCCACCCAAAAATTAGCTAAAGATCCACCCAAAAACATTTAAATATCGATTAATACATTACAACACAAACAACTAAACATTCACCCAAAAGCCACCAAATATCTAACCAAACTCAATCAAACATCTCACCAAAAACAACTAAATGTCCACTCAAAAACCATTTTACATCTCACCAAACACAACTAAACATTCGCCCAAAAACAACTAAATATCCACCTAAAAATTTCAATGCAGACAATCAGAGAAAAAACAAATTTTTCACTTCCAAAAATGCTTTCAAAAAAAGCAAAGAGAAACTTTCGTGTCGAGAAAAATTTCAAAAAATGCAAATTTAAACTGGCCAAAACATGGACATATTCGAGAGTCCGAAGCGTGAGACCAACATATTTGGAATCAGCGTAAAAAACTGATCTAGGCTATCGGGACAAAACAAAACAAAAGCAGAACCGACATACAAACATACAAACATACAGACAGAAACGACATTCCAATTTACAAAGGAAGATACACGATTATTTTCCAAATGATAACATCCAAAATAATAATAATTTGTAAAAACATGATTAACCAAAGCTTTGGCCGTAAGCAGAAACTTTATTCATAAAAAGTTTACTGTAAATTTTTATTTGGTAATCAATAATTTTTTTTACACAACTCAATGGCGATAATAAAGAGGAAGCAAACATATTAAAGATGTATTTCTTTTTTTGGATATATTTTCTTCTTCCTTTTATTAACTTTCTTGGAAAAAAAGCTAATAACTAAGAGAGTGAAAGGCTTGCTTCTTCATTTTCTTTCTTCTTCGCTTTTATTATTATTTTGCAAATTTTCTTTGTTTACTTTTTAAAATGCAGTTTATAATAACTAAAATGGTTTATTATTTTTGTAAAAAAAATTATTATTAAATTATTGTTTATCACGACACTTATGTATGTTTTATGGATTGCATTCAAAGTCATTGCCGCTGCCGCCTCCGCCGCTCATATTGGAAAACTTGGTTTAATATTTTTCTCCGTTAATTAATTATTAGCTATTTTATTAACAAAAAGAATAGCCTAAAAATAACTTTTCTTTTTTTCTTGAAAATTTTTCTCACATTAAAAATTCGAATCTTTTCTTCCAATAAATAAAAGAATTTTATTTTTTTTCATTCAACTTTCAATTCTTTTTTTTTGAATTTAGTCTGACTCTTTTTTCTCGATGGCGGCGGTCAAAAATACTTTATTTTTGTTGTTGCTTTATCGAAAGATTTTTTTTTGTTATCAAAAAAGTTTCATTCATTAAAAAAATAAAATTTTTTTTTTGCGTCAGAGAAAAATTAATTTAAAATGAAAAATAAGTAATTCAAACTTTTGTTTGATATTTATTCTTTTTGGATTTTTTTGCTTTTTTTTTTGAATGGGTAATAATGCCATAGATTTTTTGTTTATTCTAAAACGATTTTTACCAAAAACTAAGATTTTTTTATTTTGAAATTGAAGCTTCTTGCCTTCTAATATTTTTTATGTTTCATTTTTTTTGTTGTCCCTCAAAAAATATGCAAACACTTATTTCAAAAATGATTACGTCAAAGATTATCGTAAACCAACCATCTCACAAATTTTTTTAAGTTTCAAGCTTCATAAATTTTTTTTATTTTTATTTTTATATCCTCTTCCATCTTTCTTTTTTAGATTTATTCAAGCAAAAAAAGTCCCTACGCTTTTTTGTTTTATTATTCCTTTGTGGCTCATTGAATATCGATGATAAGTCGTATCCCAGATAATAACACCATTGGGAAATAAAAAAATATGGAAGAAAAAAAATCAAACAAACAAAAAATTTTAAGATTTTCCAATTTAAAAAATGCAGCGCAGTTACTTCGAGAAAAAAATATGTAAGTGGGCGGCGAAAAAATCCTTGGAGGATTTTAGTTGACAGAAACCAAAAAAATAAAAACAACTCAAAATTTTTTAAAGATTGGTTATGATTCTCTCAATTTTTTTTAGTGTTTTCAGGCTTTTGGCTTTTAAAATATTCACTCTTTATGTAAACCCTAAAAATATTTGGGAATAAAAACACATCAAAAGTTTTTTGCCTTTGCTGAAGTTCTAAAAAGCAGATAGTTTCCACATCAAAAAAAGAAGAAATAATTATTGTTTATGGGATGGGATTCATCAAAAATGTCCAGAATATATCGGTTTTCTGTATTTTAATTATTTTATTAATTTTATAAAAGTTTTTAACTCAAATATTTTTTTGCTTATAAAGTGCAAATTCGAAAGCCAAATAAAAATTTTTTTTCTTAAGTTTTTTTGTTTGTTGCTTCTTTTTTCTGTGACACTTCGAAAAACTTTTGGTTGAATTAAAAATAAAAAAAAATTGAGTGTGTTCAAGGAAACCAAAAAATATTTTTCAAATTGGACTAATTTTAGTCGAAAATTGCTTCCTTTTTTTATTATCGAGAAACGAAAAATCCAATGAATGCAAAGTTTTCCATTTATCAAAGAAAAAATTTGATGTTAGAATTTTTTTGGTGATGCTTCTTTTTGGTATTAATAAAAAATTATTCTTCGATGAACCCAAATATTTTTTAGTTTAGAGGTGTTTATTTTTTGTTATTTAAAATAAAAAATAATGTAAAAATAATTTTAACTTCCGGCTTTTTATTTTTTGTTGGTCTAAACTTTTTTAACCCCGAAAAAAAGAAACAAATGTTATTTTTCCAATGTCGTCTGACAAAAAAAAGAAGGAATTATGAAATTTACAAATAAATAATGAAAAAAGAGGAAAGAGTCAACCACCACCACCAAAAAATTATTTTTTTGTTGAATTTTTAACAATGTTTTGGTTTTTGTTTTAGTTGCCCTTACATATTTTATTTTCTGATGGTAGTGTCAACCAACAACAACCATATGTCAAACAACAATGCCAATGTTTTAGTTTATTCCTTCCTTTATTTATTTTTTTTTTTTGCCATATTTTTTCTTCTATCTCCCCATCCATCCATATAGAACAGTTGTTTTGGTGGCAATAATTTTTTTTAAGCCTTTGTTTGTTGACAGAATTCATTAATACCAAATAAAGAAGACCCAAAATTTTTTTTTTGCTTGAAGCATCGTTTTTTTGCTTCGTGTTAGTAAAATTATTAGAGGTTTTTTTTGTTGACTAAAATGACATTCTGACCTGACTTGTCGTCGTCGACTAAGGTTTGGTGATTAGTTTTCAGATATATCAAAAACAAAAAAAGAAGCTTTTGCTTCAAAATCGATAATTTCCAGTTGGAGATAAAAAAATTTTTGCTATTATTTAATAACCCTTGAAAAAATGCTATATTTATTTTATTCATTTAAAAAAAATAAAATAAAAAAGATAAACGTTGATGAAACGTTTTTTTTCTTCGGCTTTTAGTTTTTTTTTGGACAAGGAAATGAAAAGCTAAATATAAAAAAAATATGATGGAATGCATCATTAACATTAAAAACAACTTCGAAAAGGATAAAATAAACTTTATGCATAATTTCATAATAATTTTATTTAGCGTGGCAAAAAATCATTATTATAAAAATATCTTTCAAAAAATTAATGGCCCAAATTATTCCCGCTTTTCGTTATTCAAAAATATATTTGGAAGTTGGAAATGATTCATAATCATTTTTTTTCTCCCAAAAAAGTTTACTTTCTTATTTTTCTTTTTAAAATTAAAAAAAAATAATATTTTAAACCTTTTTTTGTCACCTTTTTTTTCACAGTTTTTTTTTTTGAGAAAAAATAAGGTTATTTTTCTGGATTTTTTTTTATTAACAAAACACACACAACTGTTGTTCAACAAAATAAAAGCATGATGTCCCCATAAATTTTTTAGTTGTTTTGTCGAGTAAATTTTTTTTCTTTTCTTATTTGGCAATCTTTTTTTTTATTGTTTACATAATTTTCTTCTTTTATGCGTCTTTATTTTCACAAAAAAATACTAAACAAACTTTTTCTTTCTGAAAAAAAGTTTTTGTCTGCTTCCGGTTTTTTTTTTTGTTGCTGGGCTGTTTAGTTGAATTATAATTGTTTTCATTGGATTTTCGGCACAACAAACAAACTTGTGATAATTTTATTTTTTTCGTTTTTGACTTTTTATAATTTTTAGAAATTTTAAAAATCGGCAAAGAATTTTTTTTCAAAAACCGAACTCCAAATATTTTAAGATACTTCGTTCGAATTCAAAAACATTTTTTTTATTATTTGTTTATTTTTTCTTAAATTTGTTTCAGACTAAACATACTCTATATTTTTTCTTTAAAAAAAGAAATGCCGCCCAACAAATTCCAGCCATTTTTAAGACTTGCATGATTGAACGATTCTTAAACTTTTAACCCTCCTCTTTTTTGCTTTCCTCCATTTTTTAAATAAAAAATTGTTTAATTTGTTAACAAAACAGTTTATAAGTGAACCATGAATTTTTACACTCCCAAAAAAGAGGGACAGAGAAGCGGCAATTCGTTTTCAACTGAATGAAAGTTTCCGCTGTTCTTTGGTTTTCCTGAAAAATAGTGTAAAACTTTAGAATAAAAAATGTAGGATAAAAAAATAAAGTTTTTTGAAACTCAAATTTCAATAAAGGAATAATTTTTTATTTTTCGAAGAAAATAAAAAAAGTCTCCTGCAGTTTTTTTATATATTTAAATTGAAAATATTAAAGTTATTATAAAAATCCATTTTTGTTAGTTTTGAAAATAAAAATTTAGAAAGTTTTTTGCTATTTTTTTTTATTTTGAAATTCTTTGAATTTGAATATTTTTTTTCATCTGCTTTTACATTTAGTTTCAAGTTTTAGTTTTTTGTAAATTATGAAGAGATTTATTTTTAGTTTCGGTGCATTGTTTGCAAAAAAAATTATATTTATAAATCCAGGTGAAAGTTTGATGCAAAATTAAATTTTCTCTTCATCGAATGGAAGTTTTTTGTATTCCTATCAATGAGTTTAAATTATTTTATTTTCCACAAATTATGTGCTACCAAACCAATAATTAAAAATTAAAAATTCGAAGCTTTTCCTTTTTCTCTTTCCCCATCATTGCTTCTTTTTTTCCAGTAACCTTTACCAGCCATATTTTTTTTTCTCTTTGAAACATCTGTTAAAAATTCTTTGGCGAATTTTGTTTTTGCAATCATTTTTAAAGCCTTTCTTTCTCTCTCCTTGTTTTAAAACTAAAAAAGATTGAAAAGCTTTATTTATTTATTTATTTTAGAACACCACATTTCTAACATCACATCACAACAATTTATTTTTTTTCTTCTTTAAATGCTATTGGTTTCTTTCTTTTTTTTTCACTCCATTTAAAGGAGTTTAAGTTTTACCAACAACAAAAAAATGTGTATGTGTTTTTTTTATTCTGAATTCTCTATCGTCGTGCATTTATTTTTTTGCGCTTGCTGCTTTCTTTTCTGAATTTCGAATTGATACAAACAAATTTTTTTTTCTCTCTCGAATAGAATAGAAAAAAATCTCTGCTGGTGTTTATTTATTTTTTGAAAGGAAAATAAGAACATAAAAAAAGAAGAAACGCGTTAAAAGGATTAACACCCACTTGAAAAGTAAGAAGAAGAAAAAAATGGAGTAGAGTATCAACAACAAAATAAAGGACACAGATTTTTTAGGTTTCATCCATTCTTTTCTTTCTTTTTTTTTTTTTGAAACACATTTGAGTCTCTTTTTTTCGTTGCTCAAAGATAAATTTAAATTAATCCCAAAATCCAATGATTAAAGAAGAATTTAAAAAAAAAACAGATAAATAAACGCGTTTATTTAATTATGGAAACAACTGAAGCTGTTTTTGGTTGCTTGTTTATTAGCCATCGATAATAATGCGTAATCCTTTAACAAAAAAATTATTAATATTTATCATGTGTTTTCATTTTTTATATTTTCATCTTTTTGTAATTAGTTTCGAAGATGCCTTTTTTATTTTATGTTTTTTTGTTTGAAAAGATTTTAGAGATATTTGTTTAAGAAAATAAAAATGAAAGTTTTTTTCTTCTCATATTTTTTTGAGGTTTTAAATAATTTTAAAATTTTCGGGGGCTAAACAAAAGGATCTCTTGCCGTGGCAAGGCTATTTTTAATTTTGATCCAATTTTATTGATTTTTGGCGAGTTTTCGTCGTTAAAGAAGCAATAAACAATCTAATTTAGTCAAAACATCTTTAAAGATTTTTAAATAAAGGATTATCCTTGCGCTTTAGTTAATCCCAATAACATTTATGACTATTTTGTTTTTCTTAAATTCTAACAATATAATCTTTTTTTTCTTCGTCAGTTTATTTAAATTAAGGAGTTATAATTAAATATTAAATAAAGTTTCAAAACGTTTATATCCGATAGAAACAAAGAAAAAATAAAAAAAAGGATTTTGTTTTTCTGCTATGAATCATGCAACTAAAAATAAGAAAGTTTTTGCCAGCGTGCGTGCCCTGTTTCATATGAACATCTGAAGATTCAGAAATTTATTTTTCTTATAATTTTCGTTGTGGTTTTTTAGTTTTTAAAAATTTTGGATTTACGCTAAATAAATCTTTTTGACATAAATATTTTCTAATGAAAATAAAAACAACAAAGAAAAAAAGAGGCGAGGTGCCAGGTCACGGAGGAGGAGGCTTCACCTAACATTTATTTGTCTCTGATAAATTTTAAAAAAGTTAAGAACTTTTAAATGAGTATTTTTTATTACCAAATTAAAGCATTGATTTAATAAATTTCCTATCGTGGATTTATTTTTTTGAAATATTTTTGTGACAATGTTTTTGGATGTCTGTCTCTTTTTTGTTTTTTGCAGTCATTTTTTTTTCACCGTTTTAAATTAATTCAAAGCATTTATTGTTGGATTTTATCGAAGCTTAAAAAGTTTCAGGGAAAAATTAAATGCATCTTAGATATTCCAACTTTGCTTTCTTTCTTTTTTTTCAAAGCAGTGTGCTGGCTGAATCTTTGATATATGCACCAAACAAAAAAAGAAGCATTTCCTGCGTTCAAACTTTTATTTCTTCCATTTTCTCTTCTTTTCTTTTTTTATATGGAGCAACAAAGAAAAAAAAAGAAGCAAAAGAAAAAGATTTTTATTTTTTACGATGCTTTTTTCATTCTTTAAATAATGCAAATTACCCATTTCCGTTTCTTGTAGCCTTTATGTATTTTTTTTTTTATTTGGACGAGAGTCGTCCGTCCCCACGCATAAAAAATAAAATAGCGAAGAATCTCTTTTTCTTTTCTCTCACTGAATTCAATTTTTTAAGTTTGAACAAAAAAAGAAGTTTTCTTTTTGCTTTTTGACGCGCAAAAAAAAATTGCGGAAATTTAATTTATCTTTTGCAAACTTTTTTTGCAGTAAAAATATACATAGGTTTAAAAATGGTTAATTCATATTTTTTTAAACCTACGAACAGAGGTTCCGCGTCTTTGAATAACTTTTTCATGTTCGCAAAGAAACTGTAATCGTCTCGCAAAAAATATTTTTGAACATTTGGATTAGAAAAAATATAAGATTTTTCCTTTACAAAATTTTTGGATTCCAAACCAAAAAACATATACTTTTTTCTACCAAATTCTTATGTTTGATAATTACATCAACACCCTATCCTCCCATAATGAAGCGATGACATTCTTTTCTTTTTATATATATATTTAATTATCATTTACTTTCTCCCCCTCATTTTTTTTGGACACGAACATACTTATTTTGTTTTGCTTTCTTTTTTTCCTTCTTTGTTGGTTGGAAGATGTGGATGAATAAAAGATATGTGTACTTAGAATCAATTTGATGTGTTTGTTTGGATAAAATTTCACTTCTTTTTTTTCTCCTCTTTCCTCGTTTTTTTCCATAATAATATCATTGTTTATCTTTAAAGAATGCAAAAAGATGAGTGAAAAAAAAAGAAAATAAAGGAGATGAGATCTTTAAAAGTGTATGTGTGCCATCACCAAAAAAAGAAACCTTTATCCTTTAAAAAATGAATTCTTTTTTTTGTTGCTTTTTTTTTGAAAAACCGAACACATTTTTGAGCCTTGCTTCTTCTTTTTTTTCTTCTTAGCCACTGGAAAAATTAATTTTTTAATTTTATTTCCGCTTATTAAGTTTTTTATTAGGTTTATTAACTTATGACATTCATTCTCACACATACATACTCATCTTCTTCCCTTTTTTTCATGGCTATAAGTTTGAGTCATAAACGACACTCTTTAATTTTTTTTACTTCCCATAGAGATAGAAGGACGAGTCTCATCTTTTTCGGTTTTGTTCTTTGTTTATATGTTTTCAAAAAGGACGTAGCCTTCAAAATATTCTCCTCGTAAACAAAAAAGATATGTTTCAATGTCCACTTTTTTAAATTTTATTTCGAGGTTCGACCTTTGATTAAATTTTTATTATCTCTTTTTTCTTATTTTTTTTCGCTTTCATTGTTCAGGAAAATAAAATAAAAATATCGATGTCCAGATTTTATGGATAGCAAAAATTTTCATGAGGAATTATTCTTACATTTTTGCTAGACACATTTTTTAAGAAACTTTTTGGGAGTTTTTTCTTTGTTTTCTAAAAGAAGTATTAGTTGCGAAGTAATAATTTACCCCGAAAGAAATAACATTTGACTGCAAAAAAAGAGGGTTAAATAATTCGGTTTTTAAGATTTTGATTTATTGCCCTTTCTTTTTTTGTTAGTTGTACAAAAAAAAACACAGAAAGGAATGATGTCAAAGGTTGATAAATGACACTGCTTTGTTTTAAATAAAATAAAAAAAGAAAGTAATAATTTTGAAGAAAAGTTCAAAATGCCATGAGAGATTAATTATATGTTTTAAAATGGGGGTTGCGAAGCAAAGTTGGGTGAATTTATTTCATTGTAACTTTTGAATTGAAAAAAAAGCTTTGAAATCTATAATCAAGAAAGTTTAGTTTTTTTTGTTTTTCCAGCGTCTTTTATTCCGACCCATTAAAAATATGTAAATGTTTCTGTTCTGCTTTTGTTTTTTTTCTTTTGAGAAAAGTTATCTTTGGAAAATTCATTCAAATTTTTGTCTAACAATTTTTGTAGTTTAAAGATATTCGTTGGTTTCAGATCTTTTTCTTTGAACCGCAAAAAAATGAAAATATGTATTACAAAACACAAATTTTTTGAGTATATATTTTTTACTTTAACTTCGCACCCTCACTTATTTATTCCACCACCACCTCCGTTGCCACAAATTGGGAAAAAATTTATTTTTAGAAGTTCTTTTTTTTTGTCGTTCCAGTTGATTCAGCTTTGCATATATTTTGTTGCACTTTAATTTTTCTTACTTTTTTGTAAAAAAAATTTCTAAGCTCCTCAAGGACTTTCTAATTGCTTCTTTTTTTAAACTTTCTATTTTTACTTCAAACATCTCTTTTAAAATATATGTATATTTTCTTAGTTATGGATTCTAACTTTTGGTCTTTAATTATCGCTAAAAATAAAACTAAAGAAAAAATTAAAACCATTATTAAATTTTTTTTCAAAAATTACTTGACACAAATTTTTGCCGCTTGAAAAAAAAAAATTAAAAAAAGTAAATGGATTTTGCAATTATTTTGTCATTTGCAATTACCTAAGATTTGTACAAAAACATTATTGTTTTTGGACATGAAAATCTTTTTTTTACTGCAGTAATTGACAAAGAGGTTTTGTTGAGTTTTGTGTTTTAGAGGGAAGATTGAGTAATTTTTTTTCCTTATATTTTTGTATCCACAAACTCAAATCTTGCAACAAAAAATAGCAGACTATTTTCTTTTGAGCTTTAAAAATTATTTCCATTTATTTATGCCCGAATGATATTTATTTCGACTCAATACCAATTTTATTTTATTTTATTGGTTTTTAAAATATATATATTGAACCCACTTATTTTTCTTTTATCACAAGCAATCATAATAAATTGAGATCATAAGATTTTTTTTCTTACTTATTTTTTTATATATAAAACTCCAAATTTGTTGTCTGCTTTCTTCTGAAGCCACCTATTATTTTTTATAGTTTAAAGAAAATCCAATTTAAAACTAAAAAACTAATAGTTTTTTTTGGGCAAAGGACACTTTGCAGAATTTGTTCCTTGGCGCCAAGGAACAAGCTATTTGCAGAAAAATGGCGCCAAGGAACAAGGAACTAGGGCATTCTCAATAAGGAACAATAATAAATAAGTCAAATGCTGTTGCACATGGATTTATTTTGAATTATTACTTTGAGATGAAAATTAGCATTTTAATAATTAAGAAAATTTAAACACTAAAACAAAACATGTTCAAGCTTTAACTTTTACTATGATAACAAATTAGATTACATTTATCTCTTTTTTTCTCTTCAATATTAAGTTGAATAAGTATGTTTAAAAATTTATAAGTTTCTTTAAATAATACAATTATAAAAATAAAAGTAGCTTGTTAGAAAACTTTATCAATTTGATCAACTTTAATTGTCCTTCACAATAACAAATTACCGTTTTATTTATCAAATTAGAAGGTAATTTCCTTAGATTTCTCGTTGTTGCAGTTAAATTAATGTTTTATGGAACAATGAATGCAGTGTTTCTTTTCGTAAGATAAAGTAACAACAACGACTATGTGCTATTTATCATAAAATAAATCAGTAAACTTGTTACTTATGGAGGTTTTTTAGCTCTATTGGTACAAAATTTAGACTATAGTTTTTAACCAAGTGTTAGTTAATTAATTAGAGAAATTAATTAAGAATTAGTTATTAAATTATATATTAATATGAGCAAACGTCCTTGAAAAGATAATAAAGCGTCAAAGCACTTGACTTATTTATTATTGTTCCTTATTGAGAATGCCCTAGTTCCTTGTTCCTTGGCGCCATTTTTCTGCAAATAGCTTGTTCCTTGGCGCCAAGGAACAAATTCTGCAAAGTGTAGCGCACCCTTTTTTTTATATATATCAGGCTTTGGAGAAAATAATCACAGCCTTGGTATAAAAAATGCTTTCTTTTTTTTTCAGTGATGTTAGCTTTTTATATTCTTTACTTGCTTGCTTTTTTGAACTTCCTGACATTAACAAAAAAAAAAGAGAAAGACAAATTGGTGCGCGTGCCTTTGGGTAATTTATTTTTTATTCGTTTGGTGGTTTTTTTTTATTTTAATTTTAAATTGGTACTGTCAGTCAGATTTTATAAAAAAACACGAAACAGAAAAAAGAAGAGAAAAAGATTCGAGAGAAAAAAAAATGTTAATTCTTTTAGTTCCCTTTTTTTTTTTTGTTGTCGTCGTTGTTGTTATTGGTGCTAAAAAAATATTTTTCCTTATTTTTTTTATTATTATTAATTTTTTTTCTAAATGAAACAATTTAGCTTCTCCTTCACCCACTCATTTTTTTTAGGTTGGATTGTTGCAAGATGTTGCAATGAAATTTTTTTTGTGGTGTGACATGTATGTATTTTTTTTAAAACTTGTTCAAGCGAAATAAATATTTTGAATCGAGTTTGATCCATAATTGCAATTGTGTTGTTGTTGCTCGAAATAAAAAATGCAATAGAATAAATTTCTATTTTCCAAATTAAAATATTTATCATTTTATTTTTTTCAATTGGGTTATTCTTTTGCTTTTTTGGTTGGCCTTGATAATCCCCGGAATTCAGGGCTAGAAAGGAACCAAAATTCTTTCTCGTTGTTTTATATCATTTTTTTCAACCAAATTTATTTTAGTCATTTTGGAAACAAAACTTTCTTCTTTTTTTGACTTTCAAAACTCTTGTGTTTTTTGTTTGTTTGTTTGTTGGATATATCCCATTTGGTTGAAAGCTTTTTTTTGACATAAAGTTATTAATTATTAAAATACATATATATGTGCCGACATAAAAGGACATGCTTTTGTTTTGTTTTTTCGTTTTTTCACCAACAAAAAAAATGTGAACTGAAATGTGACATGATGGGCTGGCAAGTCGGTCGTTTGGTTGATTAATAATAAATAAATAAGTAATAATAATATTCAAAAAAAATAAGTTTAGACTTTTTTTTTCGTTTCTCCATTTCGCGCGCTTTTTTTTTCAGCTTTTCAATATTTATTTTTATTATCTTTAATTCTAACTTTCGCTTTGGCTGACTCAGAAACTCCAAAAGCGCCAAAACAAAAAATTGAAAGATATTTATTTGTTTTGTTTTTTTAAATAACAAATTTGTAGTTTTTTGATTGAAGGGTTTCATTTTTGACTTTAATAACATTCAAAAAAAACTATATGGATTTATAAAGCTTCAAACTCTTGAATTTTAAATGTATTTGTTTTTTAATGAAACGAACGCTTCAAATTTTTCATCCTCCAAAACAAATTTCTTAGAAATTTATTTTTTGTTTGTTTTTACTTAATTCAAATTTTTTTTTAAATATCCATTTTTTGCTTTTTTGAATGGTGGCGATAATCTTTAAATTTGTTTTTGTTAATCCGTCCTATTTTTTTAATTTTCTCATGGCTGAGAGAAAATATTCCAATTCTAAACTTGGAAGAAGTAAGCTTCCGTTTTTTTGGGCTTTAATATAAAATGCGTGGAGGAGTGGAGGCACGGCAACAACAGTCACTCACAACCACCACCACCACCAAATAAGTCAAGCTTTTTTAGGCTTTAAATTTATTTTTATCTCTCAGCAACAACAACAACCAGCAGCATTATCCCAAATTTATTTTTTCACACCATCTTTTTTTTTGCAGCATCCCAAAAAAAATCTCTCTCTTTTCTCTCTTTTTTGTTTTTGCTTCCATTTTTAGTTCATCATTATAAAAATAAAGTTTTTTTCTTTTTCATTCCTTTCCATTCTCTATTTTATTTTTATTTTTATAAAATTTAGAAGAGCCTCGTAGTAGTAATTCACACACATATATACACGTTTTGCGCTTCATCTCACACACATACGCAGGCAACAATTTCATCTTTATTTTTTATTTTTTTCAATTTAAAAAAAGTTTATTTATTTAGTTTTTAAAAACACAATATTTTTATTTTTTATTATCAAATTTAATAATAATTTTTTTCTTCCATTTTATCCGTCGAAAAAAAGGTAATATAAATTGAAAATAAAGTTTCAAAGTTATCCAAAAATAAATAAATAATATTTTTTCTTAAAAAAAATTGAATTTTATTATTAATTCGAAAAATGTTTTTTAAGTTTATTTATTTTTTGGAAATTTTATCAGCAAAAAAATGCAATTTTTATTTTGCAAAATTTCGATTATCAACGTTGCCAATATTTTCTTAGAAAGCCCAAGTTTTGAGACACCATCGCAGAATAATGATGTTTTATTAATCATAAAACCTTCCATAAATCCAATATTTTCAGAAAAACTTTTAAATTTTTTTTTGCTATAAAAAAGATTTTATGGAGCTCTCTTATTTTTGACCGTGACAGCCACCAACCAACTAAATATATATTATCTCGCATCATCTTTTTTTTTTGTTGTTGAGTCTAGTTTTTTTTATATTATTTTTTATATACCAGAAAAAGCAAGCAGCCAACCATAAGTGAGGAAGATCCATTCCCTAGAGGAAAAGCTCAAAAAAAAAACAGAAGCATTTATTTTTTATGTGCTTTTTCGATTATACTTACAAATACACTTTTTTTTAAATAAATGAACATCCATCCATCTATGGTTTTTAGAAAGCTTTTTTTTATCTTTCTTCCTCTCCCATTAAATGGGTGTGTTTTTCTCATCTTTTTTTTTCTTTCTGGATTATTGGAAAAAAAAGTTTTTTAGAAAAAAACAACCGAGAAATTATCGTTTATGAAACAAAAAAACTATTTTACATATTTATTTTTTTAGGACAAATTTTTTCTAAACAAAAAATGAGAGTAAAATACCTATTTCGCGGATTTATGGTACTATCATTGCTTCTAACATCGAGTTCTCTGACTCATGGATTAATTATCTCTTTTCTTCTTTTTTTAGTTCCATAAAAAAATTTAGGCACTTAAAAAAAAGATTTTTGAATCTTTCTTTTTTTTATTTTAAACAAAAAGAATGTTTTCAATGACTACATCATACATGTGTTATTTTTTTTTTGTTTGAATGTAATTACAACAAAACAAAAAAAAATATCTTTTTTCCTCTTCCTTCTCAAATTTCATTCACGTGTAAATTATTTGTGTACCTACTACCTTGCCAGAGATTACCTTAAATCTCTTCCTCTCTTTATTATTTTTTTATAATACTTTTTTTCTGCTCTTTTGTTTCGAATCTTTTAACTTAAAAAAATACACCACAAAGGAAGAAAGCACAAATATTCAAAAATATATTTTTTTTCATTTTCATCTGCGTTTTTTTTTTTGTGGCAAACTTTTTTTGCCTTTGGAAATTACTCACTTTTTTTTGTGGTTTTTTTTTAAAGTTTTTATTTTAAACATTTGAACTTTTTTGTTTAATGCCAGAGTTTGTAGTTTTCTAGTTTTCTAATTTTTTAAATAAAAAATATTTTTTCACCTTTTGAAATCATAGTTATAAGTTTTTCTTTTCCCTGCCACCTTTCCTTAGAATTTTAAAATAATCTGCCTGCTTTGAAAAATAAAAACAGCCGGCAAAAAAAAGAGAAAAGGCAAATGACTTTTATATTATTAATTATTAATATTTTTTTAACATTAAATTAAAAAAAAATTTTTTCAAAAAGAAACGAAAAAAAGTTTTTTTATTCTAAATTCTAAAACTTTATTTTGTTTATCCCAAAATAAAAATAAAAATAAGAAGTAATTACGCAGAGACACACTCAAAAAGTCACGCTGACTGACTAAATTCAAAATAAAAAAAAAGTATAAAAAAAGGATATATTTTTTTGTTTGTTTATCTCTCTTGGGGCAATTATTAAAAGTATATATATTTGTTTTTGTTTCTTAATTTAGATTTTGATTATTAGCTGCTTCAAAAATAAATAAAAAAATTTGTAGTCAATCAAACAAACAAATTAATAAAAAAAGAAGACTAACCTTTTATTTAAAAAGTTTTTTTTCGTCCATCCTCCGCCCTCATGGGTATTTTTGAGGAACGTTGTTTTTAGCTTCTTTTTTTTAAAATTGTATTTACAATGCCTTACATCCAACTGGAATCAATTTCACCGTTTGTAACCGTTTGTAACCGTTTGTAACCGGTTTGCACCGAAGGATGCAATGCCAAAAAGTCTCTTTCATTTGAAAATTTTTTCAAGCAAAGTTTCCATAAATTTTTTTGAAAGTTTTCGTAAGCTTTTGAAATATTTTTTTCAAATTTTTGGTTGTAAAAATTTTCAAATGAAAGAGAGTTTTTGGCATTGCATCCTCCGGTGCAAACCGGTTACAAACGGTTACAAACGGTGAAATTGATTCCAGTTGGATGTAAGGCATTGTATAACCTTTTTTTGAACTCATTAAAAGTGCATTGGAATTTTTTTAAAGTGAAAAAAGTCATTCGCATATTTTTTTGTATTTTGAACTCCATGTTTTAATTTTTTTTATATTTCGATCATTCGAATCCATATTGATTTTTTAAAAGTTATTATTTTTATGAATGTAAATTATTTTTCACAACCCATCTCCGTTTCTTTATTTTTGCCATATATTTTTAATAAATTAATAAATATGTTCACAAACAGGGTTACTTTATAGCCATATTTATTTTGCTTCCTTTTTCTCGATTTTTTTGTTGTCATGTTTTTTATAAGCTTTTTTTTCTTACTCTAATGGAATGATTAAAAAAAGATATGGGAAAAGAAAGAAAAAAATAAGGAAAACTAAAGACGTAATAATAACAACATACATTAACTACACCCACTCGACTTTCTTCTCTCCTTTTTTTCTTTCTAGTTTAATTATTAGCAGCAAAAAAAGATAAACGTCGTCGTAGTCAAAAAATAAAAAAGAAGAAAAAGGCTCAAGGTCAAAAAGCATTCCATTCCATCCCTTAAATGGCAACATAGAGACGACATCCTTAAACTTAAAACTTTTTTCCCTCTTCTTTTTGACTCCCTTTCATCCCAATTATTTTTATTTATTTTTTTTCCTTTAGCGTTTCAAACATTTTTTTTTCTGGAATTTAGTGCCTTCGAAGAAGAACGAACGAAAGAAAGAAAATTAGCAAAATTCAAAAATAAAAAGTTTTTAGTTTTTCGATTTTTTTTTTTTCTTTTCTCTCAAATTTTTTTCTTCACATTTTTTAACCATATTTTTTTAAATACTATATTTTCGTGATAATGTCTTCCGTTATTATTTCCAAATCGCATGGAGACCTATTTTTTACTGTTATTTTTTTGATTCATTTTTGTTGCAGATATGACTTTTTTTAAACAAGTCGATAATGTATCTTCTTTGGAATCATTGGTGCCAGCCCATGAAGAATATTTACCTAATTCCATAATATATGTTATATTATATACATTAGCATTACCACCAAATATAATATTAGCTTATATGGGTTTAAAACCTGGTTTAATTACTTCTCGAGTTAAATATCCAACATTAGGAATGTCAATAGCAAATTTATTTGGTTTAATCGGTTTTTTAATTTTAAATGGAGTTTATTTATTTAGTGTTTCTTATAATGTAAGCATTTTTTTTAATTTAGTTTTTCTAACTTTTTTTAACAAGCAAAAAATGGGAGACATTACAAAACAAAATTTTTGCAGAAAAAAATTTTTTTTTTCAACCATTTTTTACAAAACCCCAAAAGTTTTCGTTTAAGAGTCAAAGGTTCCATAAAAATAATACTTTTAAAATCAAACCACAATTTTATTTTTTCAGTATGGTCTTTCATTATTTACTGCATCTTTCCTAAGAACGGTGGTATATAATTCTTCATATGTATGTTATTTTTTATTTCCCGTATTAGCCATCGATCAATGGTTATTTATATGTCAAAATTATCAACTTAAAATTAAAAGTCTTGGAATTATTATTGGTAGTTGTTTTGCTATTCCTATGATTGTGGCTATTTATGATTTATTTCTTCAAGTAAGTCTCCTTCCTTAAAATTCCACTCACTTTCATTCAAATCGATGAATCTCTTTTGCGCCAGGAAAAAGATATTTTTCAAACTTCAAAAAATAAATCCGCGTCCTTTTAAAATAAAATGTTTTGAGAAACAAGGATTAAAATTATTTATTTTTAGGATGTCGTTCTTTATGATTATATGTTTTTATATATTCGAATGTCGCAATATACCAATGTGGTAAGTTAAGAACTGTAAAATATAGGAAATTTAAGTCCTTTGGTTTCAATATTTATTAAGCACAGATCGGCCGATCGGCTGTTTACATTTCGATGGATAGTTCACAAGTGAAGAAAATGCTTGCTTCGACGCTCTTTTTAACGGAGAGCGATGAAGCAGCAATAAAAAGGATGTTTTGGGAATGCATCGCTGCCGCGATCGCACACTCCCGACAAAAAGAAGAGAAAAGTTTAACAATATGTTTGGGTTAGTAACAATTTCAAACGATATGAAATGTTTCAAAAGTTTTTCAAATAAAGTTACAATTTAAGTTTAGCTTATTTTTGGATTAAGGTTTTTTAACAAACAATCAAAAATTAGAGGAAGCAAAGTTAGTGACACCGGAATTTCACTATCTGTTCTCATGACAGCGGCGTTGCCGAAATATCAATGGATCAACGGATGGCTCTAAGGAAGCAAAAATATCCACGAATGACCAAGTATTTTTTGATGAAACTTTGCGGTTCACTATGTCCCATGATTGTTGTTCAGTAATATTAAAAGTATGTTGATGAGCAATAAATGGCATGATGAAAATGATGTCAAAAGAAATCCAAGTTTCGGTGGCTAGGCATCTCAATCTCTCACGGAATTTAACGTATCCTTTCTAGCAATAGCCCATACATAAATGCCATTTCAAAGGCGAGGTAGTCAACTATCTTGATTCGTAACAGCGACCATTCAAAATAAACATTGAGATTTCTTTGACCATGAATAATTAACAACAATGTGAGACACATTTTTGGCGTAGACTCACAGATGTTTGATGTGGTCATTATTGCATAAATTAAGATAAAAATTAAGGAAATCGCAAATACCATGCAGCGATCCCTCCCGGCAAAAAAATAAGCGACGATGAAGTTAATGGTGAAAATTTTAGGTTTTTGACTTGTGAGGTAAAAAACACCATTAAATAGATGACAGTTTCGATACATACACTGCTTTTTCAGCAATGCAGATGGCTAGAGCCCCCATGTAAAATATAGGAAATTTAAGTCCTTTGGTTTCAATATTTATTAAGCACAGATCGGCCGATCGGCTGTTTACATTTCGATGGATAGTTCACAAGTGAAGAAAATGCTTGCTTCGACGCTCTTTTTAACGGAGAGCGATGAAGCAGCAATAAAAAGGATGTTTTGGGAATGCATCGCTGCCGCGATCGCACAAGAACACTTTTAACAAAAACTATTATATTATCAAGTTTTTGCTTCTGCTTTTTTATGAAGGAAAAAAGGTTGTTTTTTGAGAAAGCTTTTAAAAAAGTGCAAATAAAAAAGCAAGCAAGCAGACGACGACAAACAAATGATAAAAAATAATTTGCTTAGTCAGTCAGCAGCGTTAATAATAAATTAATTTCTTTTAAAAACATATGTCGTCTGCTTTCTTTTAATTGAAAATTATTATAAATTTTCCAAGAAAATGTTTCACACTTTTAAAAAAACGTCATTGAAAAAATCAATTTTTTATTAACCAAATAACTAAATTTTTGATTTGTTGAATATTTTTTAGTTTTTCTTCTTCGTAATGGCGCCATCATTTTTTATTTTTTCATTTATTTGTAATTTGATTGTTCTTTCTTCGATTGTTCAACGCCAATCTAAAACAGCTCGAAAACAAATTGGAAGAACGATGAATCCAAGGCAATTACAACAACAAAAAGGAATAGTTTATACATATATTTTTCAAGCCTTTTTACCTTTGGTTTTAGCAACACCTTATTATATTGCAAGTAAGTAGTATCTTTAAATACATAATTCAGATTTTATAATTTTTTTTAAACCTAAAAAAGTTTTGAATCAAAATTAATCTAAAAATGAAATCGTTTTGATACGTAGCTTTCCATTTTAAAGATTTCTTGCCGAGACCAAAGTTCTCAACTTTACAAAAAATAATTACCTTAAAAAATTTTTAGATCTCTGCTTTATTTTTAATATTGATATTGATGGAATTTGGTTTATTGTTGGAGAAGCTATTATTGGAGCCCATCCATTAACCAATGCTCTAACAACTTTCTTCCTTCGCCCATATCGAAAAGCATTGAAACATATTTCACCATTTTCCAAAGCATCCTTCAATCGAAGATATAATACAATAAATGAAGAACCCACGATTGCAGCTCATATTATTATAACATCCACAGATGCTGTAGATTTATAATAATAAAAAAAATATGAATAAACTTCCATTTTAGTTTCAAATAACAAAAAAAAATGATCTCAGGGTGCATTTTAATTTCCAAAAAAAAATGTTTATTTTTATTAGTATTTTTTATTAAAAAAATAACATTGGTACAATTTCAAACTACGGTTATATTTTTTTTATTCTTTAAAATCTTTTATTTTCATAAATTTGATTTTTCATTTTCTTTTTTAAATAAATTTTTTTAAACAAAAAATTTTGTAAGCCTTGTAACAAAGAAAAAGGTTTACAAAAAAGCTGGTAAACTTGCGTACACAGTATTTCTCTGTCACTAAATCGGTGAATCTACGAGGTGATTGTTGTTGCTGAACCGATTTCAAAAAACATGCAATTAGAAAAATGAAAATGGAAGAGCTTTGTATCGTTTTCTTACCTTTCCAAAGACATTGTTTTTATAAACTTTCTTTGCAGCGGAAAGTGGTTCAAAAATAATTGGCAATATTTTTATTAACTACTTTAGAAACCGACAAAGTGCACCTAATCAGACGAAAACCAAAAAATTAACACTTCAATAAAAAAAACTATTACAAAAAGCAACAAAAAAAGAAAAGGAGGTAAAGGTAATTAATTCATAGAAAGTTATGGAAATAAGAGAAATCAGAAAAATATTTGCTATTCTATGGCAAATTTGAAAATAAAAAAATTAAAAAGCACCCGATAATAATTTATGCATCTTTCAAGTAAAGCAAATAAAGATAATAATTAAAGCTCTCTTTTTTTATCATTACCAAATAAATTTGAAAAATTTAACGAAGTTTGTTGGCTGATTAGAAAAATGGCATTGTAATAATAATCAAAGCACTGGCAACTAAAAAAAAAGAAAATTTTAACTCAAGTTTTTTCTTCGAAAGCTATTGTAGCTTAAAATTCAAAGAAAGGAAATGCTTACTAATAAAAGATTTTATAACACATTTGTTACTCGATGAAGGATCATTAGATTTTTCACTTTTATCGCTATTTTCATTAACTCCATATTCTTCTTGGTATTTATCGTCGCCTATAAAAATTTTTGCATTCCAAATGAGAAAATTTGGAGAACTCTATTTTTTTACAAACCTGGATATTCTTCAGCTGTGGGTGAAATAAATGTTGTTGTGGTGTCATCATAATCATACCTGCCAAATCGAGGATATGAAGCTTGAGTGGCTGCACCATCAAGAAATACGGGATCTTCATCAAGATTAACAAAATTAATTAACCGTAAATCTTCAAGCATTTGTTCGCGCCAAAATTTATCATAATCTCTTTCAAGAGTTTTATTTATTAAACCTATAATTCTTCCACTTCTTGGATCTGGATTCACCACCCGGCATTCAGGAATTATTATTTGCGAAGAGGTAGAATTTTCAATTGAATCAAGAAGCAAATGATCGCCATCAGTTAAAACAAAAATTCCATCATAAACATATCGACAATAATATTCTTGAAATTTCTATAAACTAATTTTTAGTTTTTTGTTATTTTTAACCCCAAAAAAATTAATTTAAATAAACTTAAACTAACGAACCAATGGATTATAAAGTTTTTGAACATTTCTCATAATTAAATTTCTTACTCCTCCTTTAGTTATAAATCCATCAGCTTCTAAATTATAATATCTCATAATTTTAACTAAATTATTTTGAGTCCATTTATACCAATTTCCTGGATCCACGGGTAAACCAATAATATGTTGACATATATCTTTCACGCTATTTCCAGTGAAATCAATTAAAAATACTTTTCCCGCTGTATTATCATATAATCCCACAGCGTTTGCAGTAAATTCCCATTGAATTTGTGGACGATTAAATGTTGAATTCCATGATGAAATAATTATTGGATCTACCATGGCTTTAGTGAATCGCTCATTATCATCAAGTTTTCCAAAGGTTACCCGATGATGAGTTTGAGTGGGTTTTCCTCCACATCGAAACCAACCAAATGCTTTTTCACATATTTGATAAACCTTAAATAAAAAAACTTTAATCTATATGTATAAAAAAATTTAAACCAATAATAAACTGGCAGCGTGAATGATTTTCATCTAATTTTCTAATATAAAAAAATTACCTTTGTTATATCACAAGTCGATTCCCCTTCAATTTTCAAAGGGCTTGTATCTTTAATACTTCCCAAAAGTAAATCCTTTACTCCTTCGCCATATGGAATAAATAAACATCCTTGTTTTTCAAGGACAACAAGAAGTTCATTTACTGTTGCATTTAAACCTCTCACTTTTAATTCCTTCATCCACATCCAATTATATGTGAGGGCTTTACTTGCAAATAGTTTCACATTTATATCCGTTCTCAACCATGGACGAGCAAATTCACCATGAAATCGACGGGGATATTTAATAGCATCCAATCCTTGAATCTAAAATCACAAAAAAGAGTTTTGGTTTTTGCAAATTTAAAATCCATCTAACTTGTTCAAGACTTTCACAACCATTTTTGGTATTTCTTTTTGATCGTGGTATTATTGCTGACGAACATTCAAAAAATAACGAAAATCCAATAAATATAAAAATAAATTCCAAACGCATTATTTTCTTTTTAAAAAAATATATTTTTGTTTTTAAAAAAAGTCGTAAATCTTCAAACTTCCAAGTTTTTGGTTTTGGTTTTGACTTTCTTTTTTTCTGTAAAAATAAAAAGATAAAAAAGATGAGGGATAAAGATTATTCCAGGAAGCAACAAGAGAAGAAAAAAAACCAAAGCGAAGAACATAAAAAAATGGTGTCAAACATAACATAAAAAAAATATGGAACATACTTTCAATAAATTTCCCTTGGGTCAAAGGTTTGTTTTTTAAATGGAACGAACGAAGTAAAAAAAGCGCAGCTTTTCAGTTATTTGAAAACATAAAAAAATGAAAATGGCAAAAAATTGGAGCAATTACCTCCTTTTTCTCTCGATGTTGTTGTAATCAGACAGAAGAAAAATAAGGGCAGCGCAAAAAATGAAAAGAAACAAAAAAACATTTGCGAGCGAACCCGGAAAAAAATCGTCGGCAAAAACAACAAAAACCTTTAAAGAAAAAGAATTCAACGCATTTTGGTGTTGCGAAAGACATGAAACATACATACTTTGAAAATTCCACACAAGCGAATTTATTTTCGGTATCGAAGTGAATTTATTATATACAAGCTGGAATCCAAAATTTTCATAAATAATTTTTTTAGATTAATAAATTTTTTTTTGAAAAAATAAAATCCACCTCACCAATTTCTAATCTTTCTTTTTTTTGCTTTTCCGCTTGCTTGCTTGAACGAAAGATTATAAACAAAACAAAAATAAAATAAAATAAAGAAGTTTGTTTTTTTGGTTAATAATTTTTTTAAAACTTTCTTTCTGGAAGTTTAAGGGTCCAACAAAAATAAAAAAATTTGTTGCGTGTATGTATGTGTTTGTGTTTACACACTTGATTAACGATGTGTGTTCTTTCTTAAAAGGAAGGCAAGAACAAGAAAAAAAAAACAATTCTTTTTCATACATAGAAAAGCCATTGAAAAAATAAAAAATAGCTTAGAAATAATGTCAACGAAAATAAAAAATAAAAGAAAAGTAAACTTTTTTTTTATAATTGTAAATGTTTAATGAAGCATTTTCGAGGCATCAAAATTATTTTTTTAAAAGTAAAAATAGCAAAAAATGAATCAAAAAAGTGAAAATGTATAAACCTGATTTCTATTTTTTTTTGTTTCTGAGCTTTCAAAACATTTTATGCTACAATCAAAGCCACAGCCGCCATCGACGTTCGACCATGTTCAAATAAAAAAAAAATGACGTAATGCTCCTAACTCCATTGTCTGCTGCGGCTTTATTCCTAAAAGGAGGTGCTAAAAAATAAAAAAATATTTGTTCAAAGCTAAAAAATTAAAAACCAAAAATTTATGCTAGCATTTTTGACTTTTATGAAAAGCAAAAACAGAATAAAAAAAATTAAAAACTGTCAAGTCCATAGTTTTTTTTGAGAAAAAAAAATAATAACAATAGAGAAACTTTTTTGCCTTTTGCCGCCTTCTACAGCCAGCCACCGTCGTTGAAGAAACTTGGTATTCGCTTTTTTTGCTTGCTAGAAACTCAATTCCTTTGTTTACGAAGCAAGCAAGCAAAAACTCAGAAGGCAACAAAAAAGCAACAAAAAACAGCCGCGAAGGCAAAAAATAACAGCTTTCTTTCTTTTTTGCTTTCATTTTTTTTGAATAAAAATTACCACAAAAAAAATATATGGAAAAGCTAATTATTTTAATAAAGCCTTTTTTTAGATAACTAAAAAAATGGGTAGAAAAAAAAGAAAGAAAAAAGAATGGACTAAAAATAATTTTATTAAAAAATATTATTATTACTTAGTCGGCAGACACAAAAAAAGCAGCAGCAGCTTTTCCAAAAACAAAACAAAATATTTTTTTTCGAGTCTTTTTACCCAAATAAAAAAAAATTGATGAGATTTAGAAGAAGGAAAAAAAAGTGATAGTGAAAATGAAAATGAAAAAATGTTGGAAGGAAAAAAAGAAGTATGTATTATTGTTGCAACATTATTTTATGACCCTAATTCCTTTCTGTCGGCCAACGAGAATGAGACTGAAATAAAGCACTTTCTTTATTGGTTTTCAAATAAAAACAAAACAAAAAAACGCATAAACAGATGTTCAACTTTTTCAAACAAATGGCATTTCTTTCTTCCTCTTTTTGATTTTAAATAAATGAAATCAAAAAATATATAAAAGTTTATCATTGTTGAAAGGTAAATGTTATTATTCAATTTGTGCTAAAATTTTTGGTTAAAAAAATGAAAATATATTGTTAATGATTACCGTAGACATACATGCCTGTGATTCTTCAACTCTCAAGTGATAAATTTTATTTAATGAAAAAAATATTTGATAAAAATTCGACTCTCTAAATTAAAATTGCTTCCATATCTGTGTCTTCCCAGAATGGTTTCAAATTTTTTTTGTATCTTGTACAATGACAAATTTTTTTATTAATAAAGTTGCTTGAAACTTTTTCTTTCACCATTTTTGTCAAATGAAAAAGAAAACATTTTTTTCTAAACTTACAAAATTTACGTTTGAAGCGCAACTTTCTTTTTTTTTGGCTTTTTTTCCTTGGATCAAGAAAATCTTTTGAAATGTTTGTCGTCGTTGTTTAAGGCAATTTGAAACTTTCCATATATTTTTTTGCATGGGCATTAACACCCAATTTTTTATTTATGCACAAACAAAAACTTTTAAAAAACAAATCACTTTTATTATTATTGTTAGTTAGCTCATACATATTTTCTTTTATTAAACAACCATTAACTAATCGATTAATAAATTAATTTAAAATAGAAAAATGAAAATCACTTTCAATAAAATTAAATATTTCATTTGCAGTCATTAATTGCTTTTTACCACGGAAAATAAACTAAAACAAAGGAAATCGTTTAAATTTTTAAAAAAAATTTCGGAGAAATTTACCTCTGCAATTTGTATCAATTTAAACAACTGAGCCTGGCGAGCGGCATAATTGGGCATTCGCATTTTATGAATATAATATTCATGAAGTTCATTAGAAACTTTATTTATCATTTCATCAGCAAATTTTTGGGTGGCTTCACTGAGTTCTGTTATCTCTAAAAAATGATTGCAAAAAAAAGCTGACGATGGAAGCCCGCTCCTTAAAAAAGCATACATACCATAACATGACCATAAAATAATTTGACATATATATGAAAATTCATATAAACTTATATTAGCTTTTTTCATGGGTTTAACCAAAAATAAAAAATTATTTATAAATGGTAATAAAAATATATTTGCATCTTTTTGCTTTTCATTGGTTGGAACTTTCCATTGAGTATTGGAAATTTCAATAAAATGTTTATGATCTATCACAATTCGAGTATCAGATGGATCTGAACCAAAGTGCTCGGTTGAATGATAGCAACGTTCAAGCGGGGAAAATATTTGCCAAAAGCGTTTATATAATAAAAGCTGAAATAAAGAGAAAAATTAAAAAGAAAAAAATTACGGTAGCGAAGAAAAAAATTATTTTTTTGTTTAGATTTTGCTGAATCAGAAACCAAAAAAATCAAAATTTTATGTTTGTTTACCTTTTCAGTTGAATGTAAATTAGCAAAATATTCAAATTGTGAAAGTAATTGTGCGACTTTAATTAAAAAATTCTCAAAAAATATCACTCTTTCTTTATCATTAAAATCTATCAAAGGTATTAAAGTTTTTGTTGTTGGTTTAGTTGTTTCAAGAAATTCTCCAAGATTTTTACTAAATTTTTCGGTAATATTGTTGTCGTCGTTGTCGTTGTTGCTGTCGGAGAATGAATTTTGTTGGAATAAAAATGTTTTTTGCTGAAAAAAAAATTTTAATGGCGAAAATTAAATTTGTGCTTGTTTTTTTTCTATAGTGAAGTACCAAAATTTGTGACTCTTTTATGATTTAAATTAGCGGATTTAAAAAATTGTCGGGACTCTTTAGGTTCCATTAAAAAAATTTTATAGAAAATAATCACAAAAATGGAACAAATTTCGTTCTTCAAATGTGTTCATAGTGGTTTGTAGTTCCTTCTCTTTTCTCGTTTTTTCCATTTTCACGTAAAACTGCTAAATAAACTTTCTTTCTTCTTTCGAGCAAGAGAAAAAAAGGTTTACTGTAGCAAAAATTTGGGGATTTGCTTCTATGATTTTCCTTTAAATTTTTTTTAAAAACACTTACATCAAAAATAACATTAATTGTTTGAAAAACTTTCATTATATTTAATTCTCGCTTTCCAAAACATGGAGTATTATGAATAATCACTGAAGGCCTAGTTGTAGTTGTTGATTCATTTTTATTTGGTTTAATATCTTCTCCTCCTCCTCCGTCCATAGATTCATCAGAATAATTAATGGGAAATTTTTCATTTTTATTCATTTTCATTCCAATTTGAATACATTTTTTGAGGCGACAATATCGACACAAGGGTTTACCAATGGCTGAAAAAAAAAGATAAAATAAAATATTTTCAATGCAATCGAACAAAATTAAAATTTTAATAAACCCTAAAAGTTTTGTACTTAATTTAGTTTAAAAAAATCTCAAAAAAATATTATCAAATTCGGCACGAAACCTTAGAATCATCCGGAAATGAAGATTTATTTTTACAGTAAAACACAAAACACAGTTTTTATTCGCTAAAATTATTTATTGTCGTCGTTGAAAATTTCTAGCTTACTTTTAATTGTAACATCGCATGATCCTACACTCCTTTGACATCGATAAGGATTTTTAAATTTAATTGAACGACGAAAAAATGCTGCACAAGCTCGACATGAATTTACCTAAAAAAAACTTAGTTGCAACTTGAAAGCTCAAAAAATTTCCATAAATTGAAAGAAAAAAAGTAAGTTTGCTTACTTGAAAATGAATTTTACTTGTTTGAATTCCACAAACTAAACATGGTTCCATAATCCTTTTATTTTCCATGGTCGAAATTGGGCTCGGATTTGGACTTTCTTCTTCCGCTTCAATCTCAGAAGGTGGAGAAACACAACCACCACAGTTGTTTCTTTCTTCCATAAATATTTTTTATTCAATGTCAAAAAAAATTATTTTATTCTAACTAAATAAACCTTAAAAATATTGTTTTATTTATTTCAAACAAACAAAAAATAAATAGGTGGAGAAATAAAAGGAAGGAAGGGGACGATCATCAAAATTCATGCGCGTGTGCAAAAAAAAAGCAAGCAAGTGCAAATGTTATTTTTTCATTTCTATTTTTTCTCATCAAAGTCGTCGAAGAGGCCGACTAAATAAAAAATACACAATTTTTGTGTCTTATTTGCTTATAGTTTGTGACAAAGTTGTAATCATTTGTTCATTTTTCATGACGATAGAAATGAAAAGAAAATTCTTTCATTGACCAACCAAAAAAAAGACTTACTTTTTTTTGTAGCCTATTATTTGCTGCTTCATTTTTTTTCATCGCCATCGTTTAAAAAAAATTCTTTTTAAAATCGTGTTTTGCTCTTTTTCTCTCTCGCCTTTTTGAAAACAAACGAACAAAGTTTAAAAGCATATTAATTCAAATGGATTATCATATTTGCTAAAAACAAAAATAATAAAGAGAGTATAGTCCTTACATCCACCTAGTTTATCTGTAAAAAAAATAGTCAAAACATTCATGAAAGATACAGTAGCTCGTTAAAATTAACAAATTCACTAAAGAGATACATAAAAAAATTACTGATCATTGTAATCAGAATTTGTACATAAATTAACCTAAGCTAGAACCCAAATTACTCTCGAGCAAAATAAATTAGTTTGGATTGAGCCATAAAACAAAAAAAATGAAAATACCTGTATGTGTTTGTTGTTGATCGTCGCTGCCACTTTTGTGTATCAACAACAACCATAGCGGTTAATTTGTTTGATATCTCTCTTTAATTTTATAAAAGCCATAAATCACTAAAATTCACGTGGGTAACATTCCATCAAAATCGAGCGATTAAAGGACGACTATACTTTCTGTTTTTTTCAAATTGTTTCAAACGAACCGCGGTTCTGTCCCCAAGTGGTAAAGTGCTTTGAACATCGAAAAACCGTAATGATACCGTAATTTGGAAGTGAGATATTACTGTAGCATTACGGTTTTTCGATGTTCAAAGCACTTTACCACTTGGGGACAGAACCGCGGTTCGTTTGAAAAAATTTGAAAAAAACAGAAAGTATAGTCGTCCTTTAAAGGAACAAGACTATTTGATGCCTTTTCGAAATTTTCGATACTGGGGCTGGGAGGAAGAGTTGGGGCGGCGCGTGTTTGAATTACCGTGTCACCAACTGTCTTACACGGTAATTTAAACACGCGTCGCCCCAACTGTTCCTCCCAGCCCCAGTATCGAAATTTTCGAAAAGGCATCAAATAGTCTTGTTCCTTTAAACTATTGCAAGAGGTGAGTCAAAGCTTTCACAAATTTGTGACAAAATTACACCAAGAAATTTTTATGAATGAAATTTGTTTGGTATCTCGTATAAACAAGGAAGAAATTTCAAAGTTGTGTCATTCATTCATCCAACAACTGATATAAAAAAAAGAAACATAAATTTGTTGAAAATGACGTTGTTGAAAATGACGTAATTAAAAATCAGTAAAAACAAAAACCTTTCGTGACTTTTAATATTAGAGCAAACATCATCATTGGCTACGGTAGCAAAAGCAACAAAGAAAAAAGGTTCCATAAAAGCCAAACCAAGCAAGTAACAACAAAAAGAGCACATTTATCAAGAACAAAAATCAAGAATTCAAAACTTTTATTTTTATAAATCAATGATATACAATAAACAATAAACAAACAGAGAAAAAACACTAATAATTGTTCTATTCACATGACGATGATAACGATATAATTACTTGATTGGTTGTCGCATACCAGCATTGCCCATTTCTGGATTTCCAATAAGTCGATTGAAACGCATCAAAACATCCATTGGTTCCATACCTTCAGTTTTAAAAACGAGCTTTTTCTTATCAACTGAAATATTCACCATTTTAGTAAAGGAAAAAGAAGAAGCATAAAGCTTACTTAAATCAGCAACAAAATAAGGAGCTTTACCATCATTTCGAATTTCATTTGTAACTTTGACTCTTGGATTTGTCATCTTTACTTTTGTTGTTGTTACGACATGCCAGAAATATCTAAAAAGTTAAAGCATTAAAAAGTGTATCAAGCAACAAGAAAAAGAAGAAGTAAACCAACCTCAACGAATTATTGTTAGCATTAAAAGGATCCATCGAAATATGAATTTTCTCAACATTCTTTAAATTTAAAGCACGTGCAGCTAAAGCAAAACGTTCTCGAGGCCTCCATCGAACTCCATAGCGAATACTTTCCCACATTTTACACATGTTTCTTTTATCTAAAAACTTTAAGCTTAATGAAACATAAACAATGATGACAAGAAAAACGGCAGATATAAGATCGAAATCGAGTTAACAATGTCACGTCAACCTTCAAATAAAGCAATATATTCATTCATCAAATCAACAAAAAATAATACAAAAACAACAATAAACCATTAAACAATTATTAAGCAAAGTTTTGATGCATAAAGTTTATAATATTTTGAACATTTGTTTCAAGCTCAGCTTCATTGTTGTTGGGCAATTCGTGAATAGCAGCTTTTGGAAAAGATTCATTTGCTTCTTCAGCGATGGTTCCAAATATTTCACATTCGACATTTTCACTAACTTTCTTTTCATTGTATCCTCGAGCAGTAAGTCGATCAAAAAGTACAGAATTATCACATCGAAGAATGATCACAATATCAAACCATCGTTCAGGAAACATTTCACATGCATGATATTCAACTATGATTCCACCATCATTTGATCCAAGACCAGGCTAAAAAATATTCAAATTAGTTGTTGAAAGAATACAAGAATAAGAAGAAAAACAACCTCGAGATAATCCAATAGTTTATCTTCATCAAGGTTGAAAGAATCCACGCCTTCATCATAGCTTTCAATAAATTCATTTTCTATAGCCACTTGACTAACATTCACTAAAGTAAATCCAAGAGCATCAGCAATTCTTTGAGCAACTGTAGATTTTCCTGTTCCTGGAGTACCAGTAATCAAAATGTTTGGTTTACTTCTTGTTCCAATTGATGACATCTGAATATGAACTATGTAATTATGTTATGTTTATTACTGTATGACTTTCAAAATATCAATGGTCCCAACCTCAAAATGTCCCACACAAATTCAATCATTTAAAATAGTTTATTTAAAACACATTCAAATAACAACAAACAAAGCAAATCGCTTTGCTAACAAATAAAAAAAAATTGATGAAAAACTTTACCATCCTGTAGCTCCACCGCTAACAGGAGCAGTGGACCATTCATTTCCACCAGCGGGAGCTACAGCAGGTGCTGAGGCTTCTTGATTATCCCATGATGTGGCAGCCTAAAAACAAATATCATTAAAAATGGAAAATGACAAAAAATCAAACAAAAAATATTACCCAATCTTGAATTGGTGCAGTTTCAAGAGCAATTTTTTGTTCCACAGTTGGTTGAGTGACTTCCATTTTGGTGTCAAAAGCTTCATTGAAAGCTTGTTTGACTTGTTCTTCTTGTTCAGCTTTTTCTTGTTCTTCACGGTAAAAATATAAATCAGGCATGATGACTTTATCTTCAAGAACGAATCCAGTTTGACGAGAAATCTTTCCACGAAGAAGGAGAACTTCACGAGCGAGAAGCCACCAAAGAAGACCAATGGATTTAACACCCTAAAATAAACCAAATGAATGAAGCATAAAAATCACAAAAAAAGTTTACCTTGTTGTTGCAGGGAATACCAATATCAACAAATCTCATTGGAGAATCAGTGTTAACAAAACTGATTACAGGAATATTACCATAAGAAGCTTCGGTAACAGCTTGATGATCAATTCGTGGATCAGAAACAATAAGGAGACGAGGTTCTTTGAAGTTCTTTTGAGCTTGATTGGTGAGAGAACCAGGAGTGAAACGTCCAAAAATTGGGGTTGCTCCAGTATGAGCAGCAAATTTCAAGAGTGCACGTTGAGCATAAGTACGTCCAGAAACAACAACGACATCAGCGGGATTTTCGAGAGCAACAATAGCACGAGCAGCAAGAAGGATCTTTTCCCATGTGTTGCCAATGTTGATGATATGGGAACCATCATTGCGACGCTTGAAAATGTATTGCTTCATTTGGAAGTTGACATTGGTGCCACCATTGTGGGTTTCACAATAAATCATCTTGGATGCATCATCATCGGTAAGAGCGAAGATTGAGAGGGATGACGACATAATGAAGGGCAAGTGAACCAGTTCCTCCTGTAAATGAACAATGTCAATGGGAAAAGTTAAAGTGGGAGGGATGATGGGAATAAAGGTGTAAGATACAAAGTGGAACAGAGCCACTAACAAAACAATGAGAATACAAAGATAAAAACAAAACATCATTTATTAACAAAAATACATAAAATTACATTCAATAACCAACACGACCAATTTTAGTATCAGATTTGGGTTCAGCTGTAATGTCTTGTAAAGCAGCTAGATGTTCATTGACTTGAGTTTGTAAGTTGCGATAACGATATACATTGATCATTCGAAGAATTGTTAGAGCATCGTCTACTTTGTTATCACCAGTTGATTTCATACCAGAAGGAACATCACAAAGTTTGAAAGCAGTTGCATCACTCTTTGGAGAAGGTTCAGTATTACACGATAAAATTGACATAGCCATACGTTTAGTTGATGGATGAGAAGAGAGTTTGAGTTGGGAAGCTTTGGACGTAACAAGATCATCAAAAGTTGCACGTTCTAAAAAAGGAGAAAAGTTATTCACAACTAAAAGAAAGAAATGCTATTACCTTCATCAGACATGGAATCAAGAACTTTAGCCAAACGAAGTTGATGAGCAGCTTGGCAAGCATCACCAGCATTACCAACAAGCTTTTCACGCAAGTTTCTTGATATTGCAGCATTCAAGAGAACATCGATAAGAGCTAAACGACTTTCATCATCATAAATGAGACCAACATCAGTAACATATTGCTTCAAATGTTCATCCAATTCCATCATATTACCACGATCATGCGAAAAACCATGTTGAAAATATTTATGATCCAAAAAGTTGATCAAATCGAAAACATCAGCTTCATCTGAAACAAAACAAAGATAAAAAGAAGTAAAAGAGAAAATCATAACATACCATTAAAATCAAGTTTAGGTTTAGCATAACGCAAAGACGATAATTTCATATGCGACATCTTACAAATAAGCTGCAAAAATACTAATCAAAAAGCAAAGAAAGACACAAAGATAATTTTAGGTTTCAAAACCCTTTAGTTGAATTCAAAGCAAGTAAAAAATGGCAATATTTTATTCCATATTCTCTTCGTTCATATCAAGCTTCCGCTTCTTAGCAAATTTTGACATTTTTGTTTCCAAAGAGTCACACGTGGGTCGTTTCAAAATGGGAATGTGAGCCTAAAAAACATGATGTTAATGGCAAAGCAAAAGAGAAAGCAAATAAACCTTGTTTTTGGTTGGATGATTTCCGCTGATATGTGCGTGAATTCCATCAAAGCAATCAGAAGAAACATTGTATTCCTTCAATTCATTCATCATCGTTCGAACAAGCGCTGCTTTCGTCTCTAATTCGCACCATTTTGTTTCAAGAGAAGTGTACAGGCGTTGCAAAACATCAGCATTAATATGAGATTTCCAATCGAAGCGATTTTCAGCATAAGTTGCATCAAAAAAACATAATGGCAAGTCTTTAGCCATAGAATATTGAGGCTTTGCAGGACATAAGTTGATATCAAGGAGCTTAGATACGAGCTGAAAAAAAAGAAGATATTAAACTTTCATTGGTAATAACAACGAAACTTACAGACACATCTTCAACTCCTCTTCCAATATCGTAGATAACAGAAACAATACATCGAATTTGATGCCATAAGAACCCAGAGCCACGTACTTTAAGTTGATACATTTGATAAGGATCTTCGCTAGCATCTTCTTTCAAAGGTGTAATTGAAGTTTCAAAGATCTCACGAACATATGTTGTATCAATACGGCTTTTGTTCATATCAATTCTGCAGAAATTGCGGAAATCGTGCGAGCCAACCATACGATTCAAAGCAGTTTGCATGTTCTAAAAAAGTGATTTTAACTTTAAGAAGTATGAAGAAGATAATGAAACTAACGTCAATGTTAAGTTTGGCACGAGGAAAAAGATAAACATATGAACGGGAGATGCAATCAAATCTCGCGTTAAAATCAATATCAGCTGGAGTCCATGCAATAATTCTAACGGTATCAGGCAATACATTATTCAAAATGTTATCATATCTTAATTCATTGGTTGATTTGATTCTTGAAGCTTCTTCGACACTATAATCTGACCAGAAAACACCTTCTCCATTAACATCAGTTGATCGAACAGTAACAGCTCCAACTTGACGAAATCCTGATACACCTTTATCAGTTCGACCACATCTTGACCATTTTGCAGCTTCTTTGCTTTCAATCAGTTTAGTCTTCAACAAAGTATCCAAAATAACCTAAAAGTTAAATTTAAAAAAAAAAAAACAAAGCTAAATGCAAACCTGCTCAATGGTGTTGGAAGTGTGATCTTGAGTTACCAAACCATCATAATCCCATCCTAAATACAGGAATAGAAGAGCGATCCTTCTTCTTGGAAATTTTGAAAAATCAAAAATTCTGGCAGATTTGTTCTTAAAAAAATGAGTTTTATTTAGTATGAAAGTGAATAAACTCTAAAGTAACTTACATTTTTGCCATTTTCAAGCTTATTTCCATCACAATTTGATGTTATTGAATCAAGTGATGGATTCATCGCATAAATAATATGGAATTTCTAAATAACAGCATAAAAATCGCTGAAAAAATGTTTTGATTTTTTTTATTTGAATCCATAGCTCCTTGCATTAGTAGGCTACGTTCATCTTTCAACAAAAGTCTTTCCATTTCAAAGTTGCCAAAGCCATTGTAATCGTTTCGAGAACCAGCAAGGCATTGAATTGCAATTGCTTGCTGCTGCAATTTTTGAAAGCAAAAAAAAAAGTCTTTGAAAAAAAAATTTTGAAACATTTTTTTCGCTGTTTTTTTTATTAAAGCATTTATTTATCTTTTTTATATGTATTTGTATCAATTGAGACTTAATAAGAGCAAGCATAGCAACGAATAAATAAATCATTAATTCAAAATTGAAGCAAAGAGCAAGAAATTGAAAAAATGATAAGACTTTTTTTTTATATTCACAAAAAGTTAAGATTTCATGCATTTGTTAAAACTTTTTATCAGCCTTCTTCTTTTTTGTCCAAAGATTAAAAAGCTTTCATTCATTATTGTTGTTGCTTGATTTGGAAAAATGAAACTGTATTTATTGGATGAGAAAATTTTAGTTAAATTTTTATCGATAGCGGACATAATTTTTTTTTGCTTTTTTCCAAGCTTCTTTGTTTGAAGTATTCAAAACAATTTTTGTTATATGAAAAACTTTTCTTTTTAAATTAACAAATAATAACAAATATATACAACACCAACAACAACAATAACTGTAAATTTTATTTTTTACACCGGCGTATCATTTAATTGCGTTATTTGAGATCGAGGAGATGGTTCAACTTTATTGTTTGATGCTGGCGCAGTTCGATGATGACTTGTAAAACTAAAATTAAAACTTGTTTATAAACAAGCTATTTTATTAATGGATGGATATATAATTTTACTTACCCTGCTTTTCGTTTTAGTCTCGTCCAAAAATTGCTATTTTCATTTTGGTTTGTTTCAATAATAATCGAGGTTGAACTACTTGCTAAAAAAAATTGGGTTATCTTTCAAGCGTGCTTCTCTTTTTAGCTTCTGGCATTTTAGTCAAACAAAAACTTACTACTTTTTTTTGCTGCTGCATTTTTTAATACTCTACTTGTAATAGAAATATCTCGAACTTTATTTTGATGATTATTATTATTATTTTGTAAATTTTGTATTGATAATGGTTGTTGTTGATCTAAATTACTATCCTCCGATCCAACTGTATCATCCTTCGATTGAATTATCAATGTGGATGGATGAGCTGTGACACCATTTTGTAAACTACCTGGTGGAGATTGAATTGTTCCACGACTTTCATTTAAACTTCTTTGTGATTCGTTTGCTGTCATTGTCGCTGTTGTTGTTGTTGCACTTCCAATTGCTGGGGCATTATTAGTAATTGTTGCATTTCTCGCGTTGCCATTGGGCAAACTTCTTTGTGATTGAGTTTTAGGTGTTGTTGTTGAGGATTTAGGAATTCCATTCATTCGAGTTAATTGAATCGACGATGATGTACTTCCATTTACTTTATTTGCTTGGGTATGAAGTTTAGCTTTTTTAGCTAATCTTTTCCATTTTGCAACAGCTCGAAGAATGGTACTTAAGGTTCTCAAAATTAACACCAAGATAGACAAACAGAAAAAAGAGATAGTCGAAGGTTTTATCGCCTGTCCAAAAGCATAAAAAGTTTCAAATTTTTTTTATTGTTGAAAAAAGTTTTAGAAGCACTCGATAAAAAGAAAAATTTTCGAAAATTAGAATAACCTCAAATAATGTATGTATGTATATATTTTGGACAGACGATAAGAACTAATTAATTATACTCACCCTGTATTTAATTTAGTTTCCATTGAATATCGAGCAATGTTTTGCCCTGCTAAACCATGTTCAACTAAATCAGCACCAAGTTGTTCATCATGAGCATCCATTCTTATTTGCCATTTAAATAAGCTTAATCCTTTAAGAACGATAATGGTAATAATAAAAGCCCAAACCGATACACAAATAATAGTTAAAGTTTGAACTCCAAGTAACCGAAAACCTCCGCCATAAAATAAACCTGAATTTCCACGAGTTATATTTAAATCATATTCA
Organism: Panagrolaimus kolymaensis; assembly: GCA_028622995.1. NCBI lineage: Eukaryota > Metazoa > Nematoda > Chromadorea > Rhabditida > Panagrolaimidae > Panagrolaimus > Panagrolaimus kolymaensis. The sequence goes on along the minus strand of JAJQJQ010000052.1, from coordinate 1,795,385 downwards.
TCCGATTGAGCAACAAATCCAACACATATCATTCCCCACATTGCTGCAACAACGTGTACGGGAACCACTCCAACAGGATCATCTATTTCAAGCCTTTCTATTATTGGATATGATGATACTGCTAATGCAGAACCTATTCCACCAACCAATACAGCCCACACGGGTCTCATACAATGACATACAGCTGTGGTGGATACAAGAGAAGCTAACATTCCATCAATAAGTAAATCAACTCGACATGTTTTATGAAGGGTCATTGAATATGTTATTGCGACGGATCCTCCACCAATTGCAGCTAAAATGGTATTCATTGCTGCTCGAGCTGCTAATCTCCATCGACCTTGTGCAATACCGTATGTTGAACCTGAAGAAAAAAAAATGGTGAAATAAAATTGGATTTTTTTTTTAGATTTTCAATTCTGGCACCTTTATTTTGATTGTAATTTTCATTTTCCCATATCCATAAACTTTGAAAGTAAAAAACAAAGATATCCAACCAAAATGCTTTTTTATTTAATTTTATTCGCTTTTCATTTTGTAACTTCGGTTATCTAATTTTTTTTACTTTGGATTTTAGTCTTTAACTTATTACTAGACCACTAAAAAATTGGCAAATAAATTTACCAATGTTTTTAAAATTATAAAAGTAAAGTAAAGTAAATTTTATAAAAGCAGCATAATTAAATAATCCAAACTAAATACACAGCGTGTAAAGTTTATGTAATTCCTCAAAATTTCTTGCTTTATACATACAATATTTTTTGACGACGACAGACAACTATGTACATATAAAACTTTTTTTCCTTCAGTTTTTTTCGCAGCTATAAAACTTGTGTTATTTAAAAAAAGCAAAGTAGTTAGTTAGTTCCTTATTGAAATTATGAGAAATCTCCTATCATTTCAACAAAAAAAAAGTGCACATTTATTAATGTTTTTTTCCCTCGACTCAACTCAGCTACAAAGGAGTAATAAATTTTATAGTCATGCATTTCAGAGTTTTAAAGCCTGCTTGCTTTTCATGGAAAATATAAAACTTTTAAAAAAAATGTTTTTTTTTACAATATTATTTTATTTTTACTTACCTGCATTAAAACTTAACCAACCAGTAATAAGCATAAAAGTACCCAATAATGCATTAGTTGGATTTGACATTTGATTACCACTTCTACCACCAAATCGACCTTGTCGAGGCTTTAAATACATGGTAGCTGTTAAACCCGCAATTCCACCAACTAAATGTACAGCTGAACAACCCGCAGCATCCAAACAACCCAATTTATATAAAAATCCAAATTTCGACCATACCCAATGGGCTGGAACTGAATGAACAATAGTCATAAAAAATGTTACAACTATATATGGTTTTAATCGAATTCTTTCAGCCATTGCAGCTAAAAAAAATAAATTTAAAAAAAATAATTATAAAAATACAGCATTTTTTGATTTTTATAAACTTTTTATTTCTTCGTTGAATTTTGTTTAACAAAAAAAAGGATATTTTCAAAAATCCAAGAGTTTGGCGACTTAATGATTATCAAAGTGACAGGCATAACTTTTTTTTCACTATAGTGGCATTTGTGGATGGATTTCAGATGATTGCATATATATTTTTTGTTACATTATTTTGCTAAATTTTTTCCTTCTCAAATTATCTTTTTCTCCGGCACATTTTTTTTTATTCTCAAAGCTTCAGCCAAAGTTTTTTTTTATGATTTTTCGGTAAAAACAAATTTCAACGAAAATCATAAAAACTTTATTTTTTAAGTAAGTAATATTTTTTCCTTGCTAATGGTTTTTTTTAATGAGCAGCTGTAAATTATTACTTTACTTTTTACTTATTTAGCTGCGTAGCTTTTCTTGTTGTGACGCAAATAAAGAAAAAAAAAATACTAACGCAATTTACAAAAAAAAATAATAAAAATAAATAAAAGAATGAAAGTGAGAGAGAAAAATTTTGTAGTTATTGAAGAAAAAAAAATAATTTTTTTTCACTTTTTTGTTTTATTATTTTGCTTTTTTTTGTTATTGATTCTAAAAAGCAAATATAAAAACAAAACCTTAAAAACTTGGCATATGCATGCGTGCGAGGGAGGAGGTGTGGGAGTAATTAAGTTTACTGTATCTTTTTTTTCTCTCGTCAAATATTAACTTTGTAAAAAATAAAAATCTCACAACAATACCGCATGTTTTTTTTTTTGCCTTTCAAAAATTTTTACTTACCTGAAACAATGGTGGAAGTTGTTGTAGCAAAAGACATTTGAAAAAAAAATGCTGCAAAGCTCCATGCTTGATTAGTAGGTTCTAATTGATATGTGGGATCAAAGAAAATTTTCCAATCCCAATAAATGGATTAGGCCAATCTTCACCAAATGAAAAACCAAAACCAAATATCCAATATGATAAACCACCAAATATAACATCAATCATATTTTTAACCATAATATTTACTTCATCTTTTGCAGATACTCGTCCACTTTCTAATAAACCAAAACCTGGAAGAAGAAAAGTTTTTTGTTGATAAAATTGAATTTTAAGAAATAAAGCTCAAAAATAATTATGATGGCAAGAATTTTTATAAAATCAGCTTATAAATTTATTTATCTTTAAAACTAAAAATTTTTAAAGCTACTAAAAAAATTTAATCGGGTAAAGATTATTTTTTTTGATACTTTTCGAAAACCACTTTTGCATCATTTTGTATTTTTGCAAATTTGCAAGAAATTCCTTTAGGAATAAATACATATTTTTATTTTCAACAATCGTCTTTCTTTTCTAGCATTGAAAAAGAAAGAAAACATCCTTCTTTCCTTTTCTACAAATTATCATTTTTTTTTTTACAATTCTTGAAAATGAATGTTTATGATTTTTATTAAGAAATTTAATTGCGCTGTAAAAAGCAGTAAAAAATGACTTTTAATAAAATTTTGTAGTTGATAATTGCTCATTTCAAAAAATACTGTAAAGTAATAAAAAATTAATTAAAAAATCCTTTAAAAATTTGACAAGATATGAATATTTGGAAATTATTGGAATCGAGAAAAAAAGTTAGCTCCATTTATAAAGAGAGTCCATTGGATTCATTCATCTTAGCTGATCTTATGAGATACCATTTCCAAATATAAATATATCTAACTGCTGCTGGTGTTTTTTTAAGGCAAAAAGTAAAAATATAATAATCTCTCTCTCATGTGATACTTAAATTGTTTTAACAGGTGAAAAAAAAATGCTACATATGTATGTAAGCAATTTTGAATCTTGATTATGAAAGTTTTTGAGCTTCATTAAAAAAGATTTTTTTTCGGGAAAGTAAAGAGCTTAGAGTACTTTTTTGTAAAAGCAAGACAACTCTCAAAATTGATTTATATATCTCAAAATAAATTTTTTTAAAATTTTTTTTTACAAAAACAAACCTGAAGTCATAGAGAAAATAGATATGGAAGCCGACATAATCCATATTCCATCATCTTGAAATAAAGCAGTAACATTGTCACTATATATAGGAACATCGAATTGACCTTCGATTGCATAAACGGGTTCCACCATAGTAGCTGTTGTAGAATCCCAAAAATAAAAAGTGGTAAAAACCAAAGAATAAAAAAAGAATAAATTTTGATTTTTACCTTTCATAAAAGTATCATATTTTTATTATTATTATTTAAAATAATAATCCGTTTAAAATACCCCTTAAAAATATAAAAATAATTAATAACAAAAAATAATATGATTTATTGTTTAATTTTAAAAGCTTTAATTAAAAAATGAGAACTTCGAAAATCCCAATAACAAAAATATGCAAGGCTTCAACCCGTGTGTCAGTGGTTAGAATGGCAAAAAAAAAGTTGTAAAACATAAAAAGGTTTGTAAAAAATAATAAGTAAAAACTAAAGAGAAAAAAAGAAAACTGTCAAAGTCAGCAAAATAAAAAAGGTTAACGAATAAAAACAAAAAAAATAATAAAAGTATGGTATTTAAAAAAAAGCTTCAAGCAAAAAAAGTAAAGGTTTATGTGAGAAAGCTGTTTACCAAATAAATTTTAGAAAAAACACTTTTTTTGTAATAAAAAAAATTAGAAAAACAAAGAAAAATAAACTAAATGTTTCCGGATTTAAAAATATATAAAAAGCATTCGTGTAATTTAGAAAAATATACTGTGGATGCTTTGCTTTATTAGCTCTCAAAAAAAAAAGAGAAAGTTAACAACTTTTAAAAATAAAAATGAAATGAATCATCTGACAATTTAGAAAAAGCTGCCACTTTATTATACCAAAAAACCATTTTTTTCAGAGACATAAATGTTTAAAAAAAAAATACTAGGGTCCATTAATAACGGATGTTGTTGCATTTATAAACTTGAAATTAATTCTAATTCTGTCGCAACTTTTTTAAGCAGTTTCAAAATAAGTAAACCATTAATTATCGACACACAAAAAAATAATAAATGACAGTTGTAGGTTTTCCACGAGGGCAATGTAACAACACTCTCACAGGCAAAAAAATACGCTCAACAGAAACCTTTAAATTTGGCCTAAAAATTTCTCAAGTATTTTTATGGAAGAAGGAACAAATGTATGGTAAAAATCTAACTCATTTTTCAAACAAAAAAAGAAACTCATTTAAAAAATCCACAACCAACTTTAAAAAAGAAAATTACAAACGAAGAAAATAAAAAAATAATAAAAATGAAAAAAAGCTTTAACGCCACCAACTTTCTAATAACCACCAAATAACAACCACCAACCACACTACCACCACAAAAATAGCAGCGCGCGCCTGCCTTTCCATTTTTCATAATAAATAATAAAAAAAAATACACACCCTCAAAATAATAGACCTTTTTATTTTTAATATGTATGCTGCTTTTCCATAACTTTTTTTTAAATAATAAAAAAAACTTAACTTTTTTTAATTTTTCTTTTTCATTTTCTTATTTTTCCCAAATTTTGTCGTCGTCGTCGAATAATATTTAAAATTTACTAATTTACTTTTTTTCTTCTTAAAAATAAAAATAATAAAGAAGCAGGTGTGCTTTTTCTTTTTTAACCCATAAAGGTTTCTTTCTTTTCCCATTTACTTTTTTTTACCGAAATGGAGCCTTAGCTACCTTGACGACGACGACGACGAAGGGAAACGAGAAAAGCAAGTCCATCGATCTAAGTTAGAAAAAAAACGTGAAAATATAAAACGCATTTCCTTTTATTTATTAATTAAAAAAAAACTTAAACGAAAAAACAACTGCAAAAAAAACTTTTAGTTTTGTGGTTTAAATTTTAAAAAAATTTAAAAAAATATTTTTAACAAAAAAAACATGGAAGTCGATTAATTGTTTTCACAGAGAGAGAGTTTAAAAAAATATTTAAATGTATGGAACTAATAATAATAATTGTTTAACAAATAAATGAAAAAAAGTAAGAAAGATTGATATTATCCGGAAAAAAAAGTTTGGTGGTGGAAACAAAATTTGAAGGATATAAACTTAAACAACAAAAAAGACAGAAGAAAAAGAAAAGAAAAAACAGGAAGTTGCGTGTCGTTGGGAATTCCCGGAAAAAAGGCAAGCATGGAAGAAGTCCGAAAGGTTAAACATATTAATGTTTAGAAATTTTTGGTTTAAAACGATTTGGAAAAACTCAGAAAAATTTTCCAAACAATAAAATAAAATTCCATGAAGCTAAAATTAATTTTTCGCTCAATAAACTTTTATTTATTTTTTTGCATAAAAGAAAATCGAATTAATATATTCATATCAAAAATAAAAATACATACATACAATAATGCGATTTAAAAAGCTAATAGTAATCTAAGATTTACACGTACATTAAACAACAAAACTATTTTAAAAAATAATGTGGGTGGAAGTGGAAAAAAATAAAGCTGTGACTAGGAGGTCGGCGGAGGACTTTTAGAATTTTCTAAAATTAAGACCACCTTTTTTGGTTCCCAAATAGTGTGTGTCTTGTCTCGTGAATGAAAGCTTCTTTTTTTTCACAACTTCAAAACCAAAGGTAAAATAAAAAAATTGAAAAAGCAAAAAATATTTAAAAAATAACACATTTCCAATAAACTCTAAATTTACAAATTTTCAGCGCAAGAATCCATTTTTTCATGGTATCAATTAAAATTAAAAAAACAGGTGTTTTAAGTTCAAAAATTTCTAATAAAAAAAACCAAAGTCATTTATTCTTTTTCCACTTGACTAATTTTGAAATATTATAATTTTTGGGATTAAAACTAACTTAAGCACAAGATACACGACTCCGAAATAATAGCGAACCGGTTCATAGCTGACTGGCAGTGAATGGCGGCAAACTTTTAAGAAATCAAAAATTAGTTTTTTTAATTTTTGCCTTTTTCCATTTTACACATATAAAAAAATAAGGAAATTTAAAGTGTTAAGATTTTTTTATTACAAATTGAATTCAATAAAAAAAAATTTTTCACACGTTTTAGACTTTTATTTATTTTTTCAATTGACGCACGTAGAAAAAAGTTTATACTTTTTTTCTTCAACTTTTTAAAGAAAGGAACAAAAAAACAAATTGATATTTTATAAAGTTAACAAAATTAAGTGAATCGAAGCATAAATAAACTTTTTAAACCACTAACTAAATAAATATTATTTATCTTTTACGCTCGATTAAACAACAATTTAGAAAAAAAAGGGAATAAAAATTTTATTTATTTATTTAAAGGCATTTTTTGGAAGTAGGAGTTCCAATAAATAAATTAAAAAAACATATGGCTTCCATGATCGTTTTTCTTTTTTATTTTGCAATTTGAAGCCAAGCTTCTTTAACTTTAAAAAAGAGATTTAAAAAAATAACAAAAGAAAGGATTAAAAATAATATCTTCTTACCCATTGCAATAATTTTTCATTTCAAAGGCTTCGCTTCGAATCATAATAATAAATAATTTCCCATTAAAATTTAATTTTGTTTTGAAGCAATTATTTTTTTCAAAGAATAAAATTAAAATTTCGATTTATTTTGTTTTGACGTGGAATATTATTATTAATTTTAGCGAAATGTTTCAAATAACTTCAATAAAAAAAATATAATACTCTTTTACCTTTTTTTAAATAATCATACAAAAAACTGCCAATCCTAAAAGCTCACAATGTTAACGACCATGTATGTCCACGGGCAAAGACAAAAAAATTAAATAATGTAAAAATAATGTTTTTTGAATTTATGAACTAAAAAACCCAAAATCTTAATAATCAAAAGTAAGAAAAAAACTCAAAGAATCTTTTTTTTAGAATTTTTTTTCTCGATGATCCTGGTACAGCCAATTTCCTGTGTAATAATATATTAAAGGGTTTTGCTGCTGCTCCTGGATACAAATTTAAAAAACATGAAAATTTTTGCATTCATCTTTTCATCCTTCTTTTTTTTGTGTCATTGTTTGAAATAAAGGGAAAGGTTAAAAGATTTTTTTAAATATTTTTACACTTTTTGGAAGAAATAGAGCTAGCTTCCTGAATGATACGGAAATTGGCATCTTCCTGGGCCAACAACATAGAATCTTTGGAAGAAAAAAAGTGGCGAGAATTTTTTTTAAAAAAAAAGGTGTCAGCCACCAACGAAAGATTGTCCAGGTGCAATTTTAAAGAAGAAATAAAAAATAATGGTTTTGAAATGCTTTTATTTAAAAATAAAATTCTTTTTTCTGGAGTTCTTTAAAAATTTTGAAATTGTTTTAAAAAAAGGTTAGTTAATTACAAGTAATTTCTGATTTAGTCATTTCTGCAATCCAATCACAATATTTTGAAACTTTAGTGTAAACTCCAAAATCGACTGGATTTCCATAAACATCAGACATCAAAAGTCCACGAGCTACAATACCAATTTGAAAAAATTGATCATTAATTGAACCAATTAAAGGTCCACCGCTATCACCCTAAAAAAATGAGAAACTATGTTAAAGAGATTTCAGAAATGGAAAAAATGTGAAAATCTTGCCGGTGCTGAACCTTTCCAAACTCCACCACCACAAATTTCAAAAGTCGGAGTAAAATGCACTGATTTTCCTGGATCAGAAACATTTCGAGTTCTGAAATTATAAAAGTTTATTATTTTTTATTGTGTAAATTACAAACAAACAAAAAGTTTGCTTACAAACAATGTAAATCAGATTTCAATGGAATTACAGCAAAATGACAAACTCCTGAACTCGCCGGAGTCCAATTACCATGAGTTTCTGGAATTATAAACATTTTTTATATTTGCAAATTTACTCAAATGCTTGCCATTTGTAAGTACCGGATTTGAAACATTATGAACATTTCCTCGAGGTCCATCAAAAATTTGACCAAATCCAATAACATGGGTATCAAAAATTTCTTCATTTTCAGGAATATTTTTTGTTAAACAAATGGGATTAGCTCGAGCAGAAAATTTGATTGGGGTTTTGAGCTGAAATAAAAAAGAACGCAATTGTTTCGAGCAAAAAAAAAAAAATACTGTAAAAATGTTTTAATTTTCGAAAACGAACTTTAAAGATTTTTACTTTCCGGCTTGAAAAATTTTTTTTTGCATAAATAAAATATATTTATTTTTACCTTTAACAAACCAATATCATAATCACCCATTTTATTATATCCAGAATGAGGAATGACATCTTCAACATCATAAATTTTACCATTTTCTCCATTTTTAACACTTTCAGTAATAACTTTAAAATTTTCTGGATTCAATGGTTTCAAAGAATAATCATCTTTTAGAAACATACAATGTGAAGCGGTAAGAATATATCGGTCACCAATAATGGAACCCGTGCAATTTCCACTCCCTTCAATTGGAATTTGAACTACGAAAGGCCATTGAGTTTCACCACATTCATTTCCACCAAGAATTCGATTTTCATTAAACGCGGGTTTAAGTTTGAATGATTTATTAAAACATTTTGAAGTTTCAGCGAAAATTTGAAGGTTTAAAAAGAGCAACAAAAAGCAAAGAATCATTTTTCGAAGAAGCAATTCCATCATCGTCTTCTTCTTCGATTTATGTATGTATTTTAAAACATAAATGATAAGTGTTGTGTTTATAGAAACATTTTTATATGTGAAAAAAAAGAAGAAGAAAAAAATAGAGTGTTATTTTAATTTAGTCATTGAAACAAAAAAAGATAATAAAAAAATAATTAGTAACAATAAATGATTATAATTTGTTGATGAATGTGAAGAAGAAGAAAAATGGAATGCTTCAACCAAGCTTCGAGCAAAGGTTTATTTTTAGATGCCAAGAAGAGGTTGTTGTTACAGTATGTGGTCGTCGTTTTTCTCCTTTTAAAGTGGCAGATGATTATTGGCGTTGTTTTGATAGTTAATTAATTCATTGAAAATTATTTCTATAAAGAAAATAAATTAAAATGTAAAATATTTTTGAGGTAAAAAAATGCATGAAACATACGTTTCCATTGTTCATTGCTGCGATTTTCATGTTCCTCTATCTTTATAGCTTCTGCAACATCAGCTTCATGAAAACCATTGTCACCTAAAGGCGCCCAAATGGGTAAATTAAGAGCTTCTTCCGCTGTTATCCTTTGAGCTGGATCAAAAGTTAATAAACGCTCAGCTAAAATGGATAATTCATTAATTCCAATTTGAGGTTCTCGATGTGGCATCCATTGAGGCGCCTGATTATGTAAAAATGCGGTGATTCGATTTGTTGAAAAATTTTCTCTTAGTTGAATAACATTTTGTCTGATATGTGGTAGCAATCCTTGAATTTCATTTTCATTTAATCCAACCAATTGCATAATGGAATAAATTAAATGAAATTCATCTCTATCACGAAATAATACTTGATTAATTATAAGTTCAACCAAGACACATCCAACCGACCATAAATCCACGGGTCTTTTATAATTATCAGAGAGAATAATTTCTGGAGCTCGATATGGTCGAGTTACCACATATCGGGACATTGCTTCTTCTGGCCCAGGTGGAAGTTGTCGCGCAGAACCCAAATCTCCGAGTTTTAAAACATATGTTCCATTTCGACGTTGGCGAATTAAAATATTTTCAGTTTTTATATCTCGATGAATTAAACGAAGATTTGGTTGATGCAAATATTTTACAGCGCATAAAAGTTGACGAATTAGAAAAGCAATGAAACTGCCATCTCTGGAATTGGTGAATAATTTCGTATGCCGCGCATTGCGACGAAATTGACGAAGGTTGTGATCCATAAGATCGAAAACTAAATGAACATCAGAAAATGAATCAAATGTTTGTTGAGGCGAATATGCATTTCGTAAACTAATTACCTAAAATTATTTAAAATAATTTCAATTCGACCAAAAATGTTTTTAAACATACATTTGGATGACGAATTCTTGAACCAAGTATAAATTCACGATAAAGTCGTTTAGCATTACCAAGGCCAGAATTAAAATTCTCACATATTTTAATTGCAACTTTTTGAGAATTTTCATTATCGTAAGCTTTTCTAAAATAATTAATTTTTTTAAAGGAAAAGTTTTGTTTCAATGTATACTAAGAACTTACACAACTTTTCCTTGAGAACCTGCGCCAAGGACTTCATTTTCCAAAGTGTAACGATTCAGTAAATGAGAATTAATAGTTCCAAAATTTCCATGTTGAATGGCGTTCATGATTTTTATTTGACTATGAGTTGCCAAAACTTTTCTCAAATATTTTTAAAATGGTTTATAATTTTAACCACAAAAAAATTAATTTTTTCATGAATAAAATAAGTTTTAGACAAAGCTTAGAAAATATCGAAGCAGCAATGATTGAATGAATGCTACCAAACAAATAAAAAAATGCTAAATGTGTTTGCATTTCACTTCATTAATTTCATCGTCTTGTGTCTTCGTTCTCTCATTATCATTAAGTTTATCAATAGCAAAAAATAAAAAATAAAGCAATTTGATAATAGCTTATTACGCAAAAAAAATCAATTGTTTATTTCTTCATCTAAAGAAGAAACATAATTAAAAAATATATTTCCGGGTGCTCCATATTTTTTTTTTACAAAAATGGTGTGTAATGTTTAACAATCATGTCATCAATTAATAAACTTTTGTTTTGTACAAAAAATATTTTATTGCTTTTCTTACATTTCTTACATTTCATGAATTTTCTTTTCGTCCACATCTTTCGGCAATTTATGGATTAATAAAACTTTGGTAAACTAAACCTATTGTTTTTTTGGTACATTTTTTCTGTAAATCCCAATATTTCTAATGTAAATTATTTTGTTGGCTGCAGCTGTCACTTGAATATAAAACAAATGTTTATTCCAAGATTTAATTTAAATCCGATAACAATAATTAAAAAGCGTAAAAGAAAAAACCCAAAAAAATAGCGACAAAAGTTTCACAAAAAAAGTTTTTTTTTCACTTCCTTTTTCGTTTCACTTTTTTTTTCTTCATTTTTCCTGATTTCTTTCTTTTCACTATCAAATCAAAAAAAAGTTTTTAGAAAGCAAAAAAAACTTTTTCAAATTTAGGTTAACAATAAATAAAAAAATATATCTATCCTTTATCTTTCATTTTTTTTTTCTTCAATCCGTTTTGTTGTGTCGTTAATCTTTCCTTTTTCTTCCGAGGTTGATAACAACCACCATCACCGGTAACAAAAAACTGCTTCATTTTTTTTCTTTTTTCAATATCCGCCTTTTACAAAATAGAAAAAGAAAAGTGTCTGAAGGATAAATAAATAAAATTAAAAAATAAAGAAAAGGTTTCATTTTCATTAAATCAGTTTTCGTCTTCTTTCGAGAACAAGGAAAAAAATAATAGGATGGAAACAGATAAAATAATTATGTATGATCCTAAAAGGATTAAGGAAGCGATAATATTAAAAAGATTAGCATTTTTTGGAGTTTTATTAGCTACTGTTTCAACATTTTTACTTATTGTTTTGGTTCCTATGTTATATAATTATGTTCAAATGATTCAAAGTGAATTAAGGGTGAGTTGAATTGGACGAGTAAAAAATTGAAACTTCCCATAACTTTGATTTGCTTTAAAATCTGCATCTTAAAGTTTTACTGTACATCAAAATTTTCTTTAGGATGAGCTTGATTATTGCCGTCATAATACTGATCATTTATGGGACGAATATTATCGAGTTCAACGACTTGTTGGCCCCGCTGCAGCCAAATTAAATAAACGAGAATTTTATAATCGTGTATTCCGTTCAAAACGTGCCATAGGTTATGATGCTTTGGTGGTGGTTGAAGGAACTACAACAGCACCAGCCGCTGCTTCAAATGGATCTGCAGCCCCTGCCGGTACTAATGGTGCATCTGCTCCAGTTTCTGGTAATACAGGAAGTGCTGTTGATGGATATGATAAGACTCCTGCAGCTGGAGCAAACCCTGCTGCACCACCTGCCCATGAACCTGCAGCAAATCCAACCGAAGTTTCACCATCATCAGGAACTAATAATGGAGGAGGATATGATTCTGTTGCTCCCACACCAGCTTCATCTGGCCCTGCTGGTTCTGATCCTGTTGCACCCGAAACCTCAACAGCTCCAACTGCTCCAGGTTCTGAAACACCAGCTGAACCTGCAAATGCTGAAGCAACATTCGATGGAAATACTCGAGAAAATACAGATACTAATCATCCAGCTGAATTTGATGGAAAAATTTCCCCTATTCCTCCAGCTGAACCTCCAACAACTCAAATTCCTATAAGTATGATGAGTGAAACTCATGTTCCTATAAGTATGATGAGTGAATCATCTTCTCACGATAGTAATGAAATGTGTTCATGCGGTGTTGGACCTGCTGGACCTCCAGGTGAATCAGGTCCAGATGGAAAAGATGGTATAATTATAAAATTTTTGATTAATAATACTAATATCTAAAAATCTTTTTAAGGATCTGATGGTGATGCAGGTAGTGAAGGTATGCCAGGTGGTGATGCTGCACCAGATGCTATGTCAAAACTTGCGGATATTTGTCAAACTTGTGAAGAATCTATTCCTGGCCCAGCTGGAGCAGCAGGACCTAAAGGACCTTCAGGTAAACCTGGAGCTAATGGAGAAAAAGGTGGCGATGGAAAGCCTGGCGCTGTTGGACCTATTGGCCCAGCTGGAGAAGCAGGTAAAAATGGAGAAGCTGGAATTCCTGGTATGCCTGGTGAGACTGGAATGCTTGATGAAATTCCTGGCATGCCTGGTAAAGCTGGAGAGCCTGGACCCGCAGGTGAAGCTGGCCCCAATGGTCTACCCGGACCAGATGGAAAACCAGGTCCTGCCGGGGAAGCTGGTCCATCTGGTGATGCAGGTAAAGATGGCCCTGCAGGTCGAAATGGTGAAGATGGAACTCAAGGTGAAGCAGGCGAAATTGGTAAGTTTAATTTTAGTCAAAGAAATAAATTTAAATAAAATTAATGATTTTTTAGGATCTAATGGTCAATGCAGTCATTGTCCACCACCTCGAACAGCACCCGGCTATTAAACAATTATTTTTTTCCTTCAAAAACTTCTTTTAACTAATTTTTTTTATTGGTGGTAAAGTGACTTGTAATAAAAATTTTCATTTAAAAAAAGACAATTACTTGTTTTTAATACAAAACAAAAAAATGCAAAAAGTTAGTTTACTGTAATGAGAAATTATTTTTTGAGTACGAGTAAAGGAGTAAAGCCAATCAAGAATTAAAACAATAAATAAAATTCACAAAATCCTTAGGAAAATAATCCCATTTTGTTGTTGTTGCTTCATTTCATCAAGACTGAAACCTCTTAACTTTAATATTAGTAGCATCCAAGTGTAAATTATGTTATCGGAAATTTAGTTATTTTTAATATTTAAAAAACCAAAAACCATTTTGAATTGTTAGTTTTCCTTTTAACAAATTTTAATAGTCGATTCAAAAAATAAATAAACAATGTTTTGTTTTTAAAGGAGTTTGAATATTTTTTCTTTGTCTCAAATTTTTATTCAAAGAAAATATTTGCCTTTAACCTTTGTTTTTGTTTTTCACCAAAACCCACATTAATAAATAAATAAACAAAAAAGGTTACCTATTTTTTTCAAAACTCAAAGGCTTGCAACTTTTTTTATTCAAAGCTACCGTATCTTTTTTTCTTCTGAAGTTTTTTTCTCTCAAAGTTTTTGGCCCCTAAAAAATAGAAATCAAATTGACTATGAAAAGATTTATTTACTTCACTGACAAACAAAAAATTAAACGCCGCTACAAACTTTTTTCCGCTTTCTAAAAATAACTCTTTTTTATTATCCTTTAATCAAATTAGCAGAAGAGCAATCATCATCGTAAATTATCTGAAACCATTCGAATCAAACAAAAACATAAAAGCGTTGACACCCAATTTTTTCCATTCAAAGCTGTTGTTTAGCAAAAAAAAAACCAGAAATTTAAAAATAAAGCAAGAATCAAAGCAACTAAAATGTTTTTTAAAGAATCGCCCAAAAAAAAGAGCAAAACAATTTATTATTAATAAAAAAAATGTTTTTCTTTTCAAGCTATCCTTTTTTTGGAGAAAAAAGAAAAAACATGATCTCAGATCACTAATCAACAACATCCAAATAAAAATGAACCACTCCCGAATTTGTATGTTTTTTTTCCATTATCATCTCTCAGACATTAAATAAAAAAATTAGTCATCATAATAATTTTTATTTTTTGTGAAAACAGTTGCTTGATTGCCTTTTTTACAGATAGCTGCCGCAGCAGCAGCTGTGTAAATTCAACTAACCCTCAATTCTTTTCTTTTTTAAATTCATCCATCGCATTATTGGAATGTGGTATTTTTCAAAAAAGATCAAGCACAAAAATAAAAATAAAAATAAAATTAAAGCAACAACTACCACTCCCTCATTTTTTTTTTGTTTTGTTTGAGGATGAATAAATGGATACTGTGTACACAAACACAAAAAAATAATTTCATTAGCCCCCATATTTGTTATCTTATTTTTTGTAATAATAGAGGCAAAAATTGAAGAAAAAAGATTCATATAAAAGCATGTATCAAATTTGGTAAAATCAAGCAGTTTTTTTTATTTAGAAAAACTCAGGAAAAAAATATTATTAATTCACAATGCTTAAATTTACTTTAGTTTTTATTGCTTTGTTTGGTATTTCATTAGCTTATGGTGGACCTTTTGGTGAACTCAATGGTCGTAAAGGTGGAAGATATCCTCCACCCATGCCTGAATCTTCACCATTCCCATTTCCAACATTTTTAAAAGATGTTAATGGAACGGAAAGACGTGCATGGTTTGAAATTGAACACAATAAAAATGCTACTAAAGCTGAAATAAAAAATCTTCAAGATGAATGGTCGAATAATCAAACATCCGAAGTTCAAGTAAGTGCTTTAATTAAAACCCAAATATCGTAACTCTAAAAAAAAATTATTTTTATCCCAAAAAAAAAATTAAACCCAATCTTAAAATAATCCCTTTCATTTTTTTACAGCAAGAATACAATGAATGGAAACAAGAATTAACAGATTTCATTCAAAATGTTACAGCAAAAGCTGATGAAATTGCAGCAAATTTATCTTCAGAAGCTCAAAATATTTATAATCAAATTAAAGAAATTCGTCAAAATCAAGATATTTCACGCGTTGAAGAATGCGCACAAATTAAAGAAGCCATGGCTAATATCACTTCGGAAGTTCGTCGAGAACTTAAAGCTATTCGAGGACTCACAGGCAAATGCTGCCATCATAAACGCCGTGGTGGATTTGGTGGAGGACGTCATGGACAAGGTGAAGGCGGACCTTTCGGTAATGGAGGATTTGGAGGCCAAAATGGAGGAGGCTTCGGCGGCGGAGAAAATAATGGCGGTTTTGGAGGACCTGGACAATTTGGAGGCAACAATGGCGGCGGCAGCGGCAGCTTCGGTGGAAACAATAATAACAACAACAATGGCGATGGTGGCTTCTTTGGAGGATTATTCGGTGGAGATCGTCGCCAAAACGCTGGTCAAGGTGGCCGTCGTGGTGGTGATTCTTCTGATAGCAATGAAGACAACGATAATAGCAACAGCAATTCCGAATCAGGTGAATATCGTCCACGTCCAAGTCATCGACCACCACCACCATTCCCAACTGATCAACCTATTATTATCCCTGATTTCCCTCAAAGCACAACAGCTGGAGGATTTTTCTCAAACTTTTTTGGATAAACATAACATTTTTTAATAATTTGTAAATTTTGTTCTGTATTTCATACATATAAAGCAATCATTAATAATCATCCCATGAACCATAAAAAAGTTAAAGGTTTAGAAAGTACTGCAAAAAATGGTTGAGTTAATAGTTTCAGTTTACCCAGAAAAACGATGTCAGTAAAGGTAATATAAAAAAAAAGGAAAACAACCAAGTGAAAATGCAGATTTTAGCTTTTACTTTTTGAACATTGGAGGAAGAAAGCAGTTTGATTTTGAAAGCGTTTTTTACGAGCTTTTTATGGTAGTAGTAATCCAACCAACAAACATATCAATCAGTTGCTTCAAGTGTATTAATGAAAACCTTTTTTTCCTTTTTGTGATGGATGAAAATATGTTTTATGGAAGCTGCTCTTTATTTTGGAAAACACTTCAAGGAATTGTTACTATTTTTCTCTCTCTCTTTCTCGAGGATTTGAATTTATGATCTCTAAAATTCCATACTCTTTAGCTTTATTGGTATTCGCCAAAAAAAGGGAATTTTGTTTCTTTTCTTTTTTCCTTTCCATCACGTCGTCGTTGGTGCTTTCTGTTGTGACCTTTGATCATTCATCACCTCATCTTCTCATCTTCTTCATCGATACATCAAATGCATCAACCACAATCACAATTTGAGGCCCCATGTGAAAATTACTACAGTTATGTATTTTGTTATATTATTGTAATAAATACATAATATTATTTTGAAACCTTTATTTAGCGTTTTTTGACAACGATGACAGAAAGAAAAAAAGAAAGAACCACATGACAATCAAAAGACAAAACTTTGGAGAATGGAATTTTTCGAGATAATGGGTTTCATTGAATTTGGCTTTCAAAAAATAAGCTTGGTTTTGCATTGGTTTTTTATAACTTTGAAAAAAATTAATTTTTGACATCGTCGTCGCTGGTGTTTCATTTATTTTTTTTATTCGAACGATTAAAATCAAAGATAAAATTTCTTTGAATTAAAAGTTCAAAATTAGTTCAAAAATGGAGGGAAATTTTTTTTTTGCGACGATGTATGAAAGGTTTGTGTTTTGACACGTGTTGATGACGACACAATTGCAATTGCTGTTACGCGTCTATCAATGGTCTTTTGATAAGTTTATTGGGTAGCAAATGAACATTACAGTAATCACGAAAAAAAATTTTGTTGCTTTATAAAAAGGTTTTCTAAAGTCGCTGGCTTATAAAAAAGCTTCAAAGATTCAGTTCAGAAGAATTTTTCAAAAAAAACTTCCATCAAAAATAATGGCGAGGCTTTAGCTTCTTCTTTTTTTTTGTTCATTGGTAGTTTGAAGCTGATTGACTTAGAAAATGTAATAATGATTCAGAAATTTATGGACTTTTTTTTATCTTTTTCAAGTTTTTTTTACAAAGCAACAAAAAAAAATAAGCTACCAAAAAAGAGTAATTGAAAACCCAAATTTCGCTCCATCCTTTTTTTCTCTCCCCCAAAAACACTTTTTGTTTTATAAATTGATACAGTATGCTCGAGGAATTACACACAATTAAAAAATAAAGCAAATAATAATAATTTATTATTACAACAAACATACAAACGAACAAAAATTAATAATAATAAAAGAAAGATCAACAAAAAAAATTAAAGTATTCGTGGAAGAAGAAAAAAAGTTGTGATATGATTTTGTTTTGGGTTAGTTTTTGTACTTTTGAGATTTAAATATTAAAAAAATATCTTTGGTTTTTTTTTGGTTTGGTTTGGATGCCGCATAGCATTTTGAGATTCATGGATGGATATTCCATATACATATCAATACATACAATATCGACGAAATTAATAATTAATAAATTTTTAAGAAAATAACACAGCCATCAAAAAAGGCTTTACTCAAGGATAATAATAATAATTTTAATATTAATTTTAATAATAATTCTGCTGCCGCTAATATTCATCAAGCACATCCAAAAATAATAAGAGTGTGTGTTGCGGTTTAGGTTTTAGCATCGATGATGGAAAGAAGAAGAAGTTGTTAGTAAAAAAATATTTTTTTCTTATGCATTTTCCAGCAAAGCTTGGAAAAGCCGAAGAAGCAATAATTTGTCATGGTGGAATAATGGAAAACGAATGAATTTCAAAAATTTCCTTTTTATTCCTGAAAAATTAAAATTTGATTAGAAATTGAATCCCAGAAAATTTTTTGAAAGTTTAACGAACCTTAAAATTGAAGGATTTTAAACTTTCAAGCATCGTCGAAATCGAGATTGAGTTGGAGCAAATTCAACCATTTCAGTTGGTGGATGAATAATTGAAATCATTGTTTTGCTGCTTTTAATAACAAAAAAAAAGAAATGAGATAAAAGGAAATATTTATCTTTTTACAGTGAAAAAGCAAATAACGCTTTTTATAAAAATCAAAAGAGAGTTATTGTATTTGGTATTTGAATGGTAAAAAAAAGAAATTTATTATGATTGAAACATTTTTATTTATAGGTATCAGAAAAAGAAAAAGAAGAAAAAAATATATGGAGGAGGAAGTTAGTTATTTAGTTAGTTGCACGCACACACAAACAAGCAAACAACTCCACCTTCATCTCCGCCTCTTTTTCCAACCCAAAGAGTTTATTATTGCTCGCCGCCACTTTTTTTTCTTTAATTACTACTCCTGCCGCTGCTACTAATACGGGAGTATGTTGTTGTTGGTGGTAATCAAGGAGGTAAAAGATGAGTACCGCCTCCATGGGTTATGGAATGCACATGCATGCTTGGTGGTGCTGCTGCTGCTATTTTTGGTTTGTACCCGTTTTTAGCGAACGACGAATGATAAAATACATAAAAAATAATTCTAACCACAGAAAAAGGAATCAATTTGGCTTATAGCCAAAATGATCTCCCCCGCAATCTTTCAAAGTTTAATTACTTTTTTTATAAAATATAAAAATAAAAATTGCACCTTTTTCCTTCTTCTTCTCTTCTTCCATCGTCGCTCTTTCGTTGATAATAAAAAATCAAAAATGAAAGGCGGCAAAGTTAGTTAGTGGTGATTGTCGTCGTCGTTCCGCATGTATTAAAAAACTTTCTTCTCCTTCCATCCTCATTAAACACCACCTTCGATGAAAGAGAAGGTATGCATGTATGTAAGGTGACATACTTCATGTCGTCACTACCACCAACCATCTTCTTATCGTCATTTAAAGTATGCTAATCAACAAAACAAAAAAACAAGATTTTATTTTCAAAATCAAAACACATACACAATACGTCAAATAAAACAAACAACAAAAAATCAACAATTTTGACAAAGTCAAATTAAGTCAAATTCCTTTTTGACTTCATTGAATACCTACTTTGTTACCAAATCAAGTTCAATGAAAGTCTAAAGAAAGTACAAGGTAAAACAATGTCTAGAAATCTAAGACTAATAATAATAATAAAACAACAAAGAATAGTAAAAAGTACAACATAAATTATTCGCTATCAATAGCATCATCAAAGTTGATTCGTTGCCATCTTGATATTTTTGCTTGTTGAACACCATAGGATCCCAAACCAAGAGCATAAGAGGGATTTTGATAAAGTTGAAAACATCCAGTTCCACCTTTGAGTAATTGACCAGTAACTATACGAGATGATGGAGAATTGATGTGATCAATTTCACCTGAAAAAAATAACAAGATTAAAATGGTAAATACTTGCAATATTAATTAATTTGCTAAACAAAAACATAATGTCCTTTGATTCCTCTTTTTGTTATTGATGTTTATGAATTTAGAAAACGAGCAAAAAAGGTACTTTGCATGATTGTTATTATTACTCAATATTTTGCTCAATTATTATTTCACATTTTGAAAGAAAATGAAATTAGAGTCTTTTTGGTTTCAAGAAGTCATTAACTTTATAAATTCTTAGTTTTGAGTTTTATGAAAGTCATTAATATTCTTCCACTACAGTATACTTTTATTGCTTGATAAAGACGGAACTCTGAACGACAAACAAATGGATCGAATCAAGTGCAGAACGTTCACTGTCTCTTACTATGGCTAAACCCCGTGCGTCGGCTCTTTTTTAATTAACGAACCAAAATGGCAGAAAGTTCAATCAAATGACCAATAAAAACGTTTCATGAGAAAAAAACCCTTTCTCGTCGTCCATTTCGTTATCATTAAAAAAGAGGCATTTAATAACTGCTTCTATGACGTCGAAAGATCGCGCTCTTCTAAAAAACGATGCGAATGGAAGAAGCACCGAAATAATAAAAAACATATTGGAAAGAAAAAGAAAGATGAAGTTAAAGCAAAATAAGAAACGTTCAATCAAAAAACAGACATCTTTAAAAAAGAGAGAAGAAAAAAATAAAACACAAAAGATACGAGTTTTTTGTCCGAGAAATGCACAGGTTGTTACCAAAATAATGCATATTTCATTTTTGAAGGTTGTCTATTATCCGGTCATTATGTTTTGCAAAAAAAAAATCAAGCTTGAAAGCTTTAAACTTAAAGCATTTAAGTGCTTTGCATCATTAGAAAACAAACGTTGATCAAAAAATAATTATTATGTCTCATAGATTCTATAAATAAACCTTTCTGCCCAAAATGGTGTAGGTGTAACAAGCCAAACTTAAACTAAAAATAACAAGACAAAAACAAAAATAGTAAGTAAACATGATTAAATATCAACACCTATCATTTGTCTTTACGCCTTAACAATTTTTGCGATCATTGACTATCAAACTAATGAAAAGGGAATAAGATAATTGTTTTCGTTACTTTTTTAACATTCTTTAAACTTTTAAACAAGTAAACAAACACCAACAATTTGTATAAAGTAATTAGTCAAAAACAAAAACTGCTTTCAGTAAGATCATCATTAGGATTAGGCTCATATCAAAGTAAAAGTTTGCGAGAATAGGCAAAAAAAACATATTCAGAAAATCATCAAAGTTAATTTCTGTTGCTTACGATAGCTATACTTAAACTTCAAAAAGCATCCATGTGTTTCATTTTGTTTCATACAAAAATGTAATCAACTCAAAGTAATTACAAAAAAACCAAATCAGTACATATTTCCTTGTTTTTTGATTCAAAAAACTTTAAATGTCTATGTAATCTATCATAGACAAAAACACGAATGCACGTGGAGCCCAATAAATCAAGAAAGATAATTGATAAAAAATAAACTAACCAAGAATGAGAGCATCGCGCATAAAGTTCATTGTAGTTTCAAACGTCATTTTTTGAAGGGATGAAGTACTTGATGCCATAGCTCCACGAGAGAAAGGTGCGATACGTCCAGTGAATGTCATATAATCAGAAACAAGAGTTAAATGCCGAGGATTAACATCAATGCCATAAACACCAAAGACATTATTCATTTCCTGAAAAAGTATTATCATTAGTAGTAGTAATTAATTTTCTTCCATTTTTGTTCGTTGATTGAACCAAAGCAAGTTTTGTTTCTTTGAAATGATAAAAATAGTTTAATCAAAAACATGTTCACGCATGAGAAGCATTCAAAAACAGAAGGAACAAAGCGACTTTGTTTTCGTCAAAAAAATCTAAAAATATAACATACTCTGACAATTGAACGCTGACAAGCTTCGATACCATAAGTTCGTAACATCAAAGTAACATCATTGGAGTAAATTGTGTTGATATCGAGAAGATTAGCATGTTTGTAGAATGTCTAAAAAATTACGGTATATTAGAAGAAAATTCATCAACATTTGAGTTAGGATTATGTCTTTTAAAACTACAATATGCCTCAATCAAAAAAAAAACCGAAGCCACCATTTTTCAAATTTTTGGCGCTAAGGTTGCATCCATAAATGGCATGGTTTTTTGCTTAAAGGAATTCACAGCTATTCATGTCCAACTCATTATTGCTATTTGCCCCCAAATATGCGCTTACAGCTATGACTATATAAACCACTCGCTCAAAACAATCTCTAAGAGATGAAATCAAGTACATTGTTATTCACAGAAACTGTAGGTTCACAAACTTGGGTATAAATACAAAACAGAAATACTAATTTTTGGTCATTTTTTACTTTTTTCATCTCTCGTGTTTAGTCGCTAGCAATATTTATGCCATCCTTTAATATTGCATTCATGGCTTATAAATGCAAAAAAGGTGCATAAATCCTACATCCTGATGCCCTTTTTGTTTATGCTAGTAGACTTGTATGAAAAGATTAGTGCGTCTTCTGCCACCCACACCGTTAAAGATGTTGTTTTTTCTTCCCAAAGAAAAAAGTAAAAATATCGAAAGGGAATGTGAGTTGTGGTTAGTTTGAATTAATAAATAACTCACCGGGCTCGCATTCACTTTTGAAGTTTTTATCTAACTAACAATATTTTTTGGTATCTCTTTGCTGGGGTTCTCTTGTCCAAATCTAACAACGTTAAAAGTTGATTTGGCACGCGGAATTTCAGCAAAGCTATCAAAAATTTCATAATCTCAATGCTCATTTACTTTCAAACTAGTTTAATTTCTGAGCGGGATGTGTCGTCTTAGTCCATGTGTAAAGTTTGATCATGACTAGATGAACACATTCAGCTTAGGGTTTAACCAAATAATCAAAAACAACTTACTTCAAGATTGATTCCTTGAGTTTGAAGAATTTTGACATTTATTTCATTTTTTTCTTCTTCTCGAATAACACATTTCTCAACGTTAGGTGTTTCATGAACAATGCAGCTATCAATACATGAATAGATGATGGAATTAACATCAAGTTGATGACGATCAAGCGGAATCTAAAAATATTCAATCATTAATAATGGAAAACCAATTGTGAATGCGTCCCATGGTAAGTGTGAATCATAAAACTCACCGGGAGCACATTCATCATTGATATCTATTAACTTTATAAAATACAACTTACTTGGAATTTATAAAAACACCATCGACTATTTTTCGAATCAAATTGATAATCCACGAGCATACTATTACCACTTTCCATAACGTTCTAAAATATAGCTGATACATAATTACATTTCAATATGAATAAAGTTGAGGAGTCGTGGAAAGTTACAACGTTAAAAAAAAAACTTACAGTACGACGAAGAATATCTGTTGCATCTTTAGGTGCATCTGTACCATTTTCACCCGTAGCACTGACATTAACATCGTCGTCGTCATTCTCTTCCTCATCAACATCTTCTCCATCAGCAATTGCAGTGAAAGATGCTAGCATATCATCTTTACCAGGTTGAATTTCCACTTCTTCAACTTCTTCACCTTCATATTCAGCAGCATCATCCATATGGCGATTGCGAAGTCGAGCTTCATTAGCATCTTCAGCACCATCGTTTACTTCTTCATCAGAACTCATTCCATCATCATTTGATCGACGTCGTGGTACATCATCACCTCCACCAGCTTCTCTTGCAAATGAAGTACTAGCCTTTTTGTGAGTAATAGCAACAAAATCACCAGCATTTCGAAGTTTAAGATTGAGCATACGACAAACACTACCGCCAAATGTTTGTTCCATTCTTTGTAAAATTCTTTTTCGTGTTAGATGTCTTGCAAAAGCTTCACGAGATTTTGATGGTAATAGTTCAATACCAACTTCATAAAAACGATATGCACCAGCTGAATTTACATCAATAAGTTCTTTTACAGTAACTTTCTTAAGACAGTTTTTGAGATAAACACGATTGAAAACTTGTTTTAACATTTCGATATCATTTAAAGTTGCAATTTGACGAATATTGACTTCAGCTGTTGGTGTTGAAATATTCTCACCAGATGTCATTAAAATTTCTCGTAACCGTGGAATTCCAAGAGTAACGTTCATTTCTCCACGACCAGCAAAGTGGAAAGTATTGAGCGTCATTTGTGTTGATGGTTCACCAATAGATTGTGCAGCAAGAAGACCAACATTTTCACCAGGTTCAACATAAGAACGGAAACCTTTCCAATATAATGCACGTAAAAAGTTTTCATTTTTATTTCCTTCGGTTTTGTAGAATTCATCGATTTGATCCAAAGTTTTTTCAGGTAAAGCTCCAAGAGTTACATAAGGATTAAATTGAACATCCACTGCATCAGGTATTACAATAGCGATCGCTTTATATTCATCTCTGTCTTGTTGAGTAAGAGCAAACCATTTGTCTTGAATATCAGCTTTAGGTTGACCTTTAAATAGTGAAGAAAATTCAACGAAGCCAGAGGAGAAAACACGACCACCAAATGGATTTTTAGTTGCAGCAGCAGCATACTTTCTTCGACGACGTCTGATTTGACGATATTTTCTTGAAGCTTCATCAAGGTTGAAATCAGAATGAAAAAGTTTCTTAGGGATGCAGCTATCTCGAAGAGCTTTGGTATTACGGAGAAGAAATGGAAATTGTTTAGGATTTAAGAAAGTTGCACGTCCAACATCAAATCCATCTTCACCATAACGAAATTGAATAACACTTCCATCATGATCACGAACAGTGCCATCGTATTGAACAGTAATGCCTTCAAGATGCTTGATAATACAGCGTTGAAGATAACCAGAACGAGATGTCTTGACAGCAGTATCGATTAAACCTTCTCTTCCTGCCATGGTGTGGAAGAATAATTCTTGAGGATTGATTCCAGTTAAAAATCTTTGATCAACAAAGCCACCAGCACGTGGAGAAGTATCAAATTGCCAAAATGATGGAAGAGTTCGACCTGTTGATGAGAGAGGTGGACGTTGACCTTCTAATTCAATTTGACCAAGAGCACATGAGATTTGAATTGCATTGACAGATGAACCTTTAGCACCTGATTGAATCATTAACTGAAGGCTATTTTGTGGAAAACGTCGAATAAGTCCTTCAGGAACGCATGCTCTAAAAAACTACGTTCATAGTTTATAAACAACAACAACAACAAAACTGACTCATTTATTTTATCATTGTATTTTCCTATAGCTTGTTTGACGCTATAATCATAAAGTTTAACATCAGCTGTTTCACCTCTAGCATTGTTATAAGACTTGGCAAGAGCATGTTTGATTTGAATTCGTGATGCATCATCCGGAAGATTAAAGGTCTTTTTAACGATATCATCACCTTGTTGTCGAAGTTGTTTTATACACTCAGTTCGTGCTTTATCAGCTTTATCCTTGACAAGAATGTCAGCAACACCCAGAGAGAAACCATGAGACTGAAAAAATGAAGTTGAAATTGAAGAAACATACGTAAAAAAACGAAACAAACTTGTAAATAAGTGGTAAAGCAACGTGAAAAGCAGCTCATTATTCTTGTTGCAACTTTGTGACCATAAAGTTCAAAACAGCAATGAATAAGACCATATTGAGTTGCACCAAAGTGTGCTTTATCCAAAACTCCATTAACCAAAGCCCCTCGACTAAAAATAACTTCAGATTCGCTCATTTCAAGTTTTGGTGCAGGACATCCATCAACTTTCCAACAACTGAGACTTGTTTTAGCTTTTCCTTTTAAATTGATGAGATGAGCTTTCTTAGGTGAGCAATTTTGAACAATAGCTGTAACAACTTGTTTTCCAGTCCATAGTTTACGAGGATGATGAATAGCTGGAGGCGGAAGGTGAAGCCTTTGAGTCGTTTGAGAAAATGATGCAAGCAAAAGTTGAACAATTTCATGCTTTTCAAGAAAAGTATCACGCATAGTAAGAAGAACACCAGAAACAACATGATCTTGGATGAGGCCAAGAATAGGCGTGCCATCTTTTGGAACGAGATAACTGCTGCCAACATCAGCTAAAATAAGAACAGGTAATGAAACGAGAAAAATAATAATAATAACATCATACCTAATTCAGCTGCTTCAACTTGTCCAATATGATTTTGAATAAAATGTCCATTCATTTCATCACCGTCGAAGTCAGCGTTGTATGCTTTACATGGTGCATAATTCATTCGCAATGCTCGTTGACTTTTTAAGATTCTTACTCGATGACCCATAATTGAAGGTTTATGAAGAGATGGTTGACGATTCATTAATACCATTTCACCACGTTGTAAATGACGTAATACCTATAAAAAAAGAAGTTATAATGACACATGAAAGAATTTTACAAAGCTTTATACAATATTATTTATCAAAACATTGTTTAATCGAAAAATAACTCACAGTGCTACTTTCAAAAGGTGTTTTTTCTTTTTCCGGATTAAACGCACTAGGTATTCTAAGGAGGCGAGCTTCACGCTCTCTATCTTCACTGTGTTGTGCACCAGCTAATAAATTCGTTTTCCATCCTTTTTCTGTAATAACAAAATTTGCACCAGGATAAACACCAGGACCAGCTTTAACAAGTTCACGAAGTTTTGCCAAATTCATTGCATTTGGCATTTCATTAAAAGTGAGTTTTTTTGCAAAAATTTCAGGAATACCAATTTCATCAACATCAAGATATGGATCAGGAGTGATAACAGATCGGCAAGCATAATTGACTCTTTTTCCCATCATGTTCATTCGAAATAGACCTTGTTTCTTTTCAAGTAGCTGACGTATACCAGGAACAGGACGTTGTTCAGTTTTGTTTAGATCCGAATCGTACAAACAATTAACTTTCAATTGAAGATCAACATAGACACGATGAAGTTTTTCAACCATACTTCCTGAGCCAAGTTTGGATTCAGCAGTAGCATTAAATTCAGCATCACCAATAATTTCACCAGTTTCATTAACAGAAGCTTTAGCATATCGAATAAGTTGATTCGTTTCCATGATTCGTCGAAATGATACTGTTTGAGGATCTTCAAATTGTTCTCCTTGAAACATTCGAATAGGACGAAATTTGTTTGGCGGCACGATAAGCGTTTCATAGAACAGTATATCCATGGGACAAACATCATCTTCTTCATTTGAAAACAACGAAAATAACTTCTTTAGAACATCACCATTATTTTTCCAAACATAACGAAAATGTTCTCGAACTTCAGCTGCTCTCCAAATCAGCTTTGTACATCGTCCACTTTGAATTGCTTCTAGTTGCATTTTTAGCGGATTTTCTTTTTTTAGGAAACCAAGCGCCACAGACTTTTCTTTTTCAATTTCATCCAAATATTCTTCTATAGGACCAGTATCGGCAATAAGCTTGCTATCACCCAAATCAGATAGTCTTCCACCTCCTCTCATTGATGCTTTGCCATGAATTCCTTGAGCGCCAAAATCAAGTAAAATAGCCCGATGAGAATCATTTCTAAAGGCGCCATTTCTTCTTTTACACAAAGGACATTTCACACGATGTTTAAACTAAAAGATAAGTAATGATGACATGGTTTAAAGAGAGAAAACAAAGTACCAAATGGGCTTTCATATACTCTTTCATCAATGATCGACGAAAATCAACTTCATTTTTTGCGGAAATGCCTGATGCTTTATCCAATTCCTCGATGCTTTTACCAGTATAATTTCTGATCACTTCATCGATTTCATCCATATTAAACTTTGCAAATTTTTCAAGCAGATCTAAAAAAAGAAGCATTAACTTTTTCATTCATAAAACAGTTGTGTAAACATAATTTCAACATCAGCTTTATTTTCGGCATTTTGCAATTTTTCTTTAATACTAGTACCTAAAGCTTCTGCGATTTCAGTAACACCAAGTTCAATACAGCGTAATTGAGCAAGCAATATTTTTGTTGTTGGTCCATCCGTTTTACACATGAATCTATGGCAATTAACACAGGTACCTTTCAATAACTAAAAAATGTATGTATGATTAGAAGCAAGAAAGATAATAATAGCAATTTCTTACGTTAAACATAAATGGAAAATGAACAGGATTGAATACTGGAACTTCGAGTGAAAGATATCCAAGATGACCAGGACAGAATTTGCCATTAAGATTGCACGTTACACATTTTTCATGATCATTAACTGGACCAAGTTTGAGATCATAAAGTCCACCTTCAATGGGATGTCCAAGCTGAAAATCATAGCGTTAGAAATGAATATTAGAAGGAATATGAAAGATAAAACTTACAGCATCAAAAGTTTTAGTTTGATATACTTTTAAAACACTCAGCTTTTGAACTTCTCTTGCCGAATAAGACCTCAATGAAAATTGGTCGAAATCCATAAATGGAGGATCATTTGAGCGCAACATGGTGGTTTTTGGTTGTTGAAACCTAAAAATGAAATAAAAATTAGACGAGTCTGCTTTATGGTACTAGCTTTTAGAGGTGGATAAGCTTTTAAAGAACACGAGGACGATAACGGAAAAAGTGTTTGATAGCAAAAAGGATAAATCAAAAAAGAATTAGAAAAAGAAAATTCAAGGATTTCTTCAATCAAAAA
Organism: Panagrolaimus kolymaensis; assembly: GCA_028622995.1. NCBI lineage: Eukaryota > Metazoa > Nematoda > Chromadorea > Rhabditida > Panagrolaimidae > Panagrolaimus > Panagrolaimus kolymaensis. Next base: position 1,767,002 of record JAJQJQ010000052.1, on the reverse strand, counting down.
TTTGTTCAAAGTTTTTTTTTTCAAAGTTGAAAGAGTAAAGCAAAGAAATTATTCGCTGTGGGAATTTTATTTGTTTGTGAAGATAGAAAAAAAGTGCGCTTTTTCAAAATCTTGAAAAACATCAAAGGTTTTTTTTGTCGCTTTCATTCAACAAACAGCTTTTTTGATGCTTCGATTCAATTTCGAAGGAATCCATTCATTCATTCAACACAAAATGATTTTGAGTTAAATCAACTGCAATTTTATGTTTACATTTTTTTAGTTTGTTCATAAACTCAAACTTTTGAGGATAAAAATTTTTCTTTCATTTTTTAAAGCATAGTTTTTTTAGCAATTTGATTTTTTTTTCTCCAAAACTCGCTTCATTTTTTTTTCGATTACGGCAAATTTATTCAAAAAAAATATTTTTGTTTAAAGGAACGAACATGTCACACCCTCAATTACGCTTGAAAATAAGAGGGAATAAAAAATAATCAGACGACGACGGCAAAACTTATTATCAATGAAAAAAAAAGAGAGATTATAAAAAGCATCTTTCTTCTTTCTTCCTGAATGGCGTCATTAAAATTGTTGTTTGAAGGAGTTTAGAGTTTATGCACCTAAAATACATTTTTATTTTCTCAAATATTTACCGTACCATACATACATATATTTGCAAATTGCAAAATGGTATTATTTTATTGTTTTGAAAAAGAAAGAATGGCAAAAGAAGAAATTTCTAACTGCATTCGGTTTTTTTTTCTAGCTTGTTGTATCCATTTTGTGGGATTCATTCCCAAAAAACTAATGACTTCGCCGACTTCAAAAAAATTTTTTTTAAAAATTAAAAAATAAATGATTCACAATCTTTTTTCTTTTCATTTTTTTGTGGCTAAAAAGCGAAGCGTTTTTAACACTCATTTTTTTTATTCTTCTTTTATTTCATTTTCTTCAAAATCAAAAAAAAATTTGATAAGAAAAAGAAAATGTGTGAAATCGGCTTTAATTTTCTTTTATTCCTCCAAAAAAAGGCTTTAAAATAAAATAAAAAATAAATGAAACGTCGACAACTTCATTTTTGTGGTCGTCATTGCCCTTAACTTTGACTTTCTTGTCTCTGGTTCTTACATTCCATCCTGAAAGATCACGTTTTTGTTGTTGTTGCTTCAAGTTTTCAGTTTTTCTTAAATCCTTGAATATATATATTTTTCTAGACTGTTTGGGCACTTTGAAGATTTGAAGATAGCTAAATAGCATTTTTTAAATTAAAAGTCATGAGAGAAATTAGGTATAAGTATCTATCTTTTAATTGTGGGTGTGTGTTTACTGAGTAAATATTAAAACTTCTTCAAAGAGGTCGTCAATAATAAATAAATATGATTGACAGTTGAAACAAAACTGAGAAAATAAATACTTGATTATCTTTTATTGTTGGATTTTTTTTTGGATAAAAAGCAAAGGTTCATCGTCGAGTTTTGAATCGAATATTCTTGAATGTTTATTAACGAACTTCAAATTTTTTTGTAGCTTTTTTAGTTTTAACTTTTCTCCCAAAAATTTTCACCACAAAAGTTTTTATTTCAGAAGTTCGTGAGAAAATATTTGAGAAATTATTAAATCACAGAAATTTCCATTTCGAGTTGCATCTTCTTTCTTTTTTTTAACCTTCATTGACCATCTTCAAAACCCAGATACTCTCTTTTTAAATTTTTCCTTCCAAGTTTTAGGTAATCATCCTCCTTCCTTGCTTCCTTCCTCAAAAAATGAAATTATCCATAAATTTAGCAATAATTTTTGGATTCATTATTAATTTTACTTTTTGTGATGATACCTTAGTTTTTGTTCAAGTTGTTTGGAGACATGGAGATCGAACACCAACAACGACATTTGTCAAAGATCCAACTCAAGAAAATGATTGGCCTCAAGGTTTTGGACAATTAACTGAACTTGGAATGAGGCAACATATGGATTTGGGAAAAACTTTAAGAGATCGATATGTTGATGGAAATGGTGACGGAGGTTATAAACTTTTAAATCCAAGCTATAAAAGTAATGAAATTTATGTTCGATCCACGGGTAAAAAAAGAAAGGCTTTTAAAAATTGAGTTAGAAAGAATATTTTTTTTAGATGTAAATCGAACCATGATTTCTGCAATATCAAATATGATTGCAATGTTTCCTGGTCCTAAAGAAGAAGCGGGTTGTAGCTATCCTAATATTACTGAATGGCCTAAAACTGAAAAAGGTTCGATACTTTTTATAAACCAAATAAAGCTAAAAATAAAATCAATAAAAAAAATTTTAGGACTTGGCTTTATTCCAATTCCAATTCATACCATCAATGATGATTATGATTACACTCTAAATCCTGATATGATTTGTAAAAGACAAGGCGAATTATGGAATTTAACTAAAACTACACCCGAATATAAAGCATTAGAAAAAGAGAAAGCAACATTATTAAATGATATAAGTAAAATAACTGGAATGAATGTAACCCTCGAAAATTTATGGATTGTTGCTGATGCACTTTTTATTGACGTTTGTTGTCTTTCTTTCTTCCCTTTTTTTTATCAACAAACAAAAAAAAAGGTTTTTAGCGAGTATGGAAAAGGCCACAAGTTGAAGGAATTAATCAAGCCATGTTTGATGACATCAATAAAACTAATGATATCGTAGAATATTGGAATAATGGATTAAGTAAGTAAGGAGAGTGGGAAGGATGTTACTGTAGCAATGCATGCATACATAAAACCATCAACAAAAAATTACAATATTTATAACAACCAAAAATTATTAGCCACTAAAAAAATATGTATCTCCAATGTGCCTTGAGTTAATCACATAAGAATCTATTTTCATTTGATAAAAAAAATACTTTTAGATTTGACTAAAATGAATGGCATTGATTTCTCTATTGAAGTCCCAAAAATTCGTGGAGGCAGCTTACTTTGGTCAATTATTGGGCACATGCAACAAAAAATAGCTTGTTTGAATAATACAAATCAGAATTTTTGTCCATTTTTTAAAAATCTCAAATATTATGCTTATTCTGCTGTGAGTTAAAAAAAACATAGGTTAATGGAGCAATGTCGTCAATGCAGAGGTTTTTTAGCACGACACCACAATCGCAGCATTGTTTACAGTTTTGGGTTTAAATCATACTAATTGGAATGAAGACGGATATCCTCATTATTCTTCAGCGGTTGCCGTGGAATTATGGCAAAATGATGATATTGGAACTAATTCTGTTAAAGTAAGACACAATTAATCTTCTTCCAAAGTTTTAATCAAAAAACTTTTCCCTTGATTTTAGTTTGTTTATTTCCCATTGAATACGGATGGTGTAAGCCATTCAAAATTTGATCTGGATATTCCATATTGTTATGGAAAATGTACAGTTGAACTTTTGGCATCTGGAGGAGAAATATATCGACCTAATACAACTGCCCACGATGTTTGTTTATTATTCATTGATGTGTTAAAATTACTAAAGCCATGTTTCAGCTTTGTGCTCAATCGTTGGATTTAACATCCACTACTTCCACGTTATCCAAAAGCTTCATTGAATCATGGAGCATTATTTTAGCTATTTTAGTCATGAACAAAGTATTAAGCCACCAATTACTTTAAAACTTCCAAATGATGACAGTGTGCAAAAGCAATAAAGCTTTCACAATAAAAATAATCCAAAGCGAATTCGATTTACATAAAATAAATATTTATTATTACAAGTTTACAATGATAAAATTACAAATTTTACAAAGTTACATAAGTATATTAAAAATTACAAAGTTAAAATACGAGTTTCGGTAAACGAGGACGAAGATGAACATGAACACCACCAATGGGACGCAAGATGAGTTCGCTTGTGAATTCTTGTTGATCACGACGTAGGACACTTTTGATTTCAAAGTTGCGCAGGATTGAAGCAATAAGAGTTTTTTCTTCCATTATAGCAAAGCGCTGTCCAATACAGTTTCGACTTCCAGCAGAGAATGGAACAAAGGCAAAGGCATTTCGACCAACACAGTTTTCAGGAAGGAATCTGAAAGAGAAAAAGGTGAAAATGTTAAGGAAGAAGCAATGAGTGCTTACCTTTCGGGTCGGAACTCTTCAGGTTCATCCCAATGAGAAGGATCACGATGAATGAGATAAGGATTGACGAGGATTTGAGTTCCATTAGGAATGATATGACCAGCCACTTCTTGATCATCACCAAGAACACGAGCAAAGATAGGAACACTAGGATACAATCGAAGACTTTCTTTGATGATGCATTCAACATATTTGAGTTGGCTCAAATGTTCATATGAAATTTCTTGAGCTTCACCAAGAACAGAGTCGATTTCTTCAATAGCCTTCTTTTGAACTTCGGGGTAATTTCCAAGGAGATGGCATACCCATGTGATTCCAGAAGCAGTGGTATCATGACCTTCAAACATAAAAGTATCAACCTAAAAAGGTGAACAATCAAAAGAGCAAGGAATAAATGTGAAACTAACCTCATATTGAATTTCATCAAGAGTGATTTCACCTCGTTGTTCCATCATCAGCAATTGATCAAGGAAAGCCAAACGTTCATTTGTAACAATTGAATCCTTTTGAAATTCTTCACGTCGTTCTTGAATGACTTTGCGAGTGAACGAATGAAGAACGTTCAAAGCCCATTTGTGTTCAGCTCCATCACCAAAGAGATTGAAAAGCAAATCACTCCAGAACCATGGATGCTTTTGCCGACGTTGAATGATGTCATTGATACGATGAACAGCTTTGACATAATCTGATTCAGCTTTCAATTGAGCATCCACGCATCGTCCCATAGAAGTTTCACAGATGATATCCAAGGCACAAAGGGTGACGTAATTCCCAATATCGATATGTTCATCACTGAAAAAGAAGGAAATGTTAAGTAACAAGAACGCTTCATTTATAAGCTTTTTTGTTTATCACGAGTTGCAAAAACAAGATGAAAAGTTTCGAAAAAGCTCAAAAACAAAACTTACCTCTTTTCAACATGCTTTCGAAGTTCTTGGATCATGATTTCTGATTGCTTGTTGAAAACAAAGACGAAGTTCTTCAAGATATCATAATGGAAGGTTGGAGTAAGCAGCTTTCTTCGTGGACGCCATTTTTCAGCAACTCTGAAAAATGATGAATGGTTAATAAAAGTGAAAGAAAAATAAGCAAAAACTTACGCAGTAAGAAGTCCCAAACCTAGCCAAGGTTGAAGCAAATTATACAGGAATGGTTTGTTGAGGTGCTTAGGATTTGTGAAGATTGGTTCCAATGATTCAGGAGAATAAATCATAACAATCGGCTTCACAAAAGCCCAAAAAGTGACCATGCGAGGTTTATCAGGATACATATTTGCCATTCCCATAACTTGATCCATAAATCCTTGAGTATCAGGCTTTGTAATCAGCATATGACCAAAGATTGGATATGAACGAGGTGAAGGAATACCATCAAAGCGTCGACGATGTTGTAAATGTTTGAAGAAAGCATAATAGATTACTCCAACAATTGAGGTAAAGATCAGGAAAGTTGCCAAGCCCATCGTTGATCATAAAATCATCAGCAGAATCCAAAATTGAAATGAAATGAAGAAAAAAAGTTTTAACTTTTTGTTTGAAAGCTTTGATTGATTTTTTTGTGAGAGAGAGAAATGGATTCTCTAGGCTTTTGCTGCACGCGCACAACTGCCAGTAAAAATATACTGTTTTCGTTTTAAAAGTCAGGCTATTTAAAAAAGGCCTGACTGAAACGTGTGAATCAAGTAAAACTTTTTTTTTGTTGCTATCACTAAACCTGTGATAAATTTACTACATATGTATTATATATGTAATGTAAATACTAACAACTTTGGACCAATCTAATAACTTGCAAAAAGAAGAAAAGAAATTTTGTTCCAAATTTTTACTGTAATTTGATGTTCTTCAATTCATTTTTGAATTTTCATTGCTGCTTTGAGTTAATGATTGTTTGCTTATTTTAAAAACATAAAAAGATATCTGCCACATTTTTCGATAGCATTTTGGGCTTCATTTACTCCACTTATAAAAGCATTGTATCGTCTGTTTTATTTTTGAAGGATAAAAAATTGATTGAAACAGAGTTTTTTATTTTGGTTTTGATTCATAATTTTTGAAGCAATGATGATCAACAACATTAATTGCAAACATTTTTTCTTTTTTGGAAACTAAATAAAAAAAAGTTTTAGTGTGAAGATGTTGGTCAACTAATAGCTGCTATGCTTGTTTTCTTTTTTTGCCTTTGCTAATTCGAAGTAAAGGGATTTGATACTGTAAAATTTGCGACTTTAGTTTTTTTATTTTGCGAATTTTTCTAAATTTTTCTAATTTTATTATTTTTTTATATCCTCGACCAATACCAAAACGAATAAATAAAAGATATAAATCTGTTTGGGCATTGAGTTTTAAGCAAAATTTCGTTTGCAGCTTTCATAGGATTTTCTTTATCTTGAGGTAAATAAAATTTATCTTCACCAATATGATATATGCTAGTTAAATATGGAATTCCATTTCCATCACATCCATAATAACTTGAATCATTAACAAATTTAATACTAAAAATATTTGGTTTATCTATTCTTTGAATTCCTGCAGCTTCAGCAAGAATGCCAGTGAAAAACGCGTCTTCAACAAAAATAGGATAAAACTTTTGAGCTTCTTGAAGAATTAATTCCGCCGCGGTGGAAGTTAAAAGATACGAAGGGCCATTGCAATAGTTAGGAAAATATTTTTCTTTCCATGCATATTTTGGAACATACCTATAAAAAGAAAAGCTTGGATAAAAATAAAAATTTGCATTTCCAACAACAAATCCTTACCATTTACTTTTAGAATCCCTGTAAGGCGGATTATATCGCATAACAAAACCAAAAATAACTTTATTATAATATTTTATTGTTAAATCCTCAAATTCCTTTTCAATCCAATATAATAATCTTTGAATGTTTACAGCACTATCATCGTCTGCTTTTAAAATATATTTTATTTCTGGGCAATTTATTTGTTGCCAATCCAACAATGCATAAGTCTAAAAATCAAATATTAATATTTTTGATACAAAAGAGGCTTACTTTACTTTTAAGGTTAAATTTGAATAAGAATCTTGTAAATCCATTCTGTTAGAATCTCAAATCGAAATGAATCCATAATTTTTAATGATTTAATTATCACCGATTTTGTTGATGTTTATGAAAGTTTGCCTTTGAAAGTAAGGGTTCTGTTAAAACATTTTTCTAAATCAAAAAATAACTAACATAAGTATTGTTTTTAAAGATTAATGCTGGATTAAATTGGCAACAAAAATATTGTCCAAATATACCATATATTCTTAAAACCGATGATGATAGCGTTGTAATTATTCCGAGGCTATTATATTGGATTAAAAATGATTTTGATTCCATCGCGAATGAACATTCAATGAAAGTAATATTTTGTCGAGTTTTTCATCAACAATCGCCTGAACGAAATCCAAGAGAAAAATGGTAGTTTTTTAATATTTTTGTTTTGTTTGTTGCAGCATTTTACCCAAAATATCTTTTATAGGTATATTCCAAAATATGCTTGGCCAGATTCATATTCCCCAGATTATTGCAATGGCCCTTCTTATCTTTTAACTTCCACTGCAATTAAATTTATCCTTCAACAAACTCCAAATTTTTATCTCATTTCTGTGGAAGATATCCTTTTTACTGGAATTCTTGCGGAAGCTGCAGGAATAAAACGAATTAAGAAAAGGAGAATTATAGGAGTTTGTGGAATTACAAATCCCTATTTTTATGGTTGCGATGAAAATGGAATGCCTTATTTAACTGCAGTGTATCACATAAATCCTCCAAATGGATTATTGGTAAGCGATGATGAGGATAAAGAAAATCCAATATTAGCTGCAACAAAAAAACTTTCAAAATTTGATAATTGTCCAAATAAATTTTTATCAATATTTTATTGGTTTTGGCATTAAATAAAAATAAAGCTTTTTTTGAAACTAAATATATTTATTGGATTCTTCAAAAATATAAATATTGAAAAATATGATTGAAAGAAATATTTAAAAAAAAATGGAAATATTTTTGTTAATAAATTTTTTTAATTTAAACTTTGCTTTTTATTATTGCTGTTTGTCGGACATTATCATGGCCGGCTTGCATGCATGCATGTTCGTTCACCAAACCAAAATGTCTGTCCAACAATTCAGACCAAAAATCATCGCCTTTTTCATTTAACTTTTTCTTTTCTCCAATATTTTGGTTTTTCATTTTTGTTTCATTGATTTTTTTTTGCAATCAAACTCTTTTTCTCATTATTTTGTTTGGTATTTGGCAACACTAAAGCATTGCTAAATTAAAAGAATAATGTCATCTTCCAAAACTTTAACTTTGTCAAATGGAATTGAAATGCCTTTGATTGGACTTGGAACTTCTGCTGTAAGCCTTTCTTTTATTTTTATATATATAAATTCCACTCAATTAACAAACTAACAAAGAAATAAATTATTTTAGGCCTCCTCCGAATCTTTAATACGTGCAATCAAAATTGCAATAAAAAATGGCTATCGAATGATTGACACTGCCGCGGCATATAAAAATGAAGAATATATTGGTCAAGCTTTAACTGAATGCTTTGCTGAAGGAATTGTAAAACGTGAAGAAATATTTATTACAACTAAATGCCCTCAAAATTTTTTGCATCCAGACAAACAAGAATCTGCTTTGAAAGAATCTTTGGCTAAACTCCAAATTGATTATGTTGATCTTTATTTAGCTCACAACCCCTGTTCCAGTGATGATGGAATAAAAGTTGAAAATATTTGGGAAGGTTTAGAAAAATTATATGAAAAAAAATTAACTAAAGCGATTGGAATTTCAAATTTTAATTTAAACCAAATTCAACGGATTCTTAAAATTGCTAAAATTCCAATTCATAATATTCAAATTGAAATTCATCTTTATTTTCAACAAAAAGAAATGGTTGAATTTTGCAAAAACCATGGAATCAGCGTAACCGCTTATGCTCCCATTGGTTCACCAAATCGTGAGAAAATTAAAAATGTTGATGACGAAAAGTAAGCGATTTTACTCTCGAAAAAAGATTAACAAATATTTCACTTTTAGTCAAGAAATTCCATTAACCGATCCTTTGATTCTTGAACTTTCCAAAAAACATTCCAAAACTCCAGCACAAATTTTACTTCAACATTTAATTCAAAATGATTTTGCTGTTATTCCAAAATCCACCAATGAAACTCGAATCAAACAAAACTTTGATATTTTTGATTTTAAATTAACCGATGAAGAAATGAAACAATTGAATAATGTTCCACAAAAACCAAGGACATTTTGGTTGAAGAATTTTTTAAGTGGTCATCCAGAAGATCCATTCAAAGATGAACGGCAACGAAATTGTTGAAAGGAAAAAAAGTTATTTTTTATTAAAATTTACTTTGTCAAGTAATTTAGGTTTTATTTTTTTTTAAATAATAAAATTTTAATAAAATGATAATTAAACGAAAAAAGTTTGAAAGATAGCAAAGTAAAATTTTTTTAAAGAGAGAAACAAAAAAGAAATACGGTAAACAATGCTTTTTGACAGCAAAAATTAAGGATAATAAAAAATTAAATTCAAAAAATCAAAGAAACATATTTTTTTGTTTGTTAAATAATTGATTTGAGATAATTAAATAATCGCAAAAATTTTCTATATCGTTTTCTCTCGGAATATCGCTGCATCGAATGATGATGAAGATTTTGTTGATTTCCATTTGTATCATGAAGCCATTCAACGATATATTCATTTTTTTGAATACCTTGAGTGAGAAGATCGACTTCTGCTTTAAGCATGGAAATTTCATAATCTTTTTTAATTAATTCTTTGGATTGATTTTTAAGATTTTGACTAAAAAGCATAAATTTTTTTGGTGAAATCATTTTCAGAAATATTTTAATCAGATTTTAAGATTCTTGGAAAACTAAAAAAAATACTTACTTCATTTCTTCCATTTTATTTCCATAAAATTGGTATTGGCGTTGCAAAGCCAAAATTTCTTTAATTTCTCGAATTTCATCCAAAAGTTGTTGGATCATAATTTTAGAGGAATCCATCGAATCGTCGTTGTTTTTGTTGCAAAATTTCAGTGAAGCCATGGTTTCCAACAAACAATTTTTTTTCGAATTTGTTCGTTAATAAAATTAAAAAAAGCAAATTACCAACTTTTTTTTTCTTTTTAAATTTTATGTTTGGTAAAAAATAAAAATAAAAATTAGGTGTTAGAAAAAAAGATGGAATTAAAAGATTAACCAAAAATTGTAAAGAAGTGTTCAACTTTTTTTTGTTCGAAAAAAAATTTAAAGGCGTTCTTCATTAATAAACGAACTTCTTAATTTTCTATTTTCATTTTTTGTTTGAAATTTCCAACTTTTTTTTTTATTGACAGTTTTTTGCATTACAAAAAAAATTTGATTGAAGACTAATTAACTGCGACAAGTCAATTTCTTAATTTAACTTTTTTTTAACACCTATTAAGTTAATGGGAATAGGAAGAAGAAAGAAAAAATTTGTTAGAAGAAAAAAAAGAAGATTGAAAGTTGAATGCAGCCCGGAGATAATATTTTCTTCAGATTTTTTTGAAAAAAATAATAAATGTGGGATTTTCGGATTTGAAAAAAAAAATATGACAGCGGTTTTTTTTCAGAAAAATTTCTTCCTTATTTTAATGGTGCATTTCATTTTTTGGAGTCGGAAATTAACTATCAGAAAAGATTTTTTATTAAAGATTATTTAATTAAACATAAGTTGAAAAAGGAAGAGCACTTTGTTGATGTCTTTGTTCTTCCTCATCCATAAGTTTATTCTCACGTTGAATTTTCATTTCATAAATATATTTATAACATTTGTAAATCGCTTTTAAAATTTCTATTTCAAATGCAATATCAAAAAGAGAAAAGCCAATATCATAGAAAGAACCCGTGCCAGAAATATATTTGATAATATTAAAAATGGTAGCATAAATTATATAACCAAATTCCACCATCTGGAAAAATAAATATAAATATACAAATTATTAAAATTTCTTGCAGCAACAAAAATACTTTGTTATAAAACTAATTAATTTTTTTTTTGCGTCCGCTAATTTTTTGTTATTAATCTCAAATTCATAACTTACATGACGACAAAATAAAGGAATAAGCCATTTAGGTTGTAAATATTTAAATGAAATAATTGAAATTAAATTAATAAAAATGAAAAAAGCTATAACAATAAATCCAAATGGATAATTAAATGGATTAAAAACCAACGAAAAAAGAAGATCAAAAATGCAAAGAATTTTAATTTCCGTTATAATATTATATTTAAAGCAACAATAACAACAATTAAATTGATACTCATCTGATTGTGGATCAAATGGTGACGGATCATCTTCCATGTTTGATAATATTTTCTTATTTTCCATTTATTAATTAAAACACTGATTTTTTCTTCTTCGAAAAATGCTAACAAAAAAAAAATGATGGTAAAATCAATATACAATGTTTATTAATGCCGACAAATTTCAGTGAGAAATAAAAAAAAATAAAAGAAAAAGTCAAAATAACATCTATGTACGTTGTTGTTTTTCTTTATAAAAAAATTTCAACTAAAAAGCCAAAAAATGTGTATGTATGAAATAATGGACAGCGTAATATCTAACCCATCGCAAAAATGAAAAAATCGTTTATGGAAAGTTGCATTCATCACGAATGACTATGTCGAAATTGAGTTTAGTATTTTGATTTCAGAATAACCAAAAAAAATAACTTTTTGTTTGCAGAAAAATATGGCGAAAAACTTTACATTATTTTTACGTTTCGAAGAATCCAATCATGAGTTTTTGAATAAATTTAGAAAAATTATGCTGGACTCAAAATATTTTACTGAAAAACAAATAAGCAGAATGTTTATTAATTAAAAGTTTTCTCAAGAGAAAAAATAAAAGAAAGAAGAATAGTTTTATTTATTTATTTCTGGTTAATAAAATATTTTTCATAATACAACAAAAATTTAAAACTTGATACACGAGACACCTGACTCTTGCAACCAAAATTTTAGAAGCTAAACCATTTCCTAAGTTTTTTTATTTAATAATTATTTTAATTAAAGATCTTCTTTCATTTCTTGATGATATTGTTGGATATCATCTTCCTCTTCCAATGGATGCAACAATTCTATGTCATCTTCATTTGCTGGAGCTCGCTTTCCAACCAACTCCAATTCTTCCATCAAAGGAACCAAATCATTCCAAAATGCATCCGCCGCAAGATTGAAATTATGATCCCATTCAATTTTTCCTTCAACATCAAGAATAATATAATATTCTCGTTTGCCTGATTTTAATGCCGGCCATTTAGCTTTTCCTGGTTCACATCCTCGTTGAGTTGGAGAACTAAAATATTTTTCGTTTTATTAATTTTCTCATTTTAAAACTTTTAAATTTGCATAAAAAAAATTAGAAAAACTTTGCTCAAAAAATGTTAAAAAGAAAAATTCAGATAACTAAAATTGCTTTCTTTGTTTTTTTTTGGATCTTTGCAACGGTATTTTTTAAATATAAAGTTTACTCTCTCAATCGTTTGCTTCTAAAAGAATGGGTTTTTTTCTTCAAAAAACTAACCCTTTAATTGTAAATCTCAATAAAAATTTATTCCATGTTTCACAAAATTTTTCTTGAAATTCAGGAATATATGGTCCTAGACACGTAGCTAATGGATTTGGAACTAAATATTTAAATACAAAGATATCATCTTCTTTTGAACTCCATTCTTGAATTAATTTTGCTGTGGGCGCATTAAAAGCTTTATCCAACATTATCTAAAAAAACAAAGAAAGAAAAAAAGTTTTTAATTTAGTAAAAATTCTCGACAAAAAAAAAGTTCTCTCAAGCTTACTTGTCTGCCTTGTTGCCACAAAAAATATGTATCTTTTTTATCTCCAATTGAACGAATATATTCATGCCAAATTAATCGACGAATAACTGCACCATTTTTATATTTTTTATCTGATATCAATCTCGCTAACAAAGTTTTAAAGGTAGTATAATTATATTCAACATTAAATTCATCGATGGTTTGATAATAATGGGCTGAAATGGTTTTTTCCAAACCAATAATAACTGGAACAGGAGATTCAAGTTCTTCTGAATTAGGAGTAATAATAACTGGTCGAAATGGAGCTCCATATTCTTCATGCAGTGGCTAAAAAGTTTTAAGAAAAATAAAATAAGCTTTTTTAGTTAAAATTTGGTTTTGCTTCGAGATCCCGTGTCACAAATTTTATATGCATATTTTTAACGCCAGAAAATCTCTTTTTTAGTCCTATTTTTTGAGCCACAAAGAAAGGTTTAGAAAAAATACAGTAACTTTTAGCTTTTTTTTATTTTCATTGTGAGACTCCATGTCATTCATTGGTTTTTTTCAGTTAAATTCGTAAAACTCGAAATATTTATTCATAATCCTTTTTCAGCCACAGAACAAAAAAGTCTTACCAATTTTTGATATGCTTTCACTATTTCTGAATAAGATTTAGTTCTTGCACAATCAAATGCTTGTTGATTTGATGGAATATCACAATCTAATTCTTTCATCAATGCATGAGTATTCTTTTGAACCCTTTCAAAATTAGGTTTAAATCTTTCAATGTTTTTATTTCCATTTAAAAGAACCAATTGATATTTTTGATTCGCTAAAAAAATATTAGCTAAAATTATTTTTATTCACTTTTATATTTTAATAAAAAAATTCTCCAAAAAAATTTAAAAAAATGAAAGAAGAACGAAAAAATAAATAAATGAGTTCAACGACTTTTTTGTTTTTGAAAAAATAAAAAAAATCAATTTTGCGCTGACGAAATTTAAAAAAAAAATGGATTGAAGAATCTTTTGACCTAAATTTTTTTCCTTTTTAAAAAAGTTTATGTATGTTCATCGCAAAATTTTTATAACAACTAACTAAACACACGAAAATAAATAGTCTTCAGTCAGTCAGTTTTTGAGGAGAGATCCATAAAAAAAGTTTGTGAAAGAAAAAAAAACTATGCGTGTATTTGCTTGTTTAATCTTTATTTTTGCTATTATTTTTGCCGCCGTCGTTAATGCACAATTACAAATTGATGGAGAAGAGGTAAGTAAAGCTTTTTGTTTGGAAATTACACCCAAAAAGGAAAAAAATTTGCCATCGCGAAAAAATAATAAAAAGTCCAGCATTTTTTTGGTGGCCAAAAAATAATTCCGGGCGAGCATGTATGTGTCTCAACCTCCACTTTTTGTTTGATTTATTTAAAAAAATTTGAATGTCCAACAATTTTTTGTTCTTCGATTAATCAGCGAATTAATTTTTAGCTTGTTTTATCAACTGGAAACGAAATTAAAACCCGTCGAGTTCGAGATGTTGAAGCTCATCACATTCATCGTCATTAATTAATTCTCTTCAATAAACTCCCTTACTTTTATCTGTGGCAGCAGCAGTTGCTTCATTTTCCTTCTTCCATGAATCAAAAGCTAAATGCAAAGCTGATGCTCCATCATTTTCTGATACTAAAATAATTTTTTCTGTAATACCAAAATTTTTTGCATTTGCTTCAATAAAATTTAATGCAACTTTAATATCTTCAATTCCATATGAACCTGAATTAGGATCAAGAGTAGCATAACCTTAAAAAAAGTTAGTTAAAATGGATGAAAAGAAGAAGACAAATATTAACCTTGGAGTCCTTCGCGAAAATGAACAACAGCAATTGCAACTTCACGTTTCATTAAGTTTAAAAGTCGAATAACATTGAGATTTTCGTTTGAAAAGAATACAATCAAATTTGCCTAAAAAAATTTGAGTTCTAAAGCCACAGAATTGAAATGCAAAAATCTTCTAACATTTTGAGATTCATTTGGAATTAAAAAACTCAAATACAAACAATCTTCACCATATGTATCAAAATCATTAAAATTCCTTCGAAATGGAAGGCATCGTTTTGGCCAATGTTTAGCTTTTCTCACTTCCGTCCAAGGTTTTTTATATGGCGTTGGAAGCTAAAAACAAACATACAAACAACTAAAATTCATTTCACTTTCGCCAGAATTAGTAACCACAAAAACAACAAACCGTGAATCGTTTTTCAATTAATGGAGCTTCAGCATATGGAATTCCCAAAAATGCTTTAACTTTATCATCCTTCAAACTAAACCCTTCAATGGGACCTAAAGTTGTAGTTAGTATTAATCCAATTTTCGATGGAGAATCATCAGCTTCATCAGTGGAACAATATCCTCTAATACAACAACATAATGCAAGTAGTAAAATTAGTTTAGTCATGGTTAACAACGATCAATGCTTTGAATGCATAAAATATGTGCAAACAAACTAATCGATTAATGAGGTTCAACGGTGCTGTTTGTTTATAGCAAAGACTCATGCTTCTTATTGAATGCTGATAAGCAATATGCATTTGCAAACAAACTACAACATAAAATCGAGTAATGTGTTCGTCGACAAAAAGAAGAAAAGTGGAAAGAAAATAATGCTGCAAAGTCTTTGCCAAGTAAGTCTAATAACAATGAATCCAAAAAGTTAAACAAGAGAAGAAGAAAAATATAAACAAGACAAGGTTAAATTTATTCATACATTTACAAAGTTAAATCCTGACAAAAATATTAAAACATATCACAAAATATATTACAACATATAAAATACAAAGAAAATAATGAGAGGGAAAGTTTCTTCAGAAGCCATTGATACTTTTGTTGAAGCGATCATCATTCATAGGATCCATACGAGTTGAAAGTCCATGTTGAGGTTTTTGAACACCAGGAGGAATTCCATCAGCATTTGGAGGAGAACCAGCACGTTGAGATGCCATTGAAACGATTGATGGCTTTGGTGGATTGATGAGATGTTCGAAGGGATTTTTCTTTCCATCATCAGCAGGAACCTTTTGCATTAATACATTGGTGTCGAAGGTTAGTTCATTGAAAAGATCATCAATATTTCTTTTTCTTTCATCACTTTTTGGCCTAAAAAATGAACGATTAGATGAAGCAAAATGGCAGCTGAGCTACCATACAAAAGTAAAACCGAGTACAGACACAAACGTAAGAAAATAAACTTACATGCTAGAATTGAGCATTGAACCATTACCAGATTGACTTGATGAATTCATGGAAAGTTGAAGAGGTCGATGCATAATTGATGGATGAGCATACGGTGATGGTTGAGATGTCGAGAATGCTTGAGGTTGAGGAGATGAAAATGTTTGAAGTTGAGGTGAAGCAAATGTTTGAGGCAATGACATAGAAAGCTGTTGAGGAATAGGTTGACGATAATAATGACCATCATAATACGGAAACGAGTGATGAACACCAGGGCCATATAATAAATGTTGTAATTGTTGAGGTTGGCCAGTTAACCGAGGTACCCGCTGATGGTATTCTGATTCAAGGTCGATGAGAGTTTCAACACGTAAAGTATCATCATCAGCAGACGCTTGAAGAGAATCCTAAAAGACAAAAACGTTTATAATAAGCTATTAACAACCATCCAAACCAACCTCAGCAGTTCCTTGTTTGACGACACCAATTTGCTTGTTCTTCATTTCAAAAACAACTTGAAACATATCACGAATGGCAGCAACAACAAGTTCAGAATTTTGAGCTGTTTTGATTCCATAGAATTTGTATCTTCCTTCATCATTACCAACGATGAAACCAAAAGCACGAGGATCAGTTGAATCACGAGCAACATATGAGATCTTGGAAACATTGAAATCACGAATGCCATTTGAAGATCTTTCATCACGAAGTTTGAGACCATCGATTGAAACATTCAGGATAATTCGTTGCTTATGAGTTCCAGAAGCTTTGATAACATCTTTGACAAGTTTCATAGCATCAGAACAGACTTCTTCTCGACGAGCTTCTTGAACTATAGTTGATCCAATGAGCTTTCCTTTGAAATCAATTCCACTTCCTTGAAATCGAAATGGATCATTTGAAGACATGTTAGCAGCTGAAAAAAAAAAAAAAAATGAAAAGAAGATAAAGAAAGTAAACAACTAACCTTTCGGTTTCTTTGCTGAACGTTTGAGGATTGATAATCTTGATTTACCATTTGATGAAGGAGATGGATTAGTTTCAGTTGAGGATTCGAAGACGTTCTCTTTCTTATTCTTTAGTGCCACCATCGTTGGACTTCTGTTATCAAGATATTGATGATCTTTTCCTGAAAAAAATGAAAAGCATTATAAAGAAAGATCAAAGATAAAAAGGTGAAAGGCAATTATCGGAAACACGCAATATTTTGGGACGAGTGCGATTCTCCGAATAAGGAAACTCCGAATATGGAAACCGCAATGGAAACTCCGAATGCGGAAACTTTGCTATTTTGAGGATTTATAAGTATGAAACTTTCAGAATAGGGTAATTTAGAGTCGATTTAACGATTTTTAATATTTCCAAACCCTTATGCATACAATATTAAGGATTGGCTGATGCCCTCAGGGGAAAATTATTTTTTTTATCTTCAAATTTTTGCATTTGACTTAGAATTTATTGGAGATTAATTAAAAAGGCTATTAAATAACTTTTGACATTTTTTAAAACTATGAATATGCAAATTTTTCCACATTGACCTATTTTTTTACTGCTACCATTATTAGTTTATCGCCTGTTGATAATGGGCTTGATGCTTTGCTTAATTTCTTTTACAACTTAATATTATTTTAATTTTTTTATTTTTCTAGCAATATATAAATAACAAACAAAACAAAAAAGAAATAACATATTATTGTTCATTTGTCTTCAAAACGGGTTGATAATGATTATTTTTGAAATATAAACAAATATCTGGATAACCAGGTTTGTGTTCATAATTCTTTTTCTCTTCGGGGCTGTAAACATTCCATCTGTGAGTGTCTGCATCGATATATTTTGTATAACAAAATACATTAACCAAGAACAATTGAGCAAATGCTTTTATATCTTCAGCACCCATCCATAATTCTTCACCCACGGCTTTACCATCTTTATTTTCCTTTTCCATTTGTTCTATCAAATCTAATTGTCTTTTTGCATCGCCTTTTTTACCTTCTTTGAAATTACGCCATTCAGTAATTCTTTTTCTCAACATCCAATGGTATTTATCTTTTCCAAAAAGTATATATGAGAATGCTCTGTATCCACAATTTCCATCGCCAAGAACGTTGGTAACAGTCAAGGGCAAAGTAAGACTTTCAAAATTTTTCATATTTCTTAAAGGTGAATTTTTTGTTTTTGTAATAGGAATTCTTAAATAATCACAAGTATCAGCAAAGAATTTTTCTGATGGAGGTCTAAAGCCGGCCAATGCACTATGATTTCGTAATGATTCTCTTTGAATTATAATTTTTTGAGGGCTATTTGAGGGCTTCAAACATTTTGATGATTTAAAATTGCTTTCTTCCATTGGAGCTTTTCTTTTAAAGGAACTGCTGAAAGAAGACTGGGGTGATCGAGAACGAGAGAATGACGTGATTTTTTCTTCTTTTTGGCTTGGCACATAACCATCTCTGTAAGCTGGAGGTGTGTGATAATCGCCATAATCATAATCAAAGCTTTTGGCATTAACGAAAGGTTTTTCGATATCATCTTCATCATTTATGAATTCTCCATCCGTATCATATCCATCCACATTTTTGACCAAGGTTTCTGATAATTTGGAGGGTTCATCGATAAAATCAGAATCATCATCCGCATCATTATCTGAGGCAAAAAAGTTAAGGTAATTGTCAATTTCTTCTTCATTATCGCTTTCTTCAGCATCGCTTTCTTCAGAATCGCCATCATCATTATCATCCCCCATTTCAGTTGCATTCAAATCTATTCCACATTTTTTAAGAGAAGATTTCACTTTTTTAGCCTTTTGCAACAAATAGCTAACTCGAATGACATGCTCCAAAGCTTTTTCTGCAATTTCTTCATCTGATAATTCATCTTCCATTTCAATAACTTCTGTACGATATCGGTTTTCAAAGGTTTCTAAGTCACCATCCAAATCGAGGTATTTCACTTGCACATGCTTTGTGTGTCGTTTGTATTTAAGTTGTTTCACTCGATTGCTAGCATCCAAAAAAAGGCGTTTTAAAGTTGTCAAAAATGTGGATAATGCGGGATGAATTCGAATATATTCAGATCTCTTTAAAAATGCATTGTATGATTCTACAGGGTTTGTATTTCGGAAATATCGCATGCCATAAAATGATATTTTGAAATTTTCATTCAACCATGTGCTTCGCATATAATCAATCATTTGCTAAAAATAAATTGTAAATTTATCGAATTGACAAATTAAAATTAATCTTACTTTCATTTCCTTAATAGGCCAGTCTTCTTTTTTAACATTTCTTGGTCTTCCTGGAGGTGTTGCAAGTTTCATATCAAATACGATAATTGCATGATCATGGGGAAGCAATAGCAAAGCCATTAAATTTCTAATCCATTGGCGAACAGTATCATGGGTTTGGTAAAGTTGCATAAGATGCAAAGTATTTGCTTTTCGGATAATAGCTTGGCTACTATGGAACAAGCAACCACGAACAATATTTCCAAAATGTTTTTCAATAGCGGACCAAGCAGCCTTTTCGAAATCTACATGCCATCTCTCAGCCGATAATCTCAATCCACATTGGTCCAAAGCTTTCTTCAACCATCCGAAAATATTTAAATAATTTTTCTTTTCCTTGTTTTTCATTATCGCCATTGCTACACAAACCCATTCTCGTTCAGTGGGTTTATTGTGATCAGGGATGACAAGAGCAACAATACACAATACTTGTTTCCAATCTTTGGGTGCACATTGAAAAGTTGAATCACTCATGACAATTGTAGCTTCGGAAAGGGTTCTTAATAATCGAGGAGTACTGACAAGCATTGCATTATCATTTTCATTAATTACCCAGCAACGTTTTCCTAATTGACGTTCAAATCCAATCATTTTAGTCTGAGCAATTTCCATTTCTTTTTTATTCTTATTAGACGCACGATAAAGACCATATCGTTGCTGAGACAAAGGGTCGTAAAAAAGTATTGCATCTCCCTGAGATTCTGCTTTTTTCTTTCCCTACAATTGCGGAATAAATATAATGCAAAATTAAAATTAAAATAAACTAACTTCTTCAAAGGCTTGTTGAATATTTACATGATCATTTTTTTCGAGGTTTTCATGCACTTCTCTAATAATTTGGGTCGCAGCAATTTGGTGAGGATTATGGGCATCACAAAGTTCATGATGTTGTTCTTTGTAGCGCAACTCTTTTGTTACCATATTTAAAATTGCAGTGGCGATAATTTTTTGATATTTGGGATGAGTTTCTTTAAGTGTTTTGCATTTTTCACATCGAAAATATAAAGTTTGTTCTGTTTTTTGATTGAGAACAAACATACGGCATACAGGTTTTTTGATAACAATAATATGTTTATTGAGCTTTTCTGACATAAGTAATTCATAATCATTCCTTAAAAAATTGAAATTTAAATATGAAATTCTAATAACTATTAACTTACGTCCTGCTATAAGACTGTTGGGGTCGAGTTGAACGGCTTTTTAGATATTTGCAAACAGTGCCTTTTAATACAGCTTTTCTATTCAAAATTTGGCCAATTTTGATTCCAAGAGCTTCTTGCGTTTCTATTTCATTATTGCTTTTATCTTCAAATACATAAATAGCATCTTGAATTTCAATATCATCCCAAGGAATACGTTGGGAAGGGATGTCTTCTACGGGTTGTGATTTAATTGCATTTGCCAAAGAAGCAGCAGCATTTGGATCATTAGCGAGCTTCTTGATATCAGCGGGAGCCCAACCAGATGCAAGTAAATTTTTGATAAGTTGGTCACCGTCCAAAGACACTTCATTGGTAACGCTAACAATAACACGTTTTTGAGAAGCCATTGTACTATAAAATTTGTAATGGTAAAATCATAAATGGAAATCATAAATTTGATAATGACGGAAAATTATAAACCGATGAATAAAAATTGAAATAAATTTATTCTAATTCTAATCAACTATGAAATAATAATTTGGAAATAAATATCAAAAAAATAATAATTCGCGTATTTTAAAATATTTTCAAGAGAAATGAAGAAAAGCAACTGATCGCTGGAAGTATTGAATGAATGAAGTTTTTGAATGATTCAGAAGTTGGCGGTTAAAAAAATGCTTGCTTCATTAACATATGTCAAGTGGTACTTAAGTGTGATTGAGATATCCTCAAAGGTGCTTCAAAGCATTCTCTTTGATTTGTTTCTCTTTGAAATATGTTTGAGAGATGAATTAGGCGCCAAAGCCTTTTTTTAGTTATTCATTTGCAGAAAGTTTTCCAACATCGGTATTCAATGTGTTTGACGGCGGCGTGCAAACAATTTCATCAAATTGATTGTCAAATATTTATTTTTTGTTTTTTTAGATTTGAAGATATGGCTCAACTTATTAAAATGTTCTTGAAGAAAGTGAAGAAGATGCTCGAAAAATTAATAAAAAAAGAATGTGCGGCAACACCGCAAGAATCCATCTTAAAGCTACGTGAAACTGAAAAAATGTTAATGAAAAAGCAAGACTTCCTCGAAAAGAAGATTCAGCAGGTAAGCTTATTTTTGTTTTTTTTCTTTCTTTTTAATTACATGAAACTTTTATAGGAAACTCAAACAGCTCGTAAAAATGCTTCGGCAAATAAGCGTATCGCTTTACAAGCATTGAAAAGAAAGAAGCATCATGAAAAGCAACAACTACATATTGACGGAGTATTACAAAGAATTGAATATCAAAGAAAAAGTTTAGAAAGAAATTTATCAATTTTTATCTCTGAACAACAAGATGTCGCAAATGAAATCGCTGGAGCTATCGCAAATCCCATTGGTTTTGGTAATGATATCGATGAAAGTGTATTTTTAGCTGAATTAGAAGAATTTGAAGAAGTAAGTTGCTTATTTTTTGTTTGTATGACTATTATTATATTCTTTGCTAACTTTTAGGAAACTATCAATGAAAAACTTATTACTGTTGGTCAAAAGAACAAGAAAGAAGAAGATGATATGGCTGAATTGGAACAATGGGCAACATCGTAACTTCAATCAAGGATTATGTAAACTTATTTCGTCATTCGATTCATCTTCCCTATGGGTCAATGGTCTCTTGGTCCCTTCTTTTGCTTGTATTATTTAATTATGTACACATTTTTTACTTTATTGTTTTGTTTTTTTGTTTGTTTGTTACTTTTGTTTTTGATTGAATAAAAATATTATTATTATCAAAAAAAGATTATATAATATAAAGTTGTAAAAGAAATTAATGAAAGCATCAAGCCCATGAGCAACAGGCGATTCGCAAAATTATTGATAATTGCAGCAGTTAAAAATATTTGAAAAATATGGATCAATTTGCATATTCATGGTTAAAAAAGGTTTTAAAAGTTATTTAATAGCCTTTTTAATTAATCTCCAATAAATACTAAGTAAAATGCAAAAATTTGAAGAAAAAGAAGTTTTTCCCCACAGAGCATCAACAAAATCCTTAATAGTGAATAACATAAGGGTTTGGAAATATTAAAAATCGGTAAATCAACTTTAAATTACCATATCCTGATAATTTCATAACTATAAACCTTCAAAATGGTAAAGTTTTCATATTCATCACCTGAGGGCATCAGCCAATCCTTAATATTGTATGCATAAGGGTTTGGAAATATTAAAAATCGTTAAATCGACTCTAAATTACCTTATTCTGTAAGTTTCATACTTATAAATCCTCAAAATAGCAAAGTTTCCGTATTCGGAGTTTCCATTGCGGTTTCCATATTCGGAGTTTCCTTATTCGGAGAAATTCTACACTCTCAATATTTTTGATGGAATCAAAAAACAGGAAAGAAAAATAGTGAATGAAGCAAAAAAAGGTACAAAGTTTGATAGAAGAACGAATGATGAATTTTTTGATTTTGACAAATTCCTGAATCGACGATGCTGCTGCGAGTAAAAAAAAGGATCCCATAAAAGAGGAAGCGAGAATACATATTTCGTGTTTGGAACAAGGAAGATTCAAAGCTTTTTTTTGATGTTTGAAATTTTTGTTTACAATTTTATGGATTTTTTTTGATCACAACTTTAGTAATTATTGAAATGTATTTATTTATTAAAACAATCTTTATTTTAAAAAAACATAGAAACCATTTCACTCAAGTTTGTAAAGATAAAGAAAAATTTTTTTGTTTAATGACGACGATCAGCTCGAGTAACAACAAAAATGGAACGTTTGCCTCGAGCTCCACATTCTCCAAAGCTGCATAATACTCCAACTCTGCCAGCCATTTTTGCGTGTCTATCATCGGTAATCTAAAAGCCATATATGTACATATTTATTGGCAATTTTGAGGATTGTTAGTAACTCACTGCATAATCAATATAACCATTTCCATTTACAAAAGCTTTAGTGGAATGAACTAAAGCTCCACGTTTATTTTTTCCTTCCACTTTATATGTATCCACTATCATAGGAGATTTGGAACAATCATTCATTTTAATTTGAAATCGCTCATTTTGATGCATATTTCGGAAAAGCCACCTGCAAATAGTTTATTGAGTTCAAATTTAGGAAGATAAATTAATTTTTGTTTTGAGTTTTGGTAGTAAAGTTGCAATCGCTAAATTTTTAAAAGTTTTTTTGGGATTTTGAAAGAAAAATGGAGGCGATAAAGCTAGCTAGAAATGCAAGTATATGTAAATACATAGGTAAAAAGCAATAAAGATTTAGGATTTGAAAGTTGGAGAAAAAAAAAACTTTTAAGGGTTAAAACTTACATGGGTGATTGTTGTCCATCGGGAGAAGTAAATTGGGCATAAACAGGTTTAACCGTTTGTGATTTAATTAAAATTTCAATGGTACAAGCTTTAACATAAGTCAAAAAAGCAATAATAATAAATGTGAAAACAAAAATAATATTAAAAAAGGAATTCATTTTTTCTTTGTATTTACACCGCTGCCGCCGCCGCTCTGCAACTTCCACCGAATGATGTTGTTCTTCCTTCTTCCTCTTTCTTCTTTGGGTTAATGAACTTCAGCCAGCAGCCAAACCTGATTAAAATTTTATATTTTTATTTTATCCTTTTGTCAAAAAAATGAAATACAATAGAAAGAAATGAACGACGAGGCTGTTGACCTAAATTTTGTATATACTTTTTTTTATCATTGATAATTTTTGATATAAGAAAACAACGGATGATGAAAATAAAAAAGATGAGAGATTAATAAAAAAAAATTTTTTAAGTAAGGAATGGTTTTAAAAAACGATTTATGATAAATAACGCTGGAGCTTAGAAGCATTCAATTTGGATTGTATTTACTCATTTTCGTTTACTAATCAACTCTTCCTTCCTTCATTTCACGAAGGTGAGTGACATTGAACTAAATGAAAAATAGAAGAAGCAATTTGCTTTTTTACAAGTTCGCATGAATATAATCATCAGAAGTTTTTTTTTGTCTGTCGTCTGTCTGCTTGTTAAATGAAGCAAGTAAAAAATCAAAGAAGTCTGACGACATATAAAAACGCACAACAACAAACCCGTTTAAAAAAGCTTGTATGTCAAAAAAAACGTTTCATATTTTTTAAACTTTCATTAATCATGTTTTTGGTTGTTTGTTTATTTATTTTTGATTTACATATGTGAAATGACCGTGAAATTCTAGTAGTAGCTGTTGTTAGATATATGTACCTGAACATGTTAAGGTTGGAAAGCAATAAGCATTTACAAAACCCAAAAATGTATCACAAATAAAGATTCACTTAATGGATTTCAATTTTAAGCAACACAAGCAACAACAACAAAAATAGTTTTCAGAAGAGCTTCTTCATTCAGCTCAAGTTTTTTTTTGTTGGATGATTTTATCACTAACAAAAGTGGCTGCTTTCATTTTCCAATCCACTAATTGTATGTACATATCTAAACAATTCAAACTTTTTTTTTGTAGCTGATGGATGATTAATTGGTTTACTAACTCGAACATAGCTTTTATGCTTTCATTCATTCAAGTTAGTTTGATGGACCTTTCCCATGTTTGACTCGAATGAGTCATCACATCGCCAATTTTTTTAAACCTCTTTCAATTTTTGAAGTTTGCTTTTTTACACCTTTATTCAATCAAGATTTTGCTGTCAAACAAAAAATAATGGATTTTATTCTTACGTGTTTAGCTAGCTGCTTTTTCATGTATTATTGCATTTTTACTCTTTCATCATCATCCCCTATCTTTTCGCTAATTAAACATTTTATAATCATAGATATCTTTTATCTTTGTAGTTTCGGCTGCTGCTAGCTAATAACATACATTTTCATTTATTCCTTCTTTCTTTTTTTTATCGTGAAAAAGACTCACAGGCTTTTTTTTCATAAATCATTGCCGTTTCTTTCTTTCTTGGCGATCGTGACCTTTTTATTTTTCTTGAAACAACAAATTTTTTTTTTCAGCTCTCAGGGGAAAATTACACACTTTTATTTCAAACCCTTTCATTCAAAAAGCGCTCAAATATGTTTTCTGTTCAGTTCTCATCGTCATTTGCAAATACCCACCATCGATCAAGAAAAAAGAAAATTGGCTCTCATTCGAGAAAAGGTTAGACGCTAAGGTTCGATTTTTTTGTTTTGTTTTCAAGGTTAGTTAACCTTTCTTTTTTGTTTTGGTTTATTTTTTGTTAACGTTTTTAACTTTTTAGTTTCTTTTACTCACTCAATTGAAGAAGTATGGCAACGATTCTCAAAAAACTTTTCTCTCATAAGAAGAAGACTTCTACCGTATCTAAGAAAGATTCTATTGGTCAAATTATGGAAACAGAACAACAACTTATGAAGAAACAAGAAGCTTTAGAAAAGCAAATACAAGAAGTAAGCTTTTGTGTTTTTATTGAGTTTATCTTCACATCGTATATCTTATGTTTATGCTTATAATCGTTACTTACTTTTTTCCATTTTAGCAAGATGCTCTTGCTCGAACTCATGCTTCTACAAACAAACGACTCGCCATTCAAGCTTTGAAAAGAAAGAAGAATCTGGAGAAGCAGCAACAACATATCGATGGCGTCCTTCAAACTTTAGAGAATCAAAAAACATCGCTTGAAAATGCTTCACTCCATGCCAATATTTTGGATGTTCTTGCTACAACTTCAAAGACTGCCAAAATTGCTAACAAGAATATGGATGTTGATAAAGTGCATGATATTATGGAAGATATATCCGAACAATATGATATTGGTCAACAAATTTCTGGTGCAATTTCAAATCCTCTTCATTGTGATTATGACGAAAGTGATCTCATGGCTGAATTGAATGACCTTTCTGAGGTTTGTATTTGTTCACTACTCTACGAATTACGATGTTATGGTTTAACTTTACTAATACTTTTCTCCTTTTAGGAATCCATTGCTGCTACTTCATTCCGTTCTCATGTGGTTTCTTCTGATAACTCAAATGATAAATTCCTTGCTCAACCATCTGAAATCAAAATGAAAAACAAAAAGCTTATTGTACAAGTTGCTTGATCCTCCATTATCTTTTATTATTATTGTTTAGTATCTTACTTTTTTCCAATCTCTTTTTTATTATTGTTGTTTTGTATATTTTGTTTTGCTTTTTTTTTACGTATAAAACTTTATTTCATCCAAAACGTGTCAACTTTGATATTCTTTTACATGACAATTTTTCTTGTTTGGTTTTTTAACTATGTTATTCTGTTATTTACAATTGCTTTTGAAGCACACACTTTTCTTTTTAAATGTGATGGATGGATAAGTTATGAGTTGGAATTATTTGAAATCATTGCCTGATATTCGTTTAGTCGATTGAATAGTGTATCTAAAAATTGTGGCAATCAGATTCATTACAAATGTGCAGAGATGAAATAGGAGGCAAGAAAATTAGGTAGGCACAACAACAACAACCAAAAAGCATCTTTAAAATTACATTTAGAAATGCTTATTCAGCTTTACGATAACTTCTTTTTCTTTGCCTATGGATTTTTCTTATTCTTTATTTACTTACTTTTATAATAATCACCGTTGCCATTATCATCATATTTGACTATGAGTTCATTTTCAATTTCAGGTGGATTGTCAAAGTCATAGAATTTGCATCTTTTTAAAGAATCCCACATATCCAAGCTTAATGCTTCACCAGCTGTTATTCGATTTTGTTGATCAAATTCTAGCAGGTATTGTAACAAAGCGCTAAATTGTTCCATAATAAAAACTATTTTATTACTTTTTTACAAATTGAAATCGAAAGTTAAAGAAACATCGTTAAAAATATTTTGAATTAATCTAATAATTTGCCTTTGCTCTTTCAAATATGAAAGAACTGTAAACCCAAAAAATGATACGACTATGTTTACTTATTTATTTTCAACATGATGATGCAACTTCAGTAACCAATTTTGAGGATGAAAAAAGAGTATGTATGATATCAACAAAACAAATGTAAAATCAGATTTGTTTTCGGGAGAATTTTTCTTTCAAACAAAAAAGAAAGGAAAACATGAACGACTTTTTTTGTTGCTTTTCTCTTCCACGCTCTTTTTTTTCTCTCTCGCTTTTTTTTACTCGTTGCTTTTGGCGTTGTTTTCGAAACAAAAAAAACGATGATGCAGCTTTTCTTCTTCTCTTTTTTTCACCAAAGCTTTGCTTTTTCCATTTTTATGACCTTATTGAACCTTTCCTTTCCTTATATCGTTGATTTACTTAATGGCGTCCTTTATCACCTCACGTGTTTCATATATTTTTTATTCGGTTGATTCGTTTAGTTGAGCTCATATTCCATTCCTCCATACATTTTTACTCCCATCGATTTCTTATTTGAGAAAACATTTATCTTTTCCTGTTCCATTAGTAAACTTATAGTCGTTCACTACTATATAGCTCTCACAACAATATTTTTTCCGTATAAACGCTTCTTTTCTCGCGCTTTTTATTGTGCTTTGAGTTACGGTTTTTCTTGGAAAGGATGTATGAGATGATGCTTATCCTTCGGGCCTGGCGGATTCGTTGGAGTATTGGTTATAGTCTCGCCATGCCTTGCTTCCATACAGAATTTCTAAAGAACTACCTTCCTTCTTCCTTTATTTCCCTTGATTTTTGATTGCATTACAGAATGCATAAAATAGGTTTATGATAGTATGAACGCTTCTTTTCTCGCGCTTTTTATTGTGCTTTGAGTTATGGTTTTTCTTGGAAAGGATGTATGAGATGATGCTTATCCTTCGGGCCTGGCGGATTCGTTGGAGTATTGGTTATAGTCTCGCCATGCCATGCTTCCATACAAATTTTCTAAAGAATAACTTTCTTCCTTTATCCACAATAGTATTTCTGCCGCTTCAACACATAGGTTTTTTGCGCTTATTTTTTTTTTGAGCTTCTTTCTATGATCTAAAATACGGCTTTTCTTGTATATGATGTTGAAAAGTTCCATACCCACTTTCATGTACGGATCCATTGTTTCAAAAAATATTTAAAAATATCCCAATATATAAACATTTCTTTTCTCTTGCTTTTTTAATTCCCAATCCGTGTTACTTTATTTCGTTTTATGTATATTTTTTGTATATGTATGTGATTTATGATGTATGTTTGTTTATAATAAATAAAATAAAGTTTTTCTTCTTGTAAATGTAAGTTTTTTTGTTTATCAGGGCATGCGGCCAGATGGTTCTTTTGGTGGTAAAAGTACTTCCATAATTGTAAACTACCAAAGATGATGGTGGTACTGTAAGGTCAAAAGAAACTGTGCACGTTCTCCGGCCTAGTTTTTTGTGGTAGAGTCAGATGTTACATATTAGAAGAGTTTATTATACATGCTTAAAGATAAATAGATACTAATAATATAAATAAAGGTTACACCTAGGCTATAGACTTATAAGGGCTAAACTACATTAAACGCGGAGCTTATAAACTAAATAGTAAGAGATGATTTCGTAGTAACCCTTCATTTTCAACCAGTGAGACTGCTGGCGGCTGCCTTCGAATGAATATTGAGTGGAATCGGGCTGCTTTTATAGCCGTTTGCTTGGCTTGATTATTCATGTATTTGGAGAACAGGCATAGTCGAATATGTATGAGATCGTGGGAAATATTCTGTTATTTACATTTTCTTTTTGTTGGTAGCAAAGTTAAGAGTTGGAGTTATTTGCAATCATTGCTTGATATTCATTTAGTCGCTCGAATAGTATCTCTAAAAATTACAATGTTACGCTTCATAGTCAATGAGTTAACACAATAACTGCTAAAGAGGATGGTGCAATGTGATGGAGTCTTAAACTCAATTTTCAAGGCATGCTTTCATTACATTTTTTGAAGCGGATAAACGAAAATTTTTTCTTCAATCACTTACTTTTATAATATTCAGCATCTCCATTGCTATCATATTCACCTCTGTTTTGGTTTATAATTTCCATATCATTTTCAAAAGGGTAAAAACTACACTTTTGTAAATAATCCCAAATATCTAAGTTTAATGCTTTAGCAGCAGTTATTCGATTTTGTGGATCAAATTCTAACATTTGATGCAAAAGATTTCTAAACTCTTTCATTCCAATATGTGAGACCGGCCATACATGAAGGTCATCAGGTAAGAATTGGTCCAATTTGTCTTGATAATAATTGATGTTACGCTTTAAAGTGTAATCGATAATATATTTAGGTAATGAAAAAAATTCTTCATCACTGAGTGAAATTTTATCAACGATTAAATTAAGCAAAGCATGGGTATCATGTTGATTTTTTATTTTAAACAAAATGTTGCCTATAATCATTTCATATAGGATACATCCAACCGACCACAAATCCACCGACAGTCGATAGTTTCCAGTTAAAATAATTTCTGGGGCTCGATAAAACATAGTTCCAATATCTTTAGTGATATTTTGATTTACATCCTCAGGAAGTTTACGGGATAAACCAAAATCAGCAAGTTTGAAAACATAATTGAATTTATGTTCTGGATATTTTTTAACCAAAATATTTGCTGGTGTTATATCGCGATGAGCAAGATTATTTAGATGTAAATATGTGAGAGCGGATAAAATTGAATGTATTAATAATCCAATGAAATCTCCTCCACATCGATGTGTAAAATGACCTCGATTATTTTTTTGAAATTGATTAAGGTTGGAATCCATAAGTTCAGTAACTAGGTACATATCATTAAAGTTTGAAATTGAATCTGCAGTCGTATAAGCATATTCTAATTTAAGGATCTGTAAAACGTGTTCGTTATAAAAATAGTATATGTATTTTATAACCGACTAATAACAAGGCTGAATAAAAGGAATTTTTTTGTCCTTTTTTTAATCACAAAAATTTACTGTAGAATTTAGTAATTAAATTTTTACAATTTATAGCTTTATATTTAAATGAGCCACATTTTAGCTAGCATCTAAACTTTTAAAAGCTTACATTTTTATGATTTACAATTCTGTGCAAATCAAATTCTCGACAATATCGTTTCACATCTTCAGCATTTGAAAATGATCGAGTGAATTGTTTGATAACAACAAATTTCATTTTCTTTATATCATATGCAACACTTAAAATAAAAAGGTTTAATTATTAATTTATTTATTTTTAACTTTGAAGACAAAAAATAAAACATACTAAACCATTCCTTGTGAACCCTTTCCTATAGCTTTTTGTGGTTCATATCGTTCAGGAGAGTATAGTTGTGTTGGTGGTTCATTATTAAAACTTAACATGTAAGGATAAAATTGCATTTTACCCTGCAATAACATTATTTTATTTTTTTGAGTACAGAAGTTTTGAAACAACAATATGAATGAAATGAAACAAAGAAAAACCTAAGAAAAAAACGATCTCTAAAATAAAAAGCTCCACCTTTTTTGCCTTAAAAAATTGATAAGCAACAAAACAACAACAAAAAATATAGTAGAAATAACAACTTTAAGATTTTTTAATTATTTTGTTCAGGTAAACGAAGAATTTTATAAAGTTAATTCAAAAGTAAAGGAATTACAATGTCACGACGTTTTGAAAACAAAAAATAAAAACATGTTCGCGACGGCGTATTTTTGCTTTTCAATCCATAAGCAACTACGCGCTAATGTAAAAAAAATTTTTTTACCGTCTGTCGAACCGAAAGTGTATGTACTACTGCTATGATAGTTTTTTTTGACTTCATTAAAAAGTATTATGTACATACATAAAGATAAAACACCACATACATACATAGTTGTTTTAAATTTCCCTACAGTTTACTTTATTGAAAGCCTATTTGATACATAGAGTCGTCAACTTTTTTTCTTCATTTCATGTGCTTTTCATATGCAGCCGCTATTATGATAAAATAAAAAGAAAAAAAAGCTTATCGAAATTTCTGTATGTGTGTGTGTCTGTCTGCTTATTGGTTGATGATACCGTATTATTATTAGCACTATTTGAAATACTTATTTTTCTTTTTTTAAAAAAAGGCAAAATTCTTGGCGCCATAGTGGAGCATTTTTTAAGCATTCATTACTCAAGATTTTTTATTTTATTTTTTTGTCTTATCAAAAAATTTATTTGTTACGTAAAACTAATTATAGATACTTAATGAGTGAGGGTGAGACTCTTTGTGATCAACATTATAAGACCCAATATCGATTATAAAACTTAATATTGCTGATTCAGGTTTTGCATTTTTCTTATTTCGTTGATTGAGATTCACGGAAATCAAGGAAAAAAATAATAAATATGAGACTGCGAAGCAAGCAAAAACACCGTAGAAAAAGAAAAATGCAATATTTAATCCAACCAAAGTTTGTCAAAGGATTTTTTGATTTAAAAAAAATTATAAAATTCATCGAATTACATAGCAAGTAGCTGTTTGTGAGAGAAGTAACTTTTAAAATTTTATTTTAATATCAATTAAAAATTTTATGTATGCATATTTGAAAGTTGAAAAAAATACATTGCAAATTATTCAATAAAAATTAATAAATGTAAACCAGTAATTTTCTAAGGATGTCATATTTCGGGAAGGTTTTGAAGATAAATGTGTATGGGTTTTACCATATCAATTGCATCGATAAGGTAAATTATCCAAAAGGAGATTTTTGTGAAGAATCTGAAGATGGAGGTGTCTCGTTTTTTGCATTGTCGAGTCTTACTATCCATTGATGATATTCGTTAATCATATTAAAAAGTATTTCTATAAAAAAAAATTTTATAGTAAAATTGCTTCGGTTTTTTAAAAGAAACTTTGACTTTTTAGCTGCTGCGTTTTTTGTTTTACTTACCCTTCCAAGTTGTACCATAATTTTGATTATTATATACTTCAGAATATTCGTTTGTTGCTTCTCTATCATAATAACAATGTTTATTACTTAATGTTGACCACATAGGTAAATTTAATGCTTCTTCAGCTGTAATTCGATTTGCAGGATTAAAAGCTAATAAACGTTTCACTAAAAACACATATGCAGTTATTCCAATTTTGGATGATTCCCATGCTGGAGCACTATGACGCAAAATAACTTCCAAACAACTATTTACAAATCTTCCCGGGTCTTGCATGACGTTATCTCGAACAAATTGAGGTAATTTCTTAACATCTTCATTAGTTAAATCCACAGCTTCCATAATAGAATAAACAAGTTTAAAACTATCAATTTCAACAAATAAAGGTTTTCCAATTATTAATTCAGCTATAACACATCCAACTGACCATAAATCTACTTGTCTTTCATAATTATCAGTTAATATAACTTCTGGAGCCCGATATGCTCGAGCTACAACATATTGGGACATTATTTCATCATTCGTTGGTGGAATTTGTCTTGCACTTCCCAAATCTGCGAGTTTCAACAGATAATCAAATTTATGTTCCTTCGTATGCTTTACGAGAATATTGGTTGGTTTAATATCTCGATGAATTAAACGAAGTTTAGGTTGATGCAAAAATTTCACTGCACAAAGAAGTTGTCGCATAAGTAACCCAATAAAATCCCCGCCATGTCGATGAGTAAATAAATCTCTTCGATTATGACTAAATTGATAAAGGTTGCAATCCATACAATCAAAAACATAATAAATATCAGTGAACTCATTGATAGATTGTTGAGGCGTATATGCATCTTGTAACCGTATTATCTTAAAAAGTTTATAGTTTATCCATGGAAATTTAGTCATAAAAGTTGTAAAAATGCCAAAATTGATATTTATGATGCGAAAAATCATTTTTTAATTGAAATATGTTTCAAAGTCAAAAAATCAGGGAATTGTTCGTATTTTTTATGTGGAGTAAAAACTTTTTTAAAGCATAAACTAAATATTTTTGCGCGTTAAATTTTTGTGATTTCTTTATTTTACGGTTTCTTGAATTTTTTTTAATAAAAAAATCTCTTACATTTTCATGGTTTACTGTAGCAGCAAGAGCAAATTCACGATAACATTGTTTAGCTCGACTTGGATCCGTGAAAAGATCCCTGCATTTTTTAATTGCTAATCTTTTAGCATTTACTGAATCCCAAGCTTCACTTAAAAAAATATTATTAAAATTAGTATTAATCCAAAATAATTTTTAAAAAAATGCTTACATAACAGTACCTTGAATTCCTTCAGCTATAACCGTAATGGCTTCATAATTATCAGGTGTATCAACTCGAATAAAGCCGGTAGTTGGTGATGCATTCAATACGGTAGAAATAAAAGAAGATGGTGGTGTCGCCGCCGTCGTAGTTGTTAGGTATGACATAATTTTATTTTGTGGTAGTGGTGTTTGCTTGCTTTAAATATGGTTGAGAAATGAAAGATGCAATTGCAATAAATAGAAAAATTAGCGATTTTTTTAAAAGGGGTTAGTAGCTAGCTTTTTCTTTTTTTTGGCCAATAATTGATAAGAGAAAATTTGCTTGCTTTTGTGTTTTTTTTTTGTTGGTTGGTTAGTTTTAAAGGGTCGTTGATGAAGAGAGAAGAATGCAATCGAAACTATCGACAGCAATTAAAAATAAAAATGAAAAGAAAAAATTATACTAGGCTTTAGTTTTTGAATTATGCTTTGTTTTAATGAATGAGTGAGTCATTACCGGAAAGGGAAAAAAGTTTTTAGTTTGAATCATGAAAAGATTTATAAAAAAAATAAATAAAAAATTGCTCATTTAGATAACAAAAAAAAACGGAAATATAATGAACGAGAAAGATGTAAATAAGGAACTTTATAAAAAAAGAAAAATTAAAAAATGAAGATTCCCGAAAAAAATAAGGAGTGGGTGGTGGCAAGAAAAAAAGGGGCATGGTCTTATTCTTATTCATTACAGGACTTTCATAAAACATAAAATGTTTAAAAAATATTTTTATCGTTGTTGAAGGAAATTTTTTTAGGCAACTTTATTTTTTTCCTTTTTTGGTCGATCGTAGTTTTGGAGAAAAAAAATCTTGGATGAATTTGAGGAATACATACTTCCGTTTTTGTACTTTTTCTTTACTACTCGCATGCTTGCTGCTGATTTTACTTTTACTTTTACTTCCGTTCAAGGATGTTGTTTTCGATAAAAATATTTTTAATAAGTGTACGCGTACTCGGTCCATAATCAGAAGAAGAAAAAAAATGAACAAAATTTTTCTGCCAAAAAAATCCTGCACTTTCATGGAAAAATCGTCTGAGTTAGTAGGTTTATTTATTTTGAGAGAGAATTTTAGAATATTTAATTCCAAAAAATTTATTAGAATCTAAACTTTTTGTCGTCGCAAAAAAGGAGATAACATATTTTTACAATTTTTTGTTTGTTGGTTAGAAAAGTTATAGGATTTTTCAGCTATGATTAGTATTAAATTTTTCTGATTTGTGTAAGCTGCTTCTGTTTTAGCTTTGCTTCTTTTTTCTTCTCTCTTTTCTTCGTTGATATAACTTTTTTATTACTTATTAAATTTTACAATTTTTTTGATAGTCTGAGTTAAGCTTCTTACCTAAAAAATATATATATTTAAGTCGTACTTTATTCTTTTCTCTTTAAACTTATAAATTATAACAAATAAAACAAAAAATTAGTACAACAAATAATTTTAAAAAAAAATCAACAACAATGGATTTATCTCTCTGAATTGATTGATTACTTTATAACAACAACTATAAAACTTTGTGTTAACTTTTAGTAGAGAAAGAATGAATAATTTTTGTTTTTTTTAATCAAAGATTAGAGA
Organism: Panagrolaimus kolymaensis; assembly: GCA_028622995.1. Classification (NCBI taxonomy): domain Eukaryota; kingdom Metazoa; phylum Nematoda; class Chromadorea; order Rhabditida; family Panagrolaimidae; genus Panagrolaimus; species Panagrolaimus kolymaensis. Next base: position 1,731,776 of record JAJQJQ010000052.1, on the reverse strand, counting down.
AATGAGGGTTCAAGATTTTGATGATGGTGGTGGTGGTGGTGGAGGTGCTTCAAATGCAACTGAAGCTGAGGCAGAAGAAGCTTTTTCAGGTTTCGCTGTTTCTGTTGTTTCTTTTTTATATTCCATTAATTTATTGAAAACTTTTTCTAAAAAAACACGACTTTTATAAGTTAGTCGTCAATAGTGGTTGGTTAGATAGCTGAGAATCAGAGATACTTATAAAGCGCCATTATGTCTGACAGTTATTTTTTTTTGTTTTGTTTTGAGAGTAAAAAACTTGGCAAACATTTATGTTTTTTGTTTCCAGCTTTGAAAAAAAATAGACTCTTTGACGCCTTTAAATTTCCTCTTTCGCTTCCTCCTAATTTTTTTATTTACTTTTCCAATTTGAATTTGATTCTTTAACTTCACCATAATTTTCTGAATATTCGACTTCCATATCAACATCGGTTGTAGCTTCATCATTTGGACGTTTAAGATATTTCCATATGGGTAGTTCTAATAATTCATCAGCGGTCATTCGATCTTTTGGATTATATGCAAACATATAATTAAGTAAAGTTCTAAACTCTCTTCCTCCTATTCCTTGCTTCTCCCAATTAGGAAGCATAAAATCATCAAACATTTCATTAATTTTATTTTTTCTAAATTTTTCTGGATTTCTTTTAACTTTTATTTGTAAATAATCAGGTAATTTAGATATTTCATCATCAGTTAAACCAATCGTAGAAATAATATCAAAAATAAGATTAAATGAACTACGACGTTGAAAAGTAGGTCGACCAATTATTAATTCCGCGAGCACACATGCTACACTCCAAATATCCACGGAAGGTTCATAACTATCAGTTAAAACAATTTCAGGTGCTCGATATGGATAACTCGCCGGATATATGGAGACTACTTCCTCCGAGGAAGGAGGTTTTTGTCTTGATGAACCTATATCTCCCAATTTTAAAATAGTTTGAGTTAAATCATTTTCAGATGGTTTACAAATATAAATATTATCTGGTCGTATATCTCGATGAACGAGTTTAAGTTTAGATTGATGCAAATATTTTACTGCGGTTAAAAGTTGATGAATTAAAAAACCTATATATTCTGCACCAGATTTTTTATTTGTTAATTGTGACCTTTGATGAGTATTCAAAGTTCGAAGGGTTGAATCCATATAAGGAAAAACAAAATATAATTCCATAAATAAACTCCAATCTTCTTGTGGAGTATATGCATCAATTAAACAGAGGATCTAAAATGTTATTAGAAAAAAATGGAATTTATTTTTGATTTTGGAATCAAAGTCTTTTGAAAATCAAACAAGAACTTTAAAAATTTCCGGGCTATAAAAATGGAAAGTTTTTAGGGGTAAAAATCCAACGTTTTTTTGGAGCTTTTTTGCAACAGAAGACAGGGTTGCATAATTTTGAAATTCATTGACACTGATACTTGAGTGTCACAGCCAATAATTTGGAAGTTAGCTGCCGACTATTTAATGTTGTTCCTTTTGACCCAATTTCATAATCCATAATTACAGCCAAACTTAACTTTCCAACAACAAACTTACATTTTTATGCCGAAGTTTCGTAGCTAATTCCATTTCACGATAAATCTTTTTTGATTCATATGCCGATGACAAAGGATCCGTAATCTTTTTAAGGATTACCATTTTATTATTATCATTATCCCATGATTTTCTTAAAAATTAAAAAAAATTAAACTTTTATTTAAAAACAAAAACTTGTTCCTTTTTAACTGACACTACAAGGCTATGATTGCTGTTATGAATAACCGTTAAAGGATCATAACGTTCCACCGATAAAACTCGAATTGGTAGATTATTTATTTGAAATTCAGTAATATTAAATATTTGTGATGGCATTTACAAAAAATTAAGAAATAATAATATATAAATTAAAGGAGAGCAAAAATCGATGAAAGCCGCCTCGTTGTGCATCGACCACGTCAACTGAATAAATCGAGCGATAAGGCTTTTCATTCTTGCATTTATAGTCTTTAAAAAACTCCCAAAATGACATTTTATTTATATTTCAGTTTTTCCAATTTTGTTCTCGAATTTTAAAGATTTCAAAATGAGTGGGCGGATGTGAATTTTTTTCTCATGATATTTGTTCTTCCATGATTCTCAAAAGTTAACTTTGAACCTTTATTTTACCTTTTCGTTTTTTTCTTCGATGATGAAGTGTATTTTTTTGGTGGTTAATGAAGGAAAAAAATTGATAACAAGACATATTACTTAATGGCTAAGAAAAAAGGTGTGCGTCTCGTTGACATGGAAAAAATGAAATATAGCATTATCAAATAAAATAATTTTGGGCTTGAAAGGAGAAAACAAAAACGAAGCTCATGCTTTCCATTTTTCTTTATTATGGTTGTTTAATGAGACAACTACGAAAAGATGATAAAAACGAAGAAAAAAAAAGAAAAGCATTGGGAAAAACAAAACCAAAAAGAATGAAAATTTTTATAACACAAATTTACCCATAATAAAAAGTTTGAATAAATAATAATGAATTCAAAAAAAAAATAAAAATGCAACAAAAAACTTTTTTTAAGTTTTAATGAAATTACTATTTATTGGTTCCAATTGGAATGTTGTAGTCCTTTTTACACAAAAATTATTTCCAAGATTTTCTTCTTTATCCAGATTGAATGGGATTCGTTGTTGCATCAAAAGATTCTCCTCAACTTGAGCTGCATCTGAAAGTTGAAAGTTCAAGAAAAGGTTGTGAAACAAAAAAAAGAAGAGTTAAATTATTTTTAATAAAAACATCAAAGCGCAAATACTCAACAAAAAATGGAAAATCATTTTTTTGAGTCAGTTATATTTGTCCCAAAAAAAGTGCCAAAAAGTTTCTAATCCAGAAGCATTTTTCTCTCTCTCTCGGTGGAATGAGTTTTACGCTTTTTTGTTTAGTGTTTTTATTAAAAACTTTTAATGTCCAAAGTTTTCTAATAATCATGGACTTTGATTTTCATAAACTATAAAAAAAATTTCAAAACATACATACCTGTTTCTGTAAGCAAATAATTTTGTTGTTCATTTTTTGCTTGATTTATTAATAATGGTTGTTGTTCAATCTTATTATTATTGCTTTGGCTTGCAACTCTAGCTGCAAGTTCTTGAGCTATTTCATTTTCAATAAAATTTTCAGGATTTTGAATTAATATTTCTTCAGCTCGCTTTCGCAATTCTTCTATTTCCATTTCATTCAAAGTTTTTTGAGGTTCATGATTATCATCAATTTTGTTACCTTGTGAGTCATCATCGGCTGCTACTACTAATGATTGTGGTTGGTGGTCATTGAGTTCCGTCAAAGACGAATTGCTAGACGACCAAAGATTTTTTAAAGGTTGAATAATCAAATCAAGAAGTGGATTAATATTTGGAACAATTTGGGGGCTATTAAAACCCGAATCAATAATAGCTGCTTCATTTTCAACAGCCGCGAAGGAATTTGGATTTGTAGTTATAGGAGTCGAGGGTGCAGATTCATTTCCTTCCATAACACTCGAAAGTCTATTTGGAGTAATTCCACCAACTTTCAAAGCATTTGAAGAAGGCTTCCATTTTTTATTATTATTTCCTCGATTTTTTTGTTGTTGTTGCTGTTGCATTTTAAATGCATCAGGTTTATCAAAAGTTTTAATTTTTCCACGAACATTTTTTCTTGGAGAATTTCTTGGAGGATCGGTTGGGCGATGAATGCATTCCTTTGAAACTTTACGATATCCAACTTCCATATTTTGTGGCTGCAGTCTTTGAGGCAAATATTGTTTCCAATTTTCTATTGTAAAATCAAACGCCAAAAATAATATTAATTTTTCCATCGTTGAAATAAATCGCTTTAATATATCATCAGTTTTTTTTGGCTGAGGCAAATTTGTAGGTACATTTAAATTCCGGCGCTTGGATGGCATTTTTTAAAACAAAAAATGTGTTTAATAAAATAAAATAAAGACTTTCAAAAAAAAAAAATAGAAAGATACACAAATTTTGGAGAATAATACTTTGGTTAAGTTTGTTGACGACGACTGAGTGTTTTGATTTCCATCTCTTCTTTTTTTTTTTTTTTTTTTTTTTTTTTTTTTTTGTTCTTTGCCTTTTTGCATTATTTTTTGATTGAAAGAAAAAAAATTGAAAAACAAGTTAAAAGAAAAACAAACATTTCTTAATTTTTTTAGGTTGTTGATGAACAAAAAACAAATGAACACTATTTTACTTTTGCACATTGAGTTTTATCAATCATTTAATTATCAACAAGGGCGCATGTACCTATTTAATTCTCGGCTGATGCAATGTTTGATTTTAAAACAAAAGTTTATGAAATTACTATTCTCATCGATGATTAACATTATGTTTGAAAATTAGAACATAGAAATCGAAAAAATATGGCAAAAGCTTAACAAAAATAAAAATGGCAGTGGTTATTATTACAGTAATCAGATACCCTTCCTTCGTGCCAAAATTAAATATCAAATTTCCTCAAAAATGATGAAATCATTGATACCATAAATATATGGTGAAAAGAAAATTGTTCAAAATTCGAAATCCATAAAGTTATAAGTAAGAAAAAAAAATAATTTTTCAAACTTTTATCTATTATTTTAAAATTTAAAAAATTGATTGGTTTATAACTAATGCTAGATAAAATTTCCATTTTGAAAGGTTGTTTATTTTCCTTTTCCCTTTCTTTTTTATTTTTGCATGGGGCCAAATGCGGATTTCATTCTTTTGATTTTTGCAATTTTTTTGTTGTAGCAAAATCTTCTTTATCTTAAAGTTCATCTTCCCCTGGCAATGATTCATTTCAAAAAAGTTGCTGTTGTTTTCTTTCATTTTTTTCTTCGTTTTTGTTGATGATTGTGAAGGTGAACATCTGCCATCCCACTTTTGGATGCTGCAGGAAGGAGATTTGAGCTTTGGTTGTTCGTCTACCTGCAGGCGAAAATTTAAAAAAGCTTTTTTACTGCCTCTTTTTGGATGAAAGTTAAAATCGAGCAAATAATCCAAACTTGTGCCATTCTCCATTTCGATTTTTTTTATTTGAATATTTTAGTTTATTTTTGTAGGAATATTTTGTTTTAATTAAATTTATCAAAGCTTTATCATATCTGTTTGTCAATATATTTAAGCGGGATTAATTACTCAGAGTTTTAATGTTTGAATTCGAATAAACTTTTCAAATATCTCCAGTCTCATTCGCTCCCAACATTTCACACATCCGGTCGAAAATTAATAATTATGAAGAGGAAACCCTAGACACCTTGAAAGAAAACACAACAATTAAAAGTTTTAAATTATTCACTTTTGGCTAATACTTTCTTTAATTTCATATTATTTGAGTTATTTAAATTTCACCTATTTTTTTTTGTGTGTGGAAATAGATTTCGATTATGATTGTCCATTTTTTACAAACAACCTGTGAATTAAAAAGGCAATAAAGATTTTCATAATTTTTGTGAAGCAATAATCGGAGAAACAAAACGTTGTATGTTCGATTCACCAAAAAAAAAAAAATACAAATGTTGCAACAAACTTTTGTTTTCCGACTCATTTTTACTTTTGTATAAAAATTGCTTTATTTTATTTATGAATTACATAAAAATAATTATATAAATGAATTTAAAAATTACAAATAATAGATTTTATTTTTTTAAGAGAGGGAGCCATATATTTAATTTAAACATTTCGATGCATTTCAGCTGACATTGGGGGAATGTGTTCAACTTCACGGAAGGTGACAGCTTCATGAGCTTTTGCTGCAGCTTCCATTCCAGCTGATGAAACCATGGTAGTTTGTTTTATTTCACCTTGTTGATGAACATTGTATGGAACTTGGCGCTTTTCTGATGCAGCTTCTTGTTGAAGGCGAGCACCAGCTTCAATCATTTGGGCTCCTAAAAAATAATTTTTTTGATTCAAAATCTAGAATTTTTTTTAAAAGAAATTTTTTTTTTACCTGCTTCAGCAAGAAGTTGTTGGCCACGTTCTTGATTTTGTAAAGCTTTTTCAGTTCGAGCATTAGCTACTTCGGCAGCAATTCGAGCAGCATTTTGAGCTTGATTAGCTTGAATGAATTCAGTTTCATTATGTTTTAAAGCCATATTGGCTTGTTCGCGTAATTCTCGTGCGCGACGTTCAATATCTTCAACGCTTTGTCCAACTTCATGAGTTTCATTTGAATGGAATTCAGTTTTATTTCCAGATGATTCCCATTTTTGTTGTTTTTGATGGGATTCTTTCATGCCGGATTTGTTGTTGTCTCCACATTTTTGGGATGACATATCAGAGGATTGGTAAGTGGATTTTTGGTGGGAAGACATAATTATTTTTTTTGGAGAGTTTAGTATTAATTGATTATCTGAAAATGGAAAAAATATTAGAATAATGAGTTAATAGCTTTAAAGAAAAAATCTTTCACGACAGCATCCGAATTTTTTTCAACCCTAATAAGACATTTATTTAAGAAGCAACCGATGAATGGAAACTTGATAATTTTCAACTTTTTCATTTTGCTTTTATATGGAATTTTTTCCTGCAACTTTTTTTCAAACATCAAAACAACAACAAAATATCAAAAAACAATAATAACAACAATTTCTTTAAGAAAGGGTGGGGGAAGGGACAAAAAGCAATGACCATTAGTGGAACCTATCTATCTCCTTTTCTATCTCTCTCTAATTAATGGCGATTATTTTTTTTATATCTCTGCAACATAAACACCAAAAAAACGAACGGAATAATTTGATGGAGATTTTTCGTTGAAATTGAAAGAGTAAGAAAAATGAAAAAATTAATATGTTTTTTCACCGATGGTTTCAATAAACAAAAATAATACACAGATAAACATGGTCAAAGTATATTTATTTCTTCTTCATTTTTTCTTTTTTGTTTTCCACTAAAATTATAAGTTTTTTTCTTTGTTTGTTTGTTTGAGAACAACAATTTTCAAGGTTAAAAATTAATGAAACAAAAAATTATGCATACTGTATTTTTTTTGTCTTCTTGGTTAGTAATTTCCCAATCAAGTTTTTTTATGTAAATTGAATTAAAAATAATATTTTTACCGTTAAAATTCTGTTTCAAAAGCTTCCAAAGTTTATTCAACTTGCCAAAAATTAAAATGGAAAGTGCCTCATTTTCTTTTTTAACTTCATATTTTTTTCCAAAATCGCATTAAAATATTTAGTGGAGTTTTTATTTTAAAAAAAAAACGGTATTTCTGGCGCCACGAATAAACGAAAAGAAAAATTCATATAAAAACTTTAAGATTTATTTATGCTTTTTGAAATTAATTTTTATTTTTAACAACATCTCATTTTTTAAAAGTGAAATGATATTTTATTATTGATTAACAGCGAACGCTTTTTAAATTTTCGAAAAAACTATCGAGCACTTAATGTTTTTCTTTTTCCCCCAAAAATAATTCAACTCTTTTTGATTTAATATTATTGGAGGAGGAAGTGTAAGGACAAAAGTTTGCATCATTTTAAAAACTTTACCCAACAAATAAAATTTTTTTGTAGTCCAGCTCGAATCTACATTTTGGTTTCTGTTTTTTTTTAAGGGAAGGATCTCATTTCAAATAATTAAGTGCATTTTTCATTATTTAGATATAGTTTATAGTCTTCGTGTGCTTTTTTTATTGCATTTAAACGCGCTCATTTTTTTTCTTTCTGATCATAGAAAACAAAAAGTGTTTGTGCCTTTTCTTGGTTCAATTGATTAATAAAAAAAACCAAAAAAGGAACTCGGGTTTCTTTTTTTTGTCGACCATGAGTTTGCTATTATTCATTTCATTTTCGTTAATTCTAACAACAATATTATTTTATAATTATTATTGGAAGCGTCGAAATTTGCCACCAGGTCCTGCGCCAATTCCATTGATTGGAAATGCTTTAGAATTTAATACTAAAGAAGCGGATTATGAAATATTTAATAAATGGAGAAACAAATACGGGGATATATATACTTTTTGGGCTTCTGAAAGACCTTTCGTTGTTTTATGCGATTATCAATTGCTTCAAGATACTCTTGTAAAAGATAGTGAAACATATTCGGGTAGAAAAGTGATTGGAGAATTTAATCCCCATGTTCGGGGAGGCGAATATGGAGTGATTTTTATTGATGGAGATTTATGGAAAGAGCATCGAAGATTTGCCATTCAAGTTTTTAGAAATTTTGGAATGGGAAGAGGATTAATGGAAGAAAAAGTAAGCGAGGCTTGAAAATTAAAAATTAATACTTTAGTTATAAATAAAATATTTTCGCTTCGGCACACAAATATGCAAAACTTTAACTTTCCCATAAAACTTTTTTCGTTCTAAAACTTAATCCCAAAAATTTTTCGTTGTAAAACGCAATACTTTTATTATTTTTAGATTCAACTTGAACTTGGATATTTTTTGGAAGAAATTGAATCTTCATTTTCCCAGGGAGAAACCATCCAAAATTTAATTCCTAAAATTGAAATCACTGTTGCATCAATAATTAATCAACTTTTGTTTGGTTTTGCCTATCACGAAAAAGCGGATGTTGAAAGATTTACAAAAATTAAAGAAACTTTAAATAACCATATGCAACGAGCCATGCACCCTGGAACTTTATTAGCTATGAGTTATCCAAACATTGCTCCATATTTGCCATTTTTAAAAGACAGCTATCATGGTTTTATTGAAGGTTATAAAGTTATAACCGAATATGCTAAAGAACAAATTGCCGCTCATAAAGCTTCCAGATCCAAATCGAAGGATGCAGAACCAAATGATTATGTTGATGCTTACCTTCGAGAAGCTGAAACTCGTGGGGATGATAACACTTTTACTGAAACACAGGTAAAAAAGGAGAGGATTCTATTTTTTGGAAAAAAAAGGAAAAAAATTTTTGAAAGAAAAAACCATAGTTTTTAAAAATATAAATCTTTCGAAAGAAAAATTTATTTTTTCATAATTAAAATGCGACGAAACTTTTTAACTTCAAAGATTTCTATTCGAAGCTAAAAAAATTATTAAATTTTTAATTTTCAATTAAAGGAATTTTTGTTGGTAAAAAATTATCTCGAAAGTAAATTCTCATTTTTTGAAAATATTAAACTTATTTTAAAAAGAAATCTTTAAATTCTTTAATTTCAACTCGTGAAGTTTGAAACCCAAGCAAAAGTTTAATAAAAAATTAATTTTTTCAGTTGATCAATGTTCTCTATGATGTTTTTATAGCTGGACAAGAAACCACTGCCAATACCATAATTTTTGCGGTTCTTTATGCTTTGAATTATCCAGAAAAATTGAAAAAACTTCAAAATGAACTCGATAAAGTTATTGGAAGTGATCGACGCATAACTCTCGCAGATCGAAATTCTCTTCCATTTTGCAATGCTTTCATTAATGAAACTCAACGGCTCGTAAATCTTCTCCCACAAAATCTTCCACACAAACTTTTAAAAGATGTTGAAATTCAAGGTTATCGACTTCCTAAAGACACAGTAATCCTTCCACAAATTTCTTCAGTGCTTTTTGATGAAAAATATTTTCCTGGTTCACAAAATTTTTTGCCCGAAAGATTTTTGGATGAAAATGAAAAACAAATAATAAAAATTGATGAGTTTATTCCATTTTCACTTGGAAAACGTCAATGTTTGGGGGAATCTTTAGCTAAAATGGAATTATATTTAATTATAGCAAATTTTTTCAATCAATTTCATATTTCCCCAATTGATGGAAAGCAGCCTCCATCAATGAAAAAAATTGCTGGCGTCACAGTTCAACCTCATCCATTTAAATGTAATATTAAAAAGCGATTTTAAAAAATATATTTCCGTTCGTATAAAATATGTGTGTTTCTAGGCTATTTTTTGATTTTTACATTATAAAGTCACAATTTTTTTGTGTATTTATAATTTTAAATAAATTTATTAATTTTATTTAGACATAAAAAATAGAAAATAACTGAGTTTGTAAAAATAAACTAATAAAAAATAAAATAAATTTTGAGAGCTAAAAAATATATAAGTAATAATTGTAAAAATTGAGCACATAGAAAAAAAAAGTTTCAAGCAGTAGACGACGACAAAAAATTAAAGTCAAATTTAAAAAATTAAAAATAAAGTTGGAGAATTGAGTATATTTTTGGGTGGTTGATAATCCGTAGTTTTTTTAATATAATAATTATTGCTCAAAAAAAAGTAGCAACCGTCAAAGAAAATAATAATTCAAAATAATTAAAAAAATTAAAGAAAAAATATTAATAATCTCAACATTTTTTCTTGTCTTCAAAAAATAAATATATATTTACTAAATTAAAAAATATTCTAAAAAGTTAGACAAATTCCAAAAAGATTCACAAAAAATAAAATAAAAATTATTAAATAAATCTAAAACCGTAGTTTTTTAAAGCTTCGTTCACCAAATATATTTATGGAGCAAAAGCATGAGTGGCATCAATGTCTTCGCCACCATAACCACCAAGTTGAAGCTTTTGCCGTTGAAGATATGAATTAAATATAGCTTTTTGTTCATTTGAAAGTGGCTTACAACTTTGTTGTTGTTGTCTAATTTTAGTTCGAATTATTTTTGATTCAGGTGTGGATAAAATTATTGGTCTTTCCACAATTATTTGGGCTTGAGTTTTTGGTCCTTGGATTTCAGCTGATCCTGTGGCTTCTTGGGGTTGATCTTCTGTGACTTCTGAAGCCTTTTCAAATGACGTCAAAGGAGTTTGAGAGAGATTTCGTTCATCTTCATGCAAATATGAACTTGGATTACAATAAACTTGAGAAAGGGCCAATTTTAAAGCCTTTTTAAAATAATCCATATATGTATTTTCTTCATTTCGATTATTATTATTTAAAAGTTCTTCTTCAGTATTTAAATCAATTGGATGCATTTCATTATAAAGTTGAAATGAAGTTTGAATTGCAATCATTTTTGGAAGTGTATTTTGCTTTTTTCTGCAAAAAAATATTTATAAAGATTAATCTTCGAAATTTATTATTGTTTTTACAAAATTATTGGAAATATTAAACACGACAAAATTATGCAAAACCGATGAATAAAAATCAGAGCAAATAAATACAAAATTTTAAACCTTCAAATTTTCGAATAAAGACTCCAATTAAAAAGTCATTTGGCCTAATTTTAAAGATCGATCTTTAATTTTTTGGCAATAAAATAAAAAAGTGAAAATAAGACATCAAAATTTTTTAAAATACTTCTTATTTTTTTTATACCTGTTTTCGAAAAAATTCTTATCAGAAGAAAAAAGGTAGAAAATAGCTTAAATAATACAAAAATATAATTTCAAAAGTCATGGGAAACAAACGCAAGCTATCGGAAGAGAAAAAAATGAAATAAAAAATATATACAAAAACATTATTTTATCTGTTGAATGATGATGGTTGGTGGTGGTGGTGGTTGAGGAAAGATAGGAGTTCAAAAAGCACCAAAAAGCAAGTAAAGCAAGCACTCATTCTTTTTTTCTTCTTCCTCACAAATTTTTTTTTCGTGGTGTTTATTTTGGAAAAAATTCAAAAAACAAATTTGAAATTTTCTTTTTTTTACAACAGCGCTGCTTTTTTAATGTTCGTTGTTTGCTTCTTTGCATAAGCTCCTTTCTCCCGTGAGTGTGTGTTTTTGTGTACTTTTTTATTTGAAAGTCAAGCAAGCATTTAGAAAGCTCTGGAAAAAAATACAACACTCTAGTTTTTTTTAAATTTGAAAAACAGTCCGCTGCAACGAAAGAAAGAAAAACAAATTGTAAACGTATGCTTTTTATTTATTTTTATTTTTTTTGGAGGAAAGAGGAAAAGGTGAAATAAGTCAAACAAAAATAAGTTAAATTAAGCAACAAAGAGAGAGAGAGGCAGCTGATTTATCAAACAACATAAATATAAATATTTTTCTTTAATTTTTTTTACAAAAATAGCAAGAAAAAAACGTGAGAAAATTTTTCTAAAATTCGTAAGTGATAAGACGATGAAAACAAAATATTCGAGAAAAAAACAAACAAGGTGGAAAAAAAAAGCCACGTGAGCGAACAACGTCTTCGAGGAATAAGAAAAAAAAATATGTTTCATCTTTTTTATTTTATAGTCATCTATCTCGTGCCTTTCCCCTACAGTATCCATTTTCATATTGAAAATGTGTGTGTTTGAGAAATAAAATAAAAAAGCGAAGTTATTTGATTTCATAAATCAAATGCGCGCGAACGAGAAAGAGAAACCAAAAAAAGAGAAAGAGCAGCAAGATGAGATCAAGGAACTAAAACTAAAACTAAAAAAAATATGACAAAATTTTGGGAATTAAAAAAAAAAAGAATTTATTTCTTTGCAAATAATAATTTTTATTTGCGGTGCAAAAAGTAACACAAAAAAAAAGGCGTGTGTGTTTGTTCAGGAAATGAAAAATAAAATAAAAATCAGACTGAAAAATACATACAAACGTTTTTGATTGAACTTTTTGAAATCAACAAAGACCAACAATAAAAAAATTTTTAGAAATAACAAAGCGTTTGGTTTTTTTTCGATGATGGAAGAAATACTGAAGAAATGTTGACATTAGCTACGTGATTGTATGTATTTGTCATCAAAAAAGCAAAAAGGCAAGAAAGAAAGTGTATTACTTTAAAATGAAAAAATGGGAGGAAGTATTTGGAAATATAAAGGAGATTTTATTTTGGAGGGTAAAAATTATTACAAAATTTTAAAGTCATGTTTTTTATCAGCTTTTTTAGAGTTTTTTTCAAAAGACCTAAGCTTATTAAAAAAAATTTTAATATGGAAAATGAAAATAAATTTTATGCAAAATTAAAGCAAAATTGAGCCAAATATTTTCATGCCAAAAATGATCTAAAATCTGCCTCTTTTTATGGTTTTCTAACAAGCAAAGAATGAACTTTTTTTTCAGACAAAAAAATCATAAAAATCATTCATTTTTGTTGTTTTTATTTTTTAACAAAGACATTCCTTCCGCCTAAATAATACCTACCTCTTTTTCAAAGATTTGCTACTTATTTTTTTTTTATCTGATCAAAGATGAAAAAACGATTCTTTTTTCTCCTCATTCATGAAGCACACGACGACAACAACAAAAACGACCACCACCACTTCCACCACCACCGCCGATGATGATAGCAATCCAGCGGTTTTTGGGAGAAAACATGCTTCTTCAATAGCAAGCGATCGCTTCGATTCCTAAAAACATTCAACAAATACCCACAAACAAAACACTCCAAACAAGCAACAAAAAAAAAGACTGTTATCAGGAAAAAACTTTTTTTTCTTTCCAAAAAAAAATTAACTTATAATCATTTTTTTGAAATTTTGGAGGAAAAAAACATAATATTTTTTTCGGGCTATGAAAGAACAATAAAAAAAGTTTTTTGAATAAATAAAAAAAGTTGAAATTCTTTGTTTTTGATCAAAGTTTTAAGTTTTTTATATGGCAAACAAGGAAACATAAAAAAAGAGGTTGGATTATTTTTTTGGACTAAAATTTTTTTGTTTTACAGCTGGCACTAAAAAAAGTCGGACGTTTTCATCATATGATTATTTATGAACTAAAAAAACAATGTTATTCGACGATTAAATATTTTTTGAAAGACACATAAATTTGTTTTAATGTGAAAAACATTAATCATAAAATTAATATTGTAATAATTTTTATTTTGGAATGTTGGAGACAGGTTTAAGAGATTTAGAGAGTAAACAACATACAAAAAAATGTTATGAGGTAATAATCAGACAGAAAGTTTCGTTTTTTTTTTGTTATTGAAATATTTATGTATCAAAAAAGGAAGAAAGAAAAAGAGTTAGTTTATCGAATAAAGAAAATCGTAGAACAAAAAAAAATTTAGAACTAAAAAATTTAATATTTATTATTTTTTGTAAGAAAAAATTTTGGAAGCCTGATTCATCGTTTTTTGCCAAATAATAATAAATAATAATTTTTATGGTTCGAAGCAAATAAATGTTTTTAAAGAAAATGTGTCAGCAAAGTCCAACCACGTAATAACAAACAAATTTTTGTTTAAATAAATAAAAGTGTTAATTAAAAACTACAAAAAAAAATATTGAGGAAATTAAACAACATAAAAACGTGGCAACAAAAAAATGTCAAAATAGCTGAGACTCAAAAATATGAAATTTTTAAGAAATAAAAAAAAGAAAAATAATTTTTAAAAAAGTTTTAAAAAATGCGTCATAAAGCTTCGAGAAAAGGAAAAACACTCTCAAATAATTAATTTTACTTTTTTATTTATTAACCGGTTTAATTAAACATTATTTAGCCAACATGAAAACTCGAACAAATAAATTAAAATTAAATAATCAACAAACAATAATAAAAAAACACATTAAATAAATAAATAATAAATACGTAATAGGTTCAATAACTAATCAAAAAATGAACTTTTAAGTTATCTCAGAGCATCTCCAAACGCTTAATATTTTTTGTATCAGTATGCATGTTTATCAGCCAAAAAAAAGCATTGTTAGCACCCAAAAAAACCTTTTATAATTAAATGTAAAATTTCTGATACCAAAATTCAGCTATTTGTATTTTAGTAACAAAAAAAGAAAGAAAAAAAAGGCTTTTTGCTCTTTTTGCATATAACTTTTTGAACTTTTTTTTCTTTCTTGATTATTACCTATATACATATATTTTTGTTGCTTTCAAACTTTGATTTATGTCTCCCATGATTTACTGCTGCAGCTCAATCGAAGTTTAAAAAATTTTTCAACAAGATTACAACGACGGGTGGCGATCATGAAGATGTGCGGCGTGGAAATTTCCTTTATTATATTTTTTCTTTTTCTCTCTCTCGATTACATTCTTTTACGAGAAAAAAAAGAGATAATTAACCAAACGTTCGTCAAAAAAGAAAGTTTAATTTACTAATTTTGTTTATGGTTAAAAAATTGCTCTTTTTACGTCAGAAACAAAAAAATCTTTGCACTTAATATTTGATAAATCGGTGATTAGTTGTCATGTGAGAGATACATAGAAAAAAAAGTTTAATACTGTGTTATGGACATCAAAAAAATCAAACTATAAATAAAAAATAATAAACTAAAAGATAAAATTATACGATGGCTGATCGAAATGATGTAAAAATGCAGCCATTTTTAGTATTAATAAACTTTTATAAATCCATGCAAATTCAATTACTTACAATAATATATCCAATCACAAGCTTTATTAAAAAATTGAGTTTCCATTTTATAAAAAAAGTAAAGGTTTAGACAAAATTTTGGATGTTCAAATAACCATGCTTTTAACAAGCAATAATACACACAGTTGGTGCAATTTTTACTCACTTGCATAATAACTATAGCTTCAAAACTATGTGTACGTACATACATGGGATTTGGTGATGTTGGAATTTTAAAAAAGTTGATAGTTAGTTACATGATTTTATGAGTGTTGTGAACAAATTTTTCAAGCTTTCGCTATCTTGTAAAACTCATACAACGAAGAAAAGTAATTTGACCACATTTTGCCATAAAACAAGCTTTTACGTTTGAAAAAAATTTTAGAGAAAAAAAGTTTGATCAAAGTATTTCATCCTTCAAAAAAACTGCTGCTGCTGGTGCTTTTGATCATCAAAAATAATGTCAACGTTTTTGAAACCAAAATTATGTCAAAATCTTATTTCATTTCGAGGATTACTCAGGCCACCGCAGAATATTCCATATTTTGGTCTTTATCGTACTGAAGGTGAAACCGTTCGTCAAGATGATTTGCTTGTATCTCAAAGAAAATTCAATTATCATCCTGGTGCAAATGTACGTTAAACTTTTATATTTCTTTTCTAAAGCATTTGTATATGGAAATATGGGAAATGGTATTTGAATGTTGTTGTTGATGGTACATAAAAAGAATCATACACTAATGCTTTTTCATGTCACTTTTGAAACCTATTTTTTCATTGTTTATTTAATCAAACTATATTTTCAGGTTTATCATATATCTGATCGTGGATGTCATTTACTCAAAGCTGATTGTGATGGTACTGTAATGATTACAAGAGAAAAAGTTGAAGTTGATCCAGAAGATTCAGAAATGCAAAAACAATATGCTCATCGAAATTTTGAAAATTTATATAAATTAACTTTCAATGTTGTTCCATTAAAAATGTCTAATAGGTTTAATTTGGTTAATGAAGTTTAGGCTTGTTTTTCTTTGTTTATTTGTAGAATGTAATAAAGTTGATTTTCGTTTCCTATTTTCTTCTTTTTTATGTATATATTCTCGTTCAACCGAGCTGCTTGCTGCTGTATTTATTACTGTTTTTACTTTTGCTAAACATAGTACCTTTTTTGACTTTTTCAAGTTTCAGACAATGCCCTCAACATGCCTCTACCGCCGATGATGATACAATTTTCTCGTGCCATTCATTTATGTTCTCGTCTTCTTACCAATAATAATGCACCTTTAATTTTAACTCAAAATGCTATCAATCGACTCAAACAAATTGCAAAACCAAATGAACATTTACGAATTATTGTTGAAGGTGGCGGGTGTTCTGGATTCGAATATAAACTTTCATTGGATGATAAAATAATGGATGATGATTTATTTGTTGAAAAAGATGGTGCTAAAGTTGTCGTTGATAAGGTTGGTGGTTAACATTGTCTTTAGTTTATTGAACTTATTGGATGCATAACTTTCAGATGTCATTAGAATTGATCAAAGGCTCAACCGTAGATTATGCTCAAGAAATGATGAGTTCAACTTTTCGGCTCATTGATAACCCATTGGCGGATAAAGGATGTTCATGTGGATCAAGTTTTTCTGTCAAATTGTAAAAATCTTAGTTGTTCATTAATAATGTTTATATTTGATTAACATAGAGATTTATATATGCCCATAATAAAGTACTTATTTTTTGTATTCTTTGCTTGGTTTTCTCTGTAACAAAAGTGATTGAATTCACATTATTTTACTTTTGTTTCTTTTGTTTGTTTAACTTTTGTTGAGTATGGTAGTTCTTTAGGCAAATGCTCAACTGATTATTATTGTTATTGCTTCATTGATTTTGTTTATTATTATTTTGGTTGACCTAGCTTTCTTTGCTTTACAATAACTGTGAAAAGCTGTATGCCATAATAGCAGTCTCAAAAGTGCCCTCGGTTTATTGATCATTTTTCTTTGACCATTAGCTTTAGTTTAGTCAGTTTTTTCTTCAGCGGTTTTCTTCGAATTTATTTGAGTGATAACTTTTTAAGGAAAATGCTCAGCCGATCAGTAATATTACAGTATACCAGAATATTTGGAAGGCAAGCAACAAGTGGCGGGACATGTCGAAGCTTATCCATGCAATTGAAGTAAGTTAATTGTTCGAATTCGAATCCTTTAAATTCGCTCTGTTTGCTGCAGCTTTTCATTGTTTGTTATTTTAGCTTTGAAAATCACCAAGAACAAAAGTGGCAAAACTTTTCTAATAATAAAAACGAAGGCTCTGATTCATCATCATCGAGCAACGACGACAACAAAAAGGATGGAAATCAAAACCAAAAACAACGACGAAGCTATTTTCATTATTCTGGACCATTATTAGGTTTTTCAATGATGACTACCTTAAAAGATCTTCTTGGAATAGACCCAATTAAATTGGATAAAGATTCATTGGTGGATAAAATCAAGCAATCATGGTTATGTCGACGTAATCGAAAATATGATGAAGCCATAGAAATTCTTCATGCCGCTATTCCTGAATCTCAAACCCGTGATGATCCATTAATATATACTCGAATCATGGATGAACTTGCAAATACATATCATGAAAAGGGTGATTTAGAAAATGCTGAAAAATGTTTTCGTGATGTTATTAATAGGTTTGAATTAATTAGTGCCTTCCTTACTCGTTGTTGGGTTAATATAACTTTGTTTGTTTATAGACTTGTACGAATACACGGCCACAATGATTCATCACCCCAATTCATTGGAATTTCACTAAAAATGGCTGATATTTTTGCGCGTAAAGGCGATTTGGATAATGCTGAAACAGGCTTTAAACATTGTGTATCTCGACAATTACAAGTTATGGAAGAGCATTTAAAAGCTTTTTTACTTTCTAAAGGCGCCCAAATTCAAGCTATTCATCTTGTTGAAGAACATGGAAATGCATATACTGATCCTTTGGCATTATTTGGAATGTGTTTGGAATTATTTGCGCATTTTTTAGTTGAATTTCGCGGAGAAGATCGATTAAAGGAAGCTGAAGAATATATGGATGAAGTTTTGAAAGTGAGTTTTTTTTAGGATTATCAAAAACCCATGATTAGAAACAGCATCAGTTTACTTTCTTTCTTTTGGGAAGTATACATAACTTCTTGGAATTTGAATCGCTTGACTTTTATAACTTTAATTCAAATAAATTACTGTAATCTCATCTAACAAGCTTATTGGATTGGCTGGCTTCCATCAAAGCTATGAAATTTAAAATTTCTTCGACATTCCTCAAAAACTTTTAACTTTTTTTACTCATTAATTTTTTTCATTGTCTTCTTTGCAGCTTTCAACCCATATTTATGGTTCAAATTCATTTCATTCTATGAATATATTAAATAATTTTGGTGCATTATGTATTCAAAAAAATCAATTTGAATTAGCTAAAAAATATTTAAAAATTGGTATTGATCGAATTCTTCTAATTAATGAATGCTCAAATCTTGTGGTAGGATATTATTGTAATTATGCTGAATCTTTATTTCATACTGGAGAAGTTGAAGAAGCATTAAAATATGCTCATAAAGCCGCTATAATGGCAAAGGATGATTCACCCAATATTCAACGTTATGCCACCACCTTTTTAACCCAAATGGAACGAGATGCTCGAAAGCAAGGAAAAGGTGGAACAGGAAGTGGATGGTTTTCATGGTTAATATAATTAATAATAATTAAAAAATAGGTTTTTATATTATTTTAGTAGTAATAATAGAAGATGATGATGTTGTTGTTGTTTGTTATTTTGATTTATTTTTTAGGAAATTAGTAGTAATTGTTTCGTCGTTGTTGTTTTTGCGATTACTATTTTTTGTGGTTTAATAAAAAAAAATTTCTCATTTCTCTTGGCTCATAAATTCTTTGTTTCGTTTTCCTCTTTTCCATCCATTCATGAAAATAATTAATGGAAAAGTGAAAGAATATAAAAAAGGTGCTTTAAATTTGCATAAATTTTTTCTCCATCCAAGTTCCAATTTTCCGCTCATAAAAAGGTTGCTTTAAAATGAATGAATTGCCGCCGCATAAAACAATGGACTTAAGTTTTTCTTTTTTTAGTCTTTGTTGATATCAAAGAAAAAGCTTCTTTTTTATTTCAAAAAGTTCCAAAGCAAAAAAAAAATCAAAGATGAATACTTTTCTGTTTTTTTAATGTTTTTTAATCGATTTACTAAATCTAAAAAATCACATTCTTTCAATTTTTAACTGTAATCTTAAAAAAAAAAGAAGCATGCTTTAAAACTTCCAACCATTTTTAAACAAAAAATCTCTCGAATGTTCCCGAAATTTAAAATTTTGTAATAAAAAGTGTAAGATTTTTGCGTGTGTTTCAGTTATAAATTTTCTTAAAAAAATGCAAGAAAATTGAAATTTTTTGCAATCGATGATCAATAATTTTTTCTCTCATGGCACAGTCGACAATGGCTGCTCATACAATAACTTTGGTAGTTGTTTTCATATCTTTTCTCCCTCATCTATTTCTCTTCGCATTATTTATTAGTAATTATTATTTTTTCTCATCGATAATAAAAAAGAGATATTTGCTAACAAATTTTCCAATAAATGCAAATTTCCCTGATTATCAATTTGGTTGGCTTTGATTCACCTTGTGCATCAATTCCATAAAAGCTGTGAAAGGTCATCATCATCAGTCGTATATGCCAAAATAACAACAACAAAAAATTGAGTCAGTATAAAAAGAAGCTTTGGTTCAGTAAATTTAGTCATTCTTCAGTTTTGGTTTTTTATCGAGCAAGTCTCTCCTATCCCAAGCTTTAGCATTTTTTGATTTTTTTCCATAAACTTTTTTTCGATGCTTTTTTTTCTTCATTCTTTTGCATTTTATCAAATCCCTTCACTTTCCTGAAATTCAATAGAAAAGATTTTTTTGCCTTTTTAAACCCAATGCTTTTTTGGATTTTATTGTTTTCAAAATTATTTTTGCCTCCATTATTTTCTCTTTTTCCTCTCATTTGCCTCTCTCGTTCGTTCATTAATAATTTTTTGTTCTTCTGATTGTTTATTTGATTGAACTTTCTTTTTATTCTTGCGCACTTTTTTTTGATCAATCGCTTTTTTGTTTTTTTGTTTTTCTCTTTCTTCCAAAAAAAGAAGAAGAAAGAATAAGATTGTCTTTGATTAAACATCAAAAATTAGATGGGGCTCTTTTTTTCTATAACCTTGCAAGTTTCAACCCATACCCTTTTTTGATAATAATAACCTTCGATCTTTTTTCCCCTATTTTTTATCTTCATTTTTTTGTGTTTGTTGTTTTTGAAATAACTTGAAGAAGAAAAAAAAGAACGACAAACAAACATACATACACCTTTGCCAATGGGCAATGGGGAAAGAAGCAAGCGAGCAACAAAAGCGGTTGTTGTTGTCCATCATCCAACATTGTGCGTTCTTTGTTAACTAAATGTCCGTTTTTTTTTAAAACTTTTACCCTTCACTTTTCGCCTTTCTCCTGTCTCCTTCTTCCTCTTTGCTTTTTCATTTTAAATTTGTTATGTTTGTTCTAAACTTTTGGAGATTTAAAAAAAGAAAAAAGAAAATTGATTTGCGTCAAGCAACAAGCAGCTACCTGAATAGAAGCAGACGATATCTTTTTCTTCTTTTTATTTTCTCACTCACTTCCCTTTGACTTTTCGACGATTATTCTAACTTTTTATTTTTCAAAACTGTTAGCAACAACAGCAATAACAGAAAAAAGGGGTTTCGCACTTTATGTTCTCTTTTTTATTATCGATATTGATTTTGGCCCCATTTTTTTGTTTTGTTTGTGTGTGTATTTGCAAAAGAAAAAGAGAGAGAGACCAAGGGCGAGAGCAGTAGAATATAAAAATATAAAAATAGGCGGAGCATGTTTTGGAAGAAGTGAAGGCATAGAGGAGGCATAGGCAACGTGAAATAAACAACGACTCTCTCTATGTTTTTTTCATCATTCGGCTATTTTTTACTGCCTTCCCCAGTCGTTTTTCTGCCCCGCGTCTCATTTTTTTTGTTGTTGCTTTGGTCCATCTATTTCCTTATAATTTTTTTTGAGAGAGACGTTGGATGATGCAATTTTCGTGCCTTTTTGTAAATTTATTTTTTTTTTTGGAAAGAATTCGAATATTCGCGAGTCCCACGATTACGTGATTTAATAATATTTTTAGTAAACCTCTGATATTAAGCATTTATTAAAAATAATAATTCCATTTCTCTTTTTTTAAGATTTACCTTTCAAACGTTTTACTTTTTGCTGTATCTTCTTCATTAAAAAAAATGGGAAAGCCACAAATTGGTATCAATGGTTTTGGCCGAATTGGTCGTTTGGTTCTTCGTGCCGCTGTTGAAAAGGGTACCGTTCAATGCGTTGCCATAAATGATCCATTCATCGATCTTGAATACATGGTTTATTTATTCAAATATGATTCCACCCATGGCCGTTTTAAGGGTTGCGTAAAAGCTGAAGGTGGAAACCTTGTTGTTACCGCTGAAGGCAAAGATACTCATACCATTAAAGTTTTCAATTCAAAAAATCCTGAAGAAATTCAATGGGGTGCTTCTGGAGCTGATTACATTGTTGAATCCACTGGAGTTTTCACTACCATTGATAAAGCTAATTTACATTTAAAGGGTGGAGCTAAAAAGGTTGTCATCACCGCTCCATCTGCTGATGCACCTATGTTTGTTGTTGGTGTAAATGAAGATAAATATGATCCATCCAAAGATCATATTATTAGGTAATAGATAGATTAAATTTTATTTTTAAAACTCTAATTACTTCGTTTTTTTAGCAATGCCTCATGCACCACCAATTGCTTGGCTCCTCTTGCTAAGGTTATCAATGACAAATTTGGCATCATTGAAGGTCTCATGACCACCGTTCATGCTACCACAGCCACCCAAAAGACCGTTGATGGACCATCAGGTAAACAATGGCGTGATGGCCGTGGTGCAGCTCAAAATATCATCCCTGCTTCCACTGGTGCAGCTAAAGCTGTCGGAAAGGTTCGATTCTTTACTTAAATATTTTTGCATTGGTTTTAACCCATTTTTTTTTTGTATTTAGGTTATTCCCGAACTTAATGGTAAACTTACTGGTATGGCTTTCCGTGTTCCAGTTGCTGATGTATCAGTTGTTGATTTAACTTGCCGACTTGAAAAGCCCGCTTCATTGGATGATATCAATGCAGCCATCAAAGAAGCAGCCAATGGCAAACTTAAGGGAATCCTTGAATATACTGAAGATCAAGTTGTATCAAGTGATTTTATTACTGATACTCATTCATCTATTTATGATTCAAAAGCTAGCATTTCACTCAATCCCAACTTTGTTAAACTTATCTCATGGTATGATAACGAATATGGATACAGCAACCGAGTTGTTGATCTCATCAGCCATTGCCACAGCAAAGCTTAAATCATCAGCCAATGCTTCTTCCAAAAAAAAAAAGATGTTCATGACGAGGAAGTCTTTGTTGTTCTTCATCGTCCATAGTGCTTGCGTTGTTGCACTTTTTATTTACTAGTTACTTTTATTTTATATTTTTACAATGTTATTTAAAAAAAACCATTTTAGTTAGTTTTTCTCTTTCTTATTTTTTATTGGTTTGTTGTAGTTTGACAATTATTTTTTTGGAAAGTATTTATAAAATTTTTTTATTAGAAAATAATTTATTCACATCTTTGTCGAATGGTTTTTACTGCAGCATAATGCCTTTCACAAACATGTACAGCAATTGCAACGGAATCAAATACAGCTTCTTGAGGAATTTTTTCAAAGAAATCTGTACTTTGAAATACTCGTTTCAATTGGGCTAAAAAAATAATAACAAAATAAAAATGATGAAGAAAAAAAGGAAGTTTCTTTTTATCACGTAAAAAAAGCCAAGCAAGCGAGTTGAGCGAGCAAAAGTCCAATCAATCCAAAATGGCATTTTTTTGGATGTTCTTTGAAACTATTTTTTAAGGGAAAACAGAAAAGAAAATAGAAAATGTCATCAAAAAAAAAAAAGAGAATTAGGATTTGTAAAAAGCAAGCAAGCCATAAAAAAAAGATTAGTTATTTTTAATTTTTTTATTTGCTTTAAAAAAACAAAAACACAAACCTTTGGGTGCAGCAAATTTAGTAATAACTCCATCAGCTTCTAAATCTCGATATATTCGAATTAAAGTATTTAACCCTAAATGATCAACATAACTAAATCCACTGCAATCTATAACCAAAATAGCTCGCAATCCTCGAACACGCCAACGAAAACCCATTTCATCTGTGTGTAAAGTATTGGAATCACGTTTTTCCCATTTTTTAATAACTTCTCGAACTATTTTTATAAATCTTCCAACCGATGTATACATTAAAGGCGCGTCAAAGCGAAATACACAAATATTTCCTTGAACAAAATCCAATTCTTTTTTATTGGTTTCACGAAAATCTCGAATATCATCTGATCGAGTTAAAATATGCCATCGAGGTGATTGACTTCGAACGATAATAGTAAAAGCTGCAAAAAAGACAGAGGAAATCAGGCCATCAGATAAATCAAGACAAATGGTTAATATTGCACTCATAATGAAAATAAGCTAAAAAAATAATAAGCATTGAATGAATTTTAAAAAATCTTGAAAAATGTTTATTTTGTATTTTTCGAGTCAATTTTAAAATCGGTTTTGATATATGGAAAAAAGCGCGAAGAAAAAAAAGTAAGAACATTACTTTAAAAAAGAGAATAGTCGCTTAATTCTCTTATTTTATTTATGAATTGCTCCAACAAAATTTATCTATTATTAGCTTTATTGAACTCTTTTGCAGCAGACTAGACACTTTTGAAATATTATTTAGATGATTTTGTTTTGTTTTTTGCAAATTTTTTTAAAACCAAAGTTCAAATGAAAAAATGCAGGCGGTCTTACTAAAATCAAATTGATTGATAAAAAGCAACAATGAAAGCGGCAGATAAAAACTCAAATTTTAAAACTTAAAAAAAATATTAATCAAAAACTCACTAAATCACATTTAAAAGTAGGCCATAAATTTTTAGCTTCTTTTATTTTCATTAATGAACCATAAAGGGACACAATAACCATGGAAGCCAAAACACATTTAGGTAAATATTCAAGTGCAGGACCAATATATAAAACCACAGCCAATAAAGCCACGGATGAAAAGCAAACAGTCATTTGGGTGCTATGGGTTGCAGTTCCAACGACGGATCTCGCAAAAACTGAAGTTACTGGAAAAACTGGGAAAAAAGAAGAAAAAATTCCAACGAATCCAAGAGAATAAAGTTCGCGACAATTATCAAAATTATAATGATATCTTTGTTTAATTATTACAGCTATGGTTAAATGAATTGCCACTGCGGTTAATGCAATGCTACAAGAATCAAGAAATATGGATGGAATTAAATCGAATCGAGGCAAAGCTGGAGGAGGGAAACTAAAAAAATAAAAATATTAAATATTTAGCAATAATTTGTTTTTGGCCGTTCCAAAGCAACTTTTTTATATAAAAAGCGCTGCATTTTTTCAAGGGTTTCAAGATTCTCAAAAACCTTTTTTCATTTCCATAAATAAATCCGTGTCTTTCTCCATTTTTTTTTTCATTTCCAATGTTTAAAGAAAAAAAGTTTCAAATAAAAATATTTGCGACTTATAAAATTTTTATTTTTATTTCTTACTCTGTTGGAATATTTCCCACAACTTTAATTGAATGATGAGTGGAGAGATCAGCAAAGTTTGTGGCTGTAATCGCAACCACAACCAAAATCAATTCATATGGAATAGGAAAATCAAAAATATTTGATAATCGAGGTTGCATAAAAAATTGACTGAATAGCAAAAAGCTAACAGACGATAAAGAAATAATTAAAGTTGGAATATGAATTTCATTTAACATAGAAATTAAATCACAAATTCGCTGAAAAAAAAAGATAGTAAAAAATAATAATAAAAATTTAGCATTTTTAAAAATACTCACAAAATATAAATATCCCTTTCCAGCCCGTTTGGGAAGTTCAATGCCAATAGTGTCTGCAATTTGAGCAAAGAAAACATGAATGCTTCCACCCACAATAAATCCAGACATAATTTGTTCAGAAAAATATGAAGAAATAAAATCCAATCGAAATATTCCCATTAAAATATGTAAAATTCCTGATAAAAACATTAAAGTTGTTGCAATGTGAATGGGTCGAACTTGTTTATATCCATCGGTCCATTCTTCGGTAATAATTTCACGAAACCCAGTAAAATTATTATTGATTGAATCAATTTGAAATAATTCAAAATCATCTGCATTTAAATAATCTATAGTTTCATTAAGAAAATATGCAGTTTCATTTATAAAATGTGTGGCATTGTATTTGATGGCAGTGTTAATCATAACTTTATTTATTGCTCCTCGAGTCATCAGGGACAATAATGCAAATCCACCTAAAAAGATTGAAAAGAAAATTTAATAAAAAAAATTTTCACATCAGTAAAATTTAATTTTTTTTGACCTGTTTTAGAATGGGAAAACTTAAAAACCTTTAAACATAACAATTTTTTAATTCAAAAGTTTCGAATTTTTAAAAAGTTGTAATTTTTTATTAATTAAGAAAAAAGAGAAGAGGAATTCTTCATCTCTTCCACCGAGGCATTTTGGTAACTCTCACCATTTTTTTGGGAGTTGATCAGAAACCCAAACATGAGTGTGGAAATTCACGACCCGCCGGTTGAATTACCACTGCACCACCACGATTAGCGTTTTGTTTATGGCAAAATGAAAGAAGATGCATTCTTCTTTTTATCCAACAAAAAAAAAGTTCTTTTGCAATTCATTGATTGCTGCCGCGCAACAATTTTTTTTGGCTTTGGCTATAGCTTTTGACAAAAAAAAACGAATATGCAAAAACTTGGAAAATAAAAATAGACAAAAAAAATTTGGATTTTTTATCTATAATTTTTTTAAACCTCAAATTCTTACCCAAAGCTGTGTATCTCGAATTTCCAAAAATCATATATAAAAATGCAGGAAATATTGCTGTATATAAACCATAAACCGGTTCAACCCCAGCTATTCCAGCATGGGCAATTCCCGTGGGCACCGCCAGTACCGCCATGGATAATCCACCAGACATGTCATGAAAAAAGCATTCATTCCAATCATATTCGGGCAACCATTTAAAAATGGGTATAAAACTTGAAATTAATTTTAATATTCCTCTCGGCGTACATTGTTTTCTCAAACGATTTGAAACATTTTTAACTCTTTCACTATGTCGACGACGGAAATTTGATTCCTCTGATGATCGTAACTAAAAATTAATAATAAAAAATATTATTGGAAATTTAAAAATTATTCAAAAACAAAAAAAAAATTTAGGTTAAAATTTTTAACCCAAAATAATAACATTATTTCTTCGGGACGACTTTCAGTTATTTTGGTTTTGATAATCCTCGCATATTATTATAATTTATTAGTAAAGAGTGTGGGGAAAATTTAAATATTTTTAGAAACTAACTTACTCTTAAAGACATTATTATTTATTTAGATTTTTTTTAAAGAAAATAATACAGTTTAAAAGTAAAGCTTAAAAAATGATTTCTCTATTTTGCTTCTTATTTATTTTTTGCTTTCAAATTCTTTTTTAGGCAATAAGTAAATAATCCGTTCATTAGAGAATTAATTTTTGTTGCGCAAAGTCAGATTAACTTTTTTAAAGATTTGTGTGAAGCAATCAATAAAGTAAAATCTTGCAATGATTTACTAATTTTGGTTTTAATCTTTGTATTTGACATTTACTAAAAAAAGCTTTGAATTAGAACGTTTATCAAGATTTTAAATGCCTTTCCATTAACTACAATAAAAAGTTTCAACAAGGACTTTTAAAACTTTATTTTTTGACTTAATGAATTTTTCAACCATTCCCAAATTTCGATTTTAATCTGCAAAATTTAAGAATTCAATAAGTTTCAATTTTTATAATATTGTTTTTTCTTTTCAATGCTTTAACAAAGTTTTTGCAATAAATGATTTTTTTATTATCCAAAGTAAACATTGAGCAGCCTCGAACAAACTTTGTCTCTCCACGAAAAAAGAAACTTTTTTTTCTCTATTTATCCATAAAGCTGCTTTTTTACGGAGGGTCATGAAAAAAAATTGATTCACCAAATTAAAAGAAAAAAAATCCGATATCCTTTTGTTTTTATTTTTAACATTTTCAAACAAAAATCTTTGCTTTTGCCATCTTCCATGAAGTTCTTTGATTTTATTTTGTTCATTTAAAAAACTAACCGCTAAAATTTTTTTTATCCATGCTTTTTTTTTCATTGTGAAAATTTCATTTTTTAGAAATAAATGTCTGAAGAAATTGATATTGAGCGAGATGTTCAACGAATATGTGAATTAATAACACATTTAACTAAAACCGGCGAAATTGTTTCACCTAAACTTCTTTCGCTTCAAACTATTTTACAATCACCATTTTTTAATACCGTTCGAGAAGTGTATGAACATATATATTCAGTTTCACCCGAAATTGAAGGACCACTTGAAATTAAAGCCAGTGCAGCAGCAAAAGCCACGGTGGCTGCTTTTGCTGCATCCGAAGGCCATTCCCATCCTCGAATTATTGAACTTCCCAAAACTGATCAAGGTTTAGGGTTTAATGTTATGGGTGGAAAAGAACAAAATTCTCCCATATATATTTCAAGAATTATTCCTGGTGGAGTTGCAGATCGTCATGGTGGTCTCAAGCGAGGGGATCAATTAATCAGTGTTAATGGAGTTGTAAGTTTCAAAGTTTTTTTGATGACCAGCGTTTGAACAAAATTCGTCCGAAAAAAAAAAGCACGCCATTTATTTTTTAAAGGTTTTTGATACTAAAATTTTCGCTGTTATCAAAGCTTTTTAAAATTCGCACATAAATTTCTGTCAAAATTTTTTTTACTAAGATCGAATATTAAAAAATGGCAGAAAAATATTTATCGTGTGCTTTTTATAAGTTTAAGCTTTGCTGCGCTGTTTATGGAAAAGTTCCTGGAATATATAATTATTTTTCTAATAATTTTTTTATTTGTTTGATTTCTATTTTTTTTAGAACGTTGAACGAGAATGCCATGAAAAAGCTGTATCTTTGCTAAAATCAGCAAAAGGCACAGTAAAATTAGTGGTTCGTTACACTCCACAATTACTCGATGAAATGGAGCAAAGATTTGAAGAACAACGGCGAAGAATTCAACAACAATCTCCAACATTTTCTTCAAAGCCAACAACTTCATAATCGTAAAAAGTTTTTTGATTCTTGCCGCTGCAAATTAAAATTGCTTTTATTTTGGAGGAATTTGAATACTTTTAATTTTTACTCGATCGATCGAAAAATTTTCTTATTTAAAATCCCGCCGCACCCCGAGCGAAGCGAGGGGTGCGGCTGTTTTAGCAATGAGAACGCCCGATCTGCTAACCGAAATTTATGATTTTTTTTATTTCGTGTAATTATGTTGATATTAGAGGGCTCTTTAGGGTCAATTTTTCGTCGCATTGACGAATTTTTAAAAAAAATAGAAGGAAGTATAGAAAAAAAGTGCTTAATCACAACATTTTAAAAGTTCACAATGTCCCGCTGAGCGTTGCAGCAAAGTTAACGCATATTCTGGCTATAAAAATCGTTTTCTCCACCCTCAATTACCTCTATGAGTAAGCTAACTTTAAAAAACATCACATAAAAATAGATGTATGCCGCTATGGAAATTTAAATATTTTGATTTAGAGTAAAAATATCATTGGCTAAAGTTCCTTGTTATACATTTGCTGTGTGGCGTAGGCGTTGAAGGCGGTGATGTTTGGATATTTCTGTCATAGGTTCGAATCCCCACAATTTTTTTTAATAAATTGTTTTAATTGAATTGAGACAATTATATCCAAATAATTTTTTATGATTTTTAATAATGTTTTCATTAGAAAATATGCAAATTTTTAATAAAATATTCACAAATTTTACTTTTTTTATGAATATTAAGTTTCTTTATTATGAAATTAAAGCGAAATTATTTTTAACGATTTTCAATGAAATTTTTTTTAACTAAGCTTTTGGATCGTATATTTTTTTTTCTAAATTTAATTGGATTAGCATACAAAACTTTTAGGTATTCTAAACGCAAAATTTAATTAAAAGTACGCTGACGTTTAGTTTATGAAAAGAATAAACATAGGGAACTTTTTTTATTATTTTCGGTGAGTTTAATCGAAAAGTAACTTGAATATTTCCTTCTTATTAATTTTTATTGTTCGTTCGTTTTCGATTACTTTTGGTCGCAGTCCCAGGGCTACTAGGCTTCGCTTTTTCCCATACATATTATTATTCTTTTTCTCTCTGTTTTTTTGTATCTTATCTTGAAATCTTTTATATTAAAATAGGAAATTCACCTAAAAAATTTGCATAAATTAGAATGAAACTATATTTTGTTTTCCAAGCGCGATGAAATGATTTGGGTAATTTTCATATACATAAAAAATCAGCAAAACATGGGTTTGCTTGCTGCGCAAATTAAGTGATTTAACTATTGTAAGCTTGCTCGATGACTATAACCTTAACTTTTTGCGAATTTTTCACAAGCTGGTATAAATTTTTTTTTAATGGTTCAGTTCATTGTTTATTTTGATTCGTGCACAAAAAAAGTTTTAAAGGCTTACACATGTTTCAATTTTTAGGATCTCATTATTGAAAATTAAGTGATTAAAATAGACACGAGTGATAAGATTGTTCGGGAAAAGTTTTAATTTTTATAAAAGTCAATACAATAACTTTTTGGAAAAGTAATTATTAAAACATAGGCATTAATACGAGTGGCAATTTTGTATTTTTCAATAAAACAAGTAAGATCGCCGACCGGAGGCAGCGGAGTTTCTAGTAATTATTGTTGCAGACGGCTCAAGAGATTAGTGCACAAGATTACTATGTAAAAAAACAAAAGGCTGTTCAGGAAAAAACTTTTAGACGGTTGAAGAGATTAAATTTTAATTGATTTGGCTTTTAGACGGCTAATGAGATTAAATTTTTTTTATTGATTTCAATAAATTATTTTATATGTTACACTGAAACAAACAGCCGCAGCACCGTCTTCGATTGTTATTACCCAACTTCTTTACCAACTATTTAATATTGAAAAATTTTTTTAAAAATGTTAAAAATTAAAAATTTTGTTTTATTCTTGATTAGATAAGATGTAAAAGCAACTCGTATATTCGCAAGATTATTGATGAAAAAAATGTTTTGGTGAAAATTGAAAAAAATAATAATTATAAGGTCAATTACAAAATAAAATTTTTAGTTTTTTTTTCCAATTTTCTATTGTTTTCTGAAACAAAGCATGTTTGAAAAAAGGTATTTTAAGCAAAAAATTTAAATATAACTAATTGTCGGACCAAAAATTTTTTTACTGTTAAAAATCGAAGACGGTGCTGCGGCTGTTTGTTTCAGTGTAACATATAAAATAATTTATTGAAATCAATAAAAAAAATTTAATCTCATTAGCCGTCTAAAAGCCAAATCAATTAAAATTTAATCTCTTCAACCGTCTAAAAGTTTTTTCCTGAACAGCCTTTTGTTTTTTTACATAGTAATCTTGTGCACTAATTTTGTTAATCTTCGCAAAATCAATTTTTTCTTAAGCTTTTCCTACGCAAAAAAATTTCATTTTTAAAGCTTTAGTTTCGAATTTAATTTTTTTGTATTTGGCTTTAGTCTTTCATTTATTTTTTAAACCCTTCGTCGTCGCACATTTTTCTTAAAAACAACAATTATTATGCAAGCTTTAAAACATTTTATATATAAATTTTAATATGCAACAAAATAAATATATTTAATTTTAAATAATAAAATTTTAATTACAAAAAAACAATTTTATACAAAAAAATTATTTACAAACAAAAAATATATAGGAAAAATAAAAATATGCATTTTTCATAAACTTTTTTAATTTAAATTATTTTTAATTTCGATGATGAATAACTTCCCAATTTTCGTGCTCTTCATCATCGGTTTTCTTTTTTTCATTTATCATCGAATGGTGAAGTTGATGATAAGGATCTGGATGCTTTTTTAATAATTTTCCTACTCTTCTGATAGTCCACATTAACAAATGCCATCCATGTGGAGTTTCAGGATATTCGGGGTTTAATTGTTTGTGAAGGATCAAAGCTCTGCAGTTTGAAAGATTTGGAATTTCAGAAATCTTTAAATCCTCCTCCCTTGCTTCTTTAGCTTCAGATGCGACTTCTAAATTTTTTTCTTCATGGTTTGCTTTTTCTTGAACTGGAATTATTATTTCTTGATTATTTATTATTATTGATTCTTGAGCTTCTTTAATTGCAATTGCCAAATTTGTGGAAGTTGGAGGTTTGGGTTTTATTTTAACTAAACTTTCATCCGACGAAGAATTTGAATCAATGGAATCATTGGATTTTATGGATTTTTTATCTTCATCAAGATTCGAATTTGCTCGAGATATATTTCGTAAATTTGGCATAGAAGAATTATCTTTTTTTGATGTCTTTGTTACTCCAAGTAAAAGAGCTTCCAAACTTTCAAACGATCCAGGATGGGTTAGCGAGGATCTCTTTTTTCCTCCTCCAATTTCTCTTTCACGATTATTTTTCACCCATGCTGGAACAACAACCATTGATTCTTTCTTTTTTGGAAGTTGTTCGCGTCTTGATGTTTTTCTTAAAGATTTTCTTCCACCTGAATTTTTTAATTCATCAATCAAAGAATTTCTATTTGAATTGGGCGCTGCTGTTGTTGATTTTGAAGGTGAAAGTTTTCCGCCTCCATTTTCTGTAGAGGATTCTTTGGGCTTGGTGTTGGTGGGTTTAATTCGAAACTTTACTATTGGAACTGAATTAGCTTCCTCGATTACTACTTTTGGAACAGATTTTGGTGAATGCGGCGCTGCAGCTACTGGTGGCGGAGTTGGTGGCTGAATGATTACTGGAGTAATTGGAACGCTATTTATTGGCATTTGATAATTAGGAATTTGGGTGGCAGGAATTTGATGATATTCTGGGAATTGGAATGGCATACTTTGATATTGAGGCCATTGCATAGGCATCATAGGTTGGGAATATTGATACTGGGATTGGGGAAAATATTGATTTTGAAATTGATAATTTTGTTGCTGTTGCTGTTGCTGCAGAAATAAATTCATTTGTAATTGATACATATAATTATTAACTTCTTGAATGCAATTATTTGTTTGATTATAAACTCCATGAATGAGATTTTGAAACTGTAATTGTTGTTGAAAGGCTGTTATTTGAGAATCCATTTGGGTCATTTTTTTATTTTGGTTCTAAAATATAATTTTTGTAAAAAAAAGCATTACAGGTTTCACAAAGAAAGTCTAAAACAAAATATTAAGAAGAACAACTGGAAGTCTCGGAGCGTAAATTCAAATAAAAACCCATTATCTCGGGCTACGGTAAACAAAAAAATAAATACAGTTTTTTTTAAATTTTATCAATCAAAAATAAAATTTTGTAATTATAAAAAAGCGTCGTCGTGAGTCTCTTTTATTAATGATGGAGACATTTAAGTTTCTTGTTCACAATTAATTATCATCAAAGTTTTTATTGTATGTATGTATGTAGGTGGCGATAAAAGACATTTATCATAATTAAAAACAATAAAAAGTATGGGAAACTTATTAGTTCTTTGCTCTCCATTACCAAATTTATTGGGCTTTGGAACAAAATTATAATTAATAAAAATTAAATTATTTTTGTAAACAACTTTAACAGAAAAATTTTCCTCTAAGATTAAAACATAGAATTTTAAACTGCAGAAAAATATTATTTTTTTTTGCAAACTAAAAAAAAAGAATAATAAAAGTTTCGTCTTTTTTTTATTACAAGAATGGTTTGTTTGCAAAAAAAAAGGAAGATAAAAAAATAGGTAATAAAAAAGTTGTTTTTAGATTTTTTTGCAAAAAATAAAAAAGTTGATTGATTACAAAGGAAGCTAGTTTTTTATTTTGATTTTGTGACTTCAAAAATGAAAAAAAAATAAATGGGTTCAGAGCACAGAGAACTAACTTTTCATAAAATTTAGAGAGAGAAAGAGAAAAACGAAAAGGGATATTCAACATGGATTTTAGTGAAGAAAAAAATCAGGAATCATTCATTTTTTTTAGGTTTGTTTTATCGGAAAAAATAAATAAAAAGTTAGTGGAACAACAAAAATTTTTTGCATGATACAGAAAAACTTAAGGTTTTAAAAAAGTAAAGACAATAAATATTAATTTTTTCTTCAAAAAAATTTTATGAGATCAAAAACTAAATTAACAATTAAAAAAATATTGTCGTCCTTGAAAAAAAGGTAATAACGATCAAAACAAACCCTGAGAATATAAGCCTACTTTGATTTATTAGTAACTATCTTTAACAAAAAAAATATAAAACTCAAGACCCAAAAAGTAATTCAGAAAAAGAAATAAAAATTTTATTACCAAATTTAAAACTAATAAAAAAATTATTTTAGCAACCCATTATTATTTCCGCCCAAAAAAATACTTTAAAATATTTTCTTTTTTCATTCGCCTTTTTTTAAACTATCGTAAATTTCAATACTTATCCCTTTTTTCAACGCTAAAAGAAACACATAAAAAAATAGGTAAGAAAAACTAAAAAACTAAAACAGCGCGATTCAAACAAAAAAAACATATATATTTTTTGTTTTTCTTTTTTTGATAAAAATCAAAAGCGTCAGCGGAAGGAAACAAAACAAAAAACAAAGAAGCCGCCGCCGCTGAAAGCAAAACAGAAAAACATAAAGAAATAAATGCTTTTTGAAACACTATTTTTTTCTTTTTTGGTTGATAAAATAAAAAAAAGTTAGTTTAAGTCTGATGGTACATTAAAAAGAGAAAGGTTATCAAAATATTATTTGGGCAAGTAAGCAAGCAACCGCTGATTATTATTCTCATGAGAAGAGAAACTACGTCAGAAAGGTATTAGCAACAAACAATCAGTAGCTGCTGTAATTATTGGACTATAGTGAAATCTTCTTCCTTTTTTTTAAGATAATTATTTCCTTCCGAAAAAAAATCGATCGATCGATGGAGAGAAAAAAAATTGAGGAAGAGGGAAGATAGAGAAAAGTTTAAAGAGTAAAAGACGAACTTTGAAATGTTGAGTGATGCTTCAAAAAAAAACATGCCACATTTTCCATTTAAATCCAAAACAGAATATATATATTTTTTGTTAATTAAAGGTTTCTGCAAAAAAAATTTTACCTCAAAGTTGTGAACACGAATATTTTCATTTTTCCATGTTGGGACTCGCAGTAACAAATCTTTTAATATTTTTTGTATGAATGACAAAGGGAAAATGAAAAGAAAATGAAAAAAAAACGAATCAAAAATATTTTATTTATTGTCAAAATGACATCTTTTTTTTAAACCGTAACCCAACTTCGTAAAAATAAACTATAAAATAAATATTTTACACAACAACAACTTTCAAATTTAAAAAAAACAAAAAAATTAATTAAGAGTTTTGCTGTTATTTTATTGTGACTTTGCATTATTATTATTATTACTTTTTTTCCTTCTCAAAAATTCTATTCCACCTGCAGCTTGAATTTCTTCCATTAAATTTGGTGGAGCAGCAATTTTTTTATTTTGATTCGAATTCAATGGTTTTTGGATTTGGGACTCGGCTGGTTTTAGAATATTTGGATTTTGTTGTTGATGATTTATTTCTGGCTCTGAAGGATGATATTGCTGCTGCTGATTTGGAAATTGTTGATGTTGTTGGAACATTGGCTGTTGCTGAGAAAAATATGAATTTGGGTTTGGGTTTGATGGAAATATTGATGGCATCATTTGACCCATCGAAAAATTAGGCAATGGCCCTCCTCCAAAAGATTGCTGCTGCATTTGGGGTGGATGAAATTGATTAAAATTAGGAATTTGAATATTATTATTATTTCCACCATTAATTAAAATATTACTCATTTGAAATTCATAAATTAAATTATTTATTTCTTGTTGATATTTATTTGTTGCACATTGAATTTTATGCATAAATGATGCCATTTGAAAATTTAATAATGTTTGATTCAAATTTTGGGTTTGCAGTTGCTGCATCTGCATCATAGGCATGGGCATTTGAAAAGGCATGGGTGGCATGGAAGTTGTTGTTGGTGGACTTTGTTGTTGTTGATATATATTTTGCATTGGAATATATGGTTGCATAGTTGCACCATTTCCAAATGGATGTTGTTGTTGATTTTGAGGAGGGATGGGAGGTTGTGGAATTGATGAGGGACGAGAAATTTGTGATGGTGGTGGTGGTTGAGGCACTGGAGGAGGAGGAGGCACATAGGTTTGAACCATTGGTGGTGGCGGAGGTGGAGGTGGAGGAGCTGTTGCTAATGGAGCTGGAACTTTTTCTTCTGAATTCTTTGTTGGTTGAGTTTCACTTTGGTCTTAAAATAATAAAAGTATTATTAAAATTGACACTTTTAAATATTTTAGTAAAAAGAAAAAAGTTTAAAATTGTCGCGAACTAACCTTTAAGATTTTCATCTATTCCAATTACTTCGATGGTTGAAATATTTTCCGCTGCTGCTTGGTTATTTTGCTGATGATCTTCACCACTATCGTGGTTGTTATGTTCGGTCATAATTATTTTTTTAAACTGAAAAAATAAATAAACAAGAAAGAAAAAATTTTAGTTTCAAAAAATCGCGCGAAAATTAAAAAAAAAAGGCTAACTAAAAACCAATTATTTTAGTTTGGTGTTTCAAAAAAAAAGGAGCGAAAAAAATCTGGCGCGTCTTATAAATTTTTTTAACCCTTTTTTTCATCCGCCAGCCGGCGAAGGAAAATAAATGATTGACAATGATATAGTTTTTTTTCCTTCTCGATGTTTGTTTTTTTTTTCTAATGTAAAAAAAATAAAATATTATTGTCGTCGTCGTCGTTTTCGTTGGGGTCGATCTTCTTCCTTGCTTACTTGCTTTCTGATTTTTGATTGCTGCTGAATGAATGAAATTATTATGATAACAATGCAACCTTTCATGTGAACATTTCTTTTTTCTTCAGAACAAAAAAAATAAAAACTTCAAAAAGGATTCATAAAAAAAAGAGGGAAAGTCTTCGTTTTTTATGTCTTTTTTTTCTTCTTCAAAAAATGGTAATAATTTATTTATTTTATTTTTTTAATGGGTTTTTTTTTCTTCTTCAAAAAATGGGATGATTAACACCTAAACTAAAAAAAAATATGGGAGAAGCAGAAGTTTGTCGTTGTCGATGATCGCCTTATGGCGCCAAAAATTAGGGAACAAAAAGCATTAGAAGTTTTTTCTAAATTTTAACTTTTCTGAAATTTATTAATGAAACTTTGTCATTTTCAATTCAGACTCCAGATTACTGAGATTCTAAAAATGCTGGAGGTCTTTAAAATTCTTTTTTTAGAAAAATAAAAAATATAATAATTTCCTAAATTTTTTCACCTCTTTTTCTTCTTTTACTGTACCTTTTAAAAAATATGATTCATAAATCCTCGAATTATCTTTTATCATTAAATTTAAAAATAAAAAAAGTCAAAAAATTTCATTCATCGGAAGGAAGTCAAAAAACAGCAGCAACTTACTTACTCTTTGATCATCAAGAAAAAAATCTTTGTCCTTTAAATGGCATAATTTATTACCTTTCTCCAATTTTCAGCAGTTTTCTAAAGGGACTTATTATTTCGCCTAAATAAAAAACATTAAAAATTTTTATTATTAGTCACAACGAACCAACTAAAAATGGAGTGAACTTTCCTTCATCTATCTTTGTTGAAGCCTTAATAAAGTTGCCATAGCTTTAAAAAAATAGGCCTTAAAACTTCAGTCCTCAAACTTCTTTCCCCAGAAATGCAATCACTAAATATCTGTCAGCAAAGATACAATCTCCAAAAACGCGATCCTTAAAAATCTATCCTCAAAAATCATATCCCCAAATATCTATCCCCAAAAATGGCGCCGTCCTCCTTCCCATTTTTTGTTTTATTATAAACGCATCCGCCAAATAAATGTATATGTGATCCAGAAAATCGCCATCAAACAAAATGAGTCATAGACACTTTTGTAAATAATGAATGTCCTTTAATCAATAAGAAACAAAAAAGGACATTGAAAAGACATCGCCCAATCCTTCTCTCTGCATTCATTCTTCTGATCATTGCTTATACGACTGCCAAAAATATGCTGTTCAATCGCCAATCTTCTCAATATTCAACTATTCTCGGACATCATCTCAATGTTCCAATAACCTCGCAAAAGCTATGAAGCCTAATCGCTGCTCTTCCCACTTCCTAACAATCCTCATTCGCGCAAAACTAAAGAAGCTTTTTCTTCCCCTTATCTTGCTATCAAATAATATGTACACAGAATATGAATATTTATAAAAAACAAAGGCAAATAATAAACATGTTTATAGTAAAACAAAAAAACAATAACAATAGTGAGCAACTTCAGAGTATTAAAGATAACTTCATCTTCCCAAAAACAGCAACACCACGCCATCGGAGAACACCGGAATTAATTATTTTGAGTGCATTCTCTTGAGTAATGGCCGAAGCCTTGACAATTGTAGCACTTGACGTTTTGCATGTTACGAGGTTCGCTGCAATCACGAGAGATATGATCACCAGAGCCACAGTTGAAGCAGTTACGACCACCACCGCCGCCACCACCACTAGAACGTTGGAAGCCACCAGAGCTATTGCCTTCTTCAGTACATTCACGAGCGAAATGACCTGAAAAATGAGAAGATACATAAACATAATTAGCTTTAAAAGAATGCAAACTTACCAGGCTTGTTGCATTTGTAGCAGACGTTGCCACCATCACCACCGCTTCTTCCACCTCCGAATCCACCACCACGATTACCACCATAGCTGCCACCACCAGTGGAATTAGGGCATTCACGAGAGAAGTGACCTTCTTCATTACATTTGAAACATCCTCGACCACCAGACATGATTGTAGAGATACGCGACGATATGCTCGAAGAACTGAAAAGAATGAAAAAAATTAGTAAGGAAAATATTAGAAAGGCATAAACAATTTCAATATATTTCACGCGATTTGATGGAAAAAATAAACGCAACTTAGAAAAAATGGGAAGGAAAAAGATAGTGATGAAAGTGAAGGAAAACAGCTGAAAACTAAAAAAGCTATGATGGCAACAAAAAAAAGGCGAAAGAGAGAGCAGCCATACAGTATCCCAACGTTGCATGGGATTTGCCGCGAGTTCAAAGTATGGACAAAAATTTGCGTTGTTTGAAGTTCAAATTTTTTTGTTGTTGCTTTTTTTGTTGGAGAAAAAAACAGCTAAAAGCTTCTATTTATTTCTGTGGTGAAAGAAAAAGGATTCATCAAGAAAGTGACAGAAAATGTGGGAATAATAATAATAATAAGCGCAGTTATTTTATTTTTGTTTGTAAGAGCTTTATTGGCTTGGCTTATTTGACTTTTGTTTGGCTTAGATCTTGATAAAACACAATTAAAAGGCAATTTACAGAATTTTCACCACAAAAAAAGTCCAAAAACAATGAGAGAGTTAAGAAAAATATTTTTATTAAATACTAATTAGAATATTAATATTATTACATACATAAAAAACAAAAGAAAAGATACGAAGTTGCATACAAATTCAATCTCCAATCATTTTCGCTTCTTTTTCTTTTTGGAAGGTTTTTCAATGATGACAACTTTGCTTTCGGTGGCGGATGCTTCTTTTGATGGACCATTTGATTTTGAATTTGATCGCTTTTCTTCTGAATTGTTTGGCGTTGAATTTGTGTTAACGCGTTTGACATTGTTGAAACAATCGGAATTCATTTCATTTGCGGCTTCGATAGCCTTGGCTGGATACCCAAAAGCATTTCGTTCTTCGATGGTTGAGTTACGCCTCCAAAATGGCAATTCACGACTAAAAAATAAATATATTTAGTTGAAGTTGTTACAATAAAACAGATAAATATACCGAAATATTGCAAGAGCATGACGTCGAACATCATCAGTGTGATTGAGTGAGAAGCCAACAACGAGCAATAAAGCCATGGAATATTTCTGAATATGATCTTCGTCGACAGGGATGGAATGACCAAATTCGAGAGCGAAACATGTTAATCGGACGTATTCAGGAGTGTCACGTTGTTGAAGGAATGCCCGAGTTGGTTTTGACAATTTGAAAGCTCTTCCATCCTTATCAAGTTTGAGACCATGTTCTTTGAGCTGTTCGATAGCCTTTTCTCTGAAAAAAGAAAAGAGATAAAGCCGTTATTGAATCCAGAAAGATAAACATACACAAGCTGATTGATGGTGATAAAGACGTCACCGATGAAGTTACAAAGGAGCGAAATTTCAACGCTGAGAAGCTTCTTCTTTGGATCAGGTTTGTAATCCCTAAAAAATAATGTTGGCTTTAATCTTGTAATAATAAAAAATTACTTTGCCAATGATTCAGCCATTTTCTTTCCAATCAAGCCACTTCTTGCCATGGATTTATAATGAGCTTCGTATGCCGTATTCTTGTTGAGGGATCTTTGAGATTCAACACTATCCTTGAATCGACCACGCATTCTGCTACCAGAGCTTCCAGATGTTGTTCTAAAAGGATGTACCCATCGATTTTGTTGTTGTTTGAGCTTTTTTGGAGCTTCATGTTCGACAATAGGTTCTTTTGATTCTGTAATAACAGGAGCAGATAGAAAAGGCGGTGGAGGTTGTTCGGTGGCTTCCGTAGTTTCCTTTCTTGGCTTAGATTCAGTTGGTTTGATTTCCTTTGGAACTATCTTTGGATCTTCGTTTGCTGCTTTAGGATGAGGAGCACAGAACTTCTTCGTTTCTTCCACTTTTGGAGTTTGTTTCACTTCTTTCTTTGCTAGTTGAACTTTTGCAACTTCTTTGACTTTTTCAGGAGCTTCTTCCTTGACAGACTTAATAATGACCACTTCTTTCAAATCATGATTCAAAGCTTGCTTCTTCTTCATGTTTGCTTTTTTCTTGTAGCATACGACAGCACTAAAATGTTTGATTTTATTAGACGCATATATAAAGAAAACATACACAACGATGATAATAATAAGGATGACCACAACAGGAACAACGATGCAGACAATCAAAGTAGTTGATCCATTTGTAGCTGAAGTTTCAGTTGACGATGAGAGAATGGAAGATGATGACGAAGTTGTTGTTGTAGAAGGAATCGGTGGAACATAGATCTTTGCATTGAGGATAGTAATTGGACATGATTGCGAAACTTCACGAACATCGATTGTTATAACGTTATCTTTATCGAAAACAGGATCACAGCTAGCAACACCTTGAATTTCACAAAATGATGCATAACGATAGTTCATTCGAATGTGAGGACATGGTTTAATACCAGCTTTGAGTTCATTGTGATTTCCTGTAAACATTATATTGTTTTGATGAGCTTCAATTTGAAATCCACAAGTGTTTGATTGAGATTGACAAAGTTTTCCAGCTTGTGTACTATATCTTGAAGTCGACGAATTATAACAAAACAAAGTCCTGAAAAATACGATAAAAGATACAAAGATATAAAATAAAAATACTTACTTTCCCATGCAATGCTCTAAATCAACAATATGAACATCCAAATGACCTTCAGTGAGAACCAATTGAACAATTCCAGGAGATACAAGTTTCACATCATTTCCTATTTCTTCAACGATATGAGAATCAGCATCAACCATGAGTTCATTTGAATCATTTGATGAGAGAACAAATTGAGAATTCACGATGATGATGACGAAGAAGAAAAACAAGAACGATGAAACACCCATTTTTCTTTCTTTCTTTCGATGACAACTGATTGCAAAAGTTTCAAAAAGTTTCAAATGAATGAATTTGAGCTTTTATATTTGATTATACTAAATTTTGCAGCATCTTTGAAAACACGAATCAAAATTTGAATAAAATAAAAATGAATGAAACATAAAAAGTTTTGATTGAACGAAAAAATCCAGACAAAATGAGTTTGGATGGTGAAGGAGCTCCACGAGGCGTGGATAAATTACTTCCAATGATTATTGAAAATGTATGTAAACCCCCGACCTTACAAAGCGGGAAGAAATCAGGTCGCTCTCAGGTAAACTACATGCAGCAGCCAACAGAAAACAGGTGTCCTTCTCAACAGCAAAATTGTTTTTGTTTTTATATTTCTTCACCATTGAGTGCTGCTAGTAAACAACATTTTGTTGTAATATCAACAAAATTGCGAGAAATAAAAAAAATCATAAATTTCGGTTAGCAGATCGGGCGTTCTCATTCCTAAAACAGCCGCACCCCTCGCTTCGCTCGGGGTGCGGCGGGATTTACAGAATTTTCACCACATAAAAAAAGTCCAAAAACAATGAGAGAGTTAAGAAAAATATTTTTATTAAATACTAATTAGAATATTAATATTATTACATACATAAAAAACAAAAGAAAAGATACGAAGTTGCATACAAATTCAATCTCCAATCATTTTCGCTTCTTTTTCTTTTTGGAAGGTTTTTCAATGATGACAACTTTGCTTTCGGTGGCGGATGCTTCTTTTGATGGACCATTTGATTTTGAATTTGATCGCTTTTCTTCTGAATTGTTTGGCGTTGAATTTGTGTTAACGCGTTTGACATTGTTGAAACAATCGGAATTCATTTCATTTGCGGCTTCGATAGCCTTGGCTGGATACCCAAAAGCATTTCGTTCTTCGATGGTTGAGTTACGCCTCCAAAATGGCAATTCACGACTAAAAAATAAATATATTTAGTTGAAGTTGTTACAATAAAACAGATAAATATACCGAAATATTGCAAGAGCATGACGTCGAACATCATCAGTGTGATTGAGTGAGAAGCCAACAACGAGCAATAAAGCCATGGAATATTTCTGAATATGATCTTCGTCGACAGGGATGGAATGACCAAATTCGAGAGCGAAACATGTTAATCGGACGTATTCAGGAGTGTCACGTTGTTGAAGGAATGCCCGAGTTGGTTTTGACAATTTGAAAGCTCTTCCATCCTTATCAAGTTTGAGACCATGTTCTTTGAGCTGTTCGATAGCCTTTTCTCTGAAAAAAGAAAAGAGATAAAGCCGTTATTGAATCCAGAAAGATAAACATACACAAGCTGATTGATGGTGATAAAGACGTCACCGATGAAGTTACAAAGGAGCGAAATTTCAACGCTGAGAAGCTTCTTCTTTGGATCAGGTTTGTAATCCCTAAAAAATAATGTTGGCTTTAATCTTGTAATAATAAAAAATTACTTTGCCAATGATTCAGCCATTTTCTTTCCAATCAAGCCACTTCTTGCCATGGATTTATAATGAGCTTCGTATGCCGTATTCTTGTTGAGGGATCTTTGAGATTCAACACTATCCTTGAATCGACCACGCATTCTGCTACCAGAGCTTCCAGATGTTGTTCTAAAAGGATGTACCCATCGATTTTGTTGTTGTTTGAGCTTTTTTGGAGCTTCATGTTCGACAATAGGTTCTTTTGATTCTGTAATAACAGGAGCAGATAGAAAAGGCGGTGGAGGTTGTTCGGTGGCTTCCGTAGTTTCCTTTCTTGGCTTAGATTCAGTTGGTTTGATTTCCTTTGGAACTATCTTTGGATCTTCGTTTGCTGCTTTAGGATGAGGAGCACAGAACTTCTTCGTTTCTTCCACTTTTGGAGTTTGTTTCACTTCTTTCTTTGCTAGTTGAACTTTTGCAACTTCTTTGACTTTTTCAGGAGCTTCTTCCTTGACAGACTTAATAATGACAACTTCTTTCAAATCATGATTCAAAGCTTGCTTCTTCTTCATGTTTGCTTTTTTCTTGTAGCATACGACAGCACTAAAATGTTTGATTTTATTAGACGCATATATAAAGAAAACATACACAACGATGATAATAATAAGGATGACCACAACAGGAACAACGATGCAGACAATCAAAGTAGTTGATCCATTTGTAGCTGAAGTTTCAGTTGACGATGAGAGAATGGAAGATGATGACGAAGTTGTTGTTGTAGAAGGAATCGGTGGAACATAGATCTTTGCATTGAGGATAGTAATTGGACATGATTGCGAAACTTCACGAACATCGATTGTTATAACGTTATCTTTATCGAAAACAGGATCACAGCTAGCAACACCTTGAATTTCACAAAATGATGCATAACGATAGTTCATTCGAATGTGAGGACATGGTTTAATACCAGCTTTGAGTTCATTGTTACCATTTGTAAATTTGACATCGACATCATTGGCTTCAATTTGAAATCCACAAGTGTTTGATTGAGATTGACAAAGTTTTCCAGCTTGTGTACTATATCCTGAAGTCGAAGAATTGTAGCAAAACAAAGTCCTGAAAAATGAGGTAAAAGATTAATACACAAACGTAAAAAGAGGAAGTACAAACTTTCCAATACACTGATGAATATCAAGAACATGAACATCCAAATGACCTTCAGTGAGAACCAATTGAACAATTCCAGGAGATACAAGTTTCACATCATTTCCTATTTCTTCAACGATATGAGAATCAGCATCAACCATGAGTTCATTTGAATCATTTGATGAGAGAACAA
This sequence comes from Panagrolaimus kolymaensis, assembly GCA_028622995.1. Taxonomy (NCBI): domain Eukaryota; kingdom Metazoa; phylum Nematoda; class Chromadorea; order Rhabditida; family Panagrolaimidae; genus Panagrolaimus; species Panagrolaimus kolymaensis. Next base: position 1,687,919 of record JAJQJQ010000052.1, on the reverse strand, counting down.
ATTGAGAATTCACGATGATGATGACGAAGAAGAAAAACAAGAACGATGAAACACCCATTTTTCTTTCTTTCTTTCGATGACAACTGATTGCAAAAGTTTCAAAAAGTTTCAAATGAATGAATTTGAGCTTTTATATTTGATTATACTAAATTTTGCAGCATCTTTGAAAACACGAATCAAAATTTGAATAAAATAAAAATGAATGAAACATAAAAAGTTTTGATTGAACGAAAAAATCCAGACAAAATGAGTTTGGATGGTGAAGGAGCTCCACGAGGCGTGGATAAATTACTTCCAATGATTATTGAAAATGTATGTAAACCCCCGACCTTACAAAGCGGGAAGAAATCAGGTCGCTCTCAGGTAAACTACATGCAGCAGCCAACAGAAAACAGGTGTCCTTCTCAACAGCAAAATTGTTTTTGTTTTTATATTTCTTCACCATTGAGTGCTGCTAGTAAACAACATTTTGTTGTAATATCAACAAAATTGCGAGAAATAAAAAAAATCATAAATTTCGGTTAGCAGATCGGGCGTTCTCATTCCTAAAACAGCCGCACCCCTCGCTTCGCTCGGGGTGCGGCGGGATTTACAGAATTTTCACCACATAAAAAAAGTCCAAAAACAATGAGAGAGTTAAGAAAAATATTTTTATTAAATACTAATTAGAATATTAATATTATTACATACATAAAAAACAAAAGAAAAGATACGAAGTTGCATACAAATTCAATCTCCAATCATTTTCGCTTCTTTTTCTTTTTGGAAGGTTTTTCAATGATGACAACTTTGCTTTCGGTGGCGGATGCTTCTTTTGATGGACCATTTGATTTTGAATTTGATCGCTTTTCTTCTGAATTGTTTGGCGTTGAATTTGTGTTAACGCGTTTGACATTGTTGAAACAATCGGAATTCATTTCATTTGCGGCTTCGATAGCCTTGGCTGGATACCCAAAAGCATTTCGTTCTTCGATGGTTGAGTTACGCCTCCAAAATGGCAATTCACGACTAAAAAATAAATATATTTAGTTGAAGTTGTTACAATAAAACAGATAAATATACCGAAATATTGCAAGAGCATGACGTCGAACATCATCAGTGTGATTGAGTGAGAAGCCAACAACGAGCAATAAAGCCATGGAATATTTCTGAATATGATCTTCGTCGACAGGGATGGAATGACCAAATTCGAGAGCGAAACATGTTAATCGGACGTATTCAGGAGTGTCACGTTGTTGAAGGAATGCCCGAGTTGGTTTTGACAATTTGAAAGCTCTTCCATCCTTATCAAGTTTGAGACCATGTTCTTTGAGCTGTTCGATAGCCTTTTCTCTGAAAAAAGAAAAGAGATAAAGCCGTTATTGAATCCAGAAAGATAAACATACACAAGCTGATTGATGGTGATAAAGACGTCACCGATGAAGTTACAAAGGAGCGAAATTTCAACGCTGAGAAGCTTCTTCTTTGGATCAGGTTTGTAATCCCTAAAAAATAATGTTGGCTTTAATCTTGTAATAATAAAAAATTACTTTGCCAATGATTCAGCCATTTTCTTTCCAATCAAGCCACTTCTTGCCATGGATTTATAATGAGCTTCGTATGCCGTATTCTTGTTGAGGGATCTTTGAGATTCAACACTATCCTTGAATCGACCACGCATTCTGCTACCAGAGCTTCCAGATGTTGTTCTAAAAGGATGTACCCATCGATTTTGTTGTTGTTTGAGCTTTTTTGGAGCTTCATGTTCGACAATAGGTTCTTTTGATTCTGTAATAACAGGAGCAGATAGAAAAGGCGGTGGAGGTTGTTCGGTGGCTTCCGTAGTTTCCTTTCTTGGCTTAGATTCAGTTGGTTTGATTTCCTTTGGAACTATCTTTGGATCTTCGTTTGCTGCTTTAGGATGAGGAGCACAGAACTTCTTCGTTTCTTCCACTTTTGGAGTTTGTTTCACTTCTTTCTTTGCTAGTTGAACTTTTGCAACTTCTTTGACTTTTTCAGGAGCTTCTTCCTTGACAGACTTAATAATGACCACTTCTTTCAAATCATGATTCAAAGCTTGCTTCTTCTTCATGTTTGCTTTTTTCTTGTAGCATACGACAGCACTAAAATGTTTGATTTTATTAGACGCATATATAAAGAAAACATACACAACGATGATAATAATAAGGATGACCACAACAGGAACAACGATGCAGACAATCAAAGTAGTTGATCCATTTGTAGCTGAAGTTTCAGTTGACGATGAGAGAATGGAAGATGATGACGAAGTTGTTGTTGTAGAAGGAATCGGTGGAACATAGATCTTTGCATTGAGGATAGTAATTGGACATGATTGCGAAACTTCACGAACATCGATTGTTATAACGTTATCTTTATCGAAAACAGGATCACAGCTAGCAACACCTTGAATTTCACAAAATGATGCATAACGATAGTTCATTCGAATGTGAGGACATGGTTTAATACCAGCTTTGAGTTCATTGTGATTTCCTGTAAACATTATATTGTTTTGATGAGCTTCAATTTGAAATCCACAAGTGTTTGATTGAGATTGACAAAGTTTTCCAGCTTGTGTACTATATCCTGAAGTCGAAGAATTGTAGCAAAACAAAGTCCTGAAAAATGAGGTAAAAGATTAATACACAAACGTAAAAAGAGGAAGTACAAACTTTCCAATACACTGATGAATATCAAGAACATGAACATCCAAATGACCTTCAGTGAGAACCAATTGAACAATTCCAGGAGATACAAGTTTCACATCATTTCCTATTTCTTCAACGATATGAGAATCAGCATCAACCATGAGTTCATTTGAATCATTTGATGAGAGAACAAATTGAGAATTCACGATGATGATGACGAAGAAGAAAAACAAGAACGATGAAACACCCATTTTTCTTTCTTTCTTTCGATGACAACTGATTGCAAAAGTTTCAAAAAGTTTCAAATGAATGAATTTGAGCTTTTATATTTGATTATACTAAATTTTGCAGCATCTTTGAAAACACGAATCAAAATTTGAATAAAATAAAAATGAATGAAACATAAAAAGTTTTGATTGAACGAGAAAATTGGCAAACGTGAATTTTCCCGCGTTTTTTTTCCTTCTGCGTGAGAATCAGACTCTCTCTCTCTCTCAACTGTGCATGCATACTATTCGACGGTAAAAAATTCAAATGTTTAGTTTAAAAAATGGTTGTTATGTATGGATGTAATTATTTATCAAAACTTTAATCGTACTTTTTTGTGATTGGTAAAATTTAAAAGCGATGTCGTTTCCTATTTTAGCTTTATGGCTTTCCACATCCAATATCAACTTATAGCACTTCTAAAAAAAATAAAAAAGTTTTGTAAAAAAGTCAACACAACATTAAGGTTGTGCAAGAATTGCATTAAAAGCAATTACTTGAAGTCTTTAGGTTATGATAGTTAAAGAAATAAAATCAAAAATCAAAATTGTAAATAAATGTCACAACAGCATTAAGGCTGTTAGCTAAGCTTTGCTAATGCAATAACTTAGTTTAATGACATTGGAAATAAATAAAATTCAACTTAAAAAAAAACACATTAAAGCGAGATCTTTAAGATTGAATTTTTATGGTTTTATTATTTTTGGATGTTTCGGCCCTGAACCCTAAACATCCTAATTATAAAAGTAAATTTGTATTTTACATTTGTTTGAAAAGGAAACCTGCATCGTTGGGCCTCATCAGTAGAGTTCGATGGTCTAAGGTTTGAAATAAAATTATAATAAAATTAAAGAGTTTAGTTGAGCGATGATGAAAGTTGAAAAAAAGGGAAAAAGAAATTAGAGAAAAAATAAATTTTTTGAAGATTGAAAAAAGGAAGTGGTTATTTTTGGCTTTATATGCATAAGAGCAATAATATTTTATCGTTGTTGTTTTGAAGCAATGTTTAGTATCATCCAATAATTGTTAGAATTCTAAAGCTAATTCAAGAAATGCCACAGAAGCGACCAATTGAAGGTGATATTAATGGTGATGAAGGAATGCATTCAGGAGCCAAAAAGCCTAATTTGGACTTGCAGGTATGTTTTATAATTTATATAATTTTCTCATCTTTTTACTTTTTGTTTTTTAGGATCAAATTGATAAATTGTCTTCAGTTGTTAATGTATTGGCTCCCGTTGTTCATCGATTGGATGCAGATAATTCAAAAGAATTTTTGATGATTTACAATGTTGATTTTGCACTTACAAACAATAGAAAGGATAATCGTAAATTATTGCTCAATGGCGTGTTTGAATTACTGGATCATATTTTGGATAAAAATTATTCATCAACCGCTGTTGGATCTCCAGAATATCTTGGTAAAACTGAAAAGAAATTCATTAAAGTTAAACTTGGTTCGCTATTGGTTAATAATGTTATGGATTCACTTCATCGCCTGAAAACGTTCAAGCCAAAGCTGTTTAAAGTTAATGGTCGAATTGATGTTCAACGATGTTTATCAAATAGTTCAATGAAGAAACGGAAGATTGGATTAATTATCAAGCAAGAATTGATCGCTATGTTCAAGGATATGCTGCATCAAAAGAAGATTAATGCTGTACCTTTTGTTCTGCTTAAAGGTAATACAATTAAAGTAGGAGCTGATGAACCTAAAACTTTTGATATTGTTAAAGATTTTTATTCAGATATTGCTAATTGTAAATTTTAACTTTTGTTTAATGCATTTTATCTTGTTTTGTATATTTTGTCTTTGTAAGTAATATTCAAATAAACTTATGTAACTTTTTGTATTTCTTATTTGTTCAGTTAAATGAAGTTAAAGTATTTGTGTTTGTTTAGAACTTTATTCTTGTGTTTTTTGATTGTTTCTTTATGGTAATTATTGCGTATCAGTAGGTTTTCTAGATTTTCATAGGCGTTTTTAAAGTTATGTTTATTGCTTGAAACTCTCGCTGTTCTTAATGTTTCTCCCTCGATTATGTTATGTTTATAAACTGTAGGAATATTTGAGCGATAATTTGAGTATCTAAGCACGTCAAAGGTGTTTTTCGTTCGTGTCCATACAAAATTGAAATATTTTTGTGAAGATACCATAAAAAATTTGCATATTTAGTTTAAAAAGGCAGGGAAAAGGTCTATTTTTTATTTTATTTACAGATTGTTTCTTAAATGATGTTGGAAAACCCATTTTTCACGCTCATGCCAATACTTTCTTTGGTTCATGGATGCGAGATGCATATCCTCGAACTGGGGCTGATTCCATGAAACGATGGATAACCACTCATTTTCAAGGAAATACTATTCTTGAATATTTAACTGAAGCGGATTTACGAAGAGAAAATATTCATAAAACGTAAACAACAAACTTTGTTTTATAAATGTAAACTTTTTTTGATTTATTTTTTTAGTCACAAATTACCATATTTATTTGATGGAAAAAATAAACGCAACTTAGAAAAAATGGGAAGGAAAAAGATAGTGATGAAAGTGAAGGAAAACAGCTGAAAACTAAAAAAGCTATGATGTCAACAAAAAAAAGGCGAAAGAGAGAGCAGCCATACAGTATCCCAACGTTGCATGGGATTTGCCGCGAGTTCAAAGTATGGACAAAAATTTGCGTTGTTTGAAGTTCAAATTTTTTTGTTGTTGCTTTTTTTGTTGGAGAAAAAAACAGCTAAAAGCTTCTATTTATTTCTGTGGTGAAAGAAAAAGGATTCATCAAGAAAGTGACAGAAAATGTGGGAATAATAATAATAATAAGCGCAGTTATTTTATTTTTGTTTGTAAGAGCTTTATTGGCTTGGCTTATTTGACTTTTGTTTGGCTTAGATCTTGATAAAACACAATTAAAAGGCAATTTACAGAATTTTCACCACAAAAAAAGTCCAAAAACAATGAGAGAGTTAAGAAAAATATTTTTATTAAATACTAATTAGAATATTAATATTATTACATACATAAAAAACAAAAGAAAAGATACGAAGTTGCATACAAATTCAATCTCTAATCATTTTCGCTTCTTTTTCTTTTTGGAAGGTTTTTCAATGATGACTATTTTGCTTTCGGTGGCGGCTGCTTCTTTTGATGGACCATTTGATTTTGAATTTGATCGCTTTTCTTCTGAATTGTTTGGCGTTGAATTTGTGTTAACGCGTTTGACATTGTTGAAACAATCGGAATTCATTTCATTTGCGGCTTCGATAGCCTTGGCTGGATACCCAAAAGCATTTCGTTCTTCGATGGTTGAGTTACGCCTCCAAAATGGCAATTCACGACTAAAAAATAAATATATTTAGTTGAAGTTGTTACAATAAAACAGATAAATATACCGAAATATTGCAAGAGCATGACGTCGAACATCATCAGTGTGATTGAGTGAGAAGCCAACAACGAGCAATAAAGCCATGGAATATTTCTGAATATGATCTTCGTCGACAGGGATGGAATGACCAAATTCGAGAGCGAAACATGTTAATCGGACGTATTCAGGAGTGTCACGTTGTTGAAGGAATGCCCGAGTTGGTTTTGACAATTTGAAAGCTCTTCCATCCTTATCAAGTTTGAGACCATGTTCTTTGAGCTGTTCGATAGCCTTTTCTCTGAAAAAAGAAAAGAGATAAAGCCGTTATTGAATCCAGAAAGATAAACATACACAAGCTGATTGATGGTGATAAAGACGTCACCGATGAAGTTACAAAGGAGCGAAATTTCAACGCTGAGAAGCTTCTTCTTTGGATCAGGTTTGTAATCCCTAAAAAATAATGTTGGCTTTAATCTTGTAATAATAAAAAATTACTTTGCCAATGATTCAGCCATTTTCTTTCCAATCAAGCCACTTCTTGCCATGGATTTATAATGAGCTTCGTATGCCGTATTCTTGTTGAGGGATCTTTGAGATTCAACACTATCCTTGAATCGACCACGCATTCTGCTACCAGAGCTTCCAGATGTTGTTCTAAAAGGATGTACCCATCGATTTTGTTGTTGTTTGAGCTTTTTTGGAGCTTCATGTTCGACAATAGGTTCTTTTGATTCTGTAATAACAGGAGCAGATAGAAAAGGCGGTGGAGGTTGTTCGGTGGCTTCCGTAGTTTCCTTTCTTGGCTTAGATTCAGTTGGTTTGATTTCCTTTGGAACTATCTTTGGATCTTCGTTTGCTGCTTTAGGATGAGGAGCACAGAACTTCTTCGTTTCTTCCACTTTTGGAGTTTGTTTCACTTCTTTCTTTGCTAGTTGAACTTTTGCAACTTCTTTGACTTTTTCAGGAGCTTCTTCCTTGACAGACTTAATAATGACCACTTCTTTCAAATCATGATTCAAAGCTTGCTTCTTCTTCATGTTTGCTTTTTTCTTGTAGCATACGACAGCACTAAAATGTTTGATTTTATTAGACGCATATATAAAGAAAACATACACAACGATGATAATAATAAGGATGACCACAACAGGAACAACGATGCAGACAATCAAAGTAGTTGATCCATTTGTAGCTGAAGTTTCAGTTGACGATGAGAGAATGGAAGATGATGACGAAGTTGTTGTTGTAGAAGGAATCGGTGGAACATAGATCTTTGCATTGAGGATAGTAATTGGACATGATTGCGAAACTTCACGAACATCGATTGTTATAACGTTATCTTTATCGAAAGCAGGATCACAGCTAGCAACACCTTGAATTTCACAAAATGATGCATAACGATAGTTCATTCGAATGTGAGGACATGGTTTAATACCAGCTTTGAGTTCATTGTGATTTCCTGTAAACATTATATTGTTTTGATGAGCTTCAATTTGAAATCCACAAGTGTTTGATTGAGATTGACAAAGTTTTCCAGCTTGTGTACTATATCTTGAAGTCGACGAATTATAACAAAACAAAGTCCTGAAAAATACGATAAAAGATACAAAGATATAAAATAAAAATACTTACTTTCCCATGCAATGCTCTAAATCAACAATATGAACATCCAAATGACCTTCAGTGAGAACCAATTGAACAATTCCAGGAGATACAAGTTTCACATCATTTCCTATTTCTTCAACGATATGAGAATCAGCATCAACCATGAGTTCATTTGAATCATTTGATGAGAGAACAAATTGAGAATTCACGATGATGATGACGAAGAAGAAAAACAAGAACGATGAAACACCCATTTTTCTTTCTTTCTTTCGATGACAACTGATTGCAAAAGTTTCAAAAAGTTTCAAATGAATGAATTTGAGCTTTTATATTTGATTATACTAAATTTTGCAGCATCTTTGAAAACACGAATCAAAATTTGAATAAAATAAAAATGAATGAAACATAAAAAGTTTTGATTGAACGAAAAAATCCAGACAAAATGAGTTTGGATGGTGAAGGAGCTCCACGAGGCGTGGATAAATTACTTCCAATGATTATTGAAAATGTATGTAAACCCCCGACCTTACAAAGCGGGAAGAAATCAGGTCGCTCTCAGGTAAACTACATGCAGCAGCCAACAGAAAACAGGTGTCCTTCTCAACAGCAAAATTGTTTTTGTTTTTATATTTCTTCACCATTGAGTGCTGCTAGTAAACAACATTTTGTTGTAATATCAACAAAATTGCGAGAAATAAAAAAAATCATAAATTTCGGTTAGCAGATCGGGCGTTCTCATTCCTAAAACAGCCGCACCCCTCGCTTCGCTCGGGGTGCGGCGGGATTTACAGAATTTTCACCACATAAAAAAAGTCCAAAAACAATGAGAGAGTTAAGAAAAATATTTTTATTAAATACTAATTAGAATATTAATATTATTACATACATAAAAAACAAAAGAAAAGATACGAAGTTGCATACAAATTCAATCTCCAATCATTTTCGCTTCTTTTTCTTTTTGGAAGGTTTTTCAATGATGACAACTTTGCTTTCGGTGGCGGATGCTTCTTTTGATGGACCATTTGATTTTGAATTTGATCGCTTTTCTTCTGAATTGTTTGGCGTTGAATTTGTGTTAACGCGTTTGACATTGTTGAAACAATCGGAATTCATTTCATTTGCGGCTTCGATAGCCTTGGCTGGATACCCAAAAGCATTTCGTTCTTCGATGGTTGAGTTACGCCTCCAAAATGGCAATTCACGACTAAAAAATAAATATATTTAGTTGAAGTTGTTACAATAAAACAGATAAATATACCGAAATATTGCAAGAGCATGACGTCGAACATCATCAGTGTGATTGAGTGAGAAGCCAACAACGAGCAATAAAGCCATGGAATATTTCTGAATATGATCTTCGTCGACAGGGATGGAATGACCAAATTCGAGAGCGAAACATGTTAATCGGACGTATTCAGGAGTGTCACGTTGTTGAAGGAATGCCCGAGTTGGTTTTGACAATTTGAAAGCTCTTCCATCCTTATCAAGTTTGAGACCATGTTCTTTGAGCTGTTCGATAGCCTTTTCTCTGAAAAAAGAAAAGAGATAAAGCCGTTATTGAATCCAGAAAGATAAACATACACAAGCTGATTGATGGTGATAAAGACGTCACCGATGAAGTTACAAAGGAGCGAAATTTCAACGCTGAGAAGCTTCTTCTTTGGATCAGGTTTGTAATCCCTAAAAAATAATGTTGGCTTTAATCTTGTAATAATAAAAAATTACTTTGCCAATGATTCAGCCATTTTCTTTCCAATCAAGCCACTTCTTGCCATGGATTTATAATGAGCTTCGTATGCCGTATTCTTGTTGAGGGATCTTTGAGATTCAACACTATCCTTGAATCGACCACGCATTCTGCTACCAGAGCTTCCAGATGTTGTTCTAAAAGGATGTACCCATCGATTTTGTTGTTGTTTGAGCTTTTTTGGAGCTTCATGTTCGACAATAGGTTCTTTTGATTCTGTAATAACAGGAGCAGATAGAAAAGGCGGTGGAGGTTGTTCGGTGGCTTCCGTAGTTTCCTTTCTTGGCTTAGATTCAGTTGGTTTGATTTCCTTTGGAACTATCTTTGGATCTTCGTTTGCTGCTTTAGGATGAGGAGCACAGAACTTCTTCGTTTCTTCCACTTTTGGAGTTTGTTTCACTTCTTTCTTTGCTAGTTGAACTTTTGCAACTTCTTTGACTTTTTCAGGAGCTTCTTCCTTGACAGACTTAATAATGACCACTTCTTTCAAATCATGATTCAAAGCTTGCTTCTTCTTCATGTTTGCTTTTTTCTTGTAGCATACGACAGCACTAAAATGTTTGATTTTATTAGACGCATATATAAAGAAAACATACACAACGATGATAATAATAAGGATGACCACAACAGGAACAACGATGCAGACAATCAAAGTAGTTGATCCATTTGTAGCTGAAGTTTCAGTTGACGATGAGAGAATGGAAGATGATGACGAAGTTGTTATTGTAGAAGGAATCGGTGGAACATAGATCTTTGCATTGAGGATAGTAATTGGACATGATTGCGAAACTTCACGAACATCGATTGTTATAACGTTATCTTTATCGAAAACAGGATCACAGCTAGCAACACCTTGAATTTCACAAAATGATGCATAACGATAGTTCATTCGAATGTGAGGACATGGTTTAATACCAGCTTTGAGTTCATTGTTACCATTTGTAAATTTGACATCGACATCATTGGCTTCAATTTGAAATCCACAAGTGTTTGATTGAGATTGACAAAGTTTTCCAGCTTGTGTACTATATCCTGAAGTCGAAGAATTGTAGCAAAACAAAGTCCTGAAAAATGAGGTAAAAGATTAATACACAAACGTAAAAAGAGGAAGTACAAACTTTCCAATACACTGATGAATATCAAGAACATGAACATCCAAATGACCTTCAGTGAGAACCAATTGAACAATTCCAGGAGATACAAGTTTCACATCATTTCCTATTTCTTCAACGATATGAGAATCAGCATCAACCATGAGTTCATTTGAATCATTTGATGAGAGAACAAATTGAGAATTCACGATGATGATGACGAAGAAGAAAAACAAGAACGATGAAACACCCATTTTTCTTTCTTTCTTTCGATGACAACTGATTGCAAAAGTTTCAAAAAGTTTCAAATGAATGAATTTGAGCTTTTATATTTGATTATACTAAATTTTGCAGCATCTTTGAAAACACGAATCAAAATTTGAATAAAATAAAAATGAATGAAACATAAAAAGTTTTGATTGAACGAAAAAATCCAGACAAAATGAGTTTGGATGGTGAAGGAGCTCCACGAGGCGTGGATAAATTACTTCCAATGATTATTGAAAATGTATGTAAACCCCCGACCTTACAAAGCGGGAAGAAATCAGGTCGCTCTCAGGTAAACTACATGCAGCAGCCAACAGAAAACAGGTGTCCTTCTCAACAGCAAAATTGTTTTTGTTTTTATATTTCTTCACCATTGAGTGCTGCTAGTAAACAACATTTTGTTGTAATATCAACAAAATTGCGAGAAATAAAAAAAATCATAAATTTCGGTTAGCAGATCGGGCGTTCTCATTCCTAAAACAGCCGCACCCCTCGCTTCGCTCGGGGTGCGGCGGGATTTACAGAATTTTCACCACATAAAAAAAGTCCAAAAACAATGAGAGAGTTAAGAAAAATATTTTTATTAAATACTAATTAGAATATTAATATTATTACATACATAAAAAACAAAAGAAAAGATACGAAGTTGCATACAAATTCAATCTCCAATCATTTTCGCTTCTTTTTCTTTTTGGAAGGTTTTTCAATGATGACAACTTTGCTTTCGGTGGCGGATGCTTCTTTTGATGGACCATTTGATTTTGAATTTGATCGCTTTTCTTCTGAATTGTTTGGCGTTGAATTTGTGTTAACGCGTTTGACATTGTTGAAACAATCGGAATTCATTTCATTTGCGGCTTCGATAGCCTTGGCTGGATACCCAAAAGCATTTCGTTCTTCGATGGTTGAGTTACGCCTCCAAAATGGCAATTCACGACTAAAAAATAAATATATTTAGTTGAAGTTGTTACAATAAAACAGATAAATATACCGAAATATTGCAAGAGCATGACGTCGAACATCATCAGTGTGATTGAGTGAGAAGCCAACAACGAGCAATAAAGCCATGGAATATTTCTGAATATGATCTTCGTCGACAGGGATGGAATGACCAAATTCGAGAGCGAAACATGTTAATCGGACGTATTCAGGAGTGTCACGTTGTTGAAGGAATGCCCGAGTTGGTTTTGACAATTTGAAAGCTCTTCCATCCTTATCAAGTTTGAGACCATGTTCTTTGAGCTGTTCGATAGCCTTTTCTCTGAAAAAAGAAAAGAGATAAAGCCGTTATTGAATCCAGAAAGATAAACATACACAAGCTGATTGATGGTGATAAAGACGTCACCGATGAAGTTACAAAGGAGCGAAATTTCAACGCTGAGAAGCTTCTTCTTTGGATCAGGTTTGTAATCCCTAAAAAATAATGTTGGCTTTAATCTTGTAATAATAAAAAATTACTTTGCCAATGATTCAGCCATTTTCTTTCCAATCAAGCCACTTCTTGCCATGGATTTATAATGAGCTTCGTATGCCGTATTCTTGTTGAGGGATCTTTGAGATTCAACACTATCCTTGAATCGACCACGCATTCTGCTACCAGAGCTTCCAGATGTTGTTCTAAAAGGATGTACCCATCGATTTTGTTGTTGTTTGAGCTTTTTTGGAGCTTCATGTTCGACAATAGGTTCTTTTGATTCTGTAATAACAGGAGCAGATAGAAAAGGCGGTGGAGGTTGTTCGGTGGCTTCCGTAGTTTCCTTTCTTGGCTTAGATTCAGTTGGTTTGATTTCCTTTGGAACTATCTTTGGATCTTCGTTTGCTGCTTTAGGATGAGGAGCACAGAACTTCTTCGTTTCTTCCACTTTTGGAGTTTGTTTCACTTCTTTCTTTGCTAGTTGAACTTTTGCAACTTCTTTGACTTTTTCAGGAGCTTCTTCCTTGACAGACTTAATAATGACCACTTCTTTCAAATCATGATTCAAAGCTTGCTTCTTCTTCATGTTTGCTTTTTTCTTGTAGCATACGACAGCACTAAAATGTTTGATTTTATTAGACGCATATATAAAGAAAACATACACAACGATGATAATAATAAGGATGACCACAACAGGAACAACGATGCAGACAATCAAAGTAGTTGATCCATTTGTAGCTGAAGTTTCAGTTGACGATGAGAGAATGGAAGATGATGACGAAGTTGTTGTTGTAGAAGGAATCGGTGGAACATAGATCTTTGCATTGAGGATAGTAATTGGACATGATTGCGAAACTTCACGAACATCGATTGTTATAACGTTATCTTTATCGAAAACAGGATCACAGCTAGCAACACCTTGAATTTCACAAAATGATGCATAACGATAGTTCATTCGAATGTGAGGACATGGTTTAATACCAGCTTTGAGTTCATTGTTACCATTTGTAAATTTGACATCGACATCATTGGCTTCAATTTGAAATCCACAAGTGTTTGATTGAGATTGACAAAGTTTTCCAGCTTGTGTACTATATCCTGAAGTCGAAGAATTGTAGCAAAACAAAGTCCTGAAAAATGAGGTAAAAGATTAATACACAAACGTAAAAAGAGGAAGTACAAACTTTCCAATACACTGATGAATATCAAGAACATGAACATCCAAATGACCTTCAGTGAGAACCAATTGAACAATTCCAGGAGATACAAGTTTCACATCATTTCCTATTTCTTCAACGATATGAGAATCAGCATCAACCATGAGTTCATTTGAATCATTTGATGAGAGAACAAATTGAGAATTCACGATGATGATGACGAAGAAGAAAAACAAGAACGATGAAACACCCATTTTTCTTTCTTTCTTTCGATGACAACTGATTGCAAAAGTTTCAAAAAGTTTCAAATGAATGAATTTGAGCTTTTATATTTGATTATACTAAATTTTGCAGCATCTTTGAAAACACGAATCAAAATTTGAATAAAATAAAAATGAATGAAACATAAAAAGTTTTGATTGAACGAAAAAATCCAGACAAAATGAGTTTGGATGGTGAAGGAGCTCCACGAGGCGTGGATAAATTACTTCCAATGATTATTGAAAATGTATGTAAACCCCCGACCTTACAAAGCGGGAAGAAATCAGGTCGCTCTCAGGTAAACTACATGCAGCAGCCAACAGAAAACAGGTGTCCTTCTCAACAGCAAAATTGTTTTTGTTTTTATATTTCTTCACCATTGAGTGCTGCTAGTAAACAACATTTTGTTGTAATATCAACAAAATTGCGAGAAATAAAAAAAATCATAAATTTCGGTTAGCAGATCGGGCGTTCTCATTCCTAAAACAGCCGCACCCCTCGCTTCGCTCGGGGTGCGGCGGGATTTACAGAATTTTCACCACATAAAAAAAGTCCAAAAACAATGAGAGAGTTAAGAAAAATATTTTTATTAAATACTAATTAGAATATTAATATTATTACATACATAAAAAACAAAAGAAAAGATACGAAGTTGCATACAAATTCAATCTCCAATCATTTTCGCTTCTTTTTCTTTTTGGAAGGTTTTTCAATGATGACAACTTTGCTTTCGGTGGCGGATGCTTCTTTTGATGGACCATTTGATTTTGAATTTGATCGCTTTTCTTCTGAATTGTTTGGCGTTGAATTTGTGTTAACGCGTTTGACATTGTTGAAACAATCGGAATTCATTTCATTTGCGGCTTCGATAGCCTTGGCTGGATACCCAAAAGCATTTCGTTCTTCGATGGTTGAGTTACGCCTCCAAAATGGCAATTCACGACTAAAAAATAAATATATTTAGTTGAAGTTGTTACAATAAAACAGATAAATATACCGAAATATTGCAAGAGCATGACGTCGAACATCATCAGTGTGATTGAGTGAGAAGCCAACAACGAGCAATAAAGCCATGGAATATTTCTGAATATGATCTTCGTCGACAGGGATGGAATGACCAAATTCGAGAGCGAAACATGTTAATCGGACGTATTCAGGAGTGTCACGTTGTTGAAGGAATGCCCGAGTTGGTTTTGACAATTTGAAAGCTCTTCCATCCTTATCAAGTTTGAGACCATGTTCTTTGAGCTGTTCGATAGCCTTTTCTCTGAAAAAAGAAAAGAGATAAAGCCGTTATTGAATCCAGAAAGATAAACATACACAAGCTGATTGATGGTGATAAAGACGTCACCGATGAAGTTACAAAGGAGCGAAATTTCAACGCTGAGAAGCTTCTTCTTTGGATCAGGTTTGTAATCCCTAAAAAATAATGTTGGCTTTAATCTTGTAATAATAAAAAATTACTTTGCCAATGATTCAGCCATTTTCTTTCCAATCAAGCCACTTCTTGCCATGGATTTATAATGAGCTTCGTATGCCGTATTCTTGTTGAGGGATCTTTGAGATTCAACACTATCCTTGAATCGACCACGCATTCTGCTACCAGAGCTTCCAGATGTTGTTCTAAAAGGATGTACCCATCGATTTTGTTGTTGTTTGAGCTTTTTTGGAGCTTCATGTTCGACAATAGGTTCTTTTGATTCTGTAATAACAGGAGCAGATAGAAAAGGCGGTGGAGGTTGTTCGGTGGCTTCCGTAGTTTCCTTTCTTGGCTTAGATTCAGTTGGTTTGATTTCCTTTGGAACTATCTTTGGATCTTCGTTTGCTGCTTTAGGATGAGGAGCACAGAACTTCTTCGTTTCTTCCACTTTTGGAGTTTGTTTCACTTCTTTCTTTGCTAGTTGAACTTTTGCAACTTCTTTGACTTTTTCAGGAGCTTCTTCCTTGACAGACTTAATAATGACCACTTCTTTCAAATCATGATTCAAAGCTTGCTTCTTCTTCATGTTTGCTTTTTTCTTGTAGCATACGACAGCACTAAAATGTTTGATTTTATTAGACGCATATATAAAGAAAACATACACAACGATGATAATAATAAGGATGACCACAACAGGAACAACGATGCAGACAATCAAAGTAGTTGATCCATTTGTAGCTGAAGTTTCAGTTGACGATGAGAGAATGGAAGATGATGACGAAGTTGTTGTTGTAGAAGGAATCGGTGGAACATAGATCTTTGCATTGAGGATAGTAATTGGACATGATTGCGAAACTTCACGAACATCGATTGTTATAACGTTATCTTTATCGAAAACAGGATCACAGCTAGCAACACCTTGAATTTCACAAAATGATGCATAACGATAGTTCATTCGAATGTGAGGACATGGTTTAATACCAGCTTTGAGTTCATTGTTACCATTTGTAAATTTGACATCGACATCATTGGCTTCAATTTGAAATCCACAAGTGTTTGATTGAGATTGACAAAGTTTTCCAGCTTGTGTACTATATCCTGAAGTCGAAGAATTGTAGCAAAACAAAGTCCTGAAAAATGAGGTAAAAGATTAATACACAAACGTAAAAAGAGGAAGTACAAACTTTCCAATACACTGATGAATATCAAGAACATGAACATCCAAATGACCTTCAGTGAGAACCAATTGAACAATTCCAGGAGATACAAGTTTCACATCATTTCCTATTTCTTCAACGATATGAGAATCAGCATCAACCATGAGTTCATTTGAATCATTTGATGAGAGAACAAATTGAGAATTCACGATGATGATGACGAAGAAGAAAAACAAGAACGATGAAACACACATTTTTCTTTCTTTCTTTCGATGACAACTGATTGCAAAAGTTTCAAAAAGTTTCAAATGAATGAATTTGAGCTTTTATATTTGATTATACTAAATTTTGCAGCATCTTTGAAAACACGAATCAAAATTTGAATAAAATAAAAATGAATGAAACATAAAAAGTTTTGATTGAACGAGAAAATTGGCAAACGTGAATTTTCCCGCGTTTTTTTTCCTTCTGCGTGAGAATCAGACTCTCTCTCTCTCTCAACTGTGCATGCATACTATTCGACGGTAAAAAATTCAAATGTTTAGTTTAAAAAATGGTTGTTATGTATGGATGTAATTATTTATCAAAACTTTAATCGTACTTTTTTGTGATTGGTAAAATTTAAAAGCGATGTCGTTTCCTATTTTAGCTTTATGGCTTTCCACATCCAATATCAACTTATAGCACTTCTAAAAAAAATAAAAAAGTTTTGTAAAAAAGTCAACACAACATTAAGGTTGTGCAAGAATTGCATTAAAAGCAATTACTTGAAGTCTTTAGGTTATGATAGTTAAAGAAATAAAATCAAAAATCAAAATTGTAAATAAATGTCACAACAGCATTAAGGCTGTTAGCTAAGCTTTGCTAATGCAATAACTTAGTTTAATGACATTGGAAATAAATAAAATTCAACTTAAAAAAAAACACATTAAAGCGAGATCTTTAAGATTGAATTTTTATGGTTTTATTATTTTTGGATGTTTCGGCCCTGAACCCTAAACATCCTAATTATAAAAGTAAATTTGTATTTTACATTTGTTTGAAAAGGAAACCTGCATCGTTGGGCCTCATCAGTAGAGTTCGATGGTCTAAGGTTTGAAATAAAATTATAATAAAATTAAAGAGTTTAGTTGAGCGATGATGAAAGTTGAAAAAAAGGGAAAAAGAAATTAGAGAAAAAATAAATTTTTTGAAGATTGAAAAAAGGAAGTGGTTATTTTTGGCTTTATATGCATAAGAGCAATAATATTTTATCGTTGTTGTTTTGAAGCAATGTTTAGTATCATCCAATAATTGTTAGAATTCTAAAGCTAATTCAAGAAATGCCACAGAAGCGACCAATTGAAGGTGATATTAATGGTGATGAAGGAATGCATTCAGGAGCCAAAAAGCCTAATTTGGACTTGCAGGTATGTTTTATAATTTATATAATTTTCTCATCTTTTTACTTTTTGTTTTTTAGGATCAAATTGATAAATTGTCTTCAGTTGTTAATGTATTGGCTCCCGTTGTTCATCGATTGGATGCAGATAATTCAAAAGAATTTTTGATGATTTACAATGTTGATTTTGCACTTACAAACAATAGAAAGGATAATCGTAAATTATTGCTCAATGGCGTGTTTGAATTACTGGATCATATTTTGGATAAAAATTATTCATCAACCGCTGTTGGATCTCCAGAATATCTTGGTAAAACTGAAAAGAAATTCATTAAAGTTAAACTTGGTTCGCTATTGGTTAATAATGTTATGGATTCACTTCATCGCCTGAAAACGTTCAAGCCAAAGCTGTTTAAAGTTAATGGTCGAATTGATGTTCAACGATGTTTATCAAATAGTTCAATGAAGAAACGGAAGATTGGATTAATTATCAAGCAAGAATTGATCGCTATGTTCAAGGATATGCTGCATCAAAAGAAGATTAATGCTGTACCTTTTGTTCTGCTTAAAGGTAATACAATTAAAGTAGGAGCTGATGAACCTAAAACTTTTGATATTGTTAAAGATTTTTATTCAGATATTGCTAATTGTAAATTTTAACTTTTGTTTAATGCATTTTATCTTGTTTTGTATATTTTGTCTTTGTAAGTAATATTCAAATAAACTTATGTAACTTTTTGTATTTCTTATTTGTTCAGTTAAATGAAGTTAAAGTATTTGTGTTTGTTTAGAACTTTATTCTTGTGTTTTTTGATTGTTTCTTTATGGTAATTATTGCGTATCAGTAGGTTTTCTAGATTTTCATAGGCGTTTTTAAAGTTATGTTTATTGCTTGAAACTCTCGCTGTTCTTAATGTTTCTCCCTCGATTATGTTATGTTTATAAACTGTAGGAATATTTGAGCGATAATTTGAGTATCTAAGCACGTCAAAGGTGTTTTTCGTTCGTGTCCATACAAAATTGAAATATTTTTGTGAAGATACCATAAAAAATTTGCATATTTAGTTTAAAAAGGCAGGGAAAAGGTCTATTTTTTATTTTATTTACAGATTGTTTCTTAAATGATGTTGGAAAACCCATTTTTCACGCTCATGCCAATACTTTCTTTGGTTCATGGATGCGAGATGCATATCCTCGAACTGGGGCTGATTCCATGAAACGATGGATAACCACTCATTTTCAAGGAAATACTATTCTTGAATATTTAACTGAAGCGGATTTACGAAGAGAAAATATTCATAAAACGTAAACAACAAACTTTGTTTTATAAATGTAAACTTTTTTTGATTTATTTTTTTAGTCACAAATTACCATATTTATTTGATGGAAAAAATAAACGCAACTTAGAAAAAATGGGAAGGAAAAAGATAGTGATGAAAGTGAAGGAAAACAGCTGAAAACTAAAAAAGCTATGATGTCAACAAAAAAAAGGCGAAAGAGAGAGCAGCCATACAGTATCCCAACGTTGCATGGGATTTGCCGCGAGTTCAAAGTATGGACAAAAATTTGCGTTGTTTGAAGTTCAAATTTTTTTGTTGTTGCTTTTTTTGTTGGAGAAAAAAACAGCTAAAAGCTTCTATTTATTTCTGTGGTGAAAGAAAAAGGATTCATCAAGAAAGTGACAGAAAATGTGGGAATAATAATAATAATAAGCGCAGTTATTTTATTTTTGTTTGTAAGAGCTTTATTGGCTTGGCTTATTTGACTTTTGTTTGGCTTAGATCTTGATAAAACACAATTAAAAGGCAATTTACAGAATTTTCACCACAAAAAAAGTCCAAAAACAATGAGAGTTAAGAAAAATATTTTTATTAAATACTAATTAGAATATTAATATTATTACATACATAAAAAACAAAAGAAAAGATACGAAG
Source organism: Panagrolaimus kolymaensis (assembly GCA_028622995.1). Taxonomy (NCBI): domain Eukaryota; kingdom Metazoa; phylum Nematoda; class Chromadorea; order Rhabditida; family Panagrolaimidae; genus Panagrolaimus; species Panagrolaimus kolymaensis. Next base: position 1,668,212 of record JAJQJQ010000052.1, on the reverse strand, counting down.
TTGCATACAAATTCAATCTCTAATCATTTTCGCTTCTTTTTCTTTTTGGAAGGTTTTTCAATGATGACTATTTTGCTTTCGGTGGCGGCTGCTTCTTTTGATGGACCATTTGATTTTGAATTTGATCGCTTTTCTTCTGAATTGTTTGGCGTTGAATTTGTGTTAACGCGTTTGACATTGTTGAAACAATCGGAATTCATTTCATTTGCGGCTTCGATAGCCTTGGCTGGATACCCAAAAGCATTTCGTTCTTCGATGGTTGAGTTACGCCTCCAAAATGGCAATTCACGACTAAAAAATAAATATATTTAGTTGAAGTTGTTACAATAAAACAGATAAATATACCGAAATATTGCAAGAGCATGACGTCGAACATCATCAGTGTGATTGAGTGAGAAGCCAACAACGAGCAACAAAGCCATGGAATATTTCTGAATATGATCTTCGTCGACAGGGATGGAATGACCAAATTCGAGAGCGAAACATGTTAATCGGATGTATTCAGGAGTGTCACGTTGTTGAAGGAATGCCCGATTTGGTTTTGACAATTTGAAAGCTCTTCCATCCTTATCAAGTTTGAGACCATGTTCTTTGAGCTGTTCGATTGCCTTTTCTCTGAAAAAAGAAAAGAGATAAAGCCGTTATTGAATCCAGAAAGATAAACATACACAAGCTGATTGATGGTGATAAAGACGTCACCGATGAAGTTACAAAGGAGCGAAATTTCAATGCTGAGAAGCTTCTTCTTTGGATCAGGTTTGTAATCCCTAAAAAATAATGTTGGCTTTAATCTTGTAATAATAAAAAATTACTTTGCCAATGATTCAGCCATTTTCTTTCCAATCAAGCCATTTCTTGCCATGGATTTATAATGAGCTTCGTATGCCGTATTCTTGTTGAGGGATCTTTGAGATTCAACACTATCCTTGAATCGACCACGCATTCTGCTACCAGAGCTTCCAGATGTTGTTCTAAAAGGATGTACCCATCGATTTTGTTGTTGTTTGAGCTTTTTTGGAGCTTCATGTTCGACAATAGGTTCTTTTGATTCTGTAATAACAGGAGCAGATAGAAAAGGCGGTGGAGGTTGTTCGGTGGCTTCCGTAGTTTCCTTTCTTGGCTTAGATTCAGTTGGTTTGATTTCCTTTGGAACTATCTTTGGATCTTCGTTTGCTGCTTTAGGATGAGGAGCACAGAACTTCTTCGTTTCTTCCACTTTTGGAGTTTGTTTCACTTCTTTCTTTGCTAGTTGAACTTTTGCAACTTCTTTGACTTTTTCAGGAGCTTCTTCCTTGACAGACTTAATAATGACCACTTCTTTCAAATCATGATTCAAAGCTTGCTTCTTCTTCATGTTTGCTTTTTTCTTGTAGCATACGACAGCACTAAAATGTTTGATTTTATTAGACGCATATATAAAGAAAACATACACAACGATGATAATAATAAGGATGACCACAACAGGAACAACGATGCAGACAATCAAAGTAGTTGATCCATTTGTAGCTGAAGTTTCAGTTGACGATGAGAGAATGGAAGATGATGACGAAGTTGTTGTTGTAGAAGGAATCGGTGGAACATAGATCTTTGCATTGAGGATAGTAATTGGACATGATTGCGAAACTTCACGAACATCGATTGTTATAACGTTATCTTTATCGAAAGCAGGATCACAGCTAGCAACACCTTGAATTTCACAAAATGATGCATAACGATAGTTCATTCGAATGTGAGGACATGGTTTAATACCAGCTTTGAGTTCATCGTTACCATTTGTAAATTTGACTTTGGTTTTCTTAGCTTCAATTTGAAATCCACAAATGTTTGATTGAGATTGACAAAGTTCTCCAGCTTGTTCACTATATCCTGAAGTCGACGAATTGTAGCAAAACAAAGTCCTGAAAAATGAGGTAAAAGATTAATACACAAACGTAAAAAGAGGAAGTACAAACTTTCCAATACACTGATGAATATCAAGAACATGAACATCCAAATGACCTTCAGTGAGAACCAATTGAACAATTCCAGGAGATACAAGTTTCACATCATTTCCTATTTCTTCAACGATATGAGAATCAGCATCAACCATGAGTTCATTTGAATCATTTGATGAGAGAACAAATTGAGAATTCACGATGATGATGACGAAGAAGAAAAACAAGAACGATGAAACACGCATTTTTCTTTCTTTCTTTCGATGACAACTGATTGCAAAAGTTTCAAAAAGTTTCAAATGAATGAATTTGAGCTTTTATATTTGATCATACTAAATTTTGCAGCATCTTTGAAAACACGAATCAAAATTTGAATAAAATAAAAATGAATGAAACATAAAAAGTTTTGATTGAACGAGAAAATTGGCAAACGTGAATTTTCCCGCGTTTTTTTTCCTTCTGCGTGAGAATCAGACTCTCTCTCTCTCTCAACTGTGCATGCATACTATTCGACGGTAAAAAATTCAAATGTTTAGTTTAAAAAATGGTTGTTATGTATGGATGTAATTATTTATCAAAACTTTAATCGTACTTTTTTGTGATTGGTAAAATTTAAAAGCGATGTCGTTTCCTATTTTAGCTTTATGGCTTTCCACATCCAATATCAACTTATAGCACTTCTAAATTTTAAGATGACAAACATTTTTAACAAATTTCTTCTTTTTTTTTATCTTTCATTTATTGCTTTGTAGCTAGCTGTGTTTTATTAATGCGGGAGGGAGGGATTAAAATAAAGAAAGATAAAGTTATCAAAAATATTTATTATCCTTTTTAAACGACTTTTTTTTCTGCTTCGATCATTTCCTTCTTTTTTTTTGGAGGCTAATTTTTTGATTGCTTTCTTTTTTGATATTTTTTTTGATAAATATCAAATTACAAAAGTTGAAACAAAAAAAATGTTTGAGAAAAGCATAAAAATAAACAAAATACAAAATCAAAAGTGCTGGAAGCTATAAAATCAAATAATAATAAACACTTTTTTTTTATATATTTTTGCTTTCAATGTGAACAACAAAAAATGGAGGATGATATAAAATTTGTTATAAAAAAATTAGGTTTAAGTCAAATAATATTATTTTGTCTTACTTTATTAGCGATTTTGGATATAAATTTAAGAATAAATTTATTTGATGAAGAATGTAAAAATTTAAAAGATGGGATTTTTGAGGATGGAAATTTTGAGCAACGTGTCAAACGAGATGGAAGAGGAGAAGGAGATTCATCAAGATTTACAACTCCCATAATTCCCATATTACCTGTAAATGCAAGTAAAACGGATATGTGGGTTCATTCGTTAAGTAAAATTCAGGTAATAAGAAAAAAATAATTTTGTTTAAGAAAGAAACTTTTCAAAATATTCTAAGATTTTTTTTCTTCGATTTGTTTGTCCATATTTTTTTTTCTGAGGACACAACTTAAAATTTGTAGGAACTTATTTTTAGATGAATGAATTATTAGGAAAATGTTTGGAAATTCATGAATATTGTGGTGATGCATCTGGAACTCTTCGAGGCAAACCAGGTCTACAAGGTCCTGCTGGACCTTCAGGAAATCCAGGGCTTCGAGGTACTCCAGGAAAAACAGGATTAATGGGAATTCCTGGACATCCAGGTCCTATTGGACCTCCGGGTATGCCTGGTCGAGATGCTGTAAGTTCAAATTTTTTTTAAACAACTCTCGCTTTCGAAAATAGAAAAATTTAAATTATTTTTTAGATTTGTCCAAAATGTCCGATAGCAGATAATTTTGTTACACAAAACCCACAAAATTGTCCAAGAATTGAAGAAATGAAATGTCCAGCCAAAATGAGTTTGGATGGTGAAGGAGCTCCACGAGGCGTGGATAAATTACTTCCAATGATTATTGAAAATGTATGTAAACCAACAACAACTCTTTTTTTTATCTGTCTACCAAAACAAAAAAAAATTTTACTTTCGCAACTAATAAAATTTTTTGTTTATTGGTTTTAGATGCTTGAAAATGAAACTAAAATAGATGCATGTGTTCGAATTTGTATAACAAATTTTACTTTTGCTGAAGATGAAGAAGAAATTATTACTACCACCGAGCAAGCATATATTGAAGGGGCAACAGCTCGTAAGTTTATTTTTTCGTTCGTGTCCATACAAAATTGAAATATTTTTGTGAAGATACCATAAAAAATTTGCATATTTAGTTTAAAAAGGCAGGGAAAAAGGTCTATTTTTTATTTTATTTACAGATTGTTTCTTAAATGATGTTGGAAAACCCATTTTTCACGCTCATGCCAATACTTTCTTTGGTTCATGGATGCGAGATGCATATCCTCGAACTGGGGCTGATTCCATGAAACGATGGATAACCACTCATTTTCAAGGAAATACTATTCTTGAATATTTAACTGAAGCGGATTTACGAAGAGAAAATATTCATAAAACGTAAACAACAAACTTTGTTTTATAAATGTAAACTTTTTTTGATTTATTTTTTTAGTCACAAATTACCATATTTATTTGATGGAACAAATTCCGTGTTTTTTAATGGTTCATTTTATTTTCATCGAGCTGGCACACCCAAAATTGGCAGATATGAATTATATTCAAAAAAATATTCTGAAGTTGTTATTGAAAATGCCGCACATCGAGGAGATGATGTAAGAAAAAAAACTTATTGCTTTAAAATAATAATATTTTTTTCATAAAAATTCTAAAAATATTTTCTAAACAAATTCTAAATTTCAGTATTTATTCAACAAATCCATGAATTATTTTGATATAGCTGTGGATGAAAATGCTTTATGGATAATTTATCATTATCAAAATCAACCATATTTATCCGCTTCCAAATTGGATATAGGAAATTTAACCATTTATGAAACATGGAATTTAACTATGATAAATCACACCGAAGTTTCAAATGGTTTTGTAGTTTGTGGAGTTTTATATTTGGTTAAATCAAGCAAAGAATTAAAGTCAGAAATCACGATGGCATTTGATTTTTATCGTTCACGTTATCGTAAACCAAATATTAAATGGGTTAATTTATATCGAAATGCTAATATGATGTCATATAATCCATTTGATAAAAGAATATATGTTTATGATCATGGATATTTGCTAACTATGCCTGCACGAATTAGTTGGAGAGCAAGATAAACCCAAAAACAAAAACTTGTTCGAAATTACTAAATTTTTCTTTGACAATTCTTTAATTTTATTTTTTGATATGAAAAAATTTATTTGGCTTTTGCTTTTTATTTTTTGCATTCATAATTAAATTTTTATAACTTTGAGAAAATTAATAATAAAGAAATTGTTTAAAGTCCTTTGTTATAATAAAGAATGGAAGAAGTTGTAGATTTTTGAATGGATTCCTCGAGTTTGGTGGTTTCAATCTAAAAAAAAATTAAAGTTTATTATTTAATCGTTCAAGAAATTTTGAGAAAAACTAAAATCTTTTTTTTTTCTTAGATAAAAATATGAAAAATAATAGCAGTCAAGAAAAGTAAAATCTTACTTTGGATATTTGTGGAAAAAGTGCCAAAGCCACTGGCAAAGATAATCCAAAACTAATGGTACAAACTATTGCATTTACAAATAAATGTCGAACTGCACTTTTTTGAACAAATTTTAATCTAAAAACATTCCATTTTTATAAAATTCAAAAATATAAATAAAATTTACTTTTCAAGGAAAGGCATAATGCATGGTGGCGCAAGTAGTAAAGGCACAGGTAAAAATGCTCGGGTCAAAGCTGTATCAATTACCGCCCGTTTAGCTGCCACTTTAGAAGTCCCTATTTTAATTCCATTTTCATCATAAACATCGATGCCCGTTTCAAGTTCGGGTGCACGCATGCATAAAACATTTAAAGTGCTTGCAAGAGATGTGGCAGGTAAAGGAACAAATCGTTGAATGATAAGTTTTCGAGTTGGTGAAAGTCCTCCACTTCGTTTTATAAAATATGTTAAACCCGTGGAAATACTTAACGCAGCGGTCACAGCCGCTGCATAAGCTTTAATATAAATTGATAAAGGTTGAGGCTAAAAAACAAAAATAAAAATTATTAATATTTAAACCTTAAACTTTTGGTTTAAAAGAAAAAAATCGCCGCTCGCAACGGAAAATTTTAGAATTGCGTTAGATTTATAAAATAAAACAGCAAAGAATTTTTTGAATTCATGACCGAAAAGTTTTTTAATTCCGAAGAAATTTTAATTTTATATTATTAAATTAAGAATACACTTACATTTGTTGCATTTCGATTAGCATAATTTACGCAAGCATTATGAGATTGATTCATCCATTGCCAAAAAATTAATGTAGGCCATGATGGATTTGGTAATAACATGCCTGTGACTGTGATCCATCCAAATGGAACATATCCAGACATTCGAAATGGGGCCAATACTTTTTGCCCTGTATCTGGATGAAATATGGCTTGCTTTAATTTTTGTGCTTCCCATAAATCTCGATTTGTAGTTCCTGGAGGAATATGTCCGGCTTGGAAGGAATTAAGTAAAGAAATGGCATGCTTTACTTTTTTCTGAAAAAAATAAATAAACAAAGTTAGAAATTTAAACTATTGAAATTTTTTGTTGTTTAGAGTCTCGTTTATAAATTTCCATAAAAAATTTAAATATGAAATTTTAAATATTCGCTTTAAAATTTTTTCGATCACGTAGGAAGCTTTTTTTTATTTATTATAAAACCAACCTCTGAAGCCACTAAAGTTCTTGGATCAATGACATCCAAATAATGTAAATATCTTCCCAAAAATGTATCCGTTGGAAATCTTGGAGCATTTGGAACAAAAGTAGGATATTTAGGAAATCCAAATATTGTTTCTGAACTCATCTCTCAATTATTTTTCTAACCACCTAATCTCTAGCTTTTTTCAATTAAAAATAAAATCCATGAAAAAAAATACACTTATTTAATTTTTTGTTTCTTCTTTGATATAATTTTTTTCCACCACTTGCTTTCTTCTTTTCTTTTTTTAACAGCCGCCGCCGATGTTGTTTTTGTTTTACTTTTGCTTTTTTCTCTCTCTCTATTTTTTTTTTTTATTGTTTCGTTCGTTTAACGATAAACAAAGAAAAAAGGCAATGAAAGAAAGAAAGCAAAAAAAAAAAGAGGAAATAAACGTTAAAGGGTGAAAGATAGGGGAAAAACGAAAAAAAAATAAAGACAAATTATTGCAACAACCAATTTTATTTTTTTGAGACGTGTGATAGATAAAAAAAATAAAATGGATGTAATCGATTAAAAATGGGAGAGAAAAAAAAAGAAAGGTTGAGGCTAATTTAAAAAAAGTTGGCGCGCTTTACTAAAAAGAAATTTTAAACATTTTTTGAAGCTTATGTTAGCTGCTTTAAAAGTGGCCTCAACTAAAGTCAAAGTTTAATTTGTCCAAAAAATCTTTCATGCTAACCAAGAGTGTGTATTTATTAAATACAAATTTAATTTATAAAACGTTTAATGACGATTCAAGTTAAATTTTTTCCTCATAAACAAAAAATTATCATTTTTTAATTATTAGAAATTAAAGCTCAAAACAAAGGAAAACGGCAATCATCAAAACGAAATTAATTATATTTAAATTTGCCGCTCCTGTTGGTTTTGGTGGAGCGAAAAATGTGGTTGATTCCATCTTTGATCCATTTAAAAATGTTGCACAAAGCTAAAAATAATTTTAATTTTTTTTAAAAATAAAATAAAATTAATTTTATGGAAAATGTTTTAGCTTACTTCAAGTGCACTTGGAAGGGGTTTATAAATTTCTGAACGTTTTGCAAAATTATCTACGCTACAATCAGCTTTACAATCAGGAATTTCCAATTCTTCTTGTGAATGATTTGTAGTATTCGATTCCAATGGGAAATAAACAATCTAAAAAAAACATAGTTTTTTATTTATAAAAGCCACCAAAAGAAAAATTCTATAATTTCTGTGGTTTTTGCTTCAATACTCTACTTACTTTAACATAATTATTTAAATCATCCTTTTGCCAAAGTTCCACGGCGACGGCTTCAGAATAATGAAAATATCCATCTTCATTCAAACTTTTATGAGTCAAACCCAAAGTTGAAAACAGTGCTGTGATAGTTGTGTCATGCTAAAAAACGGTTGCATTGACGACATTGCTCCTTTAACCTAAGTTTTTTTTAACTCACAGCAGAAAAAGCATAATATTTAAGATTATTAAAAAATGAACAAAACTTTTGTTCACTATTTTTCAAACACTCTAATTTTTGTTGCATGTGTCCAATGATGGACCAAAGTAAACTGCCTCCCCGAATTATAGGGAATTCAATAGAAAAATTATGTCCGTTCAAAGGTTGCAAATTTAAACCATTTCGCCATTCTTCAACAATATCATTTATTTCAGTCATATTTCCAAACATTTCTTCATCTATTCCTTTAACCCATTTTTTACCATTAACTTTCTAAAAAAAAAATTACTGTATATATTTTTTATTTTTTAGGCCAAAAAATAAAAGATAAAAACAAACTTCAGCTAAAAGTGCTTCCACGACCATCCATAATTTATCTAAAGTAACATCCATTCCAGTAATTTTGGTTAATTTATCTAATAAATCTTTATGTTGTTTAGTTAAATCTGCATATTCTGGAGTTTTTGTGATGATTAAATTCCATAATTCTATTTGCCTTTCACAAATTTTATCAGGATTTAGGGTGTAATCATAGAAATCGCTGATGGTATGAATTGGAATTGGAACATAGCCTTGGCCTGTAAATTTTATGTATTTTTTTGCTATTTTTGTTTTTCGAATTATAAAATTTACCCATATTATCTTTTGGCCAATCTGTACTGTTTGGATAACTAAACCCTGCTTCATTTGCAGCTCCAGGATACATTGAAAGTAAATTAGAAATGGCAGAAATCATGGTTCGATTTACATCTATAAAACAAACATTCATATCCATGGTCGCTTTTCCAACGTTTTCTTACCCGTGGAACGAACATAAATTTCATTACTTCGATAACTATTATTCAAAAGTTTATAACCTCCGTCACCACTTCCATCAACATATCGATCTCTCATCTTTTTTCCCAAATCCATATGTTGCTGCATTCCAAGTTCCGTTAATTGTCCAAAACCTTGATGCCAATCTTTTTCTTGATTTGGATCTTTGATAAATGTTTGAATGGGAGTTCGATCACCATTTCTCCAAACAACTTGTACGAAAATTAATTTATCATCGGCACAGAATGTCAAAGGCAGGAGACATCCAAGGAATATTCCAAAACTAAGCAACAAATTCATTTTTTTGGATGGAAATATAACTCAATACCACCTTCAAATAAAAACTTTTTCTTTGGAAACAATAAGAATCTTTTGAAAGCAGAAAAAAGGTGTGAAATGAAAAAAATGTTTTAACTTTAAAAATATATATTTGAAATTTTAAGTTTCCTTAAGCTTCTTATAGCAGAGACGTTTATCAGTCAGGGTAAAAGATATTTTTTTCAAAATTTCTTCTTTTTTTTGTCTGTTAATCTTTTGCGTGTTGGAAGGATGTAAAACTTTAAATTGAAATGCGTCAAAAAAAAAGAATGGAACATTGAACTTCAAAAAAATATTTTTTAAGAATCTTTGACATCATTTTTTAATTGTGTATTTAGGAATTGTCAACCATTGCCAACTATGATAGCAAGCAAGTAAAATGTTTGATGTAATGATTAAATTATTAAAATTGTGCGAAATTTTGATCCCAACACTATAAAACTTTTTTTATTTTTTCTACCACTCCAAAGATTTTCTTGACCTCTAAAACTAAACCAAAAAAAAATTATCATTCAGTGCAAAAGTACGCAAACATTATGATTCGAATTAGTGTCAGGCAAAACAAAAAATTCTCTTTTTTTAATTATATCCAACGAATCATTTAAAAATTCTTAACACTTTTTTATTTTTTTACGAAAGAAAAAAGTTAAGTTACACCACAAATTAAAGTTTAAAGTTTACAAAATTAATTATAAATTAAAAAATTGAAACCGAATAAAAAGCAGCAACGACGAATAACAAAATAAAATTCAAGGAATGTAAATTTGCATTACCTCCGGGAGGTGGGGTTCCAGTTGGCACAGTTCCTGTTTCATTAAGAGATGTGTTACAATGCTAAAAATATTAGAATATTTTTTTAATATTAAAAAAATAATTTGGAGGAAGTAATTCTTACTTCGTATGCATTTGGAAGTGGTCGGTAATCAGTTGATCGAGCGGCTAATGAATCAACTGTGCAAATTCCATTACAACTTGGAATATCCACATCAAATTTCAAATGACTAACACTATCAGAGCCCAATGGGAAATAAACAAACTAGAAAAAAATATTATCATAAAAAGTTTTACATCGAAAATTTATTGTTCTGAGACTCTACTTACTTTGACTAAATTAGTTCCATTATCCGTTTGCCATAATTCCACCGCAATGGCTGATGAATAATGCGGATAACCATCTTCATTCCAATTAGTACGAGCTAAACCCAAAGTTGAAAATAATGCTCCTATTGTGGTGTCATGCTATAAAAAAAACCCGCTATTTTTAAATCGAACAATAATTTAAAGAATAAACTCTGGTCTTCTTCTTTTACTTACAGCAGAATAAACATAATATTTTAATCGATCAAAAAATGGACAAAATGTTTGATTACTATTTTTCAAACAAGATAATTTATTTTGCATGTGTCCAATGATGGACCAAAGTAAGCTGCCTCCCCGAATTTTTGGAATTTCAATAGAAAAATTTACTCCATTCATGGGTTCCAATTCTAAAATTTAATATACGGATATTTTAAAAATAAATTTTCTTTAAAAATACAAAATAGAAAATTTCTTAGAGAAAAAGTTTGATTTTAGTGTCTTCGATAGTCTCTGATATAAAAATCTTACGCAATCCATTATTCCAATATTCTACAAGATCATTAGTATCATTAATTTCGTTATACATGTCTTCAGTGATTGTAGGAATCCATGTTTTATTCCATAAACTCTAAAATTAATTTTTTATTTATTTTTTAAGCATTTCTCTAAAAAATAAACAACAAACTTCAATAAAAAGTGCATCAGCAACAACCCATAAATTTTCCAAAGCAATAACGTCTCCGGTAATATTTGTTAATTTATCTAATAAATCTTTTTTCTCTTCGGTTTTATTTATATATTCTGGAGTTTTTTTCACTAAATCCCATAATTCTGCTTGTCGTGGGCATTTCATATCTGGATTAAGGGTGAAATCATAATCATCATTGATGGTGTGAATTGCAATTGGAACAAAACCTTGACCTGAAAATTTTGTAAATGGAAGATGTTGCAAAAATAATTTACAAAAGACAAACCTAAATTATTTTTAGGCCATTCAGGAATATTGGGAAAACTAGAACCCGCTTCTTCTTTCGGGCCTGGAAACATTGCAATCATATTTGACATTGCAGAAATCATGGTTCGATTTACATCTAAAAAAAACATTATTCTGACTTATTTTTTAATAGCCATAATTTGCTTACCCGTGGATCGAACATAGATTTCATGATTTTTATATGTTGAACTTAAAAGTTTGAAGCCCCCATCTTTTCCATCAACGTAACGCTCTCTCAACTTTTTTCCCAAATCCATATGTTGCCGCATTCCAAGTTCCGTTAATTGGCCCCAACCTTGAGGCCAATCATTTTCTTGATTTGGATCATTTGTGAATGTTTCTGTTGGTGAACGATCTCCATGACGCCAAACAGTTTGGACAAAAAGCAATGTATCGGCGGACAAACTTAAACCCAAAAGGCTACCAAAAACTATTCCTAGAAGAAACGTTAGTTTCATATTTTTTTTGGAAGCTTTTAAAGTTTCCAAAAATTACCCTAAAATTAAATTTATTATTATTTATTTACCTTCAAATTTTTTGAACGAAAAAAAAACGTAAAAATGGACTTTAATTTAATTTAATTTTAATTAAAGTTAACTTTTTTTTATGTCTTTATGGAACACGACTACCTTCTTTTTTTCTTTTTTCTCTTCTTCCTTATCAATGAATTCATTTTTTTGTTTTTGGTCTTCTTTGGTCTTTGTCAATTAATGAGAAGGCTAAAATTGGAAGAGAAAAGGATTGGTTGGCTACTTACTTGCTGATGGTCTTAGAATATCATCAAAAAAAAATAATCAAGCTATAAATTATTTTTTACTTTCTCTTTTCCTGAATAAAACGAAATTCCTTCCCTGATTATAGATTGAGCAGGTAATTAGTTCTCAAAATCCTTTTCTTCTTCTTTTTTCTGGAAAATTATACATATTTTTTAGCCACGAAAAATTGAGAAAATGAAAAGGAAAGACAAGTTTTTTTCTATTTAAAAGAAAATGGCATTTTTTTGGTTTTTAAAAATGAGTTTAAAAGTTGGATAACAGTTAAAAGAAAAAAGTTTACTCAGTAAAGACTGTTTTAAAAGATTAATTTTGAATCTTTTTTCGTTTCATTGCAACCCTTGTTTTACAAATAAGAAAACCAATTTTTACCCTTTTTAAAAAATTATCATAAAAGTATTTCTTTATCAAAATTTACTGAACTTTGTATTTTCAAAAACAACTTTGAAACTATTTTATTAAACAATAAATCTCATAAACTTCTTAAAATTTTATAACAAGCACAACATTTTGCAAATTTAATAAATTCTAAAAAGTAAAGCACCAACAACGATGACAAATAAACCAACAATAAAATTCAATGATTTATAACTTTCTGAATTTCCTGTAACCGTTGTAGTTGGTGTTGATATAGTAGTTGGTGATGACACAACAGTATTAGTATTAGATGAAGATGATGAAGCTGAAGGCATATTATTTGGTGAAGTTGTTGTTCCTTCATTTCCAGATGATCCTGATGTCGTAGCAGCTGGAGTTGCTGTTGGAGGAGCTGTTGGAGTGGTTTGGACAGCCAAAGAAGCATTACTGCTTACAATAATTTCAACTGCGCCTAAAACACTATCAGCTCCACCATAAACTCCAAAGAAGCATTGAGCATTAGCGACATATTCAGCTCCAAGTAAACCAGTGACATTAATATTTTTGCAACCATTTGGATCGGGAATTAAACCTGCAAAAAAAATTGATTTAAACATTTATAATACTTTTTTGTTTAATTATTTTAATTTCACTTTGATACTGCCAAATATCAATTTTTTTAAAGAAATATTATTATTAAATTTTGTGGACGAATTTTATAATTTTTCAATAATTATATCGCCGAGACTCAACGTAAAAGTGCCAACTAACCTTCCAAAAACACAACATTGGGTGTTAGATAATCAGTGGTATTTCCAATTTCCCAATCAAGTAGTGGGCTTAAAATTGGATTATCACTTCTTTGAACAGTTTGACTTGGATCAGTTCCATTCAAAATTGCAAAACCAATATTATATTGTAATTTCCAATTTGGTTTTATTGATGAATAACCATCTCGAGCGCTATTGTAAATAAACAAAAAATCTCCGGTATTTAATTTTAATGGACTTGGACCAGATTCTACGAGAGCAGAATCAAAAGATGTATTTCGAGTTTGAATTAAATAATTTGCGGTTTCTGTCCAACCCCATTGGCCTTTAACACCCGTGGCAACTCCGATGCCTCCAACGGGATATGAACTATCACCCCAAAAAAGATAATCTTGTTTTAATCCATTATCAGCTGTGGCAAATAAAGCTGCGCCACTTTTAGACCAATTTCTTGCAGGTAAATCAAAATCACTAAAACGAATCCATGAATTTGGATCAAATGGATTGGCTGAAATTGCAGAAGATAACATAGCATTCGTGCAATTATATGCTGTATAAAATAAATAATATATTCCATTATTTAATGTAACTCGAGGATCTTCAGTTCCACATGCTTCTTTTGGAGGAATTGCAGTTAAAGAATTGGAAGTTGTTGGGGTTGCAGAAACTTTGCCATCATTAGAAAAAGTTATGGTCGAAACAGCTAAATTAGATGGTCCAACTTCAAATGGAATACTATCATTTTTTAAATTTTGACATCTCACAACCAATCCAACTTGATTATCTTTAGTAAATATGGCTGCATTATAATTATATTTCCAATATGAACCTTTGGCTTTGGAAACAATTGGATCATTGGAAAGTCGTTGAGCCACAACTTTATAAACTATGGGATTAGCGGAAAATGAAAATTGAAAGCAATAACAAAAAAGTAACACCAAATACAAAATTCGCTGCATCATTTTTATGTTTTGCTTAATTAAAAGCTGCCAATAATTCTCTTTATACAAAAAAATAATAAGCTTAAAATGAGCAAAATAAAAAAATATTTTAAGAACCAAATTTTTTTATGTATGTTTTTTTTCTATCTTTGCTGTGTCTTTGTTTGTTATCTTTGCATTCTTTGGAAAAAGAATGAATCAACAACAATCAAATTAAATTATTAGCAGCAAACATATACACAAAGTTAAAGTGTAAAAAAGCTTTTTTATCAAAGAAAAAATTTAAGGTTGATTGGAAGCAAGCAAGTCTAGAAAATATTGCGTAAGTAAGTTAATGCTTTAATTGGACATGAGATCATACTACGATTAATCATCATCTCCTTCAAAGAAGGCAACTTATAATTTATGTTTCAAGTAAAAAATTTGTGTTCAAAGAAAAAATCAAAAATTGTGTTTTTTGAAGAAAAAAATAATTTGAATTTGAATTTTTCAATGATGCCTAAATTTCGCGAAAAATATGTGTTTTGAAAATTTTCTCTTTATTTTTTTTCTTTTCAAAAAAAATTAGCAACGAAATCATTGAATTTTTCTGATAATTTTCAATCAAAACGAAAAAAATATATGCAAATGAATGTTTCAAAACCCAACAAAAATTTTGCAACATTCTTTCTTCAAGGAAGGAAAAAATAGTCGAATCAATAATATGTGCTTTGATTGTTTCATCCAAGAAAAAAAAATCCAAAATTCATCAAAGCTGTCGTTGTTTTCTTGACACATTCATTAATTTGATGACAACAATAAAAAAAAACATCATTTTTTGATAACAAAAAAAAGGAGAAGTAAAAAGCCTTTGTTTATATTCTGCGCTTTTAGAGTTTTTTGTGTTTATTTTTGTTTCTGTTAATTAGCGAACCAAAAAAAAGTGATGAAAAAGAAGCAGAAAAGATTTTTTATCAAAGAAAAAAACAATCAACAAATTTTTTTTGATGATTAATGATTTTTTTAAGCCAATAAAAAAGTTCTTTTATATTCAAATTTTATTAACAAAAAAATATGCATCTTTTTCTTTAGATTTTTTTCCATTGAAAATCAAACTTTTCAAAGTAAACATTTTTCTTTTCATTTTTCAACAAAAAAAGCAAAGCACGCAAATAATGAAAGAGAGTGTATATCTTTAGTTGTCTGTCGCCAAATGCTCGTTCATTGTGCGTTCATATTCCCACTCCTGTTTCTTTTCCATGCATGGATTATTTCGTTACTGTCTAAGGGGGAAATTCTTTCCTGCAGTTAAATATGATGAGCTCTGGCAATGATCTCTAAATGAGTTAAATTGCACGGAATAATGGGGAACGCAATACTCCATTATTGCCAGATTCTGACCTCAACACTGCAAATAAATAAATTTTGGATTTAAAATTAAAGGATTTTTCCTTTATTTTATTTTTTTTAAAAAAAAACTTTTGATTGAAACAAAAACAAAAAAATGAAGACTAGAATCTTTATTTTTTTTTGATACATTAAAAAATTGTTGATTGAAAGAAAGAAAAACATTGCATAAAAAAAATTGTAAAATGTAAACACAAAAGAAAAGAATGTTTTATTTCGAGATTGTTGAAGGTTTTTTTTGATTTGATGTTGGTAGTTTTATATCACCGATAATATCCACGCTTTCGTCATCATCCTCTTCGACTTCTTCTTCGCCCTCATTTTCATTTGTTAAAGCTTCTTCAGTTTCATTAAAATTATTTGTTGCTGCCTCTATTGTTGTTGTTTGAGATGATGGAAGAGAAGTTGTTGGAAGAAAAGGTGAAAAATTAAATTTTGGAAAAGGTCCAACAACATTCCCAACATTTCCAAATCCAAATGGATTATGATTATTATTATTGTTATTATTTAATGCAGCGGCTGCAGCTAAATTAGCAAAAAACCAATCATTGTTATTATTATTATTTGTCGTTGTTTTTGATGGCCCAGAATTTTGTTGAAGCGGTGAAGGAGGAGGAAATGGAAAAGGAAATTGTCCAAACATTAATGCTGCTGCAGCCGCTGCCGCCGCTGGATTGGTTATTCCATTGAAAGGGAATCTTGGAAGCCTTTCAAGGTGGCGTTCTCTAAAAAAAATCCAAACTTTTTAAATTTGCCTGATTTATTTTTTTTGATTGCCTCCGCCGAATATGTAAAAACTTACAATTCCATTTCAGTGCTTCGTCCACTGGGATCTCGAAAACCTTTAGCGAAAGGATTTTTTTCGATTTTTAATTTAGTTATTAATTGATTTTGATATGCTGTAACAGCCATAAATTGAGTTTCAGTAAATTGAAATGATTTATATTCCTCTCGTAATAAATCCACTCGATTTGATTGAAATGGATGATTTCGATCTCGGCAAACCACGTGAACTCGAGGTTGATATTTATGCATGGAATTAAGAACCAGCTAAAAAATGAAAATTTAAGAGTAATTATTTTAAAGTTATTTTTATGCAAATTTTTTACATGTCCAATTCGATCCACATCGCTATTAGTTAATTTAGCTTTTTCAAATGAAATAATTTGGGAACCCAATTGTCGACCAGGAAATGGCGAATCAGGATGCATATAAATTCGAGTTTCAGGTGTGGGTTCAGCTTTTCCCGCAGTTAACCAACTTGATTTATTATATACATATCGATATCGTCGATCATCCACTGGCACAACATCAAGAAAAACATAATAAAGTAAATCAGGTTCACAATTTTCTAATCGAACTTTTACCGTTGGAAACATTCGTCTAAAAATATAGGAATTAGAATTATAGTTTTTGATTAGTGTTTCGACATTAAAAGATTGCAAAAAAAAATGTTTGGTTTCGCAACGATTTTTTTAAATTAAATATTTTTAGTTGTTTTGTAACAACTTTTGAGATACGCAAATTTTTTGGTTTCACATAAATTTTTTGCTGTTCCTGCAAACTCAATTTCTAAATGAATTTTTTAACTTTTTTCATTTTTGTTTGCAAATTTTTTATTTTTGTAATTTTAAACTCAAATTTTTTTTTGATGATGCTTCTTGCTTTTTGTCTTTGAAGTTCTTCATTTTTGAAAACTTTTTTTCTTGTCATCTTTAAAAAAATTCCCTCGAGAGTTTATTAAAAAGTGTTGTCGTCGCCAATATTTGTCGCGAGCGTTTTCGGCGCCTTTTTGTCAAAAATTTTTTTATATTTTTTTAAAAAGCGTCAATGTGCCGAAAAGGCATAACTTTTTCTTCTTTTTATTTTTTGTTTTGTTTTTGTGCCAATTTCTTTTTTTCTTGGAGAAAAATATTTTTCAAAGTTTAAAAAATATATATAGTTTCTTTCTTGACTGCCAACAACAACGAAAAAAATATTTTTCATCACAAAAATTGACGACAATAAACTTTTTTTTTTCGTTTGAAAAAAAAATGGGTTCAAAAACGGATGAATGTGGAAAAAAAATATTGTTTTTTTCTTCTTCATAAATGGCCTTGACTTTTTTTGTGTTAATGTGAAGTGAAAAAAATATATGAAGAAAAGGAAGGAGAAGAAAAATCGAATGAATGAAGCGTTACAGTATTTTATCGGATTACGTAAGAAAAAGCAAACGATTGATGGAATAAATATTGTTGTTACAGTATTTGGTCTAACAAAATTTTTAAGTACATGAAAAAACTATGGTGAAAAAAGTCTAGAATCAAATTTACAGTTTAATAAAAAGTTTCGATTTTTGTTTTAAGAAAATTTTAATGCTCTTGAATGAATTTTATTTTTTATTTTAATTCTTTGTTTACTGTAAGTTTTTATAAATCTTTATTTTTTTCTTTGTATCTTTTTTTAACAACTCAACACCCCTTTAGAAAGAGATCGTTTTTTTTTCTTCTTACAAACTTCAAAAATCTTCTTATCCTTTTCTTTGGTTGCGTTGCATACAAGCAAAAAAGAAAAAAATATGCAAAAGAAAGAGGCTAGCTGCTAGTTGCTGAGATTTATGCGCAATGATGCCCTCGAGAGAAATACTTCTTCTCCTCTCCAAACAACGACTATATTTCCCTCAAGAATCACAAAAAAGACATAAAAAAAAAGATGCGTTAAAAAAGCTATCTATCGGCCAACCAAAAAAGAAATGGAGAAGAAGAAGCAATTGTTTGTTGTCAACCGTTATCTCGTGGTGACATCTTCTTGTCGTTGGTTGGGTGTGTTTTTAAACCTCTCTTCTAAAAGCAAAGGCAAAAAAAAAAAAAGAAAAGTCTAGGAAGAAGAAGATAGATGAACCTAAAAAGCTTGAAGGCTTCTTCTTTGAGTCTCTTTTAAAAAAGCAAGCTACCGATAAAAAAAAACAGTGAACAACAACGGATTTTTTGATTCTTTATCGCAAAAAAAAAATTTTTTTTATGTGTTTTTTTGCATTCTCATTTAAGCTCATTTGAATTTAAAAAAAGCAAGCATGCCTATGCTTTTTGTTTTTAACTGTCGCTTGCTTGAAATTTTTTCTGTAAAGCTTTCTCCAATCGCCGAGTGCTTGCTTCTTCAACAACAAAGCTTAAAAGAAAAAAATTTTAGTTTTAGAAGCATCGTCGGTGTCAAATAAGAAAGAAGCAAGCAAACGACATGAGTTAATCCTCCTTTTAAATGGATTCGAGAAAGAAAAAAATAAAAGCATTCCTTTGGCTTCCAAGCTTCAAACTAAAAAAAAACAGGAGACGAAGAAAAGAAAAAAGAAGTGAAATGTCGTTGTTTTTAAAATAGTTGAAATGTGAAAAATTAGCATGCGATTTGCATTGTTTTGGTAACAAAAAAATACACTAAAGAAAGCCCATCAAAAAAAAAGAACGGGAGTTAGTTTAAAAAAATAAAGATACGGTAAAGTAAAAAAAAGGAAATAAAAATACCAAAGTTTGAAAAGCAAACATGTTTTCGTAATTTACTAATGCGATTTATTAAATAAAATAATTTCCATAATGTTTTATAAAAATTTTTTAAAAGCAATAAAAATTCAGTAATATTTTGTTACAGAAAGAAATATTCTTTTCGAAAATTTTAGATTTTTTTATTCAAAAATATTTCTTCGAATTATTTCCCTGAATTAAAGCTTGAAACTCAAAAAATTAAACTCAAGAAAATTATTTTTTTTTGCAATTTTGTTAAAAAGCTTTTTTGACACACAACAAGAAAATTGAAAATTTGGTGTAAATGCATTTATTTTTTTGTGTTGCCGCTATTTTTATGTTTTTTTTTCTTTTGTAAAAGAGAGTAAAAAAAATTAAAGTAACTCGTTTTCGACTTGTCCAAAAAAATAAAGTGAAGAAAAGCATTAAACAAAAAGAAAAAAAAAGATGATTAGCGTAATTTTTTCCTTTTTTGCCAGCCTAGTGTCACACACACTTGTTTTTGTTTTTTGCTCTTCAAAGAAAAAAATTGATAGTAACCAAAAAGTGCAGAAATTTTTAAATTTTTGTAATACTGTCTTCTATGAGAAACTAAAAATATTTCGAAAAATAAAAAACAAAATGTTGCTTACCTTCCACTTTTAGTTATTATCATTTCCGTACTTAAATCATAAAATTTTGCCCATAATTCTTTTCCTTCAAGTTTACATTGAACATTAAAAAGTTTGGGTGAATTTCCTAGTGAAGGCCAATTTCCTATGGGAGCATTATTATTTTGGTTGTTGGTGTTGGCGGATGATGATGTTGAAATAATATCTTCTTCATCATTTTCAATAATTTTCTTCGCTTTTGTCGTCACTGATTCTGAATCTTCTGAATCACTACACGATGGAGAAGAAGATGCTGGTGGAGGTAAATCTTTTTTAGATTTTTCTGATTTTATTTTAAGCGGCCCCAATGTGGCACAAGCAGACGATAGAGGGAAAGTAGCACACGAGGATGATGATGATTCCAATAATCCATCAATTGAAAATCTTGCCCTTTTTGGATTTTGCGACGGATTTGAAGATGATGGTGATGGAGATAATAAAAGGGTGTGTTTCGACATAGGAAAAAATTGAAATTAAATCAAAAAATAATGTAAACTGTAATTAAGAAAATAAAGTTAGTTAGTTACCCAAAAAAATACATAAAAAATAAAAATTCACGGCGGAGGTCGTCGAGAAAATAGAAGGAAAGAGTCGAGAATTAACCGAGAACGAGCCGTCGCCGCTGCCTTTAGGGTGTTTTCTATTTTCAACGCAAACCCAAACGATCATTAAAAAATAAATACCGTAATTATGTAAACGCAAAAAAAAAATCAAAGCCGGAAAAAACGACGGCGACGACTAACGATGATCGTCAACTTCTTTTTTTTCTCTTCTGCCGTGGAAAAAGAATAATGGGAAGAGAAGAAAAAATCAACAGGGAATGGAAAAATTTTAAATAAGAAAAAAGAGGGTGATGAAGTTTCGGTTCAATAATTATATGTATACGAGGTTTTAATTATTTCTTAGGTGTTTCTATTTATTTGATAAATTATTTGTTTTTACCAGAAGTTTCAAAAAAAAATTGTTTAAAAAATTACCATAGAAAAAGTTTATTAAAATAGCGGACGACAGATAATTTGGCAGCATTTTAAAGCTACCGATTAAACTCTATTTTTTTATTGATATTCTTTTGGCATCTTTCTTTTTTTTTTTGAAATTACAACAACTTTTCAAAAAAGCCAGAAAAGTCAAGAAATATAAAAGAAATATGTCACCGTCTTTTGAATGTGACAAAATTCACAAATGTTTTTGAAACGATGAGATTTCTGTCTTCACAACCAAAGAAGCTCTTTCTCTTCCACACCAAAAGAAAAAAGACCATAACGACGACAAATTTGTTCTTCTTCGCCTTTTTTCTTTGTCTTCCAAAAACTAAAGAAAGAGAGAAAAAAATTTAACCAATGAAATTTTAAGCTCCTCCTTTTATTTTTTTATTTTTTTAGTGCTTCTTCTTCTTATTCCTTTTCGTTTTCTGTTGCTGAAAAAAAAGGAGTTCGATTACGACTTTTTTAATTTTCTTGCCTTGTTGATTCTCTTTTTCATCCACACAATATCCTCCTTCTTTTTTTGTAATTTTTCTATGTATGTTTGCTATTTTGGTTGCAGATGGCTGGCGCCTCTGATGTATTTTGTAAGATAAAAAGCCTTTTGTGGATTTGTAAAAAAGAAAAAAATCTGCTATAAATTTAAAATAATGTTTTTTATTTATAAATGTTTTACGAACTGTCTAAATAAAAAATTAAACTTAATCAAGCAAAAAATAATTATTGAATTACCCATTCAACTTTGACACGAATATCAAGGTGTTCCATGAGTTCATGAAGTTATGGAAAAATCCTCTTGACGGTTAAAATTCATTTTTCTATGAAAATAAGTTTACATGTTTGAACAACGTTTCTAAAAGAAAAGAAAAAATAAAATGTGCAAAGTTATCTAGGAAGGAAAAAAATAGTTCTCGCTCAAAGTTTTATAAAAATCGTAAAAGAAGTGAGTTTAAAATTAAAAATTTTCAAAATAATCTTTTTAAAAAAATGTTTGGATCGAAGCGATAAGTTTGCATTCAGCAAGGACAATGAATAAAAAATTAATACTGATTTCGAGAAAAAAATGTCAATCAAAATCGAAAAAAAAAGATTTTAAAAAAATTGTTTTCACTTTTTGTTATAATTTTTCCAAATAAATTTTTTGGGCTTAAAACATTTAATCAAAGTAAGTTTAAAATAAAATAATTAAAAATCACTATCAATAATATTGTAAAAGTAATTTAAGAAAGAATAAAAAAATGACCTCGTATCCATAAATAAAAAAACTATCGCTGGCTATTAAACTTCCAACAACAAAAAAATAATAATAAAAAAAAGCTCACTAAAAATTTATTTTTTAACGTTTACAGTATCTTTTTTCTTTTTTCTTTTCTGAATTCTCTCACATCACGAATGCGTAAATCTAATAATCATAATTTCTTCCATCGTCAACAGAAAAACGAAGAAAATAAAAAAAAATTAAGCAATTAAAAAAAGGCAATTTCCAATAAAGCGGCAAAAATTGTGCGAATTAAAAAAATAAAAATCATCCACAAAAAAATCAGATTAGCAATTTTTATTATAAAAAAAAATTATTTTACTGTGAAACACTGATTCAGCGCAACGGTATTCTTTTTTTTTGAGTTAAATAAAAAATCCACCGTCATTTGATAGAAATTTTTTTCTTCTTTCAGAAACGTATTCTACCTGCGCAAATGCAGCGGCGGCAGCACACTCTCACACACGAAAGAAAGTGTCGTCGGTTTTGCGGTAGGAAACAAATAAAATTTAAAAGCGTTCATCAGCCTTGATTGCTGCTCGCGCTATCCTTTTTTTACATTATTGTTATCGTCTTTCGTTCGTTCTTCATTTCACTAAAATAATGAGAGAAACAAAAAAAACTATGTTTTTATAATTCGATTTTCTTTTCTTCTTCTTTCGCCTTCTTTTTTTTTATTAGTGATGGCTGCCGTAAAAAAATTTTTTGTTTGAGGTGATGCGCGACAGTATTCATTTTATTTTGATTTTTTTTAAATTAAAAATAGCCTTAGAAATTCAAAAAAAATAAAACATAAAAGTTTTTTCATTTAATAAGTTTTTTACTTTAGCAAAAAATGGAATTTTCAATCAAAAAAAAATAAAAAATGTTTTATAACTGGTGGAGACGGGATTCGAACCCGCGCGTGCATGTGCACAGGGGAACTTAAGTCCACCGCCTTAGACCACTCGGCCACTCCACCACGAAAAATGGCTCGTGGAGATAGGCCTTCATTTTTTTTTCCAATGAAAAAATAAATGCAAAGGAAATGAAAAAAACACAAACAATTTAGTGCGTCGTCCACGCTTGAATAAAAGTTTCACATTTTTTTATAAACATAAAAGTTTTTTTTAGTTAAATTATTAAGAGAAATATGTTTTTATAGTTTTAATTTTTTTTGCTATGTTTTTTTTTCAAATTTTAACTTTGCCTAAAAATTTTAGGTTAGCTTCTTTCGGCTAAAAAAAGGCTTTTCAATTATAAAATATTGATTCAAGCAAAAATCAAAAAAGACATTTGTAAACCATAAACTAGTTGACAAATTTGCATGCTGACAAAATAAAACTAAAATATCATTAAACCAATTAGTCGTCGTCGTCGTTTATTATTCCTCCAAAACATATTTTTTCTTGTGTCTCATTTTTTTAAATTCATGCCTATCAAAGAGAAAGAAAAAATCTCTGTTGGAGGTCTTTTCTTCTTTCGCAAAAAAAAAAAAAATCAAGCGCATTTATTTCTCAATCACATTTCCTTCCACTTTTTTTCTTCTTGCCTTTCATTCCTTTAAAAAAAAGGTTACGGTAGTAGCCTCATTTTTTTCTTCTCCCTCGGTATGTCTCTTTTCAAAATAGTTGCTAATGCTAAAAAAAAATTTGTTTTTGAAAGAAGAAAGTTGTGATTATCAGCGAACGAACGAGCTAATACCATCGGCATCTTTGAAACAAAAATCTTAGAATCTTAGATAGTGCCAAACAAACTAAAAAGAAATGCGTCGAAGCGCGAGGAATTAGCGCAAAAACTAAAGAAAGGCAAAAAATAAAATAAAAGCGAGTATTTGTAAATCTGCCGAGAAAAAAAAAGAGGCGTTAAAGGATTAAAAATATTTGGTAAGCATAAAATTCGAGAAGAAGAAAAAAAATTGTATTTTTTTTTTGAAATTTTAAATAAGCATTTAAAAGAGATTTACTCAACCATTTTTTTCATAAAAGTTTTTTACAAAATTTAAGAAACTGGTGCTGAAATGAGAATTTTAGCCTCAACAAGAAAAAAATAAACATATTTATTTTAGAATTAAAAAAATAACGAAAATTATAAAACCCTTAAAAATATCGTAACCAAAAAAATCAGAAGAAAAAATACGGTAAAAATTAAGAAAATTCTTTTATTAATTCAGCAAACTCACTTTCTTAATTTGCATAATATTATTATTTTTTTTTTCAACTAAAAATTCATAACATCGTAAACCATCACTTTTCTTTTTGTTAAATCCACTTTGAATATGTTGTTATCCTTTTCACCACCACTTGACATCTTCATCTTTATTATTTTCTTGATCCAAAAATCCAAAATTTTATTACAACAACTTCTTAAAATAATAAAAACCGTTCGTTCATTAGAATCATTCATTCATTGTTTTTATAATTCATATAATTTTTTTTTCTTTTGGAGATATAAAATTCATATATTCAAAGGTGAGAAATGGAAGCGCGCGAATATAATATATCCGCGATCGTCGTAAAAATTTATTGTTTTTATTATTACTGATACATTTTTGGCAATTATTTCGCGCATTATAAAAAAATTATGATATTTCTTTTTTGTTGTTTTTTTTCTTTAAGAAATTTTTTTATTGTTGCCGCAAAAAGAAAAGAATTAAGAAAAAGGATAGTATTGTTTTAAGGTTTTCCAAATTTTAAAAGAAGAACAGAGGGATTAATAAAATCACTTTTTTCTTTTTTTGTGAATGTTTGATTTTTTTGCTTTTGGATAAGTGGAAAATTTTATGCCTATCTCCGTTACTTTTTTTAGATGAAAGAAAATTGTTGTAAATGTGCCATCTTTTTTTTGTGCTTTTTAAGAAGGTTCAAACACATGAACCAAAAAAATCACTTGTTGCATTTCTGAAATTTTTTAAAATCTTTAATGTCCTAAAAAAAA
Organism: Panagrolaimus kolymaensis; assembly: GCA_028622995.1. Lineage (NCBI taxonomy): Eukaryota > Metazoa > Nematoda > Chromadorea > Rhabditida > Panagrolaimidae > Panagrolaimus > Panagrolaimus kolymaensis. Next base: position 1,643,328 of record JAJQJQ010000052.1, on the reverse strand, counting down.
GTTAATAAGTTTTCACATTTTCATATCAAGAACATCTGTAATTTTTCTTTTAAAAAAAGGTTGCTTTGCGATCAGAATCAGCTAATTCTCTCTTCGTCTTGAAATGCTTAAAAATTTCTCATCAAACCAAACAAAAAAAAATTAGTGTTTCAGTTTCCATTTTCTTGCGCAATTTACATTTTCAAAATTTAAATCCTTATCGAAACATACAAACAACGAACAAAGCTTAAAAAATCATTCCTTAAAAGAAGCAGAGCATCAAGAACCTCGAAAAAAAAATGGGAGTAAAAAAGAGAGATAGATAAAAAACCCATTTGACAAATTGGTTGTCGTCTTCTTTCTTGCAAAGATTTTTTATATGTAAAAAAAGGGAGACAATTGAGATTTCATGAACACATGTCAATTTCCTCCTCCTACTCTCTTCTTCGGCTTCTAGTAGCTTTAGCTTCATTGCCGGCTCTTCTTTTTTTTCCTTTTTTGACGACACCAAAATAACTCCCATGGGGGTCACTCTTTTCTCTCTCTCATGGATATATATGTTTATGGAATGGCGATGGCGACAAAGCGCGAAGAAATTTTTCTTGTTGTCCATTTTTTGCTTCTTCTGCTGTTGTTAAACTCTTCTTTCATGTTGTTGTCATCTTTTCATTTTAAGCCGAAGACAGATCATTTTTGTTTTAAAGCCGCAAGCAAATAAGAAAAAAGAAAAAGAAAGAAGTAAAGATTTAAAATTGTGATAATCAACATTTAAAAGTAACAGCACCATCGAGAGAGAGAAAAAAAATTGGGAAGCTTAACTTAACTTAGAAAATTTTGAAAGAAAAATAGAAAAAAGGGAAAAAGCAAAAAAAGTTAAAGTAATTTTAAAGGTTTCATTGCTATGGTTCAACTTTCGTAAAAACCATCAAATATCTTCTCCATAAGTATCAAAATCGATCATGAAAACGAAACATATAAAATAAAGATCAATGTATCAAGAAAATAACCTTTTAACAACAGCTTATAAATTTATAAAAGAGGTACTATGAATGTTGCAAAAAAAAAATCCATATCCATCTTCATAAAAATAATCATCATCACTAACATTCCAATAATAACCTTATCCGTTTAATTGCAACATTGCTTTTTGCGTTTATTTGTTAATTTAGTTGCTACCACGGAAGCCATTCCATTCCTAATCAAAATCCAACAAATTCATCAATATCTTCTTTTTGTGTAAGATTTGGTAGCCATCATAAACTTAGCAATCATCAACGCGGTTGAATTCTTAGTAAAATGATTCCATTAAACCAACCTATCAACATTTGATGAAGATGCTTGCTAGTGGAAAACAAAAGGATCATCAACCTGATTATCATTAACTTCAAAACTCAAAATTGATGTTAGTAAACACTAAAATGCTTTCGGGAAATTTACAAGCTGGTACAATTAAAGGCATTGCTAAATCGTTTATTGGTCGATACAAAACGGTTAATTTAAAGTTTTTTCTTTGCTTTAAAAAGAACATAAAAAGATAACAAAAACTCGATTACCATTTGAGTGACCAAAACTTTCAGTAAAAATCTTAAATCGCCTATCGTTTGTTTTAACTAACTATGACACAAAAATAAGCAATGCTGTATGAGCTAATGCTATAGCCAAACACGCCAATAACGCATGGTCCATACTTTCATCAATCTTAGCTGTGGCATATTCTCTTTTAACTTTCAGTCGATTATTCAAGAAAAGAAGCATTAAAATTGCTAAACAACACCTTGCATTTTGTTAGAATCATAGTCTAACCGATACAGTAACATACATACAATGTTATTCAACGATTATGGAAAGTTGTATAGTTGATAAAATAAACAAATCTTCCAATGATTTTACTCAGTAAAAAAAGACAGAAGAAATAAAAGAAAAAGTTTATTGCTTTGTTTACAAAAAAATGATACAATAACAAAATCATAAATTATTAATTAAAAGTTTCACAGATATTTTAAGATCTAATAAAAGAAAACGAAGCTTTTCCAATTACCAATGTTGGTTCTTCAAGTAAGCCATCGTAATCATCATCAGGATAGAGCCAAGAGAGAGCTTTGCGAGAAGCGATGAAAAAGCTTTTTGATTCAATTGAGTCGGTGAAGATAAAGCTCTCTAAAAAACAAACTTTGATGAAAACAAAAGAAGCTAAAAGTAAAATTACTGGTAATCCAATCAGTCTTTTCACCACCAAGTTGTTCAATTCTAAACGTAAAAGCAGCTTTGATAGGTGATTTAGTTCTTTTGAGTAAATAGAATTTGACATGAACATCTTGTTTGAGAAGACCAGCACGAGCATTAACATCAATTTGCCACCTCATTGCATAGTTTCTTTCCAATGTAATAGCTTCTCGGCTCATCATAATAACTTCTTTATCATCGAAGGTTTCGAACTTGAAGAATTCTTTTTTAATAGGAAATGGTTGAAACTCCTGTAAACGGTATGATTAGTTGACGATACATAAGATAAAAGAGAAACATACTCGAGGACTAGATGTTACACGGATACCAAGAAATGGTTTTCTTTCTTTAATAGCATTTGAGGTATTCAGCTTTCCTTCAAGGAAGATAGTAACTTTGCCATTATTGAGACGCAAAAGTTCATTGATTTCTTGATAGGATATTAATTCGATATCATCAGATTTTCTTGGAACATCGTAATCAATGTTGATATCAGGTGAATAATCTAAAACAATATGCATACAAACTCCATTCATCATATCTAATTGAAAGCAACCAACCTTTATAACCAATATGATATCGAAGTTTACCAACGATCCTCTTGCTGATTTTCAAAAAGTTGACCACGAGATTGATATAAGGCGTTTTAGTACTAGGCCAAATTTCAAGTCTTGCCTTGAAATCATTGTCTTCAAATTCTTCATAAAATGACACTGAAGTTGTTAACTGGAGATCCTTCTCATTCAGGGTTATTTCACAAAGCGGTGAAAACTAAAAAACAAAAAGGTTAATAACGAGTAATCAAACGCATGAATTATAAGGAACTTACCACAATCATCTTTTGAAGAATTCAATCAAGTAGTTCCAAGCGAAATCAATGGAAACCAAAAAATTGAAATTTTTTGATGAAAAACAAAAATGAAAGCATTCGAAAGTCGCTGTTTGTGAATCTTTTGGTGGTTGTTTTGCTCGCGCGTTTTTTTTTTTGCGAACGCGGAAAACAAAAACATTCGTCTCGTGAGATGGCAGATTTAGAAAAATGGCAACTTACTTACATAGTTGCTGCAAAATTATGTTAGTTAATCAATCAATCATAAAATCTTTCTAATTTCAAGAATGCAACATTATTTAAATTAATTTTTATGCACTTTCTTCTCATAATTTTGTCAAATATCGATGCATTAGTAAATTTACGTTTAGAATTTTATTTGTTGTTGTTTATAAATTTAAGGAATTTGAATGTTAAAACATCCGATTTATTTATGCGTTTAGTAATACATAAATTTTAAACCAAATCTTTGAAGAGATAATTTGAATACTCATTCTTGATGCAACGATTATACACACTCTTTTGCAGCCGATGATTACGGTATCAAAAAATATTTATCAACAACATTATCTTTCTTTGATATTTTATATTGTTCCAAAACACAAAAAATAATCTTTTTTTGGTTTTTGCCTATTTAGATTAGAATGCACTAACTAAAAAAAACAACTAACTTCCATTCCCTTTTTTTATATATCGATAATAATATTTTCTCATTCAAGACAACAAAAAAAAAAGATAGGTGAAAAAACAGATATTTTTCGCTTCTGTATTTTTTTTTGGGCTTCATCAATCTTTGATCAAAAAAGTACATACATACATATAATAAATACTTTAATGTCCTGATGTAAAAAAAATTTGTCGTCGTCGTTTTCCCCTTTTTTATTTTTAACATTGAACAAAAAAAGAAGAAAAACTTTTTTTATTTTTTTGTTGCTGCTTTCTTGCTTTCTTGCTCGTTTCATCGTTGTTATTGTCGAATGTCGTTCGTTGTCTAGACATAACACTCACTCACACACACATTCACGCAGCAAACGTGTGGTCTCTTTCTCCACCATTCAATGGTTTTTTTTGTTGCTGCTGCCAGTCTTCTGCCTGCTGCTGCAGTCGTCGTCGGCGTAGTAGCTTTTTTTTCAACATCCAAGCAAGCCTCTCAGTCAAGCAACAACAGCAACGTTAGAAAGGAAAATGAAATTTCGAACAACGAAAATGTTGCTTTTTGTTGTTGGCGGCTTTTGCCACCAACAAAGATGCTGGTTTTTTTATATTAAAAAATAGCACAAATGAGTCCATAAAAACATTTTTTTCTTGTCTTTTTTTTTACTTGCTTCTGGATGGATGAATGTCGTCTGCTGTCTAGGATGCTTTTCATTTTTTAGAGTTACATTCTTTTTTTCTTTTTATTTGTCTGTCTGAAACATTTTTTTTATATTTCGTTAAAAAAATTTAGTTAATTAATTTTGTCCCCAAAATTTTTTGCAGTAATTTGTTAAAGAATTATTATTCTTTCTTTCTTGATATGGCTTTAAATACATTTTTTTTGTTGAGCTTTTGAGTAATAATGGCTGCAAAAAAATGTGGAAGTCTAGCAGCAAGCAGCATTAAAAAATAAAGCCTTTGCCTCTTTTTTCCCAATATGAAGCAAAAGTTTTTTTATGAGAGTGAGTTCAACGTGGTTTTTTTTTGTTGCAAAAATTCTTTTAATTTTTTTCTTCTGCTTGGTTGTTGTTTGTCTGCGCCTAAAATATATATGTTTTTTTTATGATACGTTATTTCGCATTTTAATTTTTTTCAAGATGAAACTCCTGGTAATAACTAACTAACATAATTTTAATAAGTGCTTCAGACATAACAAACGATTATAAAAGCTCAACAAATATTACCAATAATTATCAATTTTCATATTTTTTTAAAAACCCAAACATTATTTTTTTTTACTTTTAACTTTTTTCTTCATCAGTCATTTTTTTTTTCTTCGTTTCACCTTAATTTACTTCTCTGACAGAGTCGTGTGTCGCCTAAAAAATAATATGTATGTTTATGTTATTGACGACGACGACGACAAAAAAAATGTCTGCAAATAAATTCATTTTAATTTTTTTAGGGGCATTTTTTTTCTTTCTTTTTTGCGCAATCAAAAAAAATTAAATAAAAGGTCGCTTTGCATTATTTTTTTTGTTGTTATTGAAAAAGATGAATGTAAAAAATTTGGGATTTTTTTTTTGTCATCCGTTAAAAATCAAAAAGAAAAAGCAGACAGGCAGACAAGACAACCCCAATGCAGCCAGCCTCAGCCGCTACGACCCAACAAACAAATTCAGTGGAGCAGTTATTTTTTATGAACATGATATTTTTTTTTATTCTTGCTTGCCCTCTTTTCTTTCTTCCTTTCTTTCTTCCTTCTCCTACTTTTATTTTTTTTTTCTCGTCTAGACTTATTTTTAGTTGTCGTTGTTCGTGGTGATGTGATGATGTATGTAAAAATTTCTATCTCGCGTGTGTGTGCGTTGTTAAAAAGCTAATGAATGTGCTTTTGACGTTTTCAGTTTTTTTCAGATAAATAAATTATTTTTTCTTTCAGGCTTGGTGTATTTAAACTTATTATTACCAACAACAATATCAACCACGAAGAAGAGGGATATTTGTTTATTTTTTTTAAGTATAAAGGTTAGTAATAGTTTTACGATTATTACCAAGGATTTGTAAAAAAAAGCTAATCAAGGATGACCAAAATTTTGTTCTTTTAGATTTTTAAAAATCAAAGATTTATCGAATTAGTAGTTTCTACCATTTTTTTGTAATTTTCTAAATTCCTTCTAAACAAACCAAAAAACATTTACTCGCTAAAATTAATGGAAAAAACCATTGAAAGCTATGTTTTAAAAAAATTATGTATTTGCTCTTTCTTAATTTTTTGCTTTTAAAGTTATCAGACAACAACAGCAAATTAAAGAAGAGTAAATAAGGAGCTTTTAAAACTAAAAGCTGTTTTGGGTTTTTTCACATTTTTTATTATCTCTCTAATATATATTTTTTGTAGACAAACTAAGATAGCTATAAAAATCGAAATTTGGTCTTTAGTATCTTTGCTAATAATAAAAGCAAGCGAAATAGTATTTTTTCTTGAAAAGTGCAAAGAATGAAAAATATGTTAGACTCTTTTTGATGGCAATTTAATTTTTTTTAGGTCCACCACCATCTTTACCACCATCAACGACGATCATGAAAGAAATACTTTGCCTTCTTCAAAATAAAATTAAATCCATTACATGCCGAAATAATTCCATAAAACCGCCACCAGCAATTCCTTTTAATGAATGTTCCAAAACCTTGGTTTCGGCAACTTCCAATGATTCCATTAACAACAACGACAACAAACCAAGCCTTAAACTTGGAACTTCTTTACCATTGCCACCATGGGAAGGATTAGGATTTGTTCAAGATCGACCCATTCAAGAAGAAGATATAACCCATTTAAAATATTTAATTAAATTAATCAAAGATATTCATGAATGTCAAAATGAGCAATTCACTTTCTTTCAAAATCATTCAGTTTATCTTCAAATGAATTGTGAAGTTATTCCAAATCGATTATGTTTATATGCGCCATCGGGTATTATTAAAGAGCAACAAGATTTGCTTGATCGAGAAAAAGCTTTAAATTTGGAGTTTCAAAAGAAAAAATATTTTAAGAAGAAAACTTTTTGGAAGCAATTTCGGTGAGTAATTTTTATTGCAGGGGTTTTAGCATTTTTTGGGTTCGATCGAGCTTGAAACAAATTCTTTACAAACGGAAACCACCGATGCGTAAACTCATGCTAAACTGTCCGTAATTTACACTGCAATGACTCTTGGCCAAGAGTCATTGCACGGTAAATTACGGACAGTTTAGCATGCGTGTATATTAGCTGCCAAAAGATAGTTAAAACTTGTGCTTCAAAGCCACTAAAATGGCCGCCAAGCAGAGGTATCTGTGAATATGCCTCCGACAAAAAAGTCATAAATAGCCATAGCGTTTTTTAACTTTGTTAGCAAAGTCGTCATACATTTTGCTTGACCGAGTGATTCTTTAGTCAATAATCATCCCATAACTCCATTAAAGCATCCTACACTTTCAGCCATTCTTCAACCAAACGATTCCAATCAGAAATTGAAGCTGAATATGCTTCCTTGCAAAGAATATTCACTCATCTTGCAAATGATAATACAACTAAACTTAAAGTTATTTCATTTTTAACCGTGGTATTCAGTTGTCGAACGTAAGTACATACATATTCTTCGAATTCTTAAGTGCAAATAATAAATATTCCATTTTTTAGTGGTCTTGTTGGTGAATTAACGGGGTAAAACAAAAAAGACGTCAATTTCAATGAATTTTTTTCCTTTAAATGTCACACATTTCATTTTTCTTTGTTTGTTAATAAGTTAATTGATTCCATGTAAATAATATGTTACAGTTAATATTCCCGGTTCGTGAATTTTTGTTGATGTTGAAAACAAATTAATAAAATGTTACTGCAGCCTCGCTTTACGCATTTGTGAGACATTCGTATCACAAAAATGCTGTTTCACTTCGTTTTCACAATATTTAAAAAATACTATATATAGCTGCTTGGATTTGCTTGAACTAAAATCCAAGTTTTCTTATAAGTAATACCATGATAGTCAATAACTGTAACCCAACTCATAATCTTGTTAAACATCACAATCAAAAACAGAAATATGTACAAAATTTTTTTTATTAACTACAAGTTATAAACAATCAAAGCTTATTAAACAAACAAAAAAAAAAACGAAACAAATGTAAAATTGAAAATTAAAAAGAAACCATAAACATTCTTAGTAACTTTCTGGAAGACCATAGACCGTCTTTCCTCGAATCTTGAGAACTTGAATAATATCCATAGGTTGAATCGTCTTTCTTTTAATAGATGCACACAAGATCATGGCGTCACGGACTAGCTTGTTGATAAAGTTTTGAGCGAAAATTCGAATTGGATCATATACTTGTGCGCTAAGACGTTGAACACCACCGCGACGAGCAAGACGTTTGATTGCAGCATCAGAAATTGATTTGATAGGTACTTTGTTTCTTTTGATCCGCTTGTTAACACCAGCTTGACCGCGACCTAAAAAATGAACAGATTAATCGAAAATTTTGTGCCCACACATGTAAAATTTGTTGGTTTACAAAACAATGTAACAAATATTAATCAAAAACAAACACGAAAGTTTAAAGCAAATCAACAAATTCTTAACGCCTATAGAAATAAAAAAAGAAACATACCAACATGCTTAACAGGTGTAGCAACTTTTCTAGCCATTATGAACACGATAAGACTTCAAAATTGTTTTCAGAAATGTCAACCACTAAAAATAAAAATTGATGAAAGGTTTTCTTGAAAAAGTTGAAAGTTTTTTTTTGATTCAACAAAAATAACAAAAGCTATTGTTTCATTAGCACACGGTAGTATTCGTGTAAAGATGCAGCTAAATTTCAAAAGCTATTGATGGACACGGAAAGTAATTCCCTCAAAATGTGCTAATTCAAATTCTTTTTCTAATTCATTAACTTGATCAAGATTAATTTTCACTTGTGACACAAGTTTCTCAACCACACACAAATAAAGATCAACCATCGGCATAGTAAATTATGTAAAGGAAGTGAGCTATTTGATGTTAAAAATCAGTCAAAAAAATTAGATAAACAGATCCATAAATTCCAGATTTGGAATATGTAAATCAACGTAAATACTCAGCAGCTTCTTCAAAATGACCATCTTTGTTAGTAAACAAAGACTCGAAATCAATGTGATGTTTGCTTATCACAGCTTCAAATGTAAGAACACTCTAAAGCTTTCAGAGTTAAGGTGTTATCATTCTAGTAAAACATACATACATACAAAACAAAAAGTAAAGAATTTATTAATACTATTATTTAACAACAAAAAATAGTACATATAGTTTTAACAGAATAAAAAAGAGACAATAAAAGAATTTCAATGTGAATCAATCCATTGTCGAACATTATCAAGATCATATTCATTGGTTTCCATTGCACTGGTTGGAAGAAAAGTAAAATCTTTGATATTCAAATTGGACCATGAAAAATCTCCAGCAGTCATTGTAAGAAGTCGACCTTCATTTCGTCCATCAGTTGAAGAAAGTGCTGCAGCTCGTGAAACATTGATTAGGCTGAATTCTCGTTCAAGTGCATCAGAAATGGCTTTTTCTGTTTTTGCAATAGAGTTGTCTTGTTTTGAGCAAGCAATAAGAACAGGAGTTGAAAGGCTTTTATTAACTTTGAGTTGATAAAGAACATCATAAAGCAATTCAGCAACGTCACGAAGCTTTCGGTTGAAGGTACTACTGTCGACGACGAAAATAATGCCACGAATCGTTGGAAGTTCCTAAAACAACATAAATGATTATAAGGTCGAAGATAATAACAATTGATGATTACTTTCTTAAGCCAATTATCATAAAGTCCTTGACGAAGTTTTTCAGCACCAGGATAATCAACAAGCCGATATTCTTGACCATTAGGACTGAGAAGCTTCTCATAAACATTTTCTTTCAATGAAGTATACGTGGTATAATCAGCACCTGAAAAATAAAACATAAGTAAAGTTTAATAACCATTTGAATCGAGCAATATATCAACAGTGAGAACAACCTATCAGGCTAACCCTTTCAAAACTCACTAACCTTTATTAATAAGTTTGCTATAAATAAGAGTTTTTCCGGATTCACTTAATCCCACCATTAAAAAGGTGTTCTTTTGCTTTCTTCTGCTTCTTAAAATGAGGAACACAGTTACGATGAAAACAGCAGCAATAGCAGCAAGGATCATCGCCCAGGAGATTTCATTTTCTCCTGTAGAGGGCACAGGTTCAATCAATGGTTCTTTCATCTGAATATTGACGATGAGTACAAAGAAAATAAGAACAACGAACAACACAACATGTAAAAGTGCAAGAGAAAGTACATATTCTGGCAGTAAAAACCATTCAAAAAATCACTGACATACAAAAGAAAGAAGCTAATAAATCCTTTATCTAATAACACTAAATACAAATAAAATAAAATCTAAACATTTAAGCAGAATATTTATCAGTAATATCATATTTTGCTTTAATCCATTTATCAAGATTTGATTTTCCTTTAATTCTTTGAACTTCTTCGAAGAGAACATTCCTTCCAACTAAAACCAAACAATGTCATTCGTGCTTCAAAAGCTTTTCAAATTGCTTACTTGCTGGATCATAACATATTGACATCGCTTTTTCTGCAGCTCTTTCTCTCACCCACATTCGAGTTGTACCAGATATTACACTTGCAATTTGAACAATAACATATCTGAAAAAGAATATATGTATGAAGATTAGAAAAGAATATAAAGAGAATTAACATACTTTGATTTTGCTCCCATGTTCCAATGATGGACGAAAATTATTTGATGATGTTGATAATAAGAATTCAATTCAATTCAATGAAACTTGGTTGAAGTTGATGGATTCTAAAAGTAAAAGCAGCAACTTTGAAAAATCTTTGCTAAAACGAACGAAGAAAAGAGCAACAAAGAAAAAAAGTGAAGTTCGTCGTTTGCGTGGAAGAAAAAAGCTTTAATCGTGCCAGGATTTTAGAGGCTTTTGAATATTTTTTTTGCTTTCGAAATTCAAATTATTTTTCAACTTTCAAACATGGAATGTTTCTAATTACAATTATGTATCAAAAAATTTTTAGAGTTTTATTGAAATAGTAACAACAACTTAAAATGGACTTATAAGTTATAAATAATCAAAAACAAATCCTTATAATATTTTTTGAAGGCCTCTTTAATTTAAAATTTAAATAAACCAATTTACAAAATTATGCAAACATCGGAATAATTTTTATCAAATAAAAATTGTTGCTTCATAATTCTTAATTCTTCGTCAATTAATAAAGGTGCTCCATAAAATATACCGCCAACAGCAACACGGTAATTGCTAAGTTTGATGCTAAAAAATTAATAAATAAAAAATTATAATTAATTATCTAAAAGCATACTCTCGATTATCAAAGCAACAATGAGCCGCGCTCAAAACTTGGTGGTTTGATATAAGCGATCCACCGCAGATAAAAGCATAGCTATTATCTTCTTGCATTATATATATGGCCACCATAAAGGGGAATTCATTCATTTTGGTGACTTGACCATTAGAAATAAAATCCTGAAAAAAATATTTTTTAAAATTTCAAATTGTTTTACAATTTTTTAATTAAAATTAAATAATTAGTCTATTTTTGAAATTGGCAGGGATAATAAGAGCATAAAAAATTGCGATTTTTAACATTAAATTTCGAAAATTCATGGCTTCAATCAATCAAGGAAACAATTTTTCGAGGAAATTGATTTTTTTTTTGAAAAAATGAATATTTTTAAATAAAATGTAAAATGAAAATTTTAAAAGAATCATGTGATCGGTTGGTTGCGTGCATCATCCATCGAATGATTCAGATGCTTTGTTGCTTTTCTTCTTACGAGTTTCTTCAAGTTTTTTAAAAATCATTAAAAATAAATAACCAAAGCGAATGAATCGGCAATAAAAAATTAAATAAACTTTAGACTCCTCCAAATTCGTTTAAATGGTTTTTTAGTCATGGAAAACGAAAATGACAAAAATGCGATTGAGGAAAAAGTTAAAAGTTTTTTGATATTTCCACTAAAATGACTTCTTCCACGGCCGTGACGTGACTTTCAAGTTATCCGTTAATAACCGTAACGCAATGAAAAAAAAAATCCATTTTCATGGCATTCAAACAAATGTGATCCTTGAAATGAAAGATAATAGATATCTCACTTGGATTTAAATATCTTATTTTTGAAAGACAAAAAAGTTGTTGGAAACATACATATCACTGACTTTGAAAAATCTTATAAAAAGAAAGAAGAGAAATTGTAATAAATAAAACATTTTTTACCATTCTTAAAATTGTTGAAACCAAGTCAATTAAAAACATGTTGCTAATTAATTTGTTTCGAATGTAGTGCTAATCATCTTAATCGAAAATTTCCTTTTGGGATTTTATGATAAGTTCCCATGACCTCGTCCAATATCATTTATTTGTTTTGAGGACATTTCAATAAATTAGAAAAAGTGTGAATAAATCTTGTCACTCATCAATTTTCCTTTGGTACCACCAAATTTATTTTAGAAAAATCCATAATCAATCTTTTGACCCTTTCCTGCGAGAAATTTTTTTGTTGATTATAAGTAGTTTGTTTTTTTTACTTTGTGATTTTTATTGTGATATCCAAATACAATATTTTTATCTGCACATAATTATTAAATTTTTTTATATTTATTTATCAGCTTTTAATAATGCCGCATAATCCCGCTTTGACGAATGAAACTTATTGCAAAATTGTTGCAAATTTGAAGAATCAATTAAAAAGTGTTCTAAATGACGAAGAAAAAGAAAATATTCTTAGCGAATTTTGTGATAATTATTTAATGGAGAAATCGCTATGGACTGAAAGGCTTCAGATTCCATTTAAAAAGCCTTATAAAGTTGGTGGAAAGTTTGATAAAATTTATGATGGAGCCTTCTTTCAATTATATTTCAATGAAAATTATCCACAGCCAAAGGTATCATTCATTTAATTATTATTATTTTCTGCAATAATCTATCTACTAATATATTTTTAGAAGTATCGCAAAAAACGATTAACTGATGCTTTTGGCACTTTTATTTATCATGGATCTGCTAATTTATTAAGTAAAAATGATCCCCAAATGGTTGAAGTCGCTGAATATTTAATGTTTCCCCATTACAAATTACGTGAATGTTTCATTTGGTATGAACAAAATTCTGGCAAGTAGTTTTCATTCATACTCTCATAAATATAAATAATAATAAAACAACAAATATTATTTAAAGTTTCTCCCATCTCTCCAACACTTTATGAGAAGGTCGATAAATTTGAAAAACTTTACGGCAAAATTAAAGCAGCCGAAAATGATATCGAAGAATGGTTAAAATATTTGAAGGAAGTGAAAGATCCTGAATTTGTAAAACGCAATATTGAGCAAAGACTTGGAGAAAATTTAAATAATAAAAATCTATGGAATCTTTATATTAATTATTTGAGGACAACCAACAATTTATCTGAAATGCTGCAAGCTTATTCAAAATATTGTCGATACTTTTTGGATGATAAAGAAATGGTGGAAGAATATAAAAAAGCTGTAGAAAAATATGGGCCAGTTTATGTTCGATGGAAAAATTTGTTTAAATTTGAATGTGTTAAGAAGACAAAGATCCCGAACGCTTTTGTTGATAACATCCAAGCGATAACTTTATCAATGGAAAAATTGCTAATTGATGAAAAGGTGCTTCCCAAAAATAATACCTATTTATTCGAAAATGATCGAAAATTTAATTATTACCAACAATCATGGTCTGTGCCCGTTGATGTGATCCGATATATAATAACACAATCTTCTAATCCAACAATTTCTAAGAAGCTTATAAAAACATGCAAATTATTTTTTATCAAAAAACCATTATTGTTTTGTCACCAATTCATATCTGTATCTTCTGATGACAAGGCGGTTCCAATTTGGCAATTTAAAGAACAATCATTTTTATTTTCTAAGCAATATTTGAGTGAATTACAACAACTTTGTAAATTTAAGAAACTTCTGCTCACTATAATCGAATATTTTTTTAGTTCGAGACAGGGGCGGAACTGAAAAAATTCATCAGTGGTTAACAGGGGCTAAAAAGTCGGATCCTAGGGTTAAAAAATACGTAGATCACGAATCTGAACTCAGATTTATAAGACATATAGGTGGAAATTGAGTTACAGAATGTCTCACCACGAAAATCCAAAATTCTATAATTAATTTTTTGTGGGTTGCTCTAGGGGTTATTTATAGCGTAGATTAACGTTTTGGACAAGTTTCAGAATTTTACTCTTTCTCATTCTTGAGTTCCAGGTCCTCAAAGTTTACAATTTGTAAGTTTTAATATATCCCAAGGGAGAACCTCCATTTTTTTCAAGGTCGTCAAAAATGTTATCCACTACGATTAATCCTAATAGCATACTGAAAAATCGTATCGAATAAAAAAAAATTCCTACTGGTGGGAAGAAATACTTTTGACTCCTTGAACACGGATAAAAGCACACGATACAAAAGAAGGTGAACGAAATTTGAAACCCTTTTTTTATATTATTTTTTCACCAAATAATTTTTTTTGATGCCTAAAAACTTTTACTTTGAAAATATGTATTTTTTAATTTAGTTTATAATTAAAATGTATCCCTCAATTTTTTGATTTGTGGTTGGTTGGTATTTTTTCTTTCTTATCTTTCTTACACTGAAAAAAAAACGATAAAAAAATAACCGTAAAACGGCCATTTTTTTGCACTATTAGAGAGCTACTTTTCCGCTGAGTCGAATACTGAACGTCTATTTATTTTTGGTCGTTTTACGGATATAAAATAGTCGTTTTACGTCTAAAAAAAGTTCGTTAAAAAACTGTTTATTCGGGCATGGTACAAATTTTTTTGGTTTTCGACAAAGATTTAAAAATAAAGTTTGATTAAAGATAATATGATAAAATCAGATAAACTGACTTTTGTCCAAAAATTATACGCTATGGTAAACCAAAGCTTTTTTTTAGGTGGAGTGCATAGGCAAACCTTTCCTTTATGTTAATGTAGGTCAGAGCTATTGCTACTGGACCTATATTAACAATTTCTAGTTCAATAGTCTTCAGATGGAGTTACGCACGGCTATGCCGCCACCTTCAGAAAATGAATCAGAAATTAACCGAAAATTCAACCAAAGGTTGTGCCTTTATGTGATAATGTATATAAACAAGGGCTACGTTTGGGTTTCTGAAAAAAATGTGAGCCAGAGAATAAAAGAATTTTTTTAGTCGTTAAACGATCACAACAATAGTCGTAAAACGAAAGTTTTTACGATATGATGTTATAGAACGTTCATATTTTATGTAAACGTTTTAAAACGATAAAATAATAACCGTAAAATATACTAAAATAAAAAGACGTTCAAAAACCATCCATATTTTTGACTTATCGTTTTGAAAACGTCTAAAAAAACGCCGTAAAATAGCAAAATTATGGCCGTTTATTAGCCAAAAAAAAAGTGCCGTTTTACGGCAACAGGTTTTTTTTTTCAGTGTACTTTTTTTTAGTGATTGAACTTGTTGTTTACATCTAAAAAATTTTTTTTCTTTCTGATTCTCCCATCAGTTGTGTTCACTTTTTTTTGTTCTTTCTGCCTTTTTTTTAATTTTATTGTTTGCATTGATTCAATCAAGAAATAAGTATTATTACTCGTTATTGTAGGAGTCCAACAAAGTCTCATCGTAATTTTTTCTTTTTTATTTTTTTCTGTTTTCACTATCTCTTGATTTTCTCTCTCTTTCTCTATCAACAATCCATGTATCTTTGATAGTGTGGTTGTCGTGTCCTTTTCTCCTTTGACGATTGACTATCCTTTTGACTTTTATTTTTTTTTTTGTGGTCGTCGACTTGCCGCCACTGTTGTTGCTTGATGCATCATCAGATTTTTTTGTTTCAAAAAATCTTTTTTATTTTATAACATTTCTTTTTTTTTTTTGAATCAACGACCTCTGCCACCACGTGCTTTTTTATTTATTTTAGTCTTTTAAAGAAAGAAGAAAGGACACAAAAATCAGCAGCCATAAAAAAAAGAAGAAAAAGAAAAACGCCAATGATCATTTTTTTTCTTTTCTTTTTTTGTTGCAAAAAAAAAATTCTGGCGCCGAAATAACTTTTTATTTCGAAGCTTTTTCTTGCTTGCTTGCTTGGTATTGCATTTTATTTTATTCATTCGTCATCATCGTCGTTGTCTGATCATAAGATATTTATTTTCTTGTTGTTTTTCTTGGAATGGAAAAAATAAACAAGGAAGTTCGTAGCTCAATATATTCACAGTCTGAAATCAAAAAAAAATTTCTTGACTCATTGTAAACAATTTCTTTATAAAATTCTTTTTTTATTATCGATGCAGCAGCTTGGTAAAACGACGCAGAAAACAGACGACAAAAATCACGATGACTTTTTTTTGTTTTTGCTTTTTGAAAATAACAGATACTTCGATGACTGATGATGGTGATTTCCACTTCTCATTTTTTTTGTAAGTTATTAAGAAATCAACAAATTTGCACTTTTAATGACAAAGAAAAAAATGAACATAGTAAACATGCATGCAATTGAGAAAAAATATAGGAAAAAAATACTCATGTTTGTTTTTTCTATGAACAAAAATAAATAACAAATAAATAAATAGATATCCGAAAAAAATACCCAATGTCTATGTCTACAAAAGCCAATGGTGGTTTCCGACCTGAAGGGAATTTTGATTTATAAAAAAAAATTTTGTTCGCTGAATAACGAAAGAGTTCACTACTCTTTATTGCCGTTTCTCGACTTCTGATTTTACAGATGAAATTTGGATGAATTAAGAATCCTATTTTTAAGATTCATAATTAATTTTCAAAATGTTAGTTTTCCTTCTGTAATTATATTTTCTCTAAAACAATCTAATCAAAAACTCTTTCATTTGATATTAAATTTTTTTTAAATATCTTCTTCTTCGTCAATAAACTTGAGAGAATCTTCAATAAATTCCTTTTTTAAATAAAGAATTTTACAGTATTTTTTTAGACTGCAATATTGAAATTCCATTTACCAAAGATGATGCAACAACAACCTTTGCTTATTTTTGTTTATTTATTTATTTTTTGTCTTTCAAACCAAGAATGGCGGCGGTAACATCTGCTGCTCTTGGTTGTCTGATCGATCGATCTCATTTGGTTTGACTACGTCTAAAGCGCGAAGATAGTCTTTTTTGCTTACTTTTTTGGTCTCCCTTTTGTTTTTCTCGACAGCTTTCAAAACTACACTAAAAACACCAAAATTCTTCTTTCTTTGAACACTTTTTTTTAAAATTTTCATAAAAAATTTTCAAGCTTTTTCTTTTTTTTTCTTTCAAAGATCCCTCATTTTTTTAAAAATTTGTTTGGCTCGGGTTCAAATAATCATGCTTGTGTTATTTCTTGCATGATTCATTTTTTTTGTTATTTATTTATTTTTCACAATTTTTTTTCTCTCTGACGAATTTATGCGCATGTTTGCCTGCCATTTTCTTTTCTTGAAACTAATAACGTCTATCTTTTTTTTGTTTTGTTTTGGTTTTTTTTAAACATTTTCATTCAAAAAACCTATTAATTATTTATTTACAAAAAAAAATATTTTAAAAAAACAAATAATTATATTTTTCTTTGTCTTGCTTTTTTTTTATCGATGATGCATAAGCAGCAAACAACTACGATTGCTTGATTCCATTATTGACAACAAAAAAAACAAATAACAACTTTGCATTTTTTTTTCTTTGAAAATAGCTACTAATTATATTTGCATATTAATAATTTTTTTATAACCATTTTTTATTTCTCATGTACGGCAACTGTGTATAAACGTTAATTAAAATTTGCTGTAAAAGAACTTTGAAATTGTGTGGGTGTCTCAAGTTAAAGCATTGATGCTTTGAAACGAACGAAAAAAGCAGTTTCATAAACCAATTTTTTTGGAAAAGTTTCATTTCATCATAGGTTTAAATTTTGGCAAATATCTGCTTTTAAACATTAACAAAAAAGCCTAGAAAAGCTTCTAATATTTTGTGGCGGGCGGGAAGCATTCATAACAAAATTAATTAATTTCACTATGAAACAAATGAATGAAATTGGATTTTTTAAATAAACTACAGTAGCTTTCTCTTCGATTCCAAATTAGTTTAGCTTCCTTTTTTTCTCCAACATGGAAGGAATATTTATTAAAAAATTACATCGCATTTTTTTGATATTTGTTTTTGCGTATTTTATATTTTCATTTATCAAAAAACAAAATTAAAAAAAGCTTGTAGTGAAAGAAATGAAAAAACATATATTCGAGAGTAACAAAATGGAGCAAAATAAAAACTACATCCACAATTTTTTCTTCTTCTTGGAATTCATTTTAAAGTTGTTTTTCTAGAGAAAAAAAGAATTATTTTTAGTTTGGTTTATTTTGATTCTAAAACATTTTTCCTTCTTTTTTATGTATGTGTGTTTTCGTTTGTTTTTTATTTTCATTTTTTTTGTTGCTTCATTTGGATCAGGGGTGAGCGGAATTCCGCTTCCGTTTCCGTTTCCGTGGAATTCCGTGGTTTTTTTACTTCCGTTTCCGTTTCCGCTTCCGTAAAAAAAAAATTTAAATTTCCGCTTCCGTTTCCGCTTCCGCGTAAGCTTAAAAAAAGAAAATTCTAATACAAAATTTCCGTTCCGTTTCCGCGGAATTCCGGGCATTTTCAATTTCCGTTTCCGTTTCCGCTTCCGCCGAACTTCCTCGGTTCCGTTTCCGGTTCCTTCCGTTTAAGGAAAAGCCACTTCCGCTCACCCCTGATTTGGATGCTGGTTTGTTTGCATGTAGTTTTAAAGAAGAAAAAATTGCATTTATTTATAATTAAAAAATACATACTCATTTTGGAGTTTTTTTTGATTGCAAATATAAAAACGAATACTGTAATAATAATAGACATAAAAATATGTAGGATTCAATGATTACAAAGTTTTTTTGTGATGGTTTGTTTGGAAGAAAATTTAAAATGGAAAAAAATTTAAAAAAAGAAGCTAAAAAATGTCTTTGCAAAATGCCAAAATGATTGGTTTTTTAAAACGAGATTTTTCAGTGGTATTATTATTGATGAAAGCAAATGAACTTTAATTTTTGCTAAATTCATGGCGAAAGTTTTTTTTAATCATAACAAAATCATTTGAACGGTTTTTTCGAAGCAATATTTTTTTTTAATATGGGTTTTGTAAAATGAAGTATCTCATAATTTCATTTTTTTCGAACTACACTGATATTAATATTTTTTTATACCTCTTACCCAAACTCAATAGCATTCGTTTAGATAATTTACACAAATTAAATTTTCCTTTTTTGTTTTATAAAAAAAATTTCCATTCCCTCAATTAAGTGTATTAAGTTTACTTGCTTTGCTTCCTTCTTTACTACTTTTATATTTAACTTGTTTTTCTCTTTTTTTTATTCGAGACAAGAGCCACGCCACCACGTGTGTGTGTTGTTGTGACGTTAATTTACACATTTATTTTTCTCAAAAAAAAAACAAGAAACATTTTTTTTGTTTATGTTTTTAAACTTAAGTTTTTATATTCATCCAGTAAACTCACATTCAAACATTAGAAGAAGAAAATTTGTTTTGAACGTTTTTCTTTTCATTTTTTTTTGTTTGTTATTGCTTTTTGCTTGCGCCTCAATTCTAATAATTAGTTTTTCTTCTTTTTTTCTCCTCATTTTCTCGTCAGTTGATTCATCCTTCTTCTTTCATTCTCGTTTTGTTTTTTTATGCTTGAAAATAATCAGTCAGACAAAAAAAGAAGAGAAAAGTGAAATTTTGATGTTTGTGTTTTGGACATCAAAAAGAGAGAAGGAAAAACCATTTTTTTAGTTTAAAAAAAAATTTGACTTTAAAAAAAGGATTTTTTTTATTGGATTTTTTTTATTATGTTTCAATGTTTGATCCTTTTTAAAACGTTTCTCTTTCTCATTCATTAATGATAGATAGCTTGGTTGTTGGGTTGATTTGTGTGTCTGGGTTGTGTTTGGGGGCTTTTGATTTAAAACAAAAAATAATTGCATTTTTCTTCTGCAACGCCAATAATCGGAGACTTTGAAGAAGAACAATGATGATTATTGCATCAACAACATTGTCGGTCGACGAGAAAAAGAGTTGTTATTGAGACGAATGGTGGTGATGATAAAAATACAAAAAATAAAAAATAGAAAGCACTCGAACAGCAGGAAAAATGGAAGACGACAATAAGAGATGCATCATCAGCAGAAAAAAAGGGTCACGCGCTTGCTTGCTTCTTCCATAATGTCTCTCTTTTTTTCTTGACGCTGACGACGATGAACTAACGATTGATCAAAAAAATAAAGAAAAAAGAAAAAAAGAAAGTTGTTTTTGTCATTTATTTTTTGATAGATAACTTTCTTTTCTTTTTTTGTTGGCGAAATAAATGAAAGAAAAAGTGAAAGTAAAAAAAAAATGGCTTTTGATTCATTTTCCATAAATAATTTAAAGAAAAAGAAAAAAAACGTGGAAATGCACAGACAATGAACAATAAAGATGTCGAAGGAAATTAATGATGAAAAATAAAAAAAATTGCAAAAGTCAGCAAAAAATAAAATTGAAGAGACAGAATAGAGATTATTTTCAAACAAAAAAAGGAGAAAGAAATCAATCTGCATTGAGTTTTGCTCGAAGTTCAGTGGCTGGCTGATTTGGTTTTTAATCTGTCTGTAATCTAAAAAAATAATTTTTGCTGGGAGTTTTATAGCAAAAATGTTCGAGAAATGTTTTATTTTTTCATTTAAATTTCTTTCTATTTTTTTGTTACGGTCTCTTTGCAAAAAAAGAACTGTTTTAGGTCCCATTTTTTCTTCTTCGTTTTTTTGTCCCAATCCATTAATTTTTTAAAATATTTTTTGTTGACAACGATTACCTTTTTTTACAACATCCATCATCTATCATTTTTTTTCTTTACTTTACTTTTTTTTAAACTTTGATTTTGTTATTTTTATTTATTTTTCTTTATGGCCTTCCTTCTGTTTCTGGTAATAATAGAAAAAAATGAATTAAATGGAAAGAAACTTCTGTAATTTTTTTTTCCAGCTCGTTTGCTATCATCTTTTTCCCAGTTAGACAATAAAAAAAAAAAGCTTCAGCAACAAAAAAGGTGCGCAAAACTAAAAAGAGAGAGAGACTTTCAACATACATAGATAAAACAATAAATCTGTGAGCGAAAGAGAGACTTCCATTTTTTTCTCCTTTTAATTTTTTGGTTTTTGTCTATGATTTAGAAAGAAAAAAGTGTGTTGTTGTTGCTATTATTCATTTCCTTATTAGTAGCCATTTTTATTTTTGTAATTCTTTTCCTTTACTACAAAACTTTTTTTTCATAATTTTGTTGCTACAAACTAACTTTTATTTTTTTGTTTTGTTATTATCGTAGTCTTGCATCAGCAGAAGCAGTTTGCTTTATTTTTGGAAGGTTTAAATGAGCAAAGTAAAAAAAATTGGCTATGGTGGAAAAGTGTTTTTTTTTGTGGATTGAATTAATGTTAGAATTATAAAATTCGGGTTTCCTCCAAAAAAATTACTTATAGTTTCGATGCGTAAATGTCAAATATTCAAAATGCTTACTAATTCCACTCGATCAACTATTTATTTTTAAATTTTACACCTGCCACTAAAACTTTACAATTGCTCTAGGTACAATTTCCCAAACACTTTTTTTACGTTTTGCTTTGTAAAAAAATACTTTTTGAAACACATTTTCTTTAATGTCGAAGTTAAATAAAAATATGGAAATGTGTGTCTCATTTTCTTTGCAAGACTGTCATTGTCCGCGCCCATTTTCCTTTATTTTTCTATGTTTTTGTAGGCTTTTTCTTAACACGACTTTCTAGCTATTCCTAATTTAGCTTTATATTGCTGCCAGCCGATCATCGCTCATCGTCGCCTAAATTTTTTTTTTCTCATTCATATATTTTTGTGAGCTTTCAAAACGGTCGGTTGCTTATTTATTTCCTCCTTATATTTAAAAAAATATTCTGAATTTATTTATTTATAAGTGAGTTTATTTCTTTTGATTTCAAGTCTATATTCTCATGTATCCAAAGCCAGGGAAATTCAGTTGATTCAATCACTGAGGCTTTCTTCCATGGTTCAATGTTTTCCATTTTTTGATGATAAAAAATTTCGGATGATTTTCCAAATAAAATTTTTAGGCCTTTTTTTGATTTTAAATCGAGCGTGCTTCTAATTTATTTTTTGCTTAAAACCTTTATCCCCAAATGGTAGTTAAATTCATTCACCTCTGCTATTCATTTTTTAAACCAATTTGAAATCCGAATTCAGTCTTGTAAAATAATTTTATAAATGGTATCATAGTGTCTTTACTTCTTCATCCTCTTTCCTAAATAATTTTTTTTGGCTTTCCTAAATTTTTTTTGATTTATAGTATTACTTTTTTTTCTCTCGTTCATATTTCTTTAAAAGCTATTATGCGTTTTTTTTAATCGGATACAAAAAATTGCTATTTTTTTAAATTCCATTTTATTTATGTAGAAAAAAAACATTTAACCCCAGAAAAGTCTTTAACATCAAACTAAACTAATGCCACTGCTGCGCCTGACTCACACATGTTTTTTTTCTCTTTCTAATTTCCTTCGTCCCTGGAATTGTTTTCTTTTAAACTATTTTCAATTTTTTTTTATTAATATTTTGCTTTTTTGCACTCTTGGCTCCTACATATCCGCCGTCGTCGCCACGGCTTTAAGTTTCAGAAGCCTCGTGATGACGCCATTTTTAAGCAAAAAAAAAGTAAGGAAAAAACAAAATAAACTATTTTTTTGTTTTTGTTTCCGTTCTTTCTCCCCCCAATGTTTCAAATCCTGTTTGCCTTTTTTCCATCCATCTCTCCATCGTCTGTTTTTTTTCCACCCTAGTCATTTTTTTTTCTTCCTTCCTCTTTGGTCTCCGCCGCCGCTGCTTCTCTTCAACCAACAAACAACGCCCTCTTTCATTCTTCTTTCCGCGGTCATGTGGCCAAAAGAATATTTTATAATGTATTTTTTTTCTTTGGCCTTTTTTCATTTCATTTTTTTTTCTTTCAAAAACATAAAAGTTTCAAATAAAAAAAAAGAAAATGAAAAATGTCATGGCCTAACACGGTTTTGCACCAAAAAAAAAATAAATGGCAACCGCCGCAAGCAATGGAAGAAGCTTAGTCATGCATGCATCTGTCTTTTCTTTTTTTTATATTTTGGCAAAATTCCTAGACAAGAACACAAAGTTTCTTTTTCGTCTTTTGTGATTTAAAAAATAAAAATAAAAAAAAGCATGTGAGCAAAATTTTTTTTCTTTTTCTTCTTCCTTTCCCAAAGGCAATAAATATATATCGTCGAGAAGCTTGAAAAAAAAGAAAAAAAATGGAATGGAGAAAAGAAAGATAAAGTTTTTGTTTGAAGAAAAAAGCACACGATTCACGGCGGAGAAAAGAAATAGAGAGTTTTTTTTTCTGTTTATGATGGTTTTGTAAATTCATAGCCATGATGATAACACACAGAAAATATGAAAGCGAAAAGAAGAATGATGTCACTTTTTTTGGTTTAAAAAAAGCAAAGTAAAAAATAAGAAAACTAAAACCAAAATATCTTGATTTTATTTAAGGATTGTAGAATACAAGACAACTCAAAACCACAAAACAAAAATAAAATAAGTTTCAGACTTCGTGAATTAAGTTTTACTCTTTTTCATTTTTGAAGTAAAAATTTTTTTAGTAAAAAAACTTCCAAAATTTACTGAATAAATTTAGTGAGGGATTGGGTTACGGTAAATGGCAATAAAATAAAAAATTAATGGCGGCGGCAGTGAATGAAGAAAGAGTGAAAGCCATAATGAATTTTTTTACCGTATCTTTTTTTTGATATAAAGCAAAACAAAAAAAAATCTTGCATAAAAATAACTTATTTCAAAACTTAAATTATGAGGCTCAAATAAAAAATATTGTAATTAATAATTTCGGAACTCTTCTTCCCCCCAAATTTTTATTTGATTTTAAAATCTTTAAATCCCTTATTAAATCACATCAACGCTCTTCCATGAATTATTAGTTTTTTTTATTACGTCAAAAAATTATTATTTTGTTTTCTAAAAACTTTTAAAAAATTAATTTAAATTTTTTTTTTGATTGAACAATTTTTGTATTTTTGTGCTTGTTTACTTTCTTCATCCAATTAGCTAATAATTAATTACGACGCCGACGTCTGTGTCTAAAAAAGCTTTTCTCGAAGCTTCGAAAATATTTTTAATTGCCAAACAAATTTCTTCAGGTTGAGTAATTTTATTTAAAGAAATATTAATAATTTTTTTTGTTGTCTTTCTCTGTTTTTTTAAATTTACAATATCTTTTTTCAAGTTATTTTCAATGAGCATCGACCACTTTTTTTTTCTTTGGTATAGACCCTCAATTTTTACAGAATGCAAGCATGCAGCAATTTTTCTTTATCTTTTTTTACTTTTTTATACCTAAATTTTCTTACCTTTTTTTTATATTTCATTGTGGAGCAACTATTCTCTCCTTAATCATCAATTATTTTCATCATCGACAAAATAGAAAAATTGTTAGACAGACGCAGACAGACAATTTTGGCCTCTATTTTCTGATTTTTTAATTCTTTGGATTTTTCTATATTTTTTTTATTCCTTCGATCATACTTTTTTGGATTTTAAAAAGCTTAATTTGGCGCATTTTGAATTCAGCTTCTTTCCATCAAAAAAAAGATGAAAGATAGTAATCACTCATTTTTTGATTTTTTTGGAGTCCAAATTTTAAAACCATGAAACAGATTGAAAACAAAAAAATAAATGCTTCTTTTGGCCATAATATTTACAACCTGTTTCTGCTAATGCTTGCTTGCAACAAAAAAAATTGATTTTGTTGCTGAAGGGTATCTTTGTAATACTTTTTTTTTTGCATATTCGCAGTTAAGACCCACGGGCGATTATTTTTTTAATTTCTGAGTCAAAAAAAATTTTTATTTTTATTTTGAAAAGCAAAAACATTGATGAGATTTTCCTTTTTTCATTTTTCTTTTTTTCTTTCTTTTAAATTTAATCCACACAAAACACATTTCGAAAAAATACACACATACATATATATTATTTGAGAGGAAAGGTATAAATATGTCGTGCGGCGTCTAGACGCATCACTTTTCCATTTATTTTATTTTTACTTTATTTTATTATTTTTTTACTTTTGAGACTAAATACACATGTGGTTTTTGAATTACGTTCTTCTTCTGCTTCATCCTCCATCTTTTTTTTCGCCTTCTCAATTTTTTTTTCATTTGCGAACGTGACTCTTTTGAAAATAAAAATTTTTTAGGTCTAAAATGTCGTAAACAACTTAGAGAGATAGAGAGAGAGACTCTGTCACATTTTTTTTTCTTCTTCTTCATCGTTGGTTGAGTTTGACGTTGAAGAATGAAAGAAAAAAACAGTCAAAAACAAAATTCTTTTTTTTTCTTTCGCTTTTCGCGGGGTACAAACAAAAAATAAATGGAAGGAGGAGCAATAGGGCAACGACGACATACTACTTCTTTTCTTTCTTTTTTTGCTTTTCAACTACGAGCAACAACATGCTGGGAACACATATCGAACGTCGTCGTCGACGCCGCAGTCGAATCTGATGGCTGGCTGACTCGCGAGAGGAAGAAAAGATAGAAGTGGTTTTAGCAAGCGAGCGGAGACGTCTAGACGTCTCAAAAAAAAGAATGAAGAGTATATTACGCTATATTTGCGATGTGATAAAACATAGGCGACACACAAACAAGTGCTGCTGATGCTTCTTGCTGCTGGCTGCTCACATAAAAAAAATTGAATGCGATGCAGTGTAAGACACAGAGAGTATTTGATGATTTAAACGAACATAGCCGCATGCACATTCATGGAGAATCAATGGGCAAAAGCTAAGCGACTATGTTTTCGTGTGAATACACACATACGATAATATTATTGACAGTTATTTAAAAAGATTGTCACCAATGTGGAAAAAATTTTTTTTTTGTTACCACCACCTTAGCTGGAATGAAGAAGGTAGTCGGTCATTCATTCCAAACCAGCCGCCATCCTATTTCTTTCTTTCTTTTTCTCTCGCTCATTTCTTTCAAACAAACAAACAGCAGCTAAAAAGTAATGGAAAAGAAAAAAATGGAGACTAGACAGACAGACAAGACAGAAAGAAATAATATACCCACCCCATTTTCTTTTATTATTACATATTCTCCTATTACGTCCCTTCCTTTCTCTCTCCCTCTTTGTCTGTCTACTCGTCTCCTCGATGTAAATGTGTTTTCTATTTCACCCTCCTCAAAACCCTTTAAAAAAATAAATTTGCGACGACGGAAAACAACCACGACGACATCGTCGCTCACTGCATCAACAACGTCTGTCTAGTCTTTCTTCTTTCTACTACTTGCTTGTTTGGTTGCTGCATTTTTTTTTATATTTCAAAAATGTTCACCAATGCAGCAACAGAAAAAAAGAAAAAAAGAGAGAAGAAATGATAGAAAACAAAGTTGCTCGACGTCGTTGCGTCGCTGGCGCTACTGTTGGCTGCTGCTGCAATCTTCGTCGTTTTTTTTCACAATTTTTTTTGGTGCCCGATTTTGTGTTCTGTTTTTTCGTTTCATTATTCTCTTCTTTTTTTTTCAAAACCAAAATAATGAAATAAATATTAAAAAAAGAGAGCTTGCCAAAAATAAAATAAAAATCTTTTTTGTCTCTTGAGAGAGGTTCTACGAGTTGATTCAAATAGGGCGGAACAAAATTTTTTTTATTTTTTATTTTTCTTTACCAATCGGTTCTAAATAATATTTAAAAATTATTGGCGTCAAGCTTTTTCTCAAAAACTAAGCTGGATATGCTAATTTTTTATATTGAAGTTGAAAGCATTCATTAACTTCAAAAATTCAGCTAAATTCACCCATGAAGTATAATAATTTGATTTTTATCCAGCATTATGTAATAGATTACGGGCTAATTTATGGTGTATACCATATATTTAAGTATTCTATAAAAATGAGGAGAAATTTGCATATTAAAACTTCAAAAGGCTGTAACTTTTGATCCAGAACATATCCGGGACCTAAGAAAAAAACCATATATTCCCCAGAATCTCTACTTTATTATGCAAAAGAAAATTAATTTTTACAAGGAGTCGGTTTTGAGAACCATAATTAAATGTGTTCAAAACCATATTTTTAACGGAGAAAATGGTTTTTCAATTTTTTCTTTCATTGAAAACAATTCGAACATAATGCCAAAATAACAAAGAGAGAAAGGGAAAAACACCATTTTCTCCGTTAAAAATGTGGTTTTGAACACATTTAATTATGGTTCTCAAAACCGACTCCTTGTAAAAATTAATTTTCTTTTGCATAATAAAGTAGAGATTCTGGGGAATATATGGTTTTTTTCTTAGGTCCCGGATATGTTCTGGATCACAAGTTACAGCTTTTTGAAGTTTAAATATGCAAATTTCTCCTGATTTTTACAGAACATTAAAATATATGGTATACACCATAAATTAGCCCGCAATCTATTACATAATATCATGAAAACACATAATTTTTAAACTTCATGGGTGAATTTAGCTGAATTTTTGAAGTTAATGAATGCTTTCAACTTCAATATAAAAAATTAGCATATCCAGCTTAGTTTTTGAGAAAAAGCTTGACGCCAATAATTTTTAAATATTATTTAGAACCGATTGGTAAAGAAAAATAAAAAATAAAAAAAATTTTGTTCCGCCGACTTCGAAAATCTTTAAATTTACTCGTAGAGTCTCTCTTGAGAGGAAATAAATTTATTTAAGATTGTTGTTTGTTACTGTGGTTACAGTCATCATAAAATTAATTTAAATAAAAACTTTAAGAAATGAGTGTTTTTACGACAAAATTTTAATTTACTATTTGGTGCACCTGTTCCTTTTTCTCCTTGAGACATGAGTTAGTTGTTTTAGGACAAAAATCGTCTGATTTCTTTTTGATGCAGCAAACATCATATTTAAATTGAATATTTAAATATTTTAAATAATTTTTAAATAAAAAATTCTTTTTTTATTTGTTATTTTGCTTTCATATATCCTTTTGCAGTTTGGATTTCCCGCTACTGCATTTCATGTCACAAATGCATAACTATTATAGCCGTATGTCTGTCTGTCGACTATGAAATAAATATAAAAAAAAATTTGGATCAATTTTTGTTTTTCTTCTATGCAATATCTCTTCTTCTTCCATCCTTTTTCACATATTTATTTCCCGCCGCTTCTTTTTTTTTATGTATTTTAATATTTTTTGTCTGTCGTCGTCGTCGTCTATCCTCCAACAATCCAATTTTTTGCTGTGCAATAATTTTTTTTCTTCGTCTTCTTGCGCATTCTTTTTTTTTTTTGATTGTCGTTGTTGTCTATGTTTCATCTCTTCATCCCACTGCTCATCACAGAGCCTACACCACCATTAACAAAAACTAAAACTATTATTGCACAGAAGAAAATTTTTTTTGGCGACGATGACAACATTTTTTAATGTTTTTCTTGTCGTCGTTTTCGTCGTTAATGCTATATACCAAAAAAAAGGCGAGACGAGACGACTTTTTTCGTTAAATAAAAAACTATCATCGATTTTATTTTATTTTCATTTTTTGACTCGTCGTCGCTGAAAAAAAAAAAGACCTCCCAACCAACGAATAACAAAAACCCTGTTTTTTTTCTTCTTCTTCATTATTATCCGAGCGA
Source organism: Panagrolaimus kolymaensis (assembly GCA_028622995.1). Lineage (NCBI taxonomy): Eukaryota > Metazoa > Nematoda > Chromadorea > Rhabditida > Panagrolaimidae > Panagrolaimus > Panagrolaimus kolymaensis. The sequence continues at coordinate 1,614,827 of JAJQJQ010000052.1, read as the reverse complement.
GTAGTTGTTGTTGTCTCGTTTTTATATATATTTTTTTTTGCGAGCTACCAGACTGACTTTACTTACTTACTACTCTACTTGTTTTTCTTTTAGTTTTTTTTTTAAACAAAGTTAATTTTTTTAGGCCAAAAAACTAACTAACTCTACAATCTTCTTTTTTTTAAATTTACTTTTTGGTGTTTTTAAAAAAAAACCCGATCAAAAAAAAAATTTTTGAAACTCTGAAAACCACACAACACAACTTTAATTTTGCATTTATTTTTTTTGTGTGGCAGCATTGATTTCATTTTTTTGATGGCTATTTTTTAATTTGATTGATATTTTTGGGTGGCAGCAAGCAGCAGAATCGAGTGTGTGTTGTTTATAAAAAGAATTTCTTTTATTTTTTTCGATATATTATTTTTTTCCCTTTGAAACTTCTTGATTAAAAGTGAAAACAAAATAAAAACTTATGGCGACTTGTGTAATTGGTGAGTAAAATAGTTGTTTGTATCCATTATTTAAATATTTATTAATTAAATTAGATATTTGAACCTTTTTCGAGTAAAGAAAGTCTGACAAAAAAATGTTTTTTTGAAAATGCCACTTTTAATTTTTTTTATAAAACTTTTACGCTAATTTTTTGGCTCTCTTCTTTCTGAATTTTTTTTTTGAAACACGTTTGTTCTCTCTCATCCAATAATTCAATTTCTTTGGGCTCCCTATTTTTTAGACAAACCTAAATAATTTTTTAAATGCTTTTTTGAGAAAAAAAATTTTTTGAGCTCTCTTTCCATATATATTTATTTTTATTTTATCGATCGCTTTTTTTTCTTTTCAATTTGTTGATCTTCTTTTTTATTGATGGAGGGAGAAAATTTATTTCGTCGTCGTCTTCGTAGTTGTCTGCGCTAAAGATTATTTCGATTTTTTTCTTTTTCTTCTTTTTAAACGCTGATTTTCACATGCATATTTTTTCCAAAATACATATCTGGTTTTATTCGGTTTAATTTTTAAAAAAGCTGGCTCCTCAAAAGAAAGAAAAACTTTACAGGGATTCTTAAAACGAAATATGTTAAAACTTTGCTATTATTTTTATTTAAATTTTAGAACTAAAATATTGTTTGACTCTAACAAAATTTCAAGAATTTTTTCACTTCATTTAATTTCATTTTTTAACGCGGTTTTTTTTGGCATTTTCATAAACATGCAAAAAACATTTTTTAATTATAGTCTTTAATTACAAAATAATCCCTTTATTTCATTGTTCTTTTTTTTAGAGTGTGCTCCTGAGCTTAATAAACAACAACAAAATCGTGTGGTTGGTGTTGTTCGTGGTGGTTCCACTGCAACTACTGCGGCATCAGGAAGTGGAGGAGGTTCAGCAGCTACTAGTCTGCGACAACCACAACCATTACCATTACCGATTTCGACGGCAACAACAAAAATTATGCCAAGAACAGAAATGCAAATAATAGATAAGCCTGGAACATCATCTTCTTCAGCTTTTTTATCTTCGTCATTAAAATCAACAACATCCTCGAGTTTTAATGATGAATTAATGTTAAAATTACGAGGTAAAAAACGATCCTCAGCAAGCATGAATTGGACGGATGATGATAATACAGCAGCAACAATATTATCGATGGCTAGTCGATTTTCTACAGCATCCAATATTTCTTCATCCCACAATCCAAAACCATTTAATTCGACTATTCCAATGTCACAACTTAAAATTTCTTCATCTTCCACCAATGACCCAACGGATGTCTTGCTTCATCAACTTTCACAAGTTTGTGAACAAGCCGCTCAAAAATCTGACCCATCTCAATCCAATAATAATATTCCACAACCGACAATTCGAACGGTGCTTGAATCAGATAAAAATTCTTCAACTCTTAAATCCACAAAACTTGCAAATCATTTTATTTCATGCTTCGTTGTTGGAGGAGAAATTCGCCTATGTTCACCCCAAATTTATGCCATCATTATGAAAGATGTCCACGAAGATGATTTAGCTCATTGGATTCGTGAATATTTTGTTATTGATCATATGAGTTCTCCCGAACAAATATTATCCCTCAAACAAAATCGCGCTATCCCTCCTGAATCGGGAACATGTGGATTGATGACTAAAACCAATGCAGAAAGATTAGTTGGAGCATTGGTTGATCCAGTGAATTATCGAACTTTACCCAATGATAAAAAAGATAAATTTGATCCCATTTTGGTTAGTTTTATTTTTTAACCTTTACATATTTAAAATATTTTTAAATTCTTAGTGTTAATTTTTATTTTTGAGGCAGTTAGTGACCAAAAAAATTAAATTTTAGCTAATTAAACTTAAAAAAATTTTCTGTTGTGAACTACGTGATTTTTTGTAGAATTAAAAACTTGTAGAGAAAATAATTTGCAACCATCAAGCAACAACAGCACTCAAAAGTGTTGTAAAAAAACAAGGTTTGCTTGTTTTTAGTGATGACGCGAAAGAGAAAAAAAAGTGAAGTTTGATGCTACGTAAAAATAATAAAAGAGGGAGCTAATCATTTTATCTTTATCAACTCTTTGCTTTTTTTTATTCTTGCTTTAAAAAATCTCTTTTTTGAATCTAAAAAAAATATACACTCCCTCTTCTTTTAAAAAAAAGAAAAAAGACGACAGTTCAAGTTTTCTTCATTTTCTTCCTCCTTTTCTTTATTTTGATTGTGGCCAAATAAAAAAAAATTAGTTTTTGGTTTTGATGGGTGTTTTTTTTTTTTGAAAGAAACGAAAGAAGAAAAGAAAAATAAGTTACGTGCTTTGATTCTTTAAACAATGATGAGTAAAAAGAAAAACCCAGAAGAAAAAAAAAAATAAACGTTCGTTAGTTTTTTTTTTTTGTGATTTCATAATACCTTTTTTTTTCTTTCGGCTGTTAGTTAGTTTATTTTTGAAGTCTCTAAATCTGACAACAAAAAAATAAAAAGAAGTTGACTTCAGCTAAAAATGAATCATAGTGGCTCTAGTTTGCTTCTTCCATCTAATATATTTTATTTTTTTAATTATTTAAAAAAGGTCATACAAAAAATTTAGGCGAAAATAAAAACAACAGCGTTCATTAGCGCAAACTAGAAAAAAAATATATAAAAAAACAGATAGATTAAAATCTTTTCTTTCCAAAAAAAATATGTTCAAGAACGCCTTTTTTATTTCATTATTTTTTTTCCTTCTCAAAAAAAGCTTGCTTCCAAAAAACATAAACCCTAAATTATTTTATTTTTTTTTGCTACATGGATGGATGAATCTTCTTCCTCCCTTTTTTGCTATCCCTAGCTTTGATGCTTCTCTTTTTTTGTTTCTTGCTTCTTCCTGCTTTTTTTATTTATGTCGTCAGTTGTTGTTAAGAGAGACTAAAAGCGTCAGTGAGAGTGAATAAGTTTTAAAAAAAGAAAGAAATAGTTTAGTCAATCAGAAAGAAAATAAACTAAAAGGGCACAACAAAAGACATCCGACTTTTTTTTGTTATGCTTTTCAATAAATGTCATATCTCACATCTTTCTCTTTTCTTTTTTGTTGTTTTTGTTGAACTACGTACGTGCAAAAAAAGAATTTATTTTTTATTTTGTCAGTTCAGTTAAAAGAAAAAAAAATAAAGACGGACGACAAATAACGAACAAAAAAACAGCGACGACGACGACTACGTTTAGAAAAAAAAGATGGGTGGTTTGTAGAAAAACATTTATTTTTTTTCTTTTTAAAAATAAAAAAAACGAACGAAGAAAAAAAAGAAGAAAGAAAGAAACTGTTTTTTAACGGCTTTAAAAAAATTGTCTTTTTTTATGTTGTCAAAGTTAAAAAACACAATCACCATACACATACATACATACACGCGTGAATTCAGTGCATTGGGACGCATATGTACAACTACTCTCTCTCTCTCTCGTTGCACACCAATAACAACACACTTCCTTTCCTTCCTTTTTTTCTTCTTCTTCTTTTTCTCTTAACTACATATATATATAAGTTTTTTTTCTTCCTTTCTTTTCATTTGATAATGCTTGCTTGCAATTTTTTTATTTAACATCATTGTGTGAGCTCACACCAAACCCTAACCCTTCAGCCGCTCTGTTCTCTCTATCTCAAAGGTTCCCTAATGTTATACATACATATATGAGAATGTTTCCAAATGGCAAAAAAAAAATAATATAAATATTTAGTGTCACTTCTTTTCTTTCTTCTTTTTTTTTCACTGACGTATGCGCAACAAAACAAAAAAAAATAACACGAAAACAACCAACCACCACCTCCTTCTCATTTTTTTTTCTCTTCTTTTTTCGATGTTATTATTTAATAAACTTTGTGCCACTTTTTTAAATGAAAAGGCCAATTCTGATTATTAAGGTTTATAAAAAAAATATAAGTAAATAAGGGATAATAATGATTCCTCATTTACATGAGGAGCTACATACATATTTTAATTTTATTTTGGATTTTTTACTTAATCAACAAAAAAATGGGCGTATTTGTTTCATCTGTCTTTTTCTCTTTTCATTTATGTTTCTTTTTTTAGCGTTCACAAATTATGAAAAACATATACTTACTCATTTTGCTTTTTTTACTTTAAAAAAAATAATATGGTGTTTTTGGGTTTGAAAGATAATAGTTTTGTTGTTGTAAATTTTTTAAGGATAAAAATAAGATTTAAAAAATTAGAATTAAAGTTAGACCGCTTTTTTTATGAGAATACAATTTTTTATTTTTTTTTTTTGGAAAGATTAGAATATTTTTAAACTTTGAATAATTATTAATTATTAAACTTGCATTTTTTTTCAGATCCAGCACGATTGCTTTGGTGGATGTGAAGCTCGTTTGTATACAGCATTATATCCAGGACCTTGCGTTGAATGCATTCAATGTCAATGTTTAATGACAACGGAATCATTTTGTCGTCATTCACATATTCATTCTTCATCCCATTCAATTTCATCAAATTTAATTGAAAAAAATAGCAACGAATTAATTTGTCATTGGGGTTTTGATTCAGCTAATTGGTCTAAATATATTCGATTGCATGATCTTGCAGAAAGGGATTCAGAAAGCATAGAAAAATTTTATTATTTTATTAAAAATCATACATTGCAAGGAAACAACGAAAATAATTCAACCCTTGAAGAAAATTTGGAATATTTAGTTTCAAAAAAATCAATGCTTTCAACACCCATTGGAGCTTTAGCTGCAGCTCAATTACTTGCAGCTCAACAGCAACAACATTATCAAAATCAGAATCAACAACAACAGCAAGCATCAACTTCTTCAGCTGGAGGAGGATTGGGAATAGCTGCATCGTCTGCTCCATCATCATTACAAAGTTCATCAGCTTTTCATCAATCCACCATGCCCATGTCTTCTTCATCATCTCAAGCATCAGGACAACATGGAATTCAACAACAACATAGTCCTCATCAACAAATTTCATCTTTATTAAATTCCCTTCCTTCTCAAGCTTCCAACTTTGCAGCTTCTAATATTGCAGGGATATTACAGTTACTTAACACGGTTCAACAACAACGTTATCCACAACAAAATAATGATCAAAATCAACAACTTTTTGAAAAGCTTCAAGCTTCTATAGCTAGCCAACAACCTCAACCATCATCATCATCATCATCATCGACGGCTCCAGCAAGAACACCAACAACAGTGGCAGCAGGGCCATCTTCCTCATCATCTAATAACTTGCAACAACAAAACCAAAGTCAAAGCGTTGGAAATGGAAATGCTGGAGGAGGATCAATGCCTCCATTAAATGTTGTCCTTGCTGCTTTAATGCAACATCATCGGGATCAACAACAACAACAATTTCAATCCACAATTAATTCATTCAGAAATAATATTGCTACGAATAATGATGATTCAGAAATTCCAAGAAAACGTGCTCATACTATTTCTGATCCATCTGCAAATACAATTATTCGACAAAAACCCGATGAAGCTCTTCCATTAAATCCTATTAGCTTTGGAATGTTACCTACAGGTAAATAATTTTTAAGCATTTTAGAATAGTTTTCTAAGGTCTTGAAGCAATTTGTGTTTCGATATCAAAAATTATGCTTTTAGTAATCTTTGTTTTTCAGATCAGCCTTTAATTCGAATTTTATCATCACTAGACTCAGAAGTATCTCGACAAATAATAGATCAAATAAATTTAGCTATTTCTGCTCGAATGAACCCAATATTAGAAGAAAATATAGAATTGAAAAGAAAATTAGCGGAATCCATTGAAAATGGTAAAGCTCGAGATACATTGCTTGCCCAAGCGGCAGCTCAAAATATTCAGCATCGAATTTCTCAACAACACCAGCAAAATCATTTCCCCACACCTTCCTCTTCATCAACTTCTTCGAGTTATGTTCATCCTCGAACATTAGCCAATATTCCATCATCATCCAATATTAATTTCAATGGGGATCATTCTGATATTGAAATAGACGATGAATGAATAATGAAATCATTAATAAAAACTTTTTTGTTCGGTGTTTAAAAAAATTTCTTTAGCGGATCACTTCGTTGGCTTATTATTATTTTTTCTTTTAATTTTAGTTTTCGGATTTATATTATTGAATTCTCAGGTTTTCTTTCTTTAGATAATTAATTTTTATTTTGTGTATAATAATTTTCTTCATTTATTCTTCCAAATTTTTTTTATCCATTTCGTGTATTTATTTTCTTCTTCTTCGTCTTTGCTTTTTTTTTTTTGCATGTACATTTCAAACAACTTTTTGTCTCAAAAAAAAATATTATTATTATTATTAATTACCAGAATTAATTAATTGTTGTTATATTATTCGTTTTATTTCTTCCCGGTGAAAAATATTTTCGGTCATTTTCGTTTTTTTATTTAGAAAAAAAAATTACTTCTATGTGTATTTTTCTGCTTTGATCTAAATTATTATTATTTTCTTTATTTACTGTATTTTTTGTTTTGGTGATTTTCATAGTAAAAAATCAAAATTCAACAAAAAAAATTTAGTTATATTTGACAGAGAGATTTTTCTCATTATGGATTCCTTTATTTTTTCTTGGTGGAGAGCGAGACCTATAGCATTGGAGAATAAAGTATGGCATCAAAGCCAATAATTTTATAATAGAACTAACGGCACTATTTTTGGGTAATAATTTTAGCTTTTTTTGTAGTTTAATTTTTCGACGATAAAATTCTGCTTAAAAATTTTCTTCCAAAAAAATTATTTTTGTATTTAAATTCTAAAAATGAAGCCCAAAAACTATTCATTGATTATTATTAATTTGGCTGAGAAAGGTTTCAATTTTCTCATAAATTTTTTTCACATCCAAAAAATAATTTTTTGTTAAAAATTTGTCACTTTTTTCCCTTCTTTTTGTTTTTGCATACATTTTTTGCTTCGAGCATTATTTTATTTTGGGTAAAACAATTTTAAAATTTTAAAACAAAATTTCTTCCTTTTTGGATAAAGTTTCTTTTTCGAAAAATTTTTTAAAACTATTGATGTCAAAAAAAAATGCGAGTGATTTTCTCCGGTGATTCCGCTTTTAACTTTTTTTTTATAATAAAACCATTTATTTCTTCAAAAAAAAAAATTAAACGTTTGTGTACAAAAAAAATTTACTTTAAAAACGAGTTTCATTATTAAATATAATTTTTTTATCCCAATTTCTTTGGTATGTATGTATTTATTTACAAATTTGTATTTTTTCATTTTTTGTTGGGTCGAAAAATTTTATTTTATTGTTTTGTCGTCATATTTTTTATTTTACTTTTATCAATATTATTACCTCTGACGTTTGTTGCTTACTCTCTTTTCTTTTTCCATCTTCTTTTCAATACCAAAAAACAAAAAAAATTTATTAGATTAACAAAAAATTGTACCTATCTTTTTTTTAATGTCGTCCCGCATAGAATTATATCGTTGTCGTTGTCGTAGAAAAAAAAGCGAAAAAGTAAAAAAAGGGAAAAAGAGAGAGAAAAAAAGACAGAGAGTAAAACAGTGTTCTTATTTTTTATTTTTTTAGCGCCTCTTATTTTCTTGTTTGTTTGTTATGTTTTTGATATTCTATTTTTTTATTCTCTTTTGGCTTTTTTTTGATTGTTGCTGGTTGTCGTTACGAACTACATCAATGTCATCTTCATTATATATTGATTTGATTTTTGTGTAAAAAAAGTTTAATATTTAAAAAAAAAAGAAAAGAGGCAGAAAGAGAAAAAATATATAAATAAAGATTTTATTTATAAATTATAACTGTTGGAAGATAAAGCAAAATTACAGATACACAGAGAGAGAAAAAAAGTTACAGTAATAAATAAAGCTTGGAAAAAAAATAAAAAAACTTTGCTTGAGATTATTCAGCTTTTTGATTACATAAAAAAATAAAATACATACTCCTTGATAGCGAAAATTTAAAAGTGCAAATTTAACATTTATTTTAATTTTTATTTTAATATCTTTTACGTGGGTTGTTTTTAAAATAAGCAGGTGCATTCACTCATTTTCTTTCTTCGTTTCGGTACACAATTAAATACCTAACATAGGTGCATTTTTCGCTGCCTTTACCACGCAAAAAATGCAATAAATAAATATGTTTGTATACTACAAAATTAATGGCTTCAAAAATAAAAAAATAAGTGTCAGAAGTTTTTCCTTTCACCAAATTATTTATCAAAATAATGACAGATGGAAAAATGAAATACCGTATACAAGACAAGACGAGCATATAATTAACGAAATGATTTTTTTGTGCAGCACATAATTTTCCTTACACTTTATTTGGTAAGAAAATTACATTTTCAACTTTTAGCTTTTATGTTTTTTGGATTTTCTTTTAATTTGTAGGGTTTCAAAATAATAATAAAAACAAGGTTGAGAGAATTATGTGTGGCACATTAGCCTATTTGATTTCTTGCCAGCCATTAAAGCAAGGTTGCTCACAGCCACAGGGAACTTGTATTTACTTTTATTTATTTTTTTGATCCTTACGAGGAAAGCTTTTTTATTGAAACCAAAATTTAAAATTAGAAAGTTTTTGTTTGTAAATTTAATTAAAAGCTATTTTGGCTTTATTATGTGTGTGTCGTGTCGTCACTTTGGCTACAAATCTTCTTTTAACATGACTGCGTTAAAATATTTTTTTCAAATGGATGCTTTCGATTTACATAAATAAATTTAACTCTTGTTTTTTTACCTTTTTGCTAATCTCATCAATTAAGTGTCGTCGTCATCGTCGATTGATATAAATAGAAATTTTATTAAAAAACAAAGAAGTGCCACAAATAATAATCAAATTACAAACTTTCTTTAAAATTCAAAAACAAAAAAAGAAAATAAAAATGAAACAACAAAAATTAAAGAAATAATAGACTTTTTTCCAACGACATTTGTTGATCCACCCTCAGAAATTGGAGCTTCTTCCAAACCCATTTCATTCAAAAGAAAAACTTTTTCACCATAAATAATTGGAAGTGGAATTTTTTGTTGGAGGCTTGGAGTATAATGTAAATTATAAATTTTATAAGGATTCTTTCCATCCACTTTAATTTCAGTTTCATTTTTTGTTGTTGTTGCTGCTTCCTCGACGACAATAGTTTCATGAACATTTTCAATTAATTTTTTTCTAAATATTTCATAATTTTCTGGAATAATTTTTGTATTTTTTGTTGTAACATTTTTTGAAGATTCTTCTTCAATATTTTCATTTAATCCAAAATAAATTGAAAATCCACTAAATTTTGTGCTATCACAAACACTATATTTTTCGATTCCTAAATTTCCATTTGAAGTATTTTCTCCAACGTTCGAATAAGGCCAAATTCCACAAAATTTAATTTCATTACAAACATTTTTAATGGAATTAAAAATATTTTCCATAGTTAAATTTAAATTTGAAAGATTCGAACAAAATTCATTTTCTTTCGGACTTTTTTGGGCTGCATTAATAATTTCATAAATATTATTTGTTGTCATTTGAAGATATGAAGACGCAGACGCTGGTGATCGATAAACAAATACACTCCATCCATTCCAAGTGACTTGAATAACGGAATCCGAGGGAAGTTTTCCAATTAAATGATAACCTTTTCGATTTACACCCGCAGCAAATTTATTCCTAAAATAAAAATAAAAAACATAATTTATTTTAAAGCTTTTTTTTTCTTTGGATTTCAAGTTTTTAAAAAATTTGAGTAAAATTAAAGTTTTATAAATCTGGGTTTTTTTTGTATAAAAAAATATTTACACACGAAATTTTTTTTACTGGGATTTTAAAAACATAAAAATTCTTTTTAATCCATTTTTTATTTTGAAAAAAGTTTTGTTAAAATTAAAAAGTTTATTAATTCTGAAGTTTGTAAACCAACAAAAAAATTTTGTCTTCGCAAAAACTTTTTAAAACGGGGCTTTTGCGAACACTGTTTTATTTGGGTGCTATGAGTCAAGGAAACAATAAAAGTGAAAACTTACACTCCTCGATAATAATGATTTAGATATTCCACTAAATCTTTTGCAACTTTTTCATTAAATGATTTAATTTCATTGGAGAAAAATGAAAATGATTCCGAACCATAATGACTTAAAAATTGTTTTATTACTTCTTTTGCGGCTTCAGGGAAATATATTTCCTGCAACAAGAATATTTTTTTAAAAGTTAATTACATTTATCTTTTTCAAAAACAAAAGTCTGCCTTACTTTAACTTGGTTTTCTTGTTTATAAATAGAATGTCCAATTTCATCAATAATTTGATCCAAAGAAGCTATAATTTCTTCATCACTTTTAGCCTCATCCTTTCGATCGACTTCTTCAAAACTTAAACATAAACCTTCAAAAATTAAAAGTTGCTCAGAAAATATTTTGATATAATTTTCTAAAGCTTTAATGGAATCCGTGGAATAATAATAACTGAATGATGCTTTTAGGAAAGCATTGTCGTCGTCAGCCAAAGCCTCTCGAAGGGACTAAAAAATAGGAAATAAATTTATTACTGTCACGAAGAGGAAAAAAACAAATTTTTGGGGTAAAACTGTTATAATCGAAGGATGTATTTTTTAGTTTCTCTCTCTCTCTCTGACAATTATTTATTTACAGGCGACAGAGTTAGTCAATTTTATTTTGGAACTTGCTAACTAACCTTCAAGACACCAATGGGTGGAACATCCACACATGCATTAGCTATTTCAACACGACTATCAGGCGCGGGTGTTTTTAAATAATGTAAAGTAGCATTAAATAATTTTTCAGTTTTTTCTGTTAAATTCTGAAGAAAAAAAACTTTTCTAACTTTAAAAAAAAGTTAAAACAAACCTTGAAATAAGTTTCTTTAATATATTTTGAATCAATTTTATTAATTCTTTCATTTTGAAGTTTATCAAAAAATATTTTTAAAAAATTTGATAAATGATGATTTAATGGTGAAGAAAAATTATGAGCTGAATTAAATAATTGACTCACATCATCAATGGACAAAAAATTTTCTCCATCTTCGTTTTCAGCTTTAATTATAAATAAATTTAAACAAAATAAAATAATAGAAAAATGAATTAACAAAAATCTTGGATGTACGTTCATTTTTTAACTTTTATTTTTATTTGAACAAACAAAAACATAAAAACGAATGAAAAATAAAAGTCTTTTTTCGTTTCAAAAAAGCAGCAAAAATACTTTTTGAAAAACGAGAAAAAAAGAAATATTTGTTTGTTTCTTGCCTGTCTTTTTTTTATAGAAGAACCCTTTGGCAAAGGCTAGAAAGTTGTCGAGAACAAAATTTTTTTTGAAGTAAATAGAAAAAAAGAAGAAAGACAAGGGTCAGTCAATTTATTTTTTTAAAAGTGTTTTAATTGAAAAATGAAGAGTTAGAAATGAATCAAATCGATTTGTTTTTGATTGGATGAAAAAAAAAATAAGAAAACAGGAGCGGCTTGTTTTTCCTTTCCATCATCAATATTATATTTGAGGAGGATGATGATTTTTTATTTTGCTTTCACCATAATGTATGTGACTATGTATGATTCATTTTTTGACAATAATGTTTCATAAAAAAAGAAATACAAAAAAATGAGTATGAAATTATCAACCAAGACATTCATTAGTCATGTTATAATTAATTTCCTGTCACGCAAAGAAGAATAAAATGAAAAGCAAATCATTTGTTTATTTTTAAAAAAAAATGAACACTATTGATAAAATTTTAACATTTTTTTTGAAACAGAACAATCAAGTAATCAAGTATTAGTTTTGTGGTATTGAAGCAACAATACTTTTTATTATTTCCACCGATTTTTTGCTATTTAAATAAAATTTAGTTTTTGTTTTTGTTATTCAAAATCTGTCAAACTGCTGTAAACTGCCAAGTGTCTAAAACTTTTTAACCGAATCATAAACACATTTTCCAAATAGTTTTAACCGTCGCTTCATTCTTCAAGAGAAAGTTTTGTTTCAGTTTATGCAAAATTCTTTGGTAAAAATACAAAAGCATTTATGACTTTATTAAAGCAATGCGTCGACAAAAATAAATAAGTAAACGTTTAATATTAAGAAAAAAGCATATTATTATTTTAAAATATTTTCCAAAAAATCTTTAACATCATTCAATTCTTCTGGACAACTTGTATGACCCATTGGATATGGAATGAATATACAATTTGGATTGAATTTTGAGATGGCTTCATGAGTTCTTCGTCCATAATCAAAGGGTACTAATGGATCCTACAAAAAAATGTAATTTCTAAAGCATTGAAAATAAAAAGAAATTACTTGAGTTCCATGTGCAAGAAAAACTGGAGTCTTTAAATTAGCTGTGTGAGTCTAAAAATAAATAAGTTTGATCAAAGAAGTATTTCAACTTTAAAATAAAGAAAGTAAAGTTACTCCAGGAATTTTATCACGTTGAAGCAGGAATGAACTAAGGCCAACAATAGCAGCTAAAGGTTTATCAAAGGTTAAACCGCTATACAAAGCCAGGGCACCACCCATGGATGCTCCAACGAGGGCAATGCGTTCAGATGGAATTCCAGCTTTTATTTCAGCATTAATAAGGCCGTGAACATATTCAGCTGCCCGCTGAATACCTGGGATATCTTCAGGTGAATTATCGGTTAAACCAAGAATATCAAACCATGCGGGAATTCTAAAAAATTATATATTCTTAAAAAATTGTTTTCCAAATATATATTTATTTTTTTACCGCATTCCAAAGCTGATAGTTACAGGTCGTAAAGCACTGAAAAAAAGTAATGTTCAATCAAAAAAGCTTTTTCTTTTAAATTCTAATATGAAAGACATACGCATTTGGACAAACAGCTTTAACATGAGGCAAACCAATCATTTCTTTAATAATTAAAGAATATCCATGTCCTTGATCACCTAAGCCATGAAAGAAAAAGATCTAAAAATATATTTTTTAAAAATGTATTATTCACGCAAGCGAAAAGGAAGCAAGTAAATTTACCGTTGCAGTATGATTTGATTTAGCTGGAATAATTATTGGAGCTGAACCCTCGACGACAGCGTTCATTTTGTTGATAGCAGCAACAAAAATCTTTTTGGTTGCTAAAGTTCGAATAAAATGGAATGTGGAAGTAGTTGGTCGGAAAACAAAATTTTTTTGTTGTTGCTTAGTGATAAGTAAGGAAGATAAAAATGGGACTTAAATTAAAAAAAGAGAATTAAATATATTCCAAACATACTTGGAGAGAGGGATCGGCAAATCGTTTTGCTATCTCCGGTACTGTCGACCTTTTTTTGGGATACCTAATTTTTTCCTTATTATTTTTTATAAATGTTTTTGAAGAGTAAATTGAGAAAAAATCAACCGCTTTGGCTTTCTAATCCACCAAAAAAATTTGCCTTGGTCAACCCTATGAATTTTGAGCTTTTTTTTTCTTAGGCTTCGAGTCGGTAGGTCGGTTGTCAGGGGTCGGCATGCCGACCCTCTCTCCAAGTATGATTCCAAAGACTATTAATAACTCAATAGTTTCACGAAAAATATTTTAATGAAAAAAAGAAATATGAAAAATTTTAAAAAAGTCATCATTTTTTTTTTGTATTTTGAAAAATGTTTTGAAGAAACAAAATAAGTAAAGTAAAAAAAGATGCAGAAATTTCATTTCATTTCAACATTAATCGATGGAGGGATTGACGAAATTAGTAAAGTAAAGAAAGGACACAACAAAAAAAAAACAACAAAGGCAAACAAAAAATGTTTTCTATTTCAAAAAAGCAGAAGAGCGAGCCACATTTCTTTTTTTCTAGTTTGCATTTCTGAAACAAGAGTTCCAGTGGCACATTTTTTTGTTGAGAAAAAATATAAAAAATGATCACAAAAAAAAGTTTAATACATTCTCGAATTCTCATTTTCAAAAAATAAATTTCACACAAAAAAAGTCATCAAATCTTTTTCATCATTTTTGTTCAGACTTAATAGAAGCAATTTGGCGCTAAATTTAAATGTGAACTAATAATAAATAAGCAGAAAGTAAAATAAATGAATAAATTTATTATTTAAAAAAAATATATATAAATAAATAAACATGGAATGTTAAAAGTCTATAATAAAATCCTATCCTATCAAGAAAACAAAAAAAAAGGCACGGAATGTAAAAACAATAAAAGTACCTAAAGTCACAAATCTTCCCTAATTAAAAAATTATAACCTAATTAAAATTTAAGTAAAACAGAATTAAGCAAATTCACGCATTTTGGAGTTTCTAATTTTGGTTCTTTTTCTCCATCACTTTTTTCAATTAAATCCTTTAATGTTTCCCAATCAATTTCAAATTGCCATGAAAGAGGAAAATAAATAAAATAATAAATAAATAATAATTCTTTTTTTCGTGAAGTTTGATTTGAACTTGGAATAAATGAAATTAATGGATTTTTTTCTTGACAAAGAATAGAAATTTTCGTCGTCGATTCTTCAACTTTTTTGATTGAAAGTTTTTCCCTTTTTAATGGATTTTTATATCGAGGAAGAAGGTGATTATGAAAGGTTTCTTGAAATCGATTTAATTCTGGAAATAAACCATATACGCCTCGAGTTGGAAATGGAAGGGAAAAATCTCTTTCACCCGTGTATTTAATTTCCTGAAATTTTTTTTACTTTAGTCTGGGATTAATCGTTAGCTTTTTAATTATAATAATTAAAAAACTTACTTCTTGTAAAATTTCATTACCACTAAAAATTTCAAATTGTTTTAATAAATTTTTAAAAATATGAAATTTATTTTTAATTTTTTCCATAACCATCAATAAATTTTTCATGAAATTTTCATCCACGCATCCTAAATTTGGAAAACCAAGAGGTAAATCTTTTGGTGGTTGTTTTTCTATTAAAGCTTTAATGGAATAATACGCATCTTCGGGAAGGGCATCCAAAAAATATCCGCCTTCTAAAAGAACGACCAATGGAATTTCCATGGATGCCAAACTTCCAACAAGATGGCCATAACCAGCGGGCGTGACTTTCATTTCACCTTCTCTATCCCCAAAAGCCGCATCGTAGCCACATGAAACGAGAATTAATTCAGGTTTATAATCATCAATGATAGGACGAACTAGTAAATCCATGAATGCAGAATATTCAGCATCGCCTAAACCAATTTTTTGGATTGGGACATTGATCGTTTGCTTATCTAAAAAATTTTAATTTGAAAAGTTCGTTGCAAACTAAGAATATTTCAAAAAAATTTTTAATGACTCACAATTATTATTTAAATTACTTTCAGGTAAATTAGGCCAAAATTTGCCACTTTCATAACGATGCATAGAAATTAAAAATATTCCTGGATCATCTTCAATGCAATATTGAGTTCCTTGACCCGCGTGAACATCCCAATCAACTATTAAAACACGTTTGACACCCATGGTTCGAGCTTTTTTAGCACAAATTGCGATGTTATTAAAAATACAAAATCCACATCCTTCATTTGGGGCTGCATGATGGCCAGGTGGTCTAATTGCTGCATAACCATTTGAGCCACTAAAAAGCTTTTTCTGGTTTATTAAAATCAATTTTAGTTATTCAAATTTTTTTTAAACTTTCTTCGATGAAAAAATTTTTATAAAAAAAATTTATGGAAAAAGCTTTAATGCAAATAAATAAATATTTTACCTATGATTTAACACCGCTTCCATTAACTGCAATGCCGATCCAGCACTTTTTAATGCGGCATCCACGCTAAATTCATTCAAGTAAATATCTTCAAATTGACTGCTAAGTTTTTCAAGTTCATCCTAAATATTAATATTTTCCTTTTAATAAAAAAATAATTAAATTTTAATTTAAAAAAAACCCACCAAAGATAAACCTTTAGAATTTATAATTCGATTAAAATATTCCGAAGTATGAACAAGTAGAATTTCTTCTTCACTAGCAAATCTTGGCTTTAATTTTTCACAATTTTCAAGAATTCCACTATTTTCTAATTTTTCAAGAATTTTTTCTAATCTTTCTGGAATTTCTATGTGCGTTGAATCCCATTCACATCGATGTTTAAGAAAAAGAGGATCAGAAATAAAAAATGTTTTATTATTATTATTAACCATTTTGGATTTAATTTAATTTTTTTATTACATCAAAAAATCCATTATTAAAAAAACTTTTTGAGAATAAAAAAAAAGATCTTTCGTTTTTTTTCATTACAACAAAAAAATATGCGACTCTTTTTGCCAAATAATTATCCTGCGTCTTAGCGCGAAAAAAGAAAAAATATTTAGAAAGATTTTTTTTTAAAGAACGCTCAAATTTTTTAAGCTTTCCTTTTTTTTTGTCGCAGAACTTCTATATATATATTTGTATTATTTTTTCATTGATTGATTTTTATTTAAATTTATCATCATATCTTAATGAATCGCCGAGTTAAAGCTGAACCAATCGATAGTAAGTTTTTTCCCCTTAAAATTTTTTCTCTAAAAAATATTGACTCTTTCCATATGCTGCTTGTTTGCTATCTGTCCCATATATATAAATGAATGCCCTAAAATAATTTTATTTTATTTTTTAGCATTTGATATTAATTCCGAACCCGATGAAGAATATGTAACCGTTTATAAAGATGATGAAAGAACTGATATTCCATTGGAAGATGATCGATCTATAGCCCTTTCCATTTTGCAACCAATTTTTAGACCAGAAAAAATTAAATTTATTTTAATTCAGTAAGCTAAAAAAATTTATTAAACTTTTATATAAATATTTAAATTTAAATTAATTTTAAAGATATGATGGAAAAAGAAAATTAATTAAACCTAAAAATGGATTTTTTAAAGAGCCTAAACGAGGATGGAATGGCGTGAAAATAAATGTGTTAGTAAATGAAGAAAATAATTTGCCATCAGAAGACACTGTGAAATCAAAATCAAAAAATAAGGATGCCAAACGATCTCGGAAAGAGTCCAACTCTTCTTCACCCATTCCAGGTTCAAGTCGATCAAGGGCAGCGGTGGCGGAAGATATAAAATCAGGTAAATCAATATTTTTTTTTCTTCAGAAAGTTTTAGTATCAATTTATTTGCCATCTTTTAGAGCCTTATGCCCTTCCAAGTATATCACCTGTAAGAATTGTGGATGATTCGAGAGAAAAAACTCCAGAAGTTAAACTCACAACATCAACTACGACGACTTCAGTTCAGCAACAACCTGAATTACCTTCGACCAATGCACAAAATGAAGAATGGCCAGCAAATAATTCAAATTTATTAAATAACAAGAACCCTGAAAATACAAATGCATATTTTTCTGAAATGCAAGCAAGAAATGCGTTCATGGATCAAAATAACCCAAATTTATGGACAAATATTTCGCAACCATCGGTGGCACCTTTTCCAGGGCCACCACCACATCCACAATATTTTAATAATTCTACTGCTTCGTTTCCAAATTCAAATTTTTATAATACTTCTCAACCTCCTCAACCATATCGAATTCCTATAAATCCACTTATTCCACTTCCAAAAATAACTAATAATTCATCCCTTGAATTTTATTATGATTTTTCTGTTCCACCTCCACCAATAATTCAACAACCACAACAACAACAACAACAACAAGCCACTCCTTCATCATCATATGCAACTCCACCCAGAAATCCATCAGTAACAACGTCTTTCAATAAACTTTCTTTTGCCACTCCAACAATTGCAGCTGATTCAAATCGACTAAATAGAAAACGACGATGGGATTCGCCACCACATCAAAATCTTCCTCCTGTTGTCCCAACAACTAAAATTTCAAATGACATAATTTTACCTACACTAAAAAGCAAAAGTGTTGTTGCCTCCACACCTAATAAAAAAATAAAGTTTGAAAACCAAAGACGACAAATCCAAGAAGCTGAATCAGAAGAAACGGAAGAGGAAGAAGAATTTGAAGAAAAATATATTCCAAAAAAGTCATCATCTTCATCTGAAATCAAAAAAACCAAAAAGCAGCCGCCGCCACAAATTACCAAATCTCATAAAACTAGGATAGCTGTGGCAGAAGACGATCATGATGGAAGTGATTGTGAAGTGGATGAAGTTCATCGACCAGCTAAAGGCGAATTTGGTATAGATAATATTGGAATTGAATATGGACCAAAAGATCGAACATTTTTAACATATTTTAAAGTTCAATCTTGGTCACAATTATGTAAATTAAATTGTATGAGAATGCCAATTAATCTTGATTCAACTGCCACTGGATGGACTTCACAGGAATTTATTAATTTTCGAGGTCGGACACTTTTTTTTAAAAATTTTTTGTTACAAATTAATAATTTTTAGATTTTGCTTTAAAAGAACTTCGAAGAACTTTAATGAAAGCAGCCTCTTCTGGATCGGATGGTGCCGGTGGTGGAGGTTGCCCGATGTATATTCTTTTTGTTGCATCCAAATCGGATGTTTTAGTTTCAGTCATCGATAAAAATGTTTCGCATCAATGTAAAAAATGTAAAACGCCTTTCACCCTCCAACATTTACTTTCCATCGAACATATTTCTTGGGTAAGAAATTAATTAGCTTCCTTAATTAATTTATTTTTATCGATATCGTAACCCAAACTTTTTTAGTATCACAAAAAATATGAAAAAGATCCTCCACAATTGCTTCAAATTCTTGATCCCCATAATCATGAATTATTTATGCCTAAAGATGATCGACATCCAATATTAAAAATATTTAAAGTTAAAAATTTTGATGATTTACAAAATTCTAAACCATTTTCAAATAATCGATTTTGTGATGAAAATATATTTAAATCTCTTGCGGGTAAATTTTTTTTAGAGAAAATAGAAAAATTATAATATTTTTTAGGTGTCGTAATTGATTGTTTTAAATATTCAAAAAGAGATTTAAAACCAAATTGGAAATTTTCGATAGAAAAAATGATTTTTCTTAAATTTATTGCCACTGATTCAGAGGAATTACAAAAGTATTTAAAAGATTTATTTTCTGTGAGTTCTTAGTTTTTTGTGATTTAAGCCCCAATTTTTTTCTTCAACAAATATATTTTTTTAGGATTACCCACGCGATTGCTCAATTTGCAGTGAAGTTCCAGCATTTTCTTCAGGGGAAGAATATATGAAACATTTATTATCGAAAAATCATATTCGAAAAGTAAGTATCAAAATTTTTTTGTTGTTGTCGTCGCATTTCAGTGTTTTTATTTTTAGGGTTGGAGCCAATCAGAATTAAATAAAATTTCTGATGCCATGAATGTTTTAAAACCATCGGAAGATGGGTTTGATATAATAATACCGAGAAATTGGAGGCCTCGAAGACGAATTTCTTTTAATTCATCTGATTCGGAATCAAATTCAGATAAAATTAGTTCTGCAACAAAAAGTGGCGGCGGCGGACCTTCATCTTCGTCAACAAAATTCCAATCAGACGACGATAGCGACGAAGAAGAAAATGTTTCCAATAAAAAAAATCTTCCTTCACCCATAAATATTTCCGATGAAGAATCTGAAGATGAAACTTCAGTGACCGATGTTTCAAGCGAAAATGAAGAAGAAAAACCCGACCTTCATGGAAATTCCAAAACTAATGATTCTTCTTCCCTTGTTCCACCAGAAAAAACTTTACAAGAATTAAAAGCAGAATTAAAGAAATTAAAAAAATATAAAAAACCCACTCTCGGCCAACAAGATCGAATAAAACAATTAAAATTACAAATAGAAGAAGGTACGTAGGTTTTTATTTATTTGTTTGTTAAAATCACTAAAAAAAATTAACATAAATACTTTTTTATTTATAAACAAAAAAAACTTTTAAATAACAAAAAGAAAATTTTTTGAATAACAAAACTCTTTCTTTTCTTTTTTTACAAATCAAAAAACATAGTTTTTACAAAAAAAAATTAGCAACAAATAAAAATTGTAATAATTTTAGAAATGAGTTAGTTAGTTCTTCATTTTCATAATAATTAAGTAAACATATAAAAAAATAATTCGCATTCACAAAAAAAATAAATAAATAGATATAAGTTTTTTTTTATCCAATAAAAATGATATACTTTTTTCTTTTTTATCCCAAAAAAAATTAACATAAAACATAGTTTTTTTGCTTTGCTTTCTTTTTTTGCTTCATTTTTTTTAATAATACATCGATCGTCGAGTAATTCGTCCTATTTGAATATTCGAATCCACGAGCTTTCTATATTTAGACATATCATGTTGTATCATACATTGAATGGGAGTGAAAAAGCAATTACGTGAACCACTACCAGAATATTTTTTTAATAAACCCTTTTTATAATGTTCAAAAGGTCCACCCTTTTTTTGTAGTCTAATCTCATTTTGGGAATCATTTGTCGTAGCATCAGCAACAAAATTTTGGGTATTTTCATTTAAATTTAAATCATCAAATTGAGGAGTATTTAAATTTTCCATTACTGTAGTAAAATAATTTAAACTTGGCATATTTAATTCATTTTTGCGATCTAATTCTCCATCATTTTTTATTGTAATTAATCTGCCAAGTATGTACCTAAAAAATATTTAAGTAATAAAAAATTAGTTTTGGTTAATTTTTTTTTTGCATCTGCTCTTTATTTTTTTTTTGGGGATAAAAACTAAAAAAAACTTTGTTGTTTATACTATTTATTTTAATGCTTTCTCTCTCTTTCATTTTAATTAGCTTTTAGATATTTTGCGTGGGGGGTTAGTAGTTGGTTGTTGTGTTACATTTGAATTTATAATTTGTTGTTAATGAACTTTGACACGAAAATGCAATTTTGTTTTTTTCTCCCTATTTTTTTTTTGTGGTGGGTACCAAAAACAAACAACGTAAAAAAAGGAAGGAAAAGGAGCTTTTTAAAATTGGATTTCATTGCTTTTGTATTTTGATAACAAAAAGAAGGTTAATAGGAAAGTCCAAAAAAAAATCCGGGGTTTTGTTAGAGAAAATTTAAGAAATGTTTCTTTGAAAGAGTATTTTTTTTGTAATTAGGACAATTCTACCGTAATTATTCTTTTTTTTATTTGGTCGAATTTAAAGAAAGTTAAAGAAGCCAAAAAAAATTAAGAGCCTTAAAATAATTTACTTACCCGTTAACTGTTGCAATGGAAAATGCGAATGCAATAATGCGAATAAGGGCATAATTTATTGAAAGTCTCATTGATAACAAAATTTTATTTTTTTTTCCAAGTTCTAAAATAATAATAAAAAGTTTAGAAAAATATTAACCAAACAAAAATTATTTATTAATTAATTTCACGCAACATCTTTTTTTTTTCGCGGCGGTAATAAATAAAAATTAAGAAAATCATATTTCGCGCGTTAGATAAATTAATAAAAAATGAAAAAAGAGGATTCAAAAAAAAAATGAGGGGGATTGGCCGGCTATCAAAAAGCTTCAAAGTACTCTGAGGTTGAATAAATAAAGTGAAGGGAAAAATTTTTTTTTGGTAGTGGTTCTCCCAAAGGAATACCCCCAATTTACACACAAACGCACATACGTTTGTGTTTGATTAAACACGTAATATATTTTTTTTTCATTTACTCATTTTTTTTTTCTAAATAACATAAAAATGATTGCAAAGCGAAAAAATTTAGGTCAAAAAAAATATGAATGATGAATGAAAAATAAAAAACAACGCCAAAGTTTTTTAGTTATTTTAGTTAGTTAGTTATTTTCTCCCATTTTTTTCTTGCTTCACTAAAAAAAATAAAATAGCTTTTTTTTTTTAAATTACTCTTGACTCCGCCTTCTTATTTTTTGGTTGGGGTAAATAGGTTTTTTTATATATAAAAAATTTATTTAAAAAAATGAGTTAATCGGTTGGTCGACGAAGGAGAAGAGTAAAATAAAAAAGTAGCGTCATCATCATCATCGGCATCGAAGAGTAGTACCAAACTAACTAACTTTAAGAGAATTAAAAAAAAAAAGAGGCGGCAGTAATGATAAAATTAAAAAAAGCTGATTAACAAAAACTCTTTAAACCATTATTTTTTGTTTGGCTAAAATGACAGATTTTTAACTAAATATTTGAGACAGAGAAGCAAGCATTTATTCCTTTTTTTAAATAAGAAAAAAGTGTCAAATTTTATATTAAAAAAAATATATATCAACATCGACTTTGAAAAGTCAAACATAAAGTTTTACTATTTTTTTAACTAACTAAAACTAAAACACATAAAATTTATTTATTTATTTTTTAGATATCTCAAATAATGACGTTTCCTTACCAAAAACAACTCATCCTCAATCTCCGAAGAAGTCGCCGAAGAATAATAATAAGAAAATCAAAGAGGAAAAAAAATATTGAAACAGAAAACAAAAGCACAGAAGCAGCAACAGAAAATCAGAAGAAAAAAAAGTTAGTGAATCGAATCGAAGAAAAAAAATTATTATTATATTAACCTCCGACGACGATGGCGTCGTTGGTAATTTATTAATTTTTTTTATGAGGAAAAAAAAAAAGAAAATTGAATCATAAAAAATTAAATGGAGGTTCAAAAATAGAAAAATATTTTTTCTCGTCGTCCACCAACAACCTTGGAATCATTTGGGTGAATTTTTTAAACTAATTTATTTTATTATTTCAAATTGTTTTTTGTTTAAAAAAATATAAAAAAAGTTTATGAAATTTTTATCGTATTTTGTTGGAAAGTAGGCGTTATTAATTTCGCTCTATTGTATCTATTTTTTTATTTTGGTTGTTATTTTTTTTTTGTCGTTGTTTTTATTTATTATTATTCCCATTGAGACTTTCTGACTCCTTTATTCTTATACGTCATCATAATTATTAAAAAAAAAGGTAGGAAGCTTCCTATTCCACTTACCTATCTATCCGCCGCCGTCGCCTTCTTACTAAGTTCGTTCCAATTTTTGCTAGAACCATTTTTTGAATGAAAAAAAATTTCCTATTTTTAAGATTTATTAAAAAATATTAAACACCCCCATTTTTTCTTAGCACCTTCGTCAGAGATATAATTGATTTTAAGAAATATATATATAATTTTTATATCATTTATATATTTATATTAAGCATAATAATTACATTCAGAAAAAATTCATTTTTCGTTCATTTCATAGAAGAAAAAAAAAGTTGTCTCCCTCTTTTTTTGTTGTTAAATTTTGAAGAATGAAAAAGTTAAAGCATTAAAAACATTTTTCTATTTTCATTTTTTCTTTGGATTCCAAAAAAAAATAAAGTTAGAAAGAAGCAAAATTTTCTGAAATCCTCCCCTAATTTAAGCAATTGCATAAATTTATTTTTATTTAAAAAAACCAATAACATGAATTCATCATACTTTTACTTTCTTTTTTTGCTAAAAATTTTTTTCATAGAAAAGTTTTAATTTTAAAAACAAATAAAAAAATTTTGAGGGAGTAATACTTACATATTTATTTCTTTGTACGCATTAATGCCTTCCCATTTTATTTTTTTTAAATGCGAGCACGGCCCAAAAAAAAAAATAAAACTTAAAATAATTATTGCTATCATAAAAAAAACTATAACTAAAACTTTTTGAGAATAATATACATATTAAAATAGATTATTATTATATTTTCGGAAAAGGCATAACAAAAAAAATTCATGATGATGAAAAAAGAAATATTAAAATTTTTTTTTTAACAACAACCATTAAAAAAATATATTTAAATATGAATGATGCCTGCCTTTCTTGGAGCAACTAAAAAACTAACTAGCTTTTTTTCTTTCGAATTGGACTACCACGTAAATAACAAAAAAAAAAGCAATAAAAAAATATGAATGAAAAACGAAAGCGAAAACAAAGGAAAAATATTATTATCGTAATCCAAAAAAAAGAGGTGATATTTGGAATGTTTTCTTTTTGTATTTATTAAGAAAAAAAAGGATAATTACTTTTTCGACAATAAAAAAATAATACAAAAAAAAAATAAAAACAATATGCAAAAAAAAATTTTTTTGTTAGGGTTCTTTTTTTAAGCTTTCAATAACCAAACAAAGATCTTTAAACCCAAAAAAACCAAAAAACAAATAACTTTGTGGGCTGTTGTTCCTCTAAATGACCAAATAACGTATTTTTTATGGAAATTGTTTTACACTTAAGCAATAAAAAAAAAGTTTAATTTAATTTGCTTGCGACAAATTTTTCTAAGACTACTAAGGCTTAACTAAAACAAAACAAAAAACGGGGAAGTGTCAAACTTTTTTTACGGTAGTAACAACAAAAATAAATTTACTTTTATGTTTCAAAGTTTCAAATTTTGAAACACACGCACAAAAAAAAAAAAAGATGACAACTTTGGAAGGAAGAAATCTTTTAAAAAAAATGCATTTTTAAAATATACATTTTTCAGCGTGACTTTTAAAAAAAATGGAATTATTTTAGCTAGTTAGTTAGTCATCGAAGAAAAAATGTTGGTGGTCGAAAAGAAGAAACAAAAAAAATATCAGAAATTTGTTCCACTTTATCTTTTTTGGATTCATTAGTAACCTAGAAACATTGAAAGCTTCGAGATGAAAGTAAATCATCGAAATTTCAAAGATAAAATTAAGCAACAAAACTAAATAAATTTAGATGACAAAATTTTGGGATAATAAAATTCAAGAATCCAACAATGCAAAAATAAAACCATTTTTGAAAGCACGCGCAAAAATTTGAAACTACCATAGCCACCTTTGGCGTAAAGCCCACAAAATTTTGGGTAAACAAAGTTTGATAAAAAAATGAAAAACTTTTTGTTTCAAATGTTTGAAGCTAAAAAAATTCTATCTTCTCCATTTTTTAGTTTTTTTAAATAAAAGTTAATCATTTTCCTTCCATCCTAGCTTTTACTTACTTTAATGAAAAAAATAACTAACTAAATTAAGCTCACTCAGCAGGGGATAAAAATAACGACAGACGCCTGCGCATAGTTATGTCCTTTTTTATATGTCTATGGAATTTACTTTTTAATAGCCTTTTTAAACCACCAAAAAAATATAAGAGAGATCCTTAAAATAAGTCACTCCAAAGGCTGTTGTCATCATCCTTATCCCATTCCTTCATTTAAACCTCCTCTTATATGTCGCCTTTTTAAATAACGAGACGTGAATTTCGTGTTTTTGAAATGAATGTTGTTGTTTTATTGCGTGAAAATGGCATAATAAATTTTAACGAATGATATTTTTTAGGAAAGACTCATCTCACCACAAATGGATCTAAATAGAAAGAGAAAATTGTTGTTCGTAAGTTTATTTTCTTTTCCTTTTATCGTTTTGAAAAAAAAGCTATTAAAATATGCTAAATATTTGTGACATGTTATTATTATTTATTGTTATGAGATAGTTAGTTAACACTTATTTCATGGATGTTTTTTTAGGAGAGTGATGACGAAGAAAGCTCTGGTGAAGTGGTTGCTGATGTTCCAACTCCATCTAAGAAGAAGTCAACGAAGAATGTCAACAAAGCGGCTGTGCTCAAGAAAATGATAGCTGAAAGTGGTAAAAAAGCAACGAAGAAAGTGACAACAGAAAATGGTAAAAATGCTGCTAAGAAAGTGTCAAGTGAAAATGGCAAAAAAGCGACACCAACGACCAAGAAAGTTACAGCAAAAATTGTGAAAAGATCAACTCCATCAAAGAAGCAAGTAATTGAAAAAGACGATGAAGATGCTGAAGAAGATTCTGAAGTTGAAGCTCCACCTCCTGTCAAAAAGATGCCAGCAAAAAATGGTAAAAAAGCTGCTCCACCTACTAAGAAGCAACATATCGAAGAAGAAGAAGCTGATTCTGAAGAAGATTCAGATATTGAACCACCACCATCAAAGAAGATGCAAGCAAAGAATGGTAAAAAACTAGCTCCACCAACAAAGAAGAAGCAGCTTATGGAAAAAGACGATGATGCTGATGAAGATTCTGAAGATGAACTTCAAGATGATTTCTCATCGGATGAAAGCTCTGATACAGAAAGTGGTGAAGATGCGAATGGCCTTATGGAGATTGAAAGACAATCAATTAAGATCTTAAAGAAGCAAGCTAAAGAAAAGTACGTTTTGTTATTTCCTCTTTCATTTTTTTCATGAATGAAAACAATAATAACATCCGCTATAATTATGTTGTTTTTATAGGAAACTTGACGAAGATGAATTGGAACTTAATGTTAAAAGTGATGCAAAGTTTGAACTTCCATCAGTTGAAGAAGTCGAACAACAACTTAAAGCTGTACCAAACCTTGAAGTTATCAAAGAACGTATGCTTGACGTCATTCAAGTATTGGGTGATTTTTCAACACGTCGTGAAGAAGGAAAAGCTCGAACTGATTATTTGGAAATTTTGAAGAAGGATTTGTGTGCTTACTACAGCTACAACGAATATTTAATGGAAAAGTTTATGCAATTATTTCCTAATTATTCTGAAGTAAGTGAGGGGTAAAGGATTAGTAAAGTTAATTAAAAAAAGCTTGTTTTTCTTTCCATTCATTGTTTTCAACAATAGTTTGTTTCTTCTTAAAGTGCTTTTCTTGTTATTGCTTAAAAAATGTACTGTATGACGCGAGAAACATTAGCTAATGAACTTTTTGTTTATGGAATGTGGAAAGCTTTAAAGTACTTTACCTCTAAAATATGATTCTTTTGTTGCTTGTTATGTAGTTTTACTAACTAATGATGTCTTTCTTTCAGCTTATTGAATTTCTTGATGCCAATGAACAAGCACGTCCTGTCACAATTCGCTCAAATCCATTGAAAACTCGTCGAGGAGAATTAGCTCGTTCATTAATTAATCGTGGAATGAATGTTGATCCAGCAGCAAAATGGACTAAAGTTGGTTTAGTTGTTTATGATTCACAAGTTCCTGTTGGTGCTACTCCTGAATATCTTGCTGGACATTATATCATTCAAGGTTTATGTTCTTTCCTTCCTGTTATGGCTTTAGCTCCTCAACCAAATGAGCGTGTACTTGATATGTGTTCTGCACCTGGTGGAAAGACGTCTCACATTGCATCATTAATGAGAAATACTGGTGTCTTATTCGCAAATGATTCCAATGTAAGCTATTATTAAACTTTCAAGTTTCAAACAAAATGGTTAATTTTTAGGCATCTCGTTGCAAAGCTATTGTTGGAAACATTCATCGCATGGGTGTTAACAATTGCATTGTATCAAATCTTAATGGAATTGAATATGCTAAAAATCAACCTCAATCATTCGATCGTATTTTACTTGATGCTCCATGTTCTGGTACAGGTGTTATCTGGAAAGATCAAAGTGTTAAAACTTCAAAGGATCCTGATGATATCAAAAAACGATATACAATTCAACGAAGTCTCATTTTAGCTGCAATTGATGCTGTAAATGCTAACTCAACTACTGGTGGCTATATTGTTTATTCAACATGTTCAGTACTTGTGGAAGAAAATGAAGCTGTTGTTCAATGGGCTTTAGATAAACGTGATGTCAAACTTGTTCCAACTGGTTTAGATCTTGGTGTTGATGGGTATTCAAAGTAAGAACATCTTTCTTTTGCATTCTTTAATTTACTTACTGTTTTAGGTACCGACAATTCCGCTTCCACCCTTCAATGTCAAACACCAAACGTTATTATCCTCATGTTCACAATATTGATGGCTTCTTTGTTGCTAAATTAAAGAAACTTTCAAACACAAAGGCTAAAGTTGTTCCAAAGTCTCAAGTTGAAGAAGAAGAAGATGAAGCCTAAATTGCAAAAAACACTCATCATTTTTTGATTTTGTTATGAATATTTTTTGTTATGTTTTTGTTGTTAAAATAAAAAGTTTATATTGAAAAGTTGATTGTTTGTCTTGTTATTGTTGTAATGCAGAGTTGTCTGGAACCATTTTGTTTGTATCAAGTTTAAAATCAGATAACAAAATTTGAGCTTTTTTTTTGTGTGTGTCTTTGTTGCACATGATTGAGAAATGGCGAAACATGGTCTTTAAAATATTGGTTCCTTTTATTTTTTCCATTTTTCATTTTTTCCTATCTTCGAAATCAATCAATCATGCCAGGTTTCAATAAAAATAAAATATTGAACGGCATTGCAGCACAAAAAGCATTTTTCTTTCATTTGCACCCGAATAAAAGCAACAAGCAGGCAAACGACTGCCAGCAGCAGCAGCCAAAACTATAATACTTATATTAGCGTCGTCAAAAAAGCTTTTCTTCTGCCTTTTTTTTTGTTGCTCATTTTTCATTTTTATTATTGAACAACGACAAAATTATTTTTGGTTTTTGCGGTTTAATTTTATTAGCAACAATCAACGAAAGAAAGCAGCAAAGCAGCCTGTCTGAGCCATTTTGCTGCTACCTAATCTCGTAAAAGCAAACATTCATCCATCTTTTTTTTCATTCTTTTTTTTTTTGAATAATGAATTTTTTGAAAAATCCATTTAAATATTGTTTAATTTTATTATGTTTTATTCAATTTATCAACGTTGTCGTTGTTGTGGTTGAAGCAACTCCTACTACTAATGGTGCTACAATTCAACAGCAACCACCAGCAATTATTCCTCGTTATCGCTTACCTAAAACTTTATTACCTATTGTATATGATTTAAAGCTAACCCTTTCAAGTATATCTGAAGAAATTTTGGGACAGGTATGTATCCTTTTAAAAATATGAAAAAGTCGAAAATGTAAATAGAGGAATTGAAGGATGATGAAAAACTTTTGAGTTTACAGTAATCTCATTTGGCGGTGTACTTAGAACCTTTTTTGCTTTACCATAAGCCTCCAAATTTAGTAAAGCTGTTAAAGAACCAAATTAGAAATTTGTAATAAACAAAAAAATGCAAAATACAAATGGATTTAATTTTCAAGCATTTTTACAGCTTTTTTTTGTTGCAGATTTTTGATTTATCCTAAGCTATAAATTTTTTTATCCAACTTTGAAAATTCAAAAAACTTGCAAATACATGCATTAATTTTTAAAAAAAAGTTTTAAGCGTTTTTTATATATATTTTTTAAATGAATTAGCTTCATCAAATTTCCGACGGCTGCATTTAAAATTTTTTAAAAAACTCCAAAGGAGAAAAGGCAAAATTTTAACTAACAAAAATACTTTTAAAAATTTTTTAACAGTATTTTTTTGTTTCTTATTTTTCGCACTATTTTTTATTTTGATATTTAAGGTTCGAATTGAATTACAATGTTTAAATGAAACATCCGAAATAATATTGCACGCTCATCCACAATTTCTTCGAATCACTCATTCAACATTGGAACATAAAATAGGAAATTCTACTTTAACTATTGGAGAACCAAGTTTTAATTATGAAATTCAAACAATTAATTATTCATTAAATAATTTAACCCTTGAAAAAAGTAATGTATATTATTTAAGTATTTGGTTTATCACTCGATATTCATATGAACAAAAAGGTTTTACACAAAGTTTTGATAATTTTTATGGAACATGGATGAATAGTTTATTTGAGCCTAATCATGCCAGGGAACTTTTGCCGTGCTTTGATGAACCAAACTTTCGGAGTGTTTTTAAATTACAAATTTGGCTACAAAATGATTTTGCTTCACGTGGTTATGTGGCCCTTTCGAATACTAGAGGTATGTTAAACCAAAATTGGTTCCATAACGAAAAAATTGTGCTATGGAAATCTCCATTTTCGCGTCTAAACCATGATTTTCCAGTCGAGACCAAATTTTTTCGCCACGGAACCCAAAAAAATGTATTATATATTTTTTTTAGGTAAAAAGCAATCATGGAGTGAAGGACTTTCAATATGGACTTTCGACCCCACTCCACCCATTCCAACATATTTATTTACAGTTACAGTGGGAAAATTTCGAAGTGTTTGTCAATTTCGTAAAGAAATCGATTCAGAAATATGTGTTTGGAGATTTTCTCAATTAGATGGGTGGGAAGCTACCGCGATTGAAGTTATTAAAGTTATGGCATTATATCAAAAAGGAATGATGGATTATTTGGATATTGATCCTTCAGCGAGACTTCATTTACTCGTAATTCCATCTAAACTTAATGGAATGGAAAATTTTGGTTTATTAAATGTTAAAGAAGCTGTAAGTTTTTTAGAAAAAAAGGAAAACACAAAATAAATAGAGAAAACTCAAAATTTGTCGAAGACTAAAGAAAATTTTAAGAAGAAAAAAAGTTCTAAACTTCCATGCAAAAAAAGGAAAGAAAGAAAGCAGCGGTCTAAAAAATCGGACTAAAAATCAAAAACCAATCTAAACTCAAAAAAGTGGTGGAACAGTCAACAATTTTTTAAGTTTATAATAAAGTTTTTGAAGCATGAAATAAATAAACAACACCCGCCGCCAATGTTGTTGTTGCTTTCTGGCATCAGCTGCACTTCACTCATGTGCCTGAAACATATTTATTTTTCACGCGCTTCTTTCATTTTGCAGCACTTTGTTTTCATGGTTTCCAGAAAATAAAAAAAAACGATCAAAAGAAAATATAGAAAAGGTTTTTTGGCTTTATAAAGAATTTTGAGAAACAAAATCTTTTTTTTTTTGAAACACGGAAGTTTTAGAAGAAAGTGCTTAAATATGTAAAGGCAGAAAGAAAGATTTTAGATTTATGATAAGAGGTTATAAACACATCCTTCGAATTAAAAAAGTGAAGATTTATAATTCAAAGATCTCTAAAATTAAAATTTTTATCTTTGATAGTAAGCATTTCTAAGCAATATTTCACAAAATTGCTTTACTTTCATTGATAGTAAATGACGAAAAATTATTGTCAATTTTGAGTTACTATCACTCACTCAAAATTAAAAACTAAAGAACTCTTTTTTTTAGTTATGGCCATTTGATAATGATACAGCAAGCTTTCAAAAATTTTGTAAAACTTTATATCATGAAATGGCTCATCAATGGTTTGGTAATTTAGTTACGATGGTACGTTCTAACACCCTCAAAACTGCACTATATTTTGGTGCCGCGTGTTTTAATCATTTTTATTTATTTTCGGCCCAAATTTAACTTTTTTAATTTCCTCAAAATAAAACAACTTAAAAAGCGGCACCCAACAACAAGAAAATAATTCCTAAATCAAAGATCTATTTTTATTTTTTTTAGAGTTGGTGGAATGATATTTGGCTTTCTGAATCAATTACAAGTTTTCTTTCAACTCAGCGACCAATTGTGTTTGTTTTTTCCCTTTTTTGTTTTAGGTTTTCCATTTTTAGATTAGAAAAAGAAAAAGAAATATAATTTCCTATGCTTCCTTTTTTTTTGCAGATTCAATCCTTTGCATGATTTAAGTGAAGATGGATTGGTTAATGATTTATGGACGGAAAGCATTCCACAAATTTCTTACACTAAAGGAGCATCAATTATGGATATGCTTGATTCGGTTATAGGTTCAAATAAAATGCAATTGGTTTTACGAGAATATCTTAAAACATATCAATTTAGTGTTGCATCAACAACAGATTTTTTGAAGATTTTACAAAATTATACAAAGGTTTGAATTTTATCTAAATTTAAGACAGTAATCAATTTTAAGCAATTCATTATTAGTTTCAATTACTATCCGTGATAATAACATTTTTTGAACAATAATTTGCAATTTTTATTTACTTTTTTTTTTGAAAGTAATAACTATTGAACAATATTTTGCAAAACATAATAATTACTGCAAGTGATAGTAACAAATTTGTTAAATTATTGCCGATTTTTATTTACTCTCGCGCAAATTTTTTCTAACTTAAAAAAAAGCAATTTTTTTGCTTTTTTAGGATTTGCCCTTTGATGCAGTGGATTTCCTTTCATCTTGGCTTTATCAAGGAAGTCATCCAATGGTTTTTATTGATTATGATAGAGAAATGAGACGTTTCATTCTTTCACAAACACCCAAAATGAAAAATAAAGATGGGCGATGGCTCATTCCAATATGGATTGATTGCACGAATAACACGAAAAAGGAAAAACTTTATTGGATTCCTAAAAATCAGCAACTTATTTTAAGTTTGGATGAAGTAAGTTTTTTCCAGCAAAGTTTTTTTTGTCAATAAAAAAAGAAAGTTTTTTGTTGTTAAAATTATTTTTGAAACTAAAATATAAAATTGTTTTATTTTTAGTTGACAGAAATGAACGTAAAAGCTGCGGTCGCATTCAATCGAAATCATGCAACTTATTATGAAATTTTATATCGATATAAAAAATGATTTAAATTTTTTTATAATATTTTTTATTAAAATTTTCTTTACAACAAATAATAATAACTTTCATTTATTGAAATAAAAAATAATAATAATTAGATCTCAATAGATAATAATCAATTTTGTTTTTATAATAAATAATTTTTTTCATTTTTTTATTAATATGTTTTAAATAATAAATTCATGCATTTAATAACTAATGAAAATTTCATACAGATACCGATCGATATAAATATTATTAAATTTTTAAATTTTTATTAACAACAAATAATAGTAACATTCACACTCATTAAAAAAATAAAAATAATTATATCACGAAAAATAAATCAAAAAAGAATTAACATGTTTTTATAAATTTTTTTTTTTAAAGTTTAGTCAGTTGATGCTTTTTTCCAATGTGGAATAATACATATACAAAATTAAAAAAAATAAATGAGGATAAATATTTTTTTGTGTGTTGTGTATTTTAGTTTTTATTTTTTAATCTTCGCTATCCACGCTATCTGTGGAACTTGTAGATGATTTCCTGCTACTGCTTCCATCTTCAATGCAAGTGGTTGTCAATTCAATGTGATCATCCAGCCTTTGTGCAATTAAACGACTTGCATGAACATCATGGGGATATTGAGCTAAAGTAGCTACCACTCCAACACTCGTATAGATTGTTTGAATAATTCTAAAAAAATACAATAAAAATTTAAAAAAATAAGAGATAGTAATCAAAATTTGACAATAAATTACATTTTTTGATTACTGTCAATTTGTGATTTTTACGCAGCCAAATTTTAACCAAAAAAATCTTACTTATAAACTGAAATGGGTGTTAATTGTTTATTCACAACCAAATATGAACCAATTGAATATGAAAATGATTGAGTTACTTGTGGAACGGCGATGGTAAAAGAAAATCTTAAAGCTTGACAAAATACCACTGAACTTTGTTTATGAAAAGTAAACGATAAATATCGATTATGAGCTCGACTGATTGCATGAATATTGGCTGATATTTGAGTTTCAGATAAACTTTCGAGTTCATGAAGGGCTTTCTGAAAGAAAATAAAAATATGATAATTTTTTAAAAAAATTTTTGGCGGGAAAATTATAATTTTTTTAAAATAAAAACTTACTAATCCTCTTTTAACTGAAGCTTTAGTCGCATGAGCTGTAGCAATATCAGCAAAACGAAAAACAAAAAATTGTGCCACCGCTTGAAGGCTAAATGCCACGGAAGTTAAAAATGAAAAAGCTAAACTTTTATGGATGTTTGATAAAATTCCACAAACAATTGATAAAACACCAATCACAAAAGCTGATAATCGATTATCTAATGCCTAAAAAAATTTTATTAGCTTAAATATTTTGGATTATTATTATGCTACTCACGCCTTTGATGGGTCCAGTATATTTTGAAACAATCAACATTAAAGTTTGTTTATCAATAAAACCATTTTTAGAACAATCAAATAATAATTCTCGAAGTTTTTTGATTGATGTTTCACTACTGTAACCAAACAAAGCTCCCTGAAATTTAGAAAAAAATGAAAGTAATTATTTTATGACAATAATTTTGCAAAATTTGTTACTATCATTCATTTATATTTTTTTTAAACTTACTCCAACAACGCCACAAATAAATACAGTAATTCCAACAATTAAATATTCATAAGCATGTTTGGCACCTTTATAAAAATATATTCGAATATTGGGTTTATTATAAAATTCAAACATATTTCCATTCATTTTTGTTACAGCTGCCGCTGAAGCTCCCATCATTCCACAACAAATTAAAGCTATCGCATAAATATACCATTGGGAATATGCATTTCGTCGAACTCGGTGGAACGCATGAGATTTATGATGGTGGAGTTTCTACAAAAATAAAGGAGTTTCGGGGTAAGTTTAAATTTCAGGGTCTTATAGCGAAAATTTATTATGAAAATTCTAAGTCTCAAAGCGAAAATTATTTATTAATTGTTTATATAATTACCTCAGGTAAAGTTCCAACTTCAACTTTAAAATATGAAACTAAAAATTGCTTTCTTTTTTCTTCCAAAACTACATCCCTTTCTTTAAAAGGCGTGGAACCTATTTTACTTTGAACATGTTTCATTGCTCTTCCAACTCTAGGTAAAGTTTTTAATGGAATTAATAGCGAAGGCAATTGTCCAATTCGAACAAAAGCTGGAATTAAAGTTGATGCACAGACAAATATATAACTTGGTAATTTCATTAATCCATGATCAATTAACCAGTTACCATAACTAAAAATAGAAATATATTTTTTATTTTTAGATTCAAAAATGTTTGTTTTTTATAACAAAAAATAAAAACAAACATTGCGCCAGTTCCCATTCCAAGATAAAGAAATAATTGTAAACTTCCAGCCAAAGTTCCTTGAAATAAACCTTTTCGAGTTCCACATGCGACTTGTTGTTTGAGAAGCTTTTGAAATTCTTCAAGAGAATCTTCGCTCGTGCAATTTTTTAATTTTCCATTTATTGTGGCTTCTCGATCGGCTTCAAGTTGGATTAACTGAAAGCAAAAATATTGCAAAATTTTTCCATAAAAATGAGAGTAATCAAAAAAATTAAATTATTGTCAATTTTAATTACTTTCATTGATAATAATAAGGAAAATGAAAATATTGTTAAAGTTTGCTTACTATCACCATTTTTTAAAAATGAGTACTTACTTTCATTAAAATCATAACCCATAAACCACATCCAATTGCCAGGCATAAAACCACCCAAGATAATCTCCAAGTAAGGGTGAAAGCTGTAACTCCAGCAGCAATGAGTTGAACGATAGCTGTGACAATTGCGGGAAATGTGTCACTTAAAGAAGCCGTAACTTTTTGAATATCATCCGAAATGGTTTTATTAAAATCATGACTTAATTCAATTTGAAAAAATTCGATATTTTGATGTAATGCAGCTCGAAAATAATTTCGTCGAAGTCGTCGAGTAACTTTGAGTGCGACAAATCGAAAACAAACATACTGAAAAAAATTTTACTGTATTTTTTTCGTTGAGAAATTTACATAAATTTTTGATGGTTTTACTTACTTGAAAAAATGCAATCATTGCAAGCATAACCGACATAGCACAAAAATACATTAATACTGCTGTAATTCGAGCAGCATATTCGCTTGTATCAGATGGAATAAAAATATATATATTTAATATCCATCCAACTACACCAACAAGATGAGGTAAGCCGGTGCCCGTGCATGCAGCCAATAAACAACCAATAAATAATATTCCCCAATCACTCAAGGATATGAATTTTAGCTAAAAAATGAAAGAAAATATATAAAATATTAAGTTTTAGAAAATTTTGAAAGTAATCAAAAAATGAAAATTTTTCTCAAAATATTGTTACTATCTTCCGCTTAAAACATAAAGTTATAAAATCTTAAATATCGTCAATCGAGAAAAATAATTTAGTTAAAAATTCAAAAGCCAAAAAAAATTTCCTACAGTAACTAGATAATTACGATATTTCTCAAAAAATGATTACTATCTTCCATCTAAGATATCAAGTAATAAAATCCTAAAATTAATAGTTTAAACTTACAAGATAAAAGAAATCTTTTAAACCAAATAATCCTTGAACCTTTTTAACAATTTTTTCACTTTTCTTTTCCGTATCATTATTACCACTCATTTCCTTTCCTTTTTCAAATTTTTCGAAGAATGAATCGAAATTTATGACTTTTCAATGCCTTTTATATAAACAAAAAAAAATACTTTTAGTTACTTTTTACTTTTTTGATTTGATTTTATTTTCTTTACTTCCCCTTCCTTCCTTTTTTGTTATTAAAGAATTACTTACTTTTTTTTGTTGAAATATATGCCTTTTTTAATGTTTGTTTAATAAATACGCCGCCGCGTGAGAGATAGAGGCATTTTTTGATTTCGATATATAAATTAAATAACAAATATTCGAACACCATAAAAGTAAAAGAACTCAAAAAGGTAAAAGATCAAATCTTGGAAGATTTTTTTTATTTCATTTTTTTTTTGATTGAGACTTTGTTGTATCTTTTGAGTGAATAAAAAAAAGAGGTAAGGTAGATAAAGTAAATATCCAAAAGTACAAATGCACACAAAAAAGAGATCTTTGAATATCTTAGAAAAGATTTAAAAAACTTAACAGTAATACTAATGTTTCAAAAAGTTTCCAGCATTCAGCCTAAAAAAGGATTGTATTTGCTTTTCCAACAACAAAAAAAAAGTCATGAAAATATGTGACTTTTTTTTCTTTCTTTCTTTCTTTCTTTCATCTTCGCTAAATATATTTTTTGAAGAAAATAAAATAACTTTTAAAAAGAAAAAATCTTTTGACTTTTTTTTTGTTGCATGGACAACAACAATGACACGAGGTTGATAGAAATGGGTGCATTTCAAAGGGCTTCTTACTTGCAAAAAGAAAAAAAGAAAAAAAAAGTGATGAAAGAGCAAAAGTCAAACATGGAAATAGATACTACGGTAGCTATTGACGTCAACAAGAAAAAGATTTCATTTTTCAAACAAAAAAAAAATCATGCTGCACAATATTTATGTCCAATAATAAACAACAAAACATAAAACTTTTTTTAAAAAGGGATTTCGAAATAAAGATTTTTGTAGTCATCAATAAATCATCAAGAAAAAATAATAAAATCAGATAGAGTTTGGTTGCAATTTGAGGGAATATTGTAAGAAAGTGGTTAAAATTTTGAGTATTTAGTTTGTGATATTTGTGGAATTTAAAAAACTTATGTTAAAATCTTCCATCGTTTTTAGGACTAATGTAAGGAGCTTTCTCATGGCATACGTTTTCAACAACAGTGAACGAACACGATCATTTGGCGCCAAAAAACGAAAGAAGGCACAAATTTAGTTTTGCATTGTGCAAAAAAAAAAAAAAAAAAGAAGTTTGTTGGTTCCTTCAAAAATTTTATTGTGAAATTTGACTGATGCAAATTTTAGAAGAAAAATAAAATGTTGAAGCGCATCCTTAATTATTTATTTGTTTTTCAATCAAATCCATTTATTCTCTCTCATTTTGTTTGCTGCTGCTGCTGAAAAGAAAGTGATGATGAGATTTTTCTCTCCAAAGAAACGTGGCGGTGAAGGTGATGCTGTTGCTGGTTCAAGAAAGAAAAGTAGTGATAAAAAGGTTTGTTTGTTTTTTGTTTTGCTACAAGAGTTCTTGATTTACTTATTTATTTGTTTTTTAGCATAAAGAACATCGAAGTCATCATAAAAAGAAACACCACAACAGTCATAAGCAGCAACACCTACAACATCCTGAACCACCAATGCCCCAACAACATCAGCAGCAAAAACAACTTGGTCATCATCCAATTCATCCAAGGCCTAAACCTCAAAAAGTCTATGTTACTCCATCTGGTCCAAGTCTTGTTGATTCATCTGCTCCAAGAAAAGTTCACAGCAAACAACAACATGGTCTACCACCTGTCGCTGCTGCTCATGTTCAAAAGCAACAAATTCAACCAACTCAAATCAAGTTTCAACAATCACCTGTTCTTCAACGTGCCAAAACACCGTATCCTCTTGAATATACAGTACAAACACCTTCTGAAGCAAACACAGCTGCTAATCGACTACAACGTGAAGAACGTAATCAACAACAACAACAGCAACCGCCACCACCAGCAGCAAGAACAACATTTCGTGAATTTCTTGCTGGTATTCGTCGAAATCCATCATCACCTGATAATCCACAACCAGCTGCAAATGTTCAACTTCCACCTCCGCAAATGAAACAGCTACAAAAACGTCAACCACCACCTCCACCTCCTCCTGTTCGTTCAAAACCTCAACAACGATCAATCAAAGAAGTTTCAAAGAAAGAAGTTCAATCAAAGTCAAAGCTTACTCAATCTGAAAAATCTACAAGGAATCAAAAGAATGACAACAAACCAGCTGAAGCTTTAGCTTTTCAACAACAAAAGAATATTCCTAAATCAACTGAAAAACTTGAAGAAAGTATGTGTCAATTCTAACATTAGCTTCTTTTGTTCCTTATCTATTTATTGGCTAACATATTCTTGCAATTACACTTCTTATTTTTCAGCTAAAGATCCTGAAAGAGCTCATCAATCATCAACTCCATCAACGGAAAAAGAACGTGAATTGGAAAAAATGAAATCATTTGTTCATTCTGTAATCAAAAAAGATTCCGATGAACTTGATACTTTATTTGATAAGCTTCGTGGTTACATTCCCAAAGTTGGTTTCACTCGTTATTTGTTTGATGAGAATCAAGAAAAATGTCGATTTGCTGGTTAGTTGCTTTACTTTTTTGATTGATCATGGAGCTTTATGGAGCATATGTGTATCTTATTTTTGCTGTTGCTTTTATCCTTTCATTAATTGTGAATTCGCTAATGCATGGTTTTGTTTTTAGACATCATTTGTATGGATCAAAGTCGTGTGGTTCTTGAAGGTTGTGCTGAAAATGGTTTCATTCATGCAAGTTGGGTTCAAATGAACAAAGATGATTTTCATGATCGAGTAAGTTTGGAACTTCGACAACATTTTCGTTAACTGCGTTTACTGTTCCATATGAAATCTCCTAATTCTATTCATTTTACAGTTTATAATATCTCAATTTCCAACATATGAAACAATTTTCGATTTTTGGCATATGATTTGGCAAGAAAATATTACAACAATCATCAACATTATGACTGAAGGTGAATGGAAAGAATTTGGTGAACCTATTGCAATTTTACCTGAAACTGGAAAATGTCGTCATGTGGCTGATGGATTTACTGTAACCTTTCAAAAAGATGTTTCATTTTGTGATGGAGAATACAAAGCTGTTGTTTATGGAATTATACATGAAAATGAATATCGTAAACTTTTATGGATCAATTATTTGGGATGGCCTGAAGGAAAATGTCCTAAAGATAGTGAAGCCATTTTGCAACTTCTTTCATTAACAAAGTGAGTGTTCTTCGAATATGTAAACGTTGAATTTGTATTGTCTTTGTGCTTTTTTAAACACTTCCTTTGACACTTTGTTTTAGAACTCAACGTCGACCTATTCTTGTTATGAGTATGGCTGGTGCTGGACGTGCTGGAACTTATGTTACATTAGAAGTTTATTTCATACTTTTTATGTATTTTATCATTACTCATTTCATTTTTTAGCAAGCTCACTGGAATCTTCATTCAATCAAATCCAAAAAGCTTTCAATATTTGAATGCCTTCAAAAAGTTCGTGATAGTCGACTTCATTCTGTTCAAACCATTCATCAATTCAAATTCATCTTTATTGTTCTCATTGATCATATCGTAGCTGTAAAGGTATGGTAGCAACACCTTGTTAACTTCTTACAATAATAACCCTTGATGTTTTTTCAGAAAATCCGAAATGATCTTGGTGAAGAATTTATGGAAAAATATGAAACAACTAAGAAGAACATCTTTACCAAAGCATGGGAAGAAGAAAAATTATTGTCAAATGTATTTTAATTTACTTGAATAAAACTTTTTGATGTGTATCTTTCTTTCTCTTTGTTTGCATTTTATAACATAGGGAGTATGAGTTTTTTTTGTATAGCAGCAGCTTGTTGTTTGTGAAAAGTCATAAATGTTTCATACAACAAAATTTTTAGAGATCGTATCATTTTTTTGAGCAAAAAAATCAAACCAACAAATGAATGCTGTTGGCATTTTGCCTTCGAAACTTCGAAAGCGAGAGTCAATCAAACGCGAGAGTCAACTTCGAAGCAACGAACGAAAAAAAAAAACATTATTTTTGATTGCTGTTGAACGAACTTTCCATCATTTTTTTTCTCCTTCCCCTTTTTGAATGTCATGATGACGAAAATTCGTGGCATCAAAAAATTTTGAATTATTGATTTTATCCTTCCTAGTAATTTTGATTGTGTGTGGAAGCCTGGAAATCTATCATGGGAAAATTCAATAAAAATGAAAAAATTAGCATAAAAAATGAATGAATGCGGAAAGAATGAAGTTTGCTTGCTTTTGCATTGTATAAAAATGAAGCGGTGATGAGTGGCGGTTGATTTTGAGTTACCAAAAGAAGCTCTGGATCCAAAAAATACCAAAGGATCTAAATTTACGAAAGGACCCAAATATGCTCAATCAAAAATGCTATTTGATTTACATTAAACAAAATTCATGGCCTGCCGAAGGCCGGCTGTGTAATAAATTGAAAATGACTTTTTTATTGGAAAAAAGCAAGTTGCTATTATTATTGAGGTGCTTTAAAACATTTGGGATCATTCGAAGGAATGGGAGAATTGACTAAGGAATTAGTTCCCCGGTCGAAAAACCTTAGTTATATGAGATGAAGATCTTATACACCAAGTATGAGAAGGATGAAGATCCATGCCATAACTTTTTAAAAACCCATAATGTTAAGAAAAAAACATTTGTATTACATAAAAATGAAGCGCTTGAGAGTGGCGGTTAATTTTGAAGTATTCAAAGATTAAAAGGATCCAAATATGCGCAACGTATCTAAATGTGGTAAAGAATCCAAATTCGATAAATTTTAAAGGATACAAGGACAGTGGTTAAAATATACAATATGCCGGGCCGAAGGCCCGCATTTCCCATTCTTTTGGATAAGCGTTAGTGACGTTTATTTCATTGAGTAAAAATGAAACTTAAAGGGACCTAATTTATTTAGAGATGGTATAAAGTTTAAATTTAGTGAATATTTGAAAACGTATAAAGTGATATAAAATTAAGAAATACATAATGAGATAGTTATATCGCGGGCCGAAGGCCCGCGTGTTGCCTAGTATTTTATCAAAACTGTAAAAGTCAAAACTTTAAAGCTTAACGAGACCTATAATAATAGCAAAACAAAAACAAAAAATTTAGCAAATTTGTTATTCAATGGCAATAATTATTCGGAAATGTGATCAGTTTCGAATAATTATTGTCATCGGATAACAAATTTGCTAAATTTTTTGTTTTTGTTTTGTGATTATTATAGAATCTCGCTGAGCTTTAAAGTTTTGCCTTTTACAGGTTTGGTAAAATCTAAAATTTGTAATTCAAAATTTTTTGATGAAACGAATATTCGGGGTGATGACATTCGAATAATCGATTGCCCTAACGTTCTGTATCTCAAATGCTGCCTAAGACGGACGATGATGGATGGGGATCCTTAAACCACAGGTACTGGACCGAAAACCTAACAAAACACAAAAAAAAAACCATTCTCCATCTTTTTTTTCTTTTTGTGAGGATGTTTATTGAATATGATTGCATCCAACCCAACTTTTTTCTTTCGGGGCGGATGTTTATTGAATATGATTGCATCCAACCCAACTTTTTTCTTTCGGGGCG
This sequence comes from Panagrolaimus kolymaensis, assembly GCA_028622995.1. NCBI lineage: Eukaryota > Metazoa > Nematoda > Chromadorea > Rhabditida > Panagrolaimidae > Panagrolaimus > Panagrolaimus kolymaensis. Next base: position 1,572,943 of record JAJQJQ010000052.1, on the reverse strand, counting down.
GATGTTTATTGAATATGATTGCATCCAACCCAACTTTTTTCTTTCGGGGCGGATGTTTATTGAATATGATTGCATCCAACCCAACTTTTTTCTTTCGGGGCGGATGTTTATTGATTATGATTGCATCCAATCCATTCGGGGTTTGTTTTGCACAAGCATTGGTTCCCCATAAAAAAACCAAACCCTCTAGAAACTGGAAACCTTGACGAGGTTAGAGGGCTTACTATCAAGTATCTTATTTGATAAACCAATATCCAGTACATCAAAACAAAATTTGGTGAAAGCCTAATCAAAAACCTGAAATTTTGTTTTCCAACATCTTGCTCGTTAATAAACCAAAAAATAAATATTTATTATGTATATTAATTATTACAATATTCAACAACATCATACATAAGCATTAATTGTGAAATGTAACATTAAAACATACATAGTCGTAGATACTGATACCAGCGAATCACAATGAGAGAATGAGCATGTGAATAAACGCTTCTGCAGCAGCAGATACCGTAATTCTATGTCTTAAAAAGAAAATTTCATCTTGAAGTTTTCCCCAAAAATTTCTTTCAAAATTACAAACTTCAACTTTTGCTTTGAAGTTTTACATTTTTTAATTATTAGCCACTTTGACACCTTTCAATTCAACAACTTTTGAATCCTTCAACTTTATCAATCTCTATTTGAAACATGACTCCCGAAGATGAACAAGAATTAATGGAATACGAAAAGCAACTTTATGAGAGAATGCAAAGAGATATGGAAGTTTTTATTGTTCAAGTTTATGAAACGGTAATTTTTTTTCTCACTCTTTTAAATTTATGCATTTTATCATTCAATTTTCCAGATTCAAGAGGATAAAAAACGTGATCTTACTGCATTGATTGATGAAGCAAATATTATTGCTGAAGCTAAACGTCTTAGTGCTATGTAAGTTTCGTTCAATTTGCCTTATTTTTCTTCATAAACTCTTTGTTTCAGGGAACAAGTTATTGGTGATCATGAAAGAGCTATGGAAAAGTTGCAAAAAGCTTATGACGAATATGCTGGTCTTAAATAATAGTTTTTATTTTATGTTGTTATGATTTTATTTGTTTTGTTTGTAATAAAATGTTTAATTAATGGAAGTCATCATCATCAACAAAAGTTTCTCATCTAATTTCATACTTTTAAACGGATCAAAAAGCTGATTGTCTTTCGAAAGTTATGATTAAGCAAGTGCAACATTACTTTTCAGAAGGTTAAGGAATCATTTTAATGCCTTTTTGCTATTAATATTTCTTCTAAAAATTACTATGTTGCTTACGAATCAATCTCAAACATTTTGTATGGCTTTTCGCTGCTTTGATAGAAACATTTTAGTAATGTCCCTTTGCTCCATAATTATCGATGAAGCTAGGGAAAAATGTTAAATAAGGTTTATTGATAACTTTCAATCTCATTAATTATCCATAATTTGCTGATGTAAAGCCATTTAGCTTCCAATCATTCAATCAACGTTTGTTGCTCAACTTTCGAATGGGTTCTTTTCCTTTCTTTTTTCCCATTGCATGGCTCGTCGTGTCAAGACATTTGCCAGCTGCTTTCCGAGGGTTTTATTCAAGTGTAATGATTTTCTTCAAAGTTCTTCTTCCCCAATTTTTTACACCTTTCATTGAATATTTTGCTTCTCATCTTTGTATTTGCGTTATTTGTATTTCTGCCACCTATTTTATGCTAAACTAAATTGATATCTTCATCGAGTTTTTAGTTTGTACTTTGCTTTGCATTTCCGAGCTTTAGTTTTCCTTCTTTCACCTTCGCGAACAATGCTTTTTCATTCATCAAACTTTTTTACTCTTTTTTTATGGCTCTCATTAACCTCATTATTTTTAGGTTTAAAAATTAAAGATGGCTCCTTCAACTGCTTCAGCTGCTCCAAAATTAGTGACCAAAGGAAAATCTCATGGAATGGGTCCAAAATTTACTGATAAAGAAAAGCCAGCATCTGTTCGAACATCAAATATTTGTGCTGCCAAATCTGTTGCGGATGCTGTTCGTACATCTCTTGGTCCACGAGGTATGGATAAAATGATTCAAGCTGCTGATGGGGAAGTTACCATCACAAATGATGGTGCAACTATTCTTAAACAAATGTCTGTTATTCATCCTACTGCTCGTATGGTTAGTTTAGCATATATCGTATTTGTAAATTCTAAAACTTCCTTTTTAGCTTGTCGAACTTTCAAAAGCTCAAGATATTGAAGCTGGTGATGGTACAACTAGTGTCGTCGTTATGGCTGGTGCTTTCCTTGATGCAGCTGAGAAAATGCTCAATATTGGTATTCATCCAACAACAATTTCTGATTCATTTCAACGTGCTGCCACCCAAGCTGCTGTAATCTTAGAAGAAATGTCAACTCCCGTTGATCTTGACAACGATGAAGAACTTATCAAACTTGCATCAACAAGCTTGAATTCAAAAGTTGTTTCTCAACATTCATGGTTATTAGCCCCAATGGCTGTCAAAGCTGTTAAACGTATTATTGATCCAGAATCTCCTGATAATGTCAACCTAAATATGATCAAATTGGTTAAAAAGCTTGGTGAAACTGTGGAAGAATCAGAACTTATTGATGGCGCTTTGATTGAACAAAAGTCAATGGGTCATGGAGGTCCAACTCGTATTGAGAAAGCTAAGATTGGTCTCATTCAATTCCAAATTTCTCCACCTAAGACTGATGTAAGTTTTTTTTTGTCTTAAACTACTTTTGTTAATACTTATCATTTTTAGATTGAAAATCAAGTTATTATCACCGATTACACTCAAATGGATCGTGCACTTCGTGAAGAGCGACAATATCTTCTCGACCTTTGTAAGCAAATCAAGAAAGCTGGCTGTAACGTCCTTCTTATTCAAAAATCAATCCTTCGTGAAGCTGTCACTGAAAAATCTCTTCATTTCTTTGCTAAAATGAAAATTATGGTTGTCAAAGATATCGAACGAGAAGATATCGAATTCTATTCCAAGATTCTTAATTGCCGTCCTATTGCATCTGTTGATCATTTTACTCCTGAAGCCCTTGGAAGTGCTGATTTAGTTGAAGAAATTCGTACATCATCTGATGAAGCTGTTATCAAAGTTACTGGTCTTCAAAATCCTGGACAAGCTGTTTCAATTCTTCTTCGAGGTTCCAATAAACTTGTTCTTGATGAAGCTGATCGCTCACTTCATGATGCTCTTTGTGTTATTCGTTGCTTGGTTAAGAAACGTGCATTGTTACCTGGTGGTGGAGCACCTGAAATGGAAGTTGCTGTTAAATTGCGTCAAATGGCTTTGACTAAACAAGGCGCTGAGCAATATTGCTGGAAGGTATGTTTTTATCTTTATGTGACAATTAATACATGTTAATTTTCAGGCTTATGCTGATGCTCTAGAAATCATCCCATATACTCTTGCTGAAAATGCTGGTCTTGTTCCTATTGAAACTGTCACCGAACTTCGAAATCAACATGCAAATGGTAACAAAGATTATGGTATCAATGTTCGCAAAGGAGCTGTCACAAATATCAAAGAAGAAAATGTCTTACAACCTCTTCTTGTTACATCATATGCAATCAAACAAGCGTCTGAAACTGTTCGAAGTATCCTGAAAATTGATGATATTGTACGTTTTTCTTTTCTTTTTTAAACTTATGCATTAACCATTCTTATTACTTTCAGGTTATGGCCATTCGTTAAGAACTTCAAATGTTTGCCGCAATGATCATCTGCTGGCTTCTATGTTTCATTATCTTTTAATATGTTTTCTTCTTATTTTGAACAATGTTTGGTCTCATTTTTTCTCTCACATCTTTGTCATCTCAACCATGTTTTTGCTCCTGTGAGAAACCAAAATGTTATGTTTTATATTATTGAAATATTAAATGCTTGTTTGCTTTGTTTTAATAAACTTTTTTAACTGAATAACTTTTCATTTTTTATAATTTTTATACAATTACAATTATAGTACTAGCAGTAAATATGTTGGAGGAGATAAAGGATAATAATAACTCGTACATACAAAATCAAATCATGTTTTTTGGGTGGATAAATATATAAAGCGTCGAAATATAAAAAGTTTTTGCCAAGTTCAAAATTTTTCAAAACACCCTGTTTTTTTGTAAATTTTTTTACAAATATTCATGTGTTTCTCAAATTGATGGTGAAAATGTAAATTCATTTACAAATTAACAAGGATCCGGCTTTTAAACCAAAATTTGTAAAGAATATTTTAAAAATTTACAATATATCAATAAAACACCCAAATTATAATAAAATGTAAAGGATTTTTGAAAAATTTACAAAAACTACCTAAATTGCTAAATTTTTGATATTTTGTAAAAAAATTTACAATTAGACCACTAGTTTCTCAAACTTATATTATTTTGTAAATGCCCAATTTACAAAAAATGCTGTGATGATTTTGTAAATGGCTGATTTACAAATTGATCACTGCTCTTTTGGTAAATTCACTTACCAAATTGACTAAGTAAAGGGAAAATGAGGCGAAATTGCATGCCAGAGAGCCAAAGAAGGTGTGTTTCTCTCACTCTCTGGCACACAATTTCGCCGCATTTTCCCTTTACTTAGTCAATTTGGTAAGTGAATTTACCAAAAGAGCAGTGATCAATTTGTAAATCAGCCATTTACAAAATCATCACTGCATTTTTTGTAAATTGAGCATTTACAAAAAGACCATTGCATTTTTTGTAAAAAAAAATTACAATTTTTCAAAGGATATAAGACGCCGATATTTAAAAAAATTTTGTGCAGCACAAAATTACTCACTTTTTTGAAAAAGTGTCTCTTTTGCCAAAAAAATCAATTGAAAAAAATGGCAAAAGAGACACTTTTTCAAAAAAGTGAGGAATTTTGTGCTGCACAAAATTTTTTTAAATATCGGCGTCTTATATACCAAATGTTGTTAATTTGTAAAAAAAATTTGGATTTTTTACAAATATTCATAAGTTAGAGGAAATGATAGTAAAATTGTAAATTCATTTACAAAACGACGATTGTTTTGTCAAATGATGATTTGCAAAAAAAATTTACAAAAAAACAGGGTGTCTGGAAAAATTTTGAACTTGGCAAAAACTTTTTATATTTCGACGCTTTATATGTACCTGCTTCCAGAAGAAAAAAGTAAAAACCGAAAATAATGTTTATGGCGATGGCGAGAGAGAGAGAGTAAATATTTAAACAAGAAAAAAACAAGTATAATAAGTTTGAAACCCGGAAATATTTTCTTTTTTTAGTAATCTGCTGTTTCTGTTTTTGGCTATTCTTTGAGGACTTTTTTTTGTTGTTGTTTAATATTCTGAATCATCTTCAATATCAGCGATATTAGGCATTTCTTTAGATCGCAAAAGCCGAGAACGAGGTTGTAAATCATATTTCATTTGAAAATCTGCAGATTGACATTTTTCTAAAGCAAAAAATCCTTGTTGATTTGCTGCGGCATTCATATTCATTGGAAGATCCATGGATCGATTGAATGGAGCATCCTTGGATAAAGCATCCATGGTTTTTGGTGAACGTTTAGGAGATGAATGAAGTAAATCATCAACGCTGTCACTGATGTCGCCTAAAAAAAATTTGAGGGATAAAATTAATAATGGATTGAAAGATGGATATTTTTTGAGAGAAAAGCCTTTTCTTGCATGTTTCTCGAATATTTAAAAGCCAAAAATATATAAAGAATGACTTACGATTTTTATATCGTCCCAAATTGGATGAACCTTTAGAAGCTGCAGCTGCAATGGAATTAGCTAATTTTTGTTCTTCATAAATATTCATCCATTGTGCTAAAGTTTCTTCATCGCTATGTTCATTATAAAATTCAATGAGTTTATCCAAATCCGTTGAAGATGATGAACATCCTGCATTAAATTGAACGGCATTAATTTTATAAATTATTTCATCATTTAACATATGATTATTATGTGAAGAACCACCAAGATCATTTTCTTTTTCCATTTTAATATGTGGAAATGATGAAGTTTCACGAAGTGTAGGAGGATATTCAAAGATTTTTTTATTTCCAACTGATGTTGGAGTATTTGAAGCTGAAGTGGTGGAAGTAATAATAAATTCTTTTATTAATTCTTCTTTCTTTGTTGATTCTATATCAATTAAAGACATTCAATGAATGAAAATTCAAAATTTTTTGTTGTTGGAAGAATGTGAACGAATGTTTTTTTTGTTGGAGGAAATTAATTTAATTTGGTAGTTGAAAAGTAAACTAAAAATAAGAAATGAATCATTTTTTGTTGTCAAGGTTAAAGCATGTAGGAATTACAGTAATCACACGAGCAAGTGGCAATAAAAAACACGGTACACGAATTCGTTTTAAGACACGCGGGGAGTAAAATGACAAAGTTTGAGGTAACCAAAAATAAAATTTTTTTCTACGTTTTTTTGAAACCAAATTTGGATTATTTGGAAAGCAAACATCTGTGGAAAAATAAAAAATACAAAGATAAAAAAGTTTTTTTTTTGAAATAATCCTTTGAAACTTCCTGGCTTTGACTATTTTTTTTCCCTCTCCCGTGATAAGCATAATGCCTCAATTATTTTTTTTTACTTTGATAGAAATGGAAACATTATTTTTATATTGAAATAAAAAAAAAGAAAAAACTGTACTCATTCAAACAAACTTATGACTTGGACTCAATCATCTTCTATCTTGGCGCCTTAGAAATCACATTTTTTTATCGAGTGGAGGAAGAAAAAAAAGCATGATAATTTTTGGAGACAGTAAAAGAAAGCAAGGTTAAATTTAAAAATTTTAATTAAGAAGAAAGGATTAAAAAAAGTTATGTAGGGTGCAGCACAGTTTCAGGAAGTGGTGCATTTTTTGGGCTAACTAATAACTTTGAAAAAAATGGAGGTATTGGCAAATAATGGTAAAAACAAGGTTAGTTAAGCCACACCTTCCTCCTTATTATCTTTTTGTGGCAATTTTTTTAATTGTTTTTTTTTTTTTGGAGGAAGAAATACTACGAAAATGAAAACATTGGAAAAGTGATAATGAAGAAAAAAAAGAAATTTGCTTCTACGAAAGCAGTTATTTTTTAATTTCGTAGTAGTTGCTTGCCTTTTCCGAGAATGAAAGCCAAAGGAAAAATGAAAATTATCTCTCATGAGAAAACTAATATGGCTTTCAATGATTAAAAAAACACTAAAGCAAAAAAATAAAAATAAAAAACACGTAAATTAATTTTTTTCTTTCTTCGATAAGAAATTTGAGTTTTGGTGGGTGAAAACTATCAGTTTTTTTAATTGTCGCTGATTGCTTTTTTGTTTCAAAAATTTAAAGGGACATAGCTATTTCATGCCTTTTCAAAAATTTCGATACTGGGGCTGATAGGAACAGTTGGGGCGGCGCGTGTTTGAATTACCGTGTCACTTCTGTCTTACACGGTAATTCAAACACGCGCCTTACCTACCAAGTGTAACTTGCAGTGCCCGCAAACGAAATTTCAAAAAAGGCATGAAATAGCTATGTCCCTTTAAACACGCGATTAACCATTCTTTTTTTACCCATATAAAGCGTCGAAATATAAAAAGTTTTTGCCAAGTTCAAAATTTTTCAAAACACCCTGTTTTTTTGTAAATTTTACAAAAAATGCACTGCTCTTTTTGTAAATGCCCCGCAAGTTTACAAAAAGAGCAGTGCATTTTTTGTAAAATTTACAAAAAAACAGGGTGTTTTGAAAAATTTTGAACTTGGCAAAAACTTTTTATATTTCGACGCTTTATATATTCGTGGAAGAAATAAAAAAAAAACAATAAAAAAGAAAAAGAAAATAATAAAAAAAAAGTGGTGATCGAGAAAATAAATGAATGTAAAAAAGTAAAATAAAATAAAAGTCAGAGGTCAGGCGGCAACAAGCGAACTAACGTCGTCGTCGTCGTTGTATCATCGGTTAATGGCTGCTCCTCTTGATGATGATGATGGTTGGTATTTTCTATTTTCATGCCCTCAGGGAAAGAAAGAAGTGAGAAGAGTTTTTAAATACACACATTCCAATATATATTTTTTTGGTTGTTGCGAACATGACACAGTTGTCAAGAATGAAAAAAAAAGATGAGAAAAAGTGCACACATTTGTTGTTTCAATGTCAAAAAAAGCAGAAAAAGAAAAAAGAAGATCAAAAAGTAACAAATGACAATAATGGCATTTTTTTATGGTTTTTTGTCCTCTCGTGTGTGCTACTCACGTAAAATAAAAGAAGCTCGTGTGCTTTTTGACAGGAATCTTTTTTTTTTAAAGGAAATGATTCTCTTCTTCTCCATTTTTTTTAAACATGTTGACAACGACAGATTTTGTTATTGTCATTATTTGGCAAAGAACGAGAAAAAAAACGTGAAAAGGATCTTTGCAAAAAAAAAGAGAGATTATGAAATATCAAAAATGTGTCAAAAATAAATGGCACATGTGCTCTAAAAAAACAAAGAAAAAAGGTTAAAATTCTTTTAAAAAAATAGTCATCATTTTTTGTATTTTTTTTTTTTTGCAAAAAAATGTACCAAAATTTTTGTAAAAAACCATATTAGTCACGCCTAAATTTTTTCTCTATTTTCTAACAAAAATGATGATAGTAGACAGAAATTGTAATTTATTGTCAAAAATGTGTTACTATCGCTTTTTAACTTTTTTTAAGATAAAAAAATTTGTGAAAAATATTTGGAATGGAAAATTAAAATAAAACGCGTTTTTATTATAAACATTTTAATCGCATTATAAAAAAGAGAATAAAAGGAATTTATTTATTTGGGTGGAATTTTTTTAGTTTTATGTCTGAAAAAAAAGAAAGAAGAGAGAATGGAATGTATGTCATCGCCATGATAGCATAACAATAAATAGGGTGCAAATAATCGTCGTCGCAAAATGATTACTATCGATTTCTTCGAAACGAATCTTCTAGAAAAATCGTTCTGTGTATTTTTCTCATATTGGAGTCATCTTTTTTAATTTTGGGACAGCAATAAAAAAAATGATAGAAACTACAAAATTCAAAAAACTTAAGACCCTTCAAAGAAAATAATTTTTATAATTAAAAAAAAAAGAGGCGACGATGTTAATAATAATAAAAAAAACTCTCAAAAGCAACAGCAACAAAAAAAAACAGAGGTTTATTTTTTCCTTTTTAGTTAGCAGTATCAAAAAAACAAAAAAACAACCATATTAAAATTAGAGCAGCGGCAACGGCGACACCCCCATTTTTATACTCTTAAAAAACAAACAAAACAAGAGAGAGTATTGAGTTCCACGCTTTTTTTGGTCATCAAAAAGATTAGGAATCAAATCATCACGAGCCATGAGACGTAGTTGTTTCTAGGAAGCGACGAGATACGCCTTATTTTATTTATAAATAAATATTTTTTTAAAAATCAAAGAAAAAAATAACAAAAATGCAAAGAATGAAAAAAAGAAGGAAACTTCTAATAAACTTTTATTATTTCAATAACAACAACCTTTGTTTTTTTTTTGTCGGTAAAAAATGAAGTTCAAACGGGAGAAAAAAAAGTGTGTGTCAAAACAAGCGAAGAACATCAAAGATTTTTTGTTTTCTAAATGATAATATTTTTCTTTTCAAAGACTTATTTAATAAATAAGTTTTTTTTATCTTCACCTTCTTCCAAGTGATCAATGAATTGTTTTTTTTTATAAAAACAAAACAATAATTAACAAAAGAAGAAGAAGGAGTTAGAAATAAATACCTGGAAGAATTTAAGGAATAAATAAAAATGAAATCATAAAGATGCAAAAAAGCAAAACAAAATTCCAAAAGAAAACCATTTTAAAAATTCAAAATAACTTTGAAGAAAACAAAAAACAAACCAAAGTTTAATATAATTCTTAAAATATTAAATTCAAGGCACTTTATTAAATTGAGAGTAATCAAATTGTAACAATATTTTGAAATTTTTTGTTACTCTCATATTTAGAAGAAGAAAAAGAGAATGAAATGTTCAAAAATAAATAAATACAAATTTTTTGCATTTTTTGATGGATTTATTACTTACTTTTCTATCGATTAATTAAATAGGTAGTAAGTTTTCAAAAGTAAAATCAAAAAAATTATCGTCAAAAAATAATTACTATCATTTTTTTCTCTAAAGAAATCACGAAATAAAACATTTCTACGTGAAAATTTCAAGCGTTCTCCGAAAATTTTGTTCTAAATTTATATGCAAACTAAAAGCTCAAAAATTATGGCATCTAACTTTTAAGCTTTAGGAAACAAATTAGAAATAATAAATACACAAAACATTTCCAAATCCTCCGATTTGGTTTCTCTTTTTTTTTATACAATCAACAACATCGAAAACAAAAAAAATATTGACCCAACCAAATTTTGCACTTGAAAGAGGAAAAAGCCAAGCAACAACAAAAATATAAAAAAAAGTGAAAATGGAGAGAAAAAAAAGTTTTTTATATACAAAAACAAAAGAAAAATTTAAAAAAAACAGGAAGCAAAAAAGATACATAGAAAAAAAAGTGTAAACATTTTTTTATTTTTTCTTCTTCCCATTCTTATGAAATAAGCACCAAGGCACACATCCAAGCAGCAGCAGCAGCATTGGTCGTCGACCACATCAGCATTTTTTTTGGCTGCAATTGTGCAAAGGCGCAAAAAATGCTTTAATGTGTTTTTTTTGTAGAAAAAAGTGAGCAATAAAAAAACAAAAAAAACGGACAGTGTAGGAGACGTGTCAAAAAGGTAGCCATAGCAAACCAAAAGCTGGCGCCTATGAAGAAAAAAATGGCAACGAGCAACAAAATATGGAAATGAAAGAGAAAACACAGACGCTGCTAGCAAAAAGCATTTTGAAAGAAGCAAATGCTCGTCCTATTTTTTTGTTTTCGCTATTCATAGGTCACTTTGCCCGGCGGAGCTGTCTTTTTTTTTTGTGCAAATTTTTGCAAGAAAAAATTATAAAATTAGAAAAAAAGGAAATGTCAACATTAAATAAAAAAAAAACAAATGTTAAAATTGATAAAAAAAAAAAGCGCAAATAAATAATTAGTCTCGAGAGGAAATCAAAAATAAAACTTAAACATTTTCGCGGTGAAACTCCATAGCAACGAATTTTTATATTTAGAATTACATAATTCCCTCAGTGAAACAAATAAAAAAAACTTTGATTCAAAAATATGGTACAAAACTAAAGAAAACCTTCAACCTTAAATACTCTCGGTTGAGAGAAACCCGCTCTACCTCCTAAAGTTACCAAAAAAGTGATGCAATTATTTCATAATAATTTTTTTTTGTTATCACGTGATTTTCTTCTCATCGTTAGAATCAGCTTAAAAAAATGAAAGAAAGAATCAAGTTAAAGTATGAATTAGCCCCGATAGTGACAGAAGCTAGTCTTCGATCGCCGAAATACGGGTCTTATCTCCTTCCCGCAAAAGTAAGCAAAAAAGCAATGTCCATCCCGGGTCACAAAAAAAAACATTGGATTGAAAAGTAAAAGAAAATTAAGGAGGCGTTGAACCATATTTTTTTAGATAATCATTTTTTATGACCGCAACTTGAAGAAGAGAAAGAAAAAATAAATAAAACAACGCGTGGATAATTTTTTTTATGACCGAAAGAAAAGATATTCAACGCCACCGCTTTTTTCTTTTTCTTTGCGATTGTCGTCGGTCGTCGTCGCAGCGGGCACTAAATATTTAAAGAAGAAGAAAAAATGTAAGCCAAAGAAAAACAGAGAGACATTTTTCTCTCAAAGCCCTTAGGGCAATAAAAAAAAAGACGAACGAAAATGATAGAGAAAAAAAAGAGAAAACCAACCAACCGCTTGTTGTTGGTGTGGTTATAAAAAAAACACACATACACGCACTGGCAAAAAAAAAAGAGAATTTATTTTATTCCCGGTCTTGACAGACAGAAAGAAGGATGAATTAATAAATGAATGAAAAATGCTTAAAAACTATGAATAAAAAAAAATTGCGTACATACAGTTGCTTTTTTTTTTGTTGCTAAAGCAGCTTTTTGTTTTTTATTTGTGGGACGGACGCTTAATAAAAAAATAACAGAGCCCGAAAAGCAAAGCAGCAACATTGAGCGATGAAGAAGCTGATGATGATGATGACGGAGAAGGCGCGTCGTTAATCCCACAAAAAAAAATTTTAAAAAAAACATGACAATAATTTATTTGTTTCTGTTCAGCGGCGCCTATAGAGATAGAAAAAAAATAATGAAAAGCACGAGGTTGCTTGCAAGTGATGTACTTGTGTCAATGATTGAGTGAGAGATCAGTGCATAGGTTGGTGAATGCATGCTTGTTTGCTTTCTGGCTGGCAATCAATTAATGAATAAATGAAAGGTAAAAAAAAGTAACCAAAGCAATGATCATGGAAAGGGTGAAAGCTGTGATTATTTGCTTTTCGAAATTTTGCGTTTGCAGGTGCATAAAAAAAGGGGCTTTGATGTTAAAGAAAAAGCAAACAAAAAAATTAGAATAACCTAAATCTTGTTACGAGGAATATAATCATGAAAGTTAGTAAAGCTCTAATTTTTGTAACTTTACGATTATGAGCTTCTCAAAAACTATTTTTATGAAAATGAAAAAATATGCATACATCTTAAAAAATATTTCAGAAAAAAATCTATGGCTTGATTCTAATCTTCAAACTCCTCCTTTCTTTGTACACTGACTTAAAGCTTCTATGTTTTTAGTTTAAATCTTAAAACATTTTTGCTCTTCGAAGTTTTTTGTTGATCACTGATCATAATTTACAAAGTATTTTTTCTTCATGCGGAAGCAAGAAAGAAAAGATTAAACTAAAAAATAAATATCTCACTTTATCATTTTTCATTTTTTTATCATATATCTTCATCGCTTCCCATTGCTGCATAAAAATCCATCATTCATCCCGCCCGCAAAAAAAAAATTTTTTTTATTCCGGGTTGCGATAAATAAAATAAAACAAATGTGTTTTAACGCTTCAACAAAAAGAAAAGAAGTTATTTACGAAAACCCAAAAACTAAAGGCAAAAAAGCAACTGTTTTAAATAATCCATCGTTCGAGAAATTTCTTGCTTCTTTGCATCTCAAATTTATGAGTGTTGAGTTTTAAAAAAATCAGTTATCTTTCCAAAAAGAAAAAAAAATTGAAGCTTTTACCTTTTGTTTCCCAAACAAATATTTTGCGGGAAAAATGCAACAATGAGAAAACTTTTACAAATCAAATTCTTTTTCAATAAAAAAAAATGTTCCTATAAAAAGGATGATTTTGAAAGAGTATAAATTATCATTGCGCAAAAAAGTAAAAATAAATAAAAAACAATAATAATGACGAATTCTTCGTTGTTCGTTTGCTTGCGCAAATGTATTAAACATGAGTTTGAATTTCTCGAAAGTGAAGAAAGTTGTTTTTTCCATTTTTTTGTAAACGAATTTATGTATTTCTTTTTTTTCTATTTTTGCGGAGTCATTATTGCGCAATCTCAAAAAGAAGATGAAGGAAGAAAAAATTATGTGATTTTTGATTTTTGAAACCAAAAGAAACAAAAACATCTTTAAAAGGTTGCATAAGTATGCAAAAGATAAAAAGGAAAATGAAGAAATAATAATGGAACGACGACAAAAATGAGTAATATAAAAACATGTAAAAAACCAAAGGTCAAAAAAACGGAATGGAAAAATAGCAAAAAATAGTTAGAATAAAGTAATAATCTCGAAGTGTCGCATTTTCACGACCCAGAGTTTTGTAGCTAAATGAAAAAATGAAATGGTAAATACCAAAGTTTACGAATCTTTAGGAGAAACTTAACTGTCCAGCCAAATGTCAACCAGGAAAAAAGAATTTTTTAGTAGCAAATATAACATTTTTTTCCCGTTAAACAAAGCCTACAAAAATCTTGAAAAATTCCTTCATTTTTTTTTAACCTTTGACTTTTTATTTTGTTTTATCAGAGTTCTCCTTCTTCCACTTTTCTCAAGTAATAAAGAAGTGAGAAAAAAAAACCGAAGTTAATGAGTCCTTGAAAAGTGCAAAGTTTATTCTTTCAATTTTTTTCTTTGCAAAAAAATATATTGCAAAAAACAAATCTTTCACCTCATTATTTTTTTATTTGCAGAAGTTGCAACAAGAACAGAAGCAGCAAAAAAGGTTCAACATCATCATTATCATGAAAAGAAAAGGGACCTCATTTTCTTTCACACGCTTTCTTGCAAAGGAAAAACATAAAAGCAAAAAGACTAGCACACGCTACAAATACGACTGCAATATCATCTTTTGCAGTGGTAGTGTTCGCTAAAAAAAGAAGAATAGTTCCCATATTTTTATTATTATCAAACATTTTTATTTTCTTGCGAAGCTGATGATGATCGCTTCTGTTTTTGTAATTCAAAAAAATGAAAACAAAAAAAGCAAGAAAATCATTTGATTGAAAAAGAAAAAAAAATAGGATGTAAATTATTTTTCTTAAATTTTCTTTAAGAAAAAAATAAGCGAAAAAGAGAAAACGGTTTTGCTCGTCCTTCTTTTATTTTTCTATGAATCATAAACACCGACAACAAAAAAGAATGGCACCGAATGGTTCAAAAAAAGAGGCAGAAAAAGAAAATTTCCCCATATTTGGAAGGAAGCAATCAAAACGTATTCGTATTCCCTTTTTTTGAGTAAACAGGAAAAGGTTGAAAAAGCGGCGGCACCAATAACAAAAGCACGAAATAATTTAAGGAAAAAGGTTAAAAATCTTTTATAAAAATTTCGTTCAGATTTTTAGGGATGATGAGTCAAAAATTGAGAGATCGGAAAAAATTAATTAAAAAAAGCGAAACTCAAATTTCCTAAATATTTAATTTCAACATTTTCTATTAAAAGTCGCAAACCCAAGTAATTCGTTTTTTTAAACAAAAAAATGTGCCAAGAGCAGGCCTCTTCCACGGGCCGGTTTTTGCCGGCCCGGCCCGGCCTCGGTCCGTCCATGTAAGGCCCGGTCCTGGGCCGGCCCGCGGGCCCTATTTTTTTTTGCCTTGGTATCCCCTTTGGTTTTTTTTATTATGCTGAAAATGTTCGGCCCGGCCCGGCCTCGGCCCGGCCCGTTTTGAAAATTTTCGGCCCGTCCCGCGGGCCGGGCCGGGACGGGCTGGACGGGCCGAAGGAAGAGGCCTGGCCAAGAGCCATTTTTTTTACATATTTCTATTGTTAGCCAAGAAAAGAAACGCAAAACTTTTTCCCAAGCAGTCCACCAAAAGCTCAAAAAACTTTTCTCTGAAAAAAATAAACCATAACACAAACACACATATTTTTTTTGCTTCATAAACCACGTGTTCAAGTGTTTGATTATCTCAAACATTTTTTTAAACCTTTTTTTACGTATAAAACATTTTTTTATTTTGCAAAATTGTTTTTTTATTCTACAAAAAATGAATGAAAAGAATTTTCTCACGCTGTGAAAATAAAATAAAGAATCGTCAAAATAAAGCTACTTAATTCTTTTCTGTTCTTTGCTATTTTTTAGTTTTATTTATTTTTCAGCCTAACTACAATACTACGAAGCTAAGATTTATTTTTTCAAATATTTAAGAATAAACATTAAAAAACAAAAAAATCAAGCTTCACTCACTTAGAAAAACTAATAAAAAATAAATAAAGAAGACTGAAAATGGGATTAACAAAACTTTGAATAAATCCTAAAAATCAAAAACATTTTTGACGATTAAAGATTTTCATTAAAAAAAATAAAAAATAAAAGGAGGTGCACATCGCAAGAAGTGCCAAAATTTCTTTAAGAATAAATAAATTAGACTCTCAGCAACATACTTTTCCAAAGGATAAACATGTTTAATTAATAATCCTTATATTAACAAAAAAAAATGTGCCAAAAAAATATTGCAAAAATCCAAAAAACAATAATCTCCAATTACAATCTTACATTAGATAGAAAACAAGGATATCAAATATTTACCATGTACATATGTTTTCATTATTTTTAACAAGCTGCCTCTAACAAATGCTGACTACAAACGACGCTTCAAGAGTCTCAAGTTTAAGGTTCAAATAGTATAAAATTTCAAAATTGAAAAAAATATATGCATAAATGTTTGCAATAAATTATTTAACGCTATCAACAAACAATCTCGAACGTTCTCATAAAAATCTTTGTCCAAATACAAAATTCACTAGAAACTCCTTGAGTTGACACTCAAAATGTAACACACTTTTTTCTTTCTTATTTTTGCCATATTTTTAATATTTTTTTTCTTCATTAATGATTATCTCTCTCTCTCTCTTTGTTACAATTAAGCTTTAAAACAACACACTTAGCACTCACACGAATAAAATAAACCAAACCGAGTGAGAAAAATAAATATAGGGAAAAATGGTTTTCGATGATTTGCTTTAATAAAAAATAAATAAAACAACGTAAGCAAGCACAATTCTTTTTTATAAACAAGCATAACCTCTCGCAAACCAGCAAACAATCAGAGCAGCTTTTTATACCACAAAAAAATTTAACGCCTAACGAATAAATCACTTTCTGAAGAAAGAAAAAAGTGGATTAAACAAAAAAAGAAGTAGTTAAAGCAGCAAATAAACACAATGAATAATTTTTTTAGCAAAAAATAAAATGAATCAACTTTGGCCCTTTTTGGCTTTTTTTCGGAAGATTTGAAAGAATGCATGCAAAATTTTCATGTGAAACTTGGATGGGATCATTATTACACAGAAAATGTTTTTTGCATAAAAAATGAAGTGAAGATTGAAGTATAAAAGCATTGATCCGCTTAAAAATTTTTTCATTATTTTTATTCACTGTTGCTTATAAGTTGGTTATATCTGTTCTTTCCGGTTTACTAATTCTATCGTTAAAATTTCTAATTTTTAGTTGTGGTGTTTTATTCGTCACTAAAAACAATGTTCTCAAAGATGGTGTTTATGTAGAATTGGAAGTTTATAGTGGATCATATGAAGCAAAGGGCCACAAGCTAAATTGTAAAGGTATGTGATCCTTTAAAACTTGTTTCTTTATTAATTTTTCATTTTCTTTTTGCTATCCCATAACTTTTGTGTTAGCTGATAAAAAGAATGTTTTTAGTTATTGCTGGAGCGAAAAGACCTCGTCCTGACGTTATAAGAAAGTATGAAGAAATTCATGAAAAAGAAAATCGCAACACCGAGGAAGATGATGGAACTTACAGTAAGTCTTCATTTTTCAATTAAAACTAAACCATTCTTTTTCAGTGTCAGTTTACTCTAGCCACAGTGATGATAGCGTGGTTGATTATGGATCAACTATTTACTCTTGTGAGAATTTGATTTTGTAATTAATTCTCGAGTAACCCTTTGTTTTTTAGCTTCTTCAATGGAACAACGAGTCTTCAATATACGTGAATCAATGTTTGTTGGTCCAATGACTCCAGAACAACGTCCATCTCAAGAAGCTTATGATCCAAATGTTCATGTGCTATGTCCCTCAGAATATGAAAAAGTTATTTTTGGTATAGGTTTAGAAGAAAGCTTTTCCAATGAATTATCGCAAATCTTTGTGAGTTTAAAGTTATTTAAAAAATTTAAAACAAAGTAGTTTTTAGGCTGGAAGACCTGCTGGTAGCAACTTTGGCGGTGATGCAACAGAAGAAAGTGTTTTATCAAACAGTTCAGTAAGTTTTTGGTTTGTTTAATATTTATTTTTTTATTGCTTCCCTTTTTAGGTTTATGCTATGGATTACTTTGATGATGCTGAAAGCGATGCTACTGCTGGCGGGGGTGCGATAACTCAAATTGATGCTGCTGTTCAAACTTCCTTTATTTGGAATGGTGGAGATGCTGGTGGAAAAGCTGCTCGTAGTCAATCTTTTCCATGATGCTTGCTGGAGATATGCCTACAAATGGATAGAAAAACTATATTTTTCATATTTTTTGGTTAATAAATAAATTTTTCAAACGTTCAAAAATGTTTTAGCTTCTAAGTGTATTGATGATATTTTCTGTTTTTTCTCAATATTTCAAAAGATAAGATTATAATCAACAATGATGCGAGAGCAAATCATATCATTGAGTTAGCAAGTATGCATTCAAAAAAAGATATAATTAAATGTGACATAAAAGTCTCTCTTTTTCTTCTCTCCAGGATATCCAATTTTGTATTGGAATAATAATCGTTTTTAAGTTTTCAAAAAAATGGACTCTGAAATAGAAGATACAAAAATAAAGTTCTTTAAAAACTTCACAGGATTTAAAAATTATGAAAGAGGAAGAAAAAACTATTAACTTCACTGTTGGAGTAAGAGAGAGGGAGAGATAATTGAAAGGCGATCATCTTCCTATTCTGGGAGAAAAATAACTTTTTGCGTGACTTTAAAAGGAATATATTTTAAAGAAATTTTTGTCATTTTCTATTTCTTCTTCGCCGTTGGAAGAAGAAAACGATGGGAATATATTTTAGCGAAGAATCTAAAAATGCTTTTGGTGACAGTTATGATGGTTCTGAAACCATGAAAACCCATAACAAAAAGATGGCTTTATTTTTTTTACCCGCTTACATTGGAATTGGTTTGGTTTTATTGAGCCTTTGTTTGCTGAGTATTTTACTTCCAATTTGGTTAAAAGAAATGGCTGAACTTGAAAAATTTGTTCATCAAGAATTTTCTGCTATTCGAGTAAGCATATTTTCTTTGAATTTCTATTTAGAATTAAAAATTTCTTTATAAATTGTATTCGAAGGCTAAATTTAGAGTTTTATTTGATCGGACTCAATTTAATTTTTGTTTTCAAAGCTAACGCATTAAATCACAAAAATATAATTTTTTTAAAGGTTAAATCAGATGCATCTTGGCGAGAACTTCTCCAAATAGAATCCGATGATCCATTTGTTTCATGGGCTAGAATTCGGCGACAAACCAATGAAGAATATTCAAATTTTGATTATCGACCTGATTCCAATTTACCCTCATCAAATAATAACAACAATAATAATAATGAAGCAAGTTTTGATGGAAACTCGGATAATAATAAGCACCAACAAACGGCTTTATATCCTGCTGAGCCTTTAAATAATAATTACAATTATGATAATTATGGCGGACAAAAATGTGAGTAGTTTTTTTTAATAAAAAAGTAAAATCCAAAAAATTTTAATAATATTTTTTAAAATTGAATTATGACATTAAAAAACTAAAACTAATTTTTCTCTAACAATTTTCAAGTTTCTGTCTTTTTTAAATCAAAACCCTAAAAATATGCGAATTAATTTTTAATTATACAGGTTGCTGTGATTTACGAGCTATTATTATTTCTGGAAATTTGGATCAATTACCCGTTTCTTCACATTGCAAAAGTGGAGTTAAAGGACCTCCAGGTCAACGAGGGTAATAAAACTTCATTTTCTATGTTTTCTTCCATTTTTTAAAAACCCATTTTAATCCCAATTTTTTTATTTAGTCCAATTGGGGAACCTGGATATGACGGACGCCCTGGTAGACCTGGAATAGATTATTCAACTTATTCCGGTTTTGATAATCCTTCGTCGCCTCCTGGAGTTTATCCTTCTTCTTCGCAAAATGAGGATGATCCATACTCTTCAATTTCAATTAGTGGCGCTTATGGAGGTGGAAGCTCCCCGCGATATTGTGAACCATGCCCAGCTGGAAAGCAAGGAAATGAAGGACCTAAAGGCAGACCAGGAAATCCGGGATATAAAGGACAAAAAGGAGTTCAAGGCACTCCAGGTTTACCTGGAAGAGCAGGACCTCGAGGACAAACTGTGAGTTTTTTTTATTATTTTTTGGCACTTCTGAATTTTTGAAAAGTAAAAAAAATAATACTGTAATTTTAGTAAAAAAAAAGGTTCTAACAAAATATTTTTTACTTTGATTTCCGAAATCTTTGGTATTTTTTTCAAATTTATCAAAAAAAAATTTTTTTGACTTGTTTGGGCAATAAATATGATAAAAATTTGAATTTTAGGGTGATCGAGGTCCAGTTGGTCGACATGGCTATGGTGGTGTCCCTGGCCCTAATGGAGCAGATGGAATTAAAGGTGCTAAAGGTTCACCTGGAGCTAAAGGAAATCAAGGTGATACAGGAATCTCAGGTAAAAAATACATACAAATACTTTTTTGAAAATTCTTTACTTCAGGAATTCGTGGTCCAACTGGACCTGATGGAAGTCCAGGTTATATCGGTCGAATAGGAACTCGAGGAATACGTGGAATTAAAGGTCAACGAGGCCTTGATGGAATTGATGGTCCACCTGGAAGACCAGGACCTCCAGGCAATGATGGATTTTATTGTCCATGTCCACCACGAACCGTTAACTTTGCTGTGAATGAAGATTATCGACCTAATTATTCTCAACCACAACAAAGGCAAAATACTGGAATTACCAATAATAATTTTGCTTCACAACCTGCAAGACCTGTCAATCCACCTCAACCTCCCGCGGCTCCACCAGCCATTCAAAGGCCACTATTTGAAAATAGCCCAGGTAAAACAAAACAAAAAATTCTAACTTTTCTAAAAACAAAAAACAAACTTTTTCTTTGCTTTTTTTAGACCAAAATAGTTTTACTCGAAAAATTTATGTTAATGACCCAGGTGTAATTGGGATTCCAATGGCTACTCGAAGAGAATTCCAATCAACTCAGCAACAACAATTAAATATTCGACCTATAACTCCTCCGCAATCTTTTTCACAACATAATCAAAATCACCAAAATTTTAATGGAAATGGAAATTCAAATGTAAATAATGAATATGGAGATAATAATAAAAATAATGCATTTATTGGTGGTGGACGAAATATATTTATAACAACAAATAGGTATGTAAAAAAGTGAAGAAAAAAAATCAAAGAAAAAGTTAGGTAGTCAAAACCCTTAAAAAAAGCAATTTCGAAGTAGCTTTTTTGAAGCAAAAAAAATAAAAACTTCTATTTACAAACAAAAACCAATATCTTTTTTATTTTGCAGGCCACCTCCACCAACTCGAAATTGGCAAACCACGGATGAAGAACAAACATATGGAATTGATACAATTGAATTTAATCCTCGCAGCCGCAGCAAACAACTTCTTCAACGCCATCATCAAATTGCTTAACAACAGTCGTCTTTTTTTTTTGACTAACTAAATATATTCTTTACATTTTTTTCATGCAATAACTAAAGGCTCCGTTGACCTTCTCCTGGATTCATTGGTTTGATAAATTAAAAATTCGCAATAATGTTTTAAAATTCTTATAAACCAAATTTGAAATATTAATTGTATTAAAGAAATGCATAAAATTCCAAACATTGTTGAATCTAAGGCTTTTGAAAATATTTCTTCATTAAAATTAAATTCTGTTGTTGAATTTTGAATTTGATTATTTTCAGACAAAATTTCTGAAGATGAAGAAATAGAAATTATTTGAGTTTTAGTTTGATTTTGATTATTTAAAGACCAAAAATATTCTTCATCATTTTTGGGGCATTCATGAAATATTTGATATAACCAAATTAGTGGCTGCTTTAAAGAACCATCAGAAAATAAAAATGATATGGAAGTATATAAAATTAAAAAGGAATCAAAAATTATTGATAATATATATCGAAATAATATAGGTATAATAAATTGAACCTTTTCCATGGCTATTCCAGCAAAAAGAAATATGAGTACTGCCATGTCAACTAAGAACACGAAAGTGAGGAGGAAGGATACGGCTGTGGCAGCGGAGAAACTGAAATAATAATAAAGTTTTTAAGTTTCAAAAAAAGCTATTATTTTTTTCGTCGGAATATTCGGATTAGTTAATTAAAGTTAATTATGATAACTAAATTCTTTTCTCAAATTTTTATGCCATTTATTCCAATTTTTTTAATATATTTTTTAGAGCCTCATTTTTTGCTTGAAAGTTTTGCTATGAAAAAACTATTAATAAAAATAATTTTAACATTAAAAACCCAAATAATTAGAAAATTTCGTTTCAGAGGTGTAAGATTTTTTTTTTATTGAAACGAATTGTTTTGTTGATTTTGGTTTTCTATTTTTTCTAACTTTGTTTGCTGGATTGCTGATTATTATTTAAATTTTTTGACTTTTAGTCTCAGTTTTTTATCCACTTAAAATTATGCGTGTTTAAAGTGAAGAAAAAAAGTAATTTGAAACATTTCAGACGGCTATTTTTTTCCTTCACACATGATTGAAATTGAGATGTGTAATTGCATTTACATACATACGTGTTACGTGTTTTAAAGTCTCATTTTTTGTGTCTCATTTTTACATGGTTTAATATTGCATTTTTTTATTTATTTGAAAATTGCATATTTAATTGCAGAAAAAAAATACAGTCTAATTAACGAGCAGAAATTTTATGCTAAAAATCATTTTTTTTCTTTCACAAATTTTTATTAATCGACGGCTTTTTTTTAAATTTATTTGTTACGAAAGTTTTTTCTTCTTCAGGAAATAACTATTTAAAACAAGCGCCTTTTTATTTTATATCATTAAATGTTTTCCTTTCTTTTCTTTCTTAAAATAGTATACTTAAATAAAAAATTGCATCTTTTTTTGTTATGCCTTTTTAAATGAAAAAATAAACTTTCGTCATTTGAAAAAAGCTACGATGTCGTCGGACGACTACGAGAATTTTAAAAAGTCTGAGTAAAAAAATAAAAATAAATTAAGGCAATAAAATTTCATTCATTTTTCTTATTTTGGAAAGTTTGCAAAGAAAATAAAAAAGCTAAATTTGGCTGGCTATCATCCAATTTCTTTAACATTTTTTAGAAAAAGAGAAATTTATTTGGAAGACTTAAACTCGAGGCTTTAAAGAAGAAAAAAATGAAAGAAGATTAAAGTAAGTAGGTGGCTCGCTTAAAAAAAAAGCTTTGCGTCATGAAAAATAAGAATATTTGTATTTTTTATTTTTAGGATTTTAAAGGTCAGCAAAAAAGAAATAAATATGCTTTTTACTTTGCATTTTTTGACGGAAAATAAAAATGTTTTTGAAATTAAAAATTTTTTTACGCATTTTCTACAATTTTCTAATGTAAATAAAATTTCTATGCAAATTATTAGCTCCAATTCATAGACTTCACAAATTAAAAAAAATATAATTCCAAAGTGAAAATTTTTCTAGTAAGCAAAATTTTTTAAACATAATAAATTATTACGAATCCAAAATGGATAATCAAAAATTACTATATGAGAATCTTTCAAAGGTATAATTTTTATTTTGTTTATATGCTTATTTGCATGTTTTATCTTCAAAAATAACTTTTAGTCTATGTAATCAAAAACAAAGAAAGAAACACAACATGCGTACTTGGAATCTTAATTTGACTCTAGGGAAAACAAAGAAAAAAGAAGAAGAAAACAGAAGCTTTAATAGTTTTTTTTTGCGTGGTTCCTTAGATACTATAAAATTAGTTGATTCATCCTTTTTTTAGTTGTCAACAGTTTTCACAAAAAACTTAAAAAGTCATAAATTAAAAAAGGAAATAATATTTACATATTTTCAATCTTAAAAATTTCATAATTTTTGATGGCAGCCTGAATCCCAAAAAAAGTCCTTTAATGGAATGTGAACTAATAACAACATCATGTTTTTTTAGGGAGGTGTTTTGCAGCTTGTTTATTATTATTTTTTTCATAAATAAAAACTTATTGAAATAAACTACAAAAAAATTTTTGGACTAAATCTTCAATGAGTTATTTTTTATCGAAGATTAAAAAATTCGAAGCTTTACAAGGAAATATTACTAAAACAGATTTTAGTTGTAAATGGTTGTAAACAAGATTAATTTTTTTTAATTCTTAAAATATAAAATTTAAAAAAATAAAAAATTTAAAAAGCAAAAAATTAATTCGAAATTTCGAAATTTTTTAATCACTGAAAAGGAAAACACAAAAGTGTCAATATCATTTAATTCAAGAATTTTCCACCAGAAAAAAAAATTTGGATAATGGACAATTTTAAAATTAATAAAAAGAAGAATTACTTACTTGCATTGAAATAAAAGTAAAAATAATTCCGCATGTCGATAAATTTGCGCGAATTGATCAAAAATATCAAGAATTCCAATAATAATTGCTGCAGTTCGAAGGTGGACTTGACAAAATAAAAAGCAACAACTTGGATATGGATCTCGATGATAATGGGGCATACAAAATACTGGGGAAGAAGCATTGGATGGAGATGTTGCTGCACTCGTTGTGGAATAACTTAGTCTTTTCATAATTTTTTAAAGGAGGCTAAAAATTTTTGCGATATTGAAAAGGTAAATCAAAGATAATAGAAATATTAATTGTCTCGCAAAAAATTTTAAACATGCCAAAACTTAATTAAAAAATTAAAATTTCTAACGACAATAGTTTTTCTTTTAAGAGTTTTATAAAAAAGTTTTCGCCTCAATACTCTAATAAAAAATAATAAAAAAGTTTTCGTTTCAAAACATTTCATTAATATTATAATTTTTTTTAATATTTAAAAAATTTCCTTCCTGTTTGCCCCTTTTTTTAATGAACAAAAGTTAAAAAACCTTTTCACTTATAAAGAGTACAACTACCTAAATTCGAAGTAAAAAAAATAGTACATACTCAGAGGAAGTGAAATAATAGTTTTTTTGTTATTTTTTAAAATGTCATTGAGTCAAAAAATAAACGTATGTAGTTAGTTTCGGGTAAAATAAAATAAATTAAAAAAAGAGAGAAGTGTTTAAAAAAAAATAAATAATAAATGATGTAATGAAGCCCAAATAAATGGCTTTTGTCAAACATACATGCATTTTTCAAAAAAAAAAATGTTTTAACCCCGCAAAAAAATAATATTATAAATATTATAAATTATTCATAAAAAAATATGGCTAAAACAAAAAGAGAAAAGTCAAAAGTCAATTAGTTTATTGAATTTAAAAAATAATTTTTCTTCAACAAAAAAAATAAAATGTTAAATTTATTGGAGCCTTTTAAATGTCTTTCGATTAATTGGATGTCAATAAAAAAAAGGGTTTCTCGAGGGAAGAAAAAAAAAATAAAAAGAGGGTGGAGAAAATAAAAAGTGTAAAGTTCTTCCTTCGTCTTTTTTCTTTTTTATTGGAGAGGGAGAGAGTTTTAAAAAAATACTTTAAAACCATTACTGTTGCTTCCGTTTTTCTCACGCATGCTTTAAAACAAATAAAACAGAAAACAGAAAAAAATGAAGCTCATTAAAAATTTTTTACTAAACACAAAAAATAAATCTTGCATAAATAAATAATTGTTTAAAGCTTAAAATAAATGAATCGATAATTTTGTGATAAAAAACGAAGAAGAAGAAAACAGCTACAAAAAAGTTGGAATTGGGAAAGAAATAACAATGCGCTTGCTAAAAAAAATTTAAAGAAGGAAAATAGTCTTAAAATTCATTCACTCTTTCTCACAATAAATACTTTTAAAATTATTAATTAACTATTACCCTTCGGTCACTAATATCGTAAAAAAATTTTAAAATATTCTTCAATGTTTTAATTTTTATATCTAAAAAATTAAATTAAAATATGGTTTTGGATTTTGACTATTTCAATTTTAAATATTAAAAAAGAACTCCAAAAAATTGTAAATTATATAAATAAAAAGCTAGCTTTAGTCATCCATGGGCGGCAGGCAAGCAGCTATCGTTAGTTTTTTTGTAGCACTTAATTTTAAGCCTATGGCTTCAGTTTATTTAAATTGCAGAGATCTTTTTCAAAGTTTAATTATCTTTCAAAAAAAAGAAGAAAAGAAAGAGAGCACGTGAAAACAAATTTATTCATTTTAATTTATTTTTAACATTACTGAAAAGATTTATTGGGTAAAATAAAATGAAAGAAACCATAATTTTCTTTCAGTGGAAATTGGTTAATAATTTTATTTTATTTTTTATACAAATTTTGTGACAACATTTTTGCAGCCGTTAAAAATAGCAAGACATAACGCGATTATGAAACCTATATACTTTTATAAAATTATTGAGAAAAGCCCCATGCGAGCAGGTCATTTGCTTTATTTTTGGAAATATGAGAAATTTTATGTTATTCTTTAATTAATATATTCTTTTTTAAATAAAATAAAAAAGGTACCATAACTGAAACAAGAAAGTTTCTAAATAAAATAATAAATAAAAATTTAATAACAAAATTGTATTTTTTTTAAAGATTATTTAAATCGAATTTTCAATGTGCTTGACACAAGTTGGATTTTGATTTGCCCATTTCACAAATAAAATTTCTATTTCTTTAGTTTTTTGGAAGCAAAAATCCTCAATTCATTTTTGCAATGTTTCTGCTTTTAATATTTTCTTATTTGGTGTTTATAAATTTTCGTCTTTTGTAATTGTGGAATATGCAAAACAAAACAAAAAATTAAAAATAAAACTTTTTTATTAATTTTTTTTTCTTCATAAAAGGCAAGTGTTTGAAAATGATAAAAAAAAATAAACAAAGAAAATGGAGAGAAAAAAAATACTGATGTAAATCTGATTGAGAAAAAAAAAATTATAAAATTAAAGACTGAGCAATTTGAGAGTTGATGCGAGAAAGATAAAAAAAAATCATACAACAAAAAATACAAAAAAAAAGAAAGATAATAAATTTAGACTCTATGCTCTAAAAAAAGCACCCGTAAAAAATTAAATATGAGAGAGAAAAAGGTTAAAAAAAAAAAGACAAAAAGAAAATTATTTTAAGTTTAGGATTTTTTTATTTTAAAATGTTTGTATTTTCACTGGTTTTTTTAAAGTTAAATTTAAAAAATTTAAAATTTATTCATTGATATCTTCAACATTCGATAAATATTCCACTGCAGCTTGATAACAAAATTCATATTCATCTTTAGTTTCCACCATATTTTGTCGTTCAGTTCGTAATAATTTTACTGTTGTAAAAACATCCACGACATGTTCAAGATTCATTCGATCAGTAATTATTCCAGTGGCAATGAAAACTCCGGTTCGTCCGGCGCCATTCGAACAATGAACGGTTATGGGTCCAGTATAACCAAAATCATTTTGAGTTTTATGAACCTGGAAAAAACATTTTTTAATAAAAATTGTTGAAAATTTAGAAAAAAAAAATATATGCAAATTTCCCTAAATTTGATGACAAAAGGATAGTAATAAAAATTTAACAATATTTTGTAAAATTTAATTACTTTCATATTTTTAATAATTTTTTTTAGCCATTTTGAACTTAAATTTTTTTTGCGTACCTGATAAACAAATTCATTGAAAGAACTGGCATCACGTGGAACACTTTGTTCAGGCCATTCAACAAATTGGAATAATCTAATAGTTCTTCGATCACCGGTTTGTTGATTTACGATAGTTAATTCTCTCAAAACATAATAAGTCATATCATATTCAGTTACCAATTCCACAATTAAAGCATCAACTTGAATTGGACCTTCAGTGGGCCAATATTCAAAACAACGTTCCTGAAAATTAAAAAAATATTAGTTTTTGCAAAAAAAGTTGATAGTAATTAAAAAATGCAGAATATTGCAGAAAAATTATTACTCTCATTTTTTTATTTCAAAGTAAAATATTTAAATTTTTTGCATTTTGAATTTTGTTAAGGAAGAAATATGTACTTACTCTTCCATTTTCCCTCAATTTAGTAAGCATAACAATAATGCAAGAATTTTTTTCCCATATCATCCTCCAAAAATCATTTGTTGTATATTGAGTTGGAGCTTGAGCGGCTATGTAAGCACATCGTTGACGATATCCATCCACCCAACTTGCATTTATGTAATCGGTGCCTTTAATATTATTTATTTTTTCAAGAATCACTCGAGTGCTATCGTAAGGCAAAACATTGGGAGTTCGATTTTTTTCACGATTTTCAGGTAAATTTGCAACTTTGCAAGAAGAATTTAGGGTTTTCAATGAGGCCAAAGTCTAAAAAATATTTTTATGTTTAAAAGTTAGTTTTTTTTTGGATATTTAAAATTTACTCTAAATTCCATTTCAAGATCAGTTATTTGTCCGGGTGCTTGAGATTGAAGAAGCCTTTTCATGTGATGATATAATTTCGCTGCTGGAACTTCAGTGGAACCTGATTGGGCGGCATCGAGGACTGCGTCATGAATGAAAATATATTGATCATCTGTTTGGACCATATACGCCCTTTGCGCTCGTAATTGAGTTACACATTCATAAATATCCACGGTATTTTCATGTCGAAGCCTTTCAAGCATGCAATCAATTGCAATAAAGGCTCCAGTTCGACCTATTCCAGCACTACAATGACTAATAATTGGACCAGCAGCTTCTGAAGTTGCGAAGGCTTTAACTCGCTTAAGGAACATTAAAAATGGTGTTGGATGATCTGGAACTCCATGATCGGGCCAAGCTGTATATTGCAAATGTTTGACTTCTCTCGATCGTTGTTTTTCATGTAAATTTTCAATTTTAAATGTTCGGATTGTATAATGAGCCAGTTCCAAAGTATCCATAATTGTAACTCCAATCGAACCATAAATGCTTCGATCTCGATTTGGCCAATATTGATCACATTTAATTCTCGATCTTTCTTCCAATCGAGTAAGCATAACAATAACATTACTATTTTGTTCCCAAACCATCCGCCAAAAATCATTAAAAGTTTCTGGCAAAGGTCCTTGAGTGGCTATATAAGCCCTCGATTTTCGATAACCATCAATATAATTAGCATTTATATAATCACTTCCGATGCTGCTATCATTTAAATTATTATCCATTAAATCCAACATTACTCGAGTGTGATCATAAGCCACAACATTTGCATAACGATTTTTAACTTTATTTGTTTCTTGAAGGGAAGCCGACCAAGTGAAATGTTGTCCACCATCAATGCATTCAAATTCTTTAACAAATAAATCATTATTATTCATTTTTAATCGATCTATATGTTTTCCAAGTTCGGAAATGGGAATGGGACCTCGAGCGATTTCGGTTCCAGTCATAGCTGAAGTGGAATTATTTATTGGAAGCGGCAATTGCACAGTTGGATAATTTCCTCCTCCGCCGTTATTTGATGTATTATTTCCATTAGCTAAAGTTGGATACATATCAACCATAGAAGTATCCATATTATTTAAATTTATATTATTACTATTCATTTCATAACCATTTATAACAGGTCGACCATAAGCATCCAATAATTTTGATGATTCATGAATATTTCCATTTCCATATCCATTATTTGGAAGCGCTACTTTAGTGATTGATGGATGTCGAGTTACTCGAGTTCCCTTTCGCTTAGTTCTAAATCGGCAATAAACCAAGCAACCAACCAAGGTGGAACAAAGAAGGAAAACCACAAAAAATATGAAAATCCAAGTATACGAAGCACTGCCTTTACCCATAATATTATTTGGTGAACGAATTGAAAAAGGTTCAGATAACCATGAATCAGTAAATAATTTTGCTACGGGTTCTTGCATGGGCGCTCGATATTCAAATGGTCGATCTTTTTGTTGTTGTTGTCTAGCGTTATCTGGATTATGAGCAAATGCTCGCATCATTACAGAATATTTATTATTTGAATCCAGAGGGTGATTGAGATATCCATGGTAAGATTTTCCATCACCAAGAGTAAACGTTTTTTCTTCTTTAACCAATTGTCGCATTTCTTGTGATTCGATTTTAGCTGCAATATATATTCCATCCAAACGCTTTTTAGTTTCATGCAAATATCTTTTTGATCGAGGTTGTTGTTGAGTAGTTTTTTTGGTTTTAGATCGAATTTTAGGAATTATTTCTTGATTTTCTAAATTTTCTTCTTCATCGCTGTTGCTGATGCTGCTTATTCCTGAATCATTATTATCAATTAATAATTTTTCATCTGCAACAATATATTCAGAAGCTTCAAGCATTTCCTCTTCCAATGCTCGTTTAACTTTATCAGTTGAAAATTCTTCTTCTTCCTCGTCATCCTCCTCCATACCTTCATCATCGTCGTCTTCATCAGAAACAGCTGCCTTTTTAACTTTTTTTGCTGTAGGTGCAATGGATAATTTGGGTTTTAATGCAAGTGTGGATTTTTCAAGATATGCTGAATCCAAATTTAATACATCATCTTTAGTAAAATTTCCTGGAACCACGATAATCCAATAATGCGAAATGGGTCCATATTCTTCACTTGCACAACCTAATTTTATTTGGGCTGTTCCCATATGTTTTGATTCCAAAAAGATGGGTGTATCCACGAATGGCGGCCCAGAAGGATCCGTTCGAACTTTAACTTCCTTTGGCCAATATATCGTTCCATCTTGCTTCGATATTACTCCAACTTGAAAAGTATAATCCATATATTGTCTTAAACTTTGCCACCTGCAAAAAAATAAATATATTTTAAAAATGCAAATTAGATTTTCTTTCCAAAATTAAAAAAAGTTTTTTTAGTGTCAAAGTCAGTCGGTCACTAAGCAACAAAAAAAATTTTTTTTTTATATTTATAAATAAAAACTTTTCTTTCTCAAAAAAAATGCTAACGCTTGGATGAGCAAAGGCCGAAGCAAAGCAATTTTAATATTTTAGCGAGAAAAAAAATAATTCTTTATTTATAAATAATTCATTTCAGAATTTAGAATTTAGAATTGTACAGTTTTGAAAAAAAATAATAAAAGTGACCACTGCCATTATACAATTTCCAAGCATATTTAATTTTCTTTGTCTCAAAACGAAAAAATTTTTTGGAATTGACACGAAATTTTTAAAAATCGAAATACTTACATGAAAGACCGTTCACTTCCATCAACTTTTGTTTCAATTCCAGGCGCAACCAAACGTTTTTCAATTAAATCTTGAGATAAATATTTTTTCTGCCCCGAATGTTTAACATAAAATTCAATGGGTTGTGGACCAGTATAATCCCATTTTAGAGCCACGGATTGGCTGGTTTTATATTGAACATGCAAATTTTGAACCATGAACGTGGGGAGAAGTCTATCCACCGTAATTGGAGGATCAGAACATGAACCAAGGCGCTGGAAAATTAAAAAATTAAATTAGAGTTTCTTGGGCAAAAAAATTTGATGATAGTAATTCAAAAATCCAAAAATATTGTCAAAATTTAATTATTCTCAATATAGTAACTCAAAATAAATAATTTTTTATAAAAAATTTTTACTCTCATTTTCGCTTCAAAACTCAAGAATAAAAACTAACACTTTGTTTTACAGATAAAACACAAAATGCATAAGGTTTATGAGCATTTAATCGAACCAATTCCAAATGCCTCGCTTTTGGATCCATAATTGTTTGAGATCTCCAATGACTTGTATCATCTCGATTGCCATTTTGTCCCGAAATAGGTTCATGCAAATATTTTACAATAAAACCATCTGCATTTCCATTAGCTTCATCAAAATCCCATTGAATAACCGCCGAAGAATTGGATGTGGCTTGAACCCTTACATTCACGGGTGGACCAACAAGAGCTAAAAAAAGAATTGGGTAAAAAACAAATAATTAAATATTCATTAAAAAACTATGCTCAAGAATTTAAAGTTTTTTTTCCTTTTATTTATTATTCTAACCCATTT
The DNA here is from genome assembly GCA_028622995.1 of Panagrolaimus kolymaensis. NCBI lineage: Eukaryota > Metazoa > Nematoda > Chromadorea > Rhabditida > Panagrolaimidae > Panagrolaimus > Panagrolaimus kolymaensis. The sequence continues at coordinate 1,541,432 of JAJQJQ010000052.1, read as the reverse complement.
TTTTGTTTGTTTGTGTTTTTTTTATAAACTTTCTAAGAAAAAAAAAAGAAGTTTTTGTAATGAATATTAATTTCAGAGAGACAATGTTTAAAAAAAGAAAAGAAGATAGTAATCAATAATAGACAATTTTTCGTTAAATTTGATTACTGTTACAAAAAAAAAGATAGTAACTATAAATAAACAATTTTCTCTGAAAAGTAATTACTATCATTTTTTGTTTCAAGACAAAAAAATAATAGGGTTTTTAACATACAAAAAGGCAAAGTTGTAGTAATTGGATTAGTTTCATAAAGATTTAAAGTTGCTATTATTGTTGGTTGAGTTTCATCTTTTTCATTTTCATTTTCATTTTCGTCCATTTCTTCTTCTTCATATTCTCCACCGCTGCCTTGGCCATATTCATCGGGTTCCAAAGTAGCTGACGACGATGAAGCAGCAGCCTCAGATCTCAGCACTTCTGTTTGAGTATTTAATAATGATTGAATAACCGCAGTAAAAACACTTTCCGGCTGTTTTTTAGGTTCGTCAACAAATAATTGTTTTTGTGGTTTAATTTGGGCACTTCGAATTGGAAAATTTGGAATTTTAGAAATATTTTTAACATTTGTATTCATGGGAGCTCCATCAATTATTACCCATCCTTCTTGATCTTCTTTTATTTTTTCCCCAGTCTCATCTTTTTCATTTAAAGAAATTTCTGTGGAACTTTTAAAAGTTAAATCTTTTTCAACTAATATTCCATTAATTAATTTTAAATTTGTTGGATTTCTTGGAACATTTGATGATTGTCGATAAAAGGCTTCCAAATAATCCAATTCATTATTTAATAATGATTTAGCTGTTCTCTGTTTTGAACCCGAAATGGCGGCAGCAAAGGAAGAAGAAGAATTTTGTTGTTGCTGATAATTAGAAATAATAGAATTTAATGGAGAAAAAATTATTATTGGTAAAGTAATATTATTATTATTTGACATTTTTTTCTCCCAAAATACAGAAATGAAAGACGACTACAAAAATTTTAACTTCAGCACCAACATCGGCATCAATATTGCCATCGCATCTTTGACCGACCAAAATAAAAAAAAAATAATATACAGAAACAAGCAAAAAAAGTGTAACAGAAACGCCGAAAGAAAAGAGAAAGAAGGAATAAAATCCGTGACTTCCTTTTTTTATTTTTATTTTTTTCTTTATTCAAAAAAGAGCTTTAAAAAAATCTTTGAACTGAAAGCCGAAGCCGAAGCCGAATATGTTACTGCTTTCTACTACTGATGCCGTCTGTTTGCCTCTGCGCGTGTATGTATAAATGCTTCTTGCTTTCAAAGGAGTGAGTCTCAATTCAAACAACTCAAACAACAATAAAATATATATATATAAATGCGCCTCTCTCATTTTTCTTTTTTTTCTTTCAACTTTTTTTTGTGTCGTTTTGCGAATATAATTCTTTTTCTTTTCTTATTTTTTTTATTTTTTAAGCTTTTAGAAAAAAAAAGTTTTTGCAACATTTATCCATTTTATTTTATGTAAATGCGACGCCACTGCCTAAGATGTCGATGTTGAAGAAGTCGAGCGAGTGCGTTCCTTCAAACATCAACAACAACAACAACGAGAACTCAAGTTCTTTCTTACTACCTCAAGGAAGCAAGCAAGCTTAAAGACGGCAGAAAGAAAAAAAGCGGCACTATCTATATCATTTTGAGAGTTGTTCCTTTTGGCTCTTAAAGATATATATAAAAAGCAATTGTAAAAAAAAAGAAGAAAAAAGCGAGAACATTTTTTTTAAAAATACGTGTGCTTGTTCCCTTTTAGATAGCTGCTTCAACCACAAAAACTTCCGGTGTATGTGTGTTTCCGGCATCTGCGCAAAATTACAACAACCTTTTTATTTTTTGTTGTTCCAATCGTAAAAAAAAAAGAAGAACGAAACATGAGAATGAGAGAAGAAAAAAAGACGATGGATGAAAATATTTTAAGATTTGGATGAAAAGAAAAAAAGGTAGCCAAGTAAAAAAAATAGAGAGTTGTGGCACGAATAAAATTTTGAAGATGTGTAAATTAAAAAAGTATGAAGAAGATAAGTTTCAGAAATAAAAAAGAAAAAATATTAAAGACGGAGAAAAAAAAGAACCCAATAGACGATTATGGAATGGAAGATAGTAACTCAAAATTATAAATTATTCATATTTTTTCGATTACTCTCACTTTTCGAAATTTAGTAAAAATGAAACTTTTGATTTAACCAAACCACTTTTAACCATCCCAATTACCTTTATTAGTAATTCCCATAATTTCAGTTGAATTATTTTCAATAATCCAAGAAATATTTGAAGCTACACCTTTATTGGTTCTTCGTCCATGTTGTCGTCGAACTTCTTCTTCGTCTTCTTCCTTTTCTTTCCTCTTTTTTTCATCCTCCAAATCTGAGGCGAGTTTAACTTCATTTAAAAATTTTCTCCTTTCTTCATCTTTTCGAGTTTCTTCTATTTTACGGGCTTCATCTTCATAAGTTGGATAATCATCTTCGATTTCATCTTCAATAACATCGAGATTTTCATTTTCATGGTCACGCTCATCATCATTTTCATTTTCATTGGGGTTATTAAACACCATTGGTCCTGGAGCTGGAGCATTCACAATAGCATTAAATAAATCAGCTGTAGAAATTTCTTCTTCTTGACTTTTTAATTTTAGTTTTTTTCCTCCGCCTTTATTAATAATCTTTTTTTTATTTATTTTTGCTTTAGGCAAATCAAAATTATTTGTATTTTTTCCTAAATTAGATTTCGGCTGCTTCTGCCTTTCACCATTTTTTGCTGATGCATCAAAATTTGGTTGTTGAAAAAATTTTCCCACATTATTATTATAATTATTTCCCGCTTCTTTTGATGAAGGATTAAGCTTAACACGAAATTTACGAAATTTATTTTGATTTGCTATTAATGTTGAAGCAGCATTTTTTCTTCCTCCTCCTCCTCCTCCACCACCTCCAGATGTTTGAGAATTTGGTCCTCCTGGGGTTCGACGATGCAAACGCATAATAATAATAATTTATTGTTGATTGTTGTTGTTGTTTTGATTTTAATAATGATAATATTATTATTTTTCATGGCACCACTAAATAATACTGGTTTATCATTTTGTTTGTTATGAATTTTAGAAGAAGAAGATGATTGACAGACTGATTGACTAAAAAACAAAACAAACAAAGTTGTGAAGAAAAAAAAAGGTAATCCGCGATAAGAAAAAAAGAAAGAAAAAAAGCTCCAAAGATCACGTCAACAATTTGCTAAAATATTTGTTTAAAAACAATCCAACGACGGGAAAGCTTCAACACAAAAAAATTAATCCACTGATACTAAATTTTGTCGAGAGACATTATTAAAGTTTTTTTTGAAGTTTTAAACCAAATTTTTAAACGTTTTTTAACAGACTTAAAAAAGTATCTCAAAATTAAAAAATTTAAAATGCAACCAAAAAAATTTGCAAAAATTTAAAATTCCATGAAAGAACAGAAAAAAAGGAGGATGCGCACCCAAAAGAAATGAATTTTGCAATTTACAAATGACGAACGGCAGCAGCAGCAACAACAGCCTTGGAGAAAAAAAGAAGAACAATTTGCATTTATTTTTATTTTTTTACATGAATGCACTTAAAACATTTGACACAAAAGCTTTTGACTTAATGGAAAAAAAATTTAAATGAGAAAGCATGGGAGAAAAGAAATAACTAAACTAAACTACGCTTTTCTGCTTTTCTACCAAAAAATCCATTAAACAAAATCAAAAAAAAATGAAATATAAAAAAGAAATTTGAGTTAAAAACATTATTTTTATTTTTTGGAAGAGACAACTAAGAAGCACTATGATCAAATTACCCATTTTAGCAGCAAAAAAAATTCTGAATAAAAAAAATTACCAAAAGTAATTTTTACAAAAATAAAAATACCTATTTTTAAAAGTTAAAACAAGGAAGTAAAAAAATGAAACATATGTTATGGAAAAATTTTAGAGCCTTGAAACGAGTTTCTAAAGGAAAATATTCTTTTACAGATGATTTGGGTGTATTTCATCGCCAGACGAAAAGTTTTTTTTCCATTTTGAAATAAATTATTTCAATTGCAATATTAACTTTTTCTCTTTCATTTTTTTGATATTAGACAATAATTGTAGTCAATCCCAAATAAAAAAATAAAGGTTGCTTCCAAAAAAAGTATTGCTTAATTTTTTCTTTATTCTCGATTTTTTTTATAAGTGCCGGAGGCGAAGAAAAAAAAATGTGATTGTGATTGGGATGTATGTATGTGCAAATAATCATGAATTTTTTTTGGATATATGTTTAAACTTGTTGCACAATTGTTAATAAAAAAATGTGGTTTTTTTTATTTGAATTTTTTTTTTGATAAATGACAGCGCTTTTTTTTTATCTCTCCAACCCTTTTCTTTGATATTGGTTTTTTATACAAAGAAATGAAGATGAAGAAGAAGAAAAAATGGGAAGGAAAAAATACGAGAATAAAAAATGATTAAGCATATACATAAAAGCTAAGCTGTCTGATTGATATAAAAAGTTAAATCATCAAGATCAAAAACTCGCATTAGTTAGAAGAAAAAAAGAGCTATTATGAAAACGAGAAATTTTTTTATCTTCTTTTTTATTCTGGCTGTTGGATTTATGGAAATTGTGCAATCAGCAAAAGTAAGATTTTTTTTTTGAAATTGATTCGAAAAAGAATTCGATTACCAAGAATTCAGAAGTTTTGAAACGAAAATTTAAAGCTAAATTTATTCAAATTTATAATTTTAATTCTTTTTAGGGCCCTCGAGCTGATATTTTTAATACTCCCGATATTGGACAATTTCGAGATTTAATTAAATTTCCTAATAATGCCGCTGCGAATGCTTTACCTCCAACTTCTCGATATAAATGGCGAACTCAAGATGCATATGGAAATTATCAAATTCCATATATTATTGCTGGACCATTTAGTTAGTTTTTTAACCCTAATTTTTTTTCCGCCAAAAATTTAAATATAAATTATTTTAAGATCGACGGGAATATCGAATGATTTTAAATGCGATGGTTAAAATTCAACAAAATACTTGCATTCGCTTTGTTCGTCGAACAAAGGAAAGAGATTATATAAATATTGAAAGCAGCGATGGAGAGGGATGTTTTGCATATGTTGGAAATCATGGTGGAAAAAGTTCAATGAATTTAGAATCCAGTAGTAAATCTTCGTGTATGTATCATGATATCGTGATTCATGAATTATTACATACTGTTGGTTTATGGCATGAACATATGAGGCATGATCGAGATAGTTATATTAAAGTGCATTATGAAAATATTGCTAGAGGTAAGAAATTTCCAAAAAACCGGTTTATTTTTAGTAAAATAAAAAATTGAAATTTTTCAAAGAAGCGCATTTTTAAAGAATTTTAGAGTTTTCGGGGTGAGATTACAAAAGTTTTTATAGCTTTTTTTCATTCTGAAATCCAGAAAGTTGGATGAAAAAAGGCTTCTTTTTTGCAATTTTTTTAGATATATTTTAAGGATTGGATTGTTTAGAGCAAAAAAAAAAAATAAAATATATTTAAAAAATTCTTGGGTATCGAAGCGAAAAATATTATTTTCAACTCCTAAAAGATACCTAAAATTTTTGTTTAAGAAATTTGCATCTAAATTAATTTTGCAGCGATGACCCCTCAATTCGTTAAAATTCCACCAAGTCAAGGAGAAGTTTATGGAACCCCGTATGATTATAATAGCGTCATGCATTATGATAAATCTGCATTTGCTAAAACTAAAGGACTTTTAACTATGGAAACTTTGAATAAAAATGCCCAAAATATAATTGGAAAAGCTAAAGATGCTTCACATAATGATTATAAAAAAGTTTGCTCAATGTATGGATGTAAAACTTGTTATGGAGCGAAGCCACAAAATAAAGAAGCAGCAATCCCAAAGAAAATTACAACTTCGGCAACAAAAGATATAAGAAAGCAATAAATATCTTTTTTTGGAAGAAACATAGAAATCAAGAATGTGCAATGGTAAAAAAATAATATTTTTAGTTTTATAGAAAGTTTTTAAATTTTTTTTAAAATGTAAAAAATTAAATAAAAAAGGATTAGTTTTTTAGCATTTGGATATTAGATTTAAATAAAAAATGCATCAAAAAAATATGAAAAGTTTGTTTCTAACAAAGATTTTGGAAGGAAAAAATAAAATGAAAAATGGCTGGTTGTGTTTGCTTTTAAAAAATAAATAAATCTGTATTTATTTCCTGGAAATATAAAACCAAAAGGATGGAAGTCAAAGGGAATGTCAAAAAAAAAACATATTAAAAAATATATAATAATCAATGACCCATATAGAAAATAAATAAAATTTAGAGAGAAAAAAATGTTCATTCGCTATGTTTTTTAAATATCAAAAAAATATAAAGTTTAAAATAAAGTAAAATTTTTTTTAATGAATCAAAAAATTTCTAATATTTTTTACTAAAATAAAATTCCAACTGCCTCCAAAAATATTAAAAAAAAAGCAAGCTAGTAAAGAAGCAATTGGTTGTTCCAGTAGTACCACAATTTTTTTTTATCCAAGTTTTTTTTATATATAATTTTTCAATTTGAACCGACAACTACTTTCTTGTTGCGAACAACAATTTTCTTTGAAGATGAGGATAAGTCACGCAAGAATGCGCTTTGTTTTTTTTATTTCTTCTTTTCCATTTTTTTTTTGGCATGGACATCAAACTTAACAAAAAAACTTGGAAGAATAAAATGCCTTCAATATAATCAATGAAGGGGGCAAATATATAAAAATAAGAAGAAAAATATATATAAAGAAATGAATTCGAGCAAAGAAAAAGAGCAAATTAGAAAATGAATGTGAAAGAAAAAAATAGAGAGAATTTTTGTTTAGTTTTTTCCAGCCTTTTTTAAGCTTTTTTAACTCCCAAAAAGTCATTTGTTTTTTATTTTTTTTATTATCGACTGACTGACTATCCAGATGTTTGAAATTGATAAATTAAGATTCAAAGAACTTGAAAGATGGTGAGATTAAAAATATAATAAAGAAGAAAGAAAAATGATTTCGTGCCAGGAATCGTTAAGGCAAAACTCTCGTGACGGATTAGAAAAAAATAAGAGGAAAGAAATAAATTTAAATATTTTTTGTAAAAAAGTTTTTCAAAAACACAAACAAAACTTCCTAAAATTTTTTGTTATAGTTTCGAGAATCATATTTGTCTCAAAGGTAAATATTATTTTAAACCCTTAAGTTTTTATAATTTTCATATTATTTTTTAAGAAATTTTATAAGTTTTTATTTTGTTTGACTGACCACCAGTGAATTGACAAACATTAGAATAAAAATCTTCAAATTTTATCCATGAATCTTTTATTCCATCGGTATTAGCGACATGATATTTCCATCCAGTGGATAATTGATTAACTAAATTTTCAAAATGTTTTAATATTCCTTGTTTACATAATGATGGAGACATATGATTTTGATTTTCATCCTCTTTCTCTTCATCTCCTCCTCCCTCAATCAAAGATAGTGGAGAAGATGACCAAGTTTGAGAATTGGATGATGAAGTTGTTGTAGTAGCTTCTTCAATAAGCTGTATAACTTCCACTGACATGTGGGAAATATTTTATTTTTGCTTAAAATCATAAAAATAAAAAAAGGAAAGCAAGCGATAAATAAAAAAATAAAGTGAGAAAGCTCGCCGCGGAAAAAGTTCTAGCAGAATCAAGGTACAAAAATAATAATTATTTGTTCAAATAGCTTAATTTTAATATCACCGGTTACGTTACAAAAATTCTTAAAAATCTATGAAAATACTCTGAAAACTTTTATCTTGGTAAAAGTTTGTTAAGAAAATAACTTTGAAGTTTGTAGGTTTTAGACGAGAGCTTGCTTCCTTTACTTAATTTCAATCTGTCAAAACTCTTTTTTCAGACCTCACACTCTCATACTAATACACGTCACATCTCAAAAAAAGGGACAAACCCGGATACACATATATACCAAAAAGCATCTAATCCTCTTTTTTTTTTAAAAACATAACACAAAAAAATGTTTTCTAAAAGTCATCCTCAATTTTTTATTATTTAAATTCATGAGAGAAGAGTGAGAAAAAAAATAATACATATCAGAAAAAAAGAGGGGAAGCATTAAAAGTGTCAAAAAAAAGTAGTAGTGAAAATCCTCAAATAAAAAAAAATAAATAAATAGATGCGCCGCTTAAAAAACATTAAAAGTCATCGTTGTTGTCAAGGAGAAAAGAGAGAAAAAAAAAGATGAAAAAATGCATCATCGTTTTTATCCATTTTCGTTTTCAACTTTTTTTTGGCTTTTGCAAAAACATAAAATAAAAACAACACAACAGCGACGATGGCGACCAATTTGCCTGCCTTCCGAAATAAATACGTGTATATGTATTTTTATTTTTTTTTATCCATGGAAAAAAGATGCCGCATTTTTTTTTTGCAAGATGAAAGTAGTAAAATAAAAAAAGTCATCATCATCATCAATTTTTTTTTTGGGTTGTCGTCGTCTGTCATCCATCCACCCAAAAGTAAAAAATAAAAATAAATTATTTGGGCATCAACCTATCTATCTATCTTACAAGCTAGCAAGCAGCATCAGAAAGAAAAGGACATTAAAGCTTTAAAGTAAAATAAAAGTAAAAGCACCTATATTTGTTGTTTTGTTGCGTTTGCTTACTTTTTTATTTTTATTTGAGTCTTCTTCTTTTTCTTTTTTTTTATTTCCCAAAAATAGTAATTGTATGTATGTTGTAGTTTTTTGGTGGATTAAAAAAAATAAAAAATAAAATTGAATTGGAGTAAAAAAAGATGGCAATAAAAAAAAAGTGATGAGAAAAAAAAAGGCAAAAAGAAACTTGAGAAGACTCTTTTCGAAAAAAGTTGTGAAGAAGAAAAGTAAAAAAAGGGGTAAATTCTTGTTGCTTTAGGTGGTGGATGGGTTAAATAAAGTTTTAAGTTTTGTAATTCGATGGCAAAACTTTTTTTAATGTGAAAAATTTCAGGGATTTGTTTGGTATATTAAAATATGACTAAAATTTTATAATTTTCAAAAAATTAACAAAAAAAAAATAAAATATCCAAAGATTTTTTTTTTCACGCAAATCGCTCACTGTAATTCTAAAAAAACTTAAAAAAAAGTAACTCTAAAAAGCAAACATTAGTGTTTTTTCTTTTTTTAAGCCTTAAAAATTGTTTATTTTTTTCCTCACCACTGTTTTTTTTTGTTTTGTTTATTCTTTTTTTTAGAGAAGTTCCAAACCTAATTACGCCTACAACAACTTAACTTCACTTTTTTTCTTTTTTTTCACGCTCGCGTTAACTTTTAGCTTATTACATCTGCCACAACTTCAACAACTAACTCCTTCCTTTCTATTCACTCTCATGGCTTCAACCTAATTTTTTATTTTACAAAAAATAATTTTTTTGTGAGCTTTTAATTTTGTCAACAAAAAAAAAAAAAAAGTAAAATAACCAAAAATGCTAAAAATAAAAAAAGTAATCAAGCTTCAATGATTTAATTAACAAATTTACGGCTGTTATTTTTTTATTACTATTTTGGTTAAATTGATTAATTTAAAAATAAAAAAAATATTGACAAATTATTATTTGTTTTTTTCTTTTCCTTTCATTATTTAATAAAATCATTTAACCATAAAATTTTAAAACACAATGACGTTATTTCTTATTTTCAAAGAGGTTTAAATATTATAAATCATTTTATTATATAAAATTTTTCAAAACCCCACAAAGATGGCAAAAAGTCGTCGAAAAAAGCGCCCAAAAAAATAGAAAAAAAAATAAAGAAAGTAAAAACAATTTATTTATATATTTTTTCGCCGCACTGCTTTTTTTTTTGCTGGCGATTATTTTATTAAGTAATGTGTTACAACAAACAAGCAAAAAGAAGAAAACAACTAAAAAAATAAAATAAAGTAAAAATTGAAAGAGATTAATTTTTTAAGCACACCTGCGCAGCAAAAAAAAAATAAAATGAAATTAAAAAAGTAGCGGTGGCATATCCGGTGTGCTCTGTTTTTCGTTGTTACTTTTTTTTGTTTGATTTTAAGAAGCGCCTCAAAAAAGCTAACAAAAAAAGGAATGAAAAGGATAAAATAAAAAAAGCGTAGGTAGAAAAAAAAATAATTTTTATTTTTAGTTTTTAGTAATAAAAAATGAATGTTAATAAATTTAAAGTGATTCTCTCATTCATTCAAATTATTATTATTCAATGAATTGAAGAAGAAAAAAAAAGAAGCAAAGTCGTGAACAAAATTTTATGATAAATTTCTCAAATTTAGTTTGTTTTTTTCCTTGAATGATTATTAAAAAAAATTAATTTTATGAATGAAAAAAAGAAGTAAAAAGAGTTACAAAATAACAAACAAAAGAGGGATTAAAATATTTGAAATATTTTAAAATTACTAAGTTTAAAAATGCCCGGAAGTCTTGCATGGAAAGGGATTTAAGGGTTTTGGAATTAATAGCCGTTGATTTCGTTCAAAAATAATTAAAGTAAATTTAAATCAAACAAAAAAAATTTTTAATGTTAAAATAAAAAATGAAATATTTGACTCAATATTTTCAATATTTCTAGAAAAATATTAATCATTTTTTCTGATTCACAAAAACAAAAACAAGAAAATTTTTCATTAAATCCTAAAACGCCTCTTCACTTTCTCTTATCCTTCATTTTTGTTAATCATCGAACATACATATAAATAATTAAACTAAAACAAAATAAATTTTAATATTATTTTCGATGTTCTTTTCTCTCTTTCTCGTGTCACTCATCCTTTTTTCCATTTTTAAATCTGCTTAAAATATGTAAATGTATATATATGTGTATGAATGTGTATCAAAATACTTTCCATTCCACTACTTCCATGGTCAAGTAGTATCTCATAAAAAAAAGGGTTTCTAACCAACCAATCAAAAAAAAGAAAAAATTGAGAAACAAGTATGAAAAAAAAAATTTATATTCTTGTCTTTCTTTCTTTTTTCTTTTTGATGAAGCCGCAAAGTCTCCAAACAACTAAAAATCCTAATACTACTTAACCGAAACGGAATGGCATAGGAGCCAGCTTCCACACAACCATGACTACTCTAATAATACAACTAACTAAATGTAAATTTATTTATATTTTTATTTATATTTTTTATGGCTCCTCTCACTTTTCTTTTTATTTTCTAAACAGATAAAAATATTTTTTCTTTATTTTTATTTTTCGTTGTTGTTTTTGTGGCTCAAATAAGCATAGAAAAGATAGGCATCACACACTTAGAGTAATAATATTATTATCGCTTTTCGAGGTTGTTGTTTTTTTTTCAGAAAAAAAAAGATAGAGAGATTCAATTGAAAAAATTTTTTTATTTATAACGGCAGCGGCTCCATAAAAAAAAGAAAGAAAAGGAGATAGGAAAAAAACCAACAACAACAACGGCAAAAAAAAAAAAAAGTGTCCTTTCTTTTAATATATTTAGGGAGGCAATAAAAAATGCCGCCGCCGCCGTCGCTGTTATTTTGATATATCCACTTTTTGTAAATATTAAATTATTAAAAAATAAAGGGAAGGTGTAGTAAGTACAAATGGAAAAAAAGCTAAAAATAGAAAAGTAAAAAAAATCAATGAACTTTACTAACAAAATAATTTTTTTAATGTGATTTTACAACTTTAATAAAAACACTGTAGCAAAAAAAAACAAGGAAACTTAAAATTGGCCTCATCACGATCTGATGAATGAATTCTATTTTTTGACGCAGAAAATAAAATAATTTTTTACCATAAAAATCTTAGAAAATTCTTTTAAAAAAATATCCAATTTTTGTTGGATATTTTCTTTCGAAAATGACTTTACGACGACTACTCATAACTTTTACTGTTCCTTCCACTTTTATAGGTGGCTAGGTAGTTACTACCTTTATGCCATAGAAAAAAAAACTAATAAAAATACCAACAACAACCACCATCTCCGCAAAAAAAACTCATTACTTTTCTCGAGAATAAAATCAAAAACCATAAATGTCTACTATTTTTATAACCAACAAAATCATTTTATTTTTTTTTATGAAACATATTTACATTTTATACTTTTCACTCGAAATGCTATCGTGAGCTTTTAAAATAATAAATAAAGAAGCTTAAAAAGGTAAGAAAATAATAAAATGTCGCTAACATCCGATTTAAAAAAAAAGATTCATGATGCCAAATGCGAAAAAATATGTATTATAAAATTTTTACGTCAGTCCATAATTCACTGATGATCGGTCTTTGAATTTTTAACTTTATTTATATTAAAAAAAATATTAAATTTAAATTCTTGAGTTCTTAAACTATCGATATTTTGTAATGTTAAAGAATCAGTTCAAAAACATAGAAAGTACTAAACAAAATTGTCTCGAATTGAAAAAAAAATTTCGTTTCGAGATTTTGAAATTTTTTTGGAAAATAACAACTTTCATGTTTTGAATTTCTCCTTTTAAAAAGTAAATTAATTAAAAGTTTAAACCAACCATTTTCAAAAGGTTGAATATTCAAAACAGGCGAATATGGACCTTCTCCCTTCATTGTAGCCGCAGCAACTTTAAAAGTATATCCGTGTTTTGCAGAAACTTTATAACTGAATGATCGTTCAGTCGCCTGAAAAAAAAACATATATGAAATTTATAAAAAATAAAAATTTTAAGCTTCCATAATTCGAACTTCGAAGTAGACAAAAAAAGAAAGAGAATGAAAAAAAATTTAAAAAGTCATGAAAGAATCTGCTCCAAAATAGAAAACGGAAATCTAACATGACAAAAAAAAAGCTTTTTGGAGGGCAAAAAAGTAAAAGATGCCGCCGCAATCGAGAAAGCAATAGCAGCAATTTTGTTTGGTCCAGCAAAAAACATGAAGATGGTTTATGGCGAAAAAAAAGAATAAAGAAAAGACAACAAAAAAATGACAAAAACTATTATTCCATAAGGAATTGAACCGCAAAAAAAGATTTTAGTGTTTTAAAAAAAGCATAAGTTAGCATTTCTTTTTGGTATCCAAGAAAATAATAACAACATTCAATCTTTAATATTCCTCATTTTGCAGAATTAACAAACTTCGTGGCGAGGTAAAGTATTTTTAAACAATTTATATTGCAGGAATTCCCGCCGCGAAATTACAAATTTAAATCAAAATTTAAAAATTTTTTAAAGTATTCCGAGTTGTTAAGAGACTCTACGAGCAGATTTAGAAAAAAAATAATATGAAAAAGTATAATAAATTTCAAGCTTTTGGCTAGTTTGGTTAGCGACTTAATTAAAGCCATTCATTTAACAAAAATATTTTATATATTTTTCTTATTTAAAAACTAAATATAAATTTATTTCATTCATTCCTTTCAAAAACATTCATTTATTCTTTTTTGTTTTGAAAATAAATCTAAACTAACGAAAAGGAAAGTAAGTAAGTAAGTCCTAAATATATGAACGCAAACACGCAAGCTAGCAAAAAAAAATAAAGCTAAAGTAAAGCCAGAATGGAAAAATAAAGTTTTTTTTTTGCAATAAAGCCTTTAGTATTTTTTCTTTTTTGAAGCTTAGATAATTCCAGATTTTTATTTTCTTTTTTGGCATCAGCAGCATCATAGCAGCATATGCCTGCCTCAACACAAAAAATATTTTTATATATATATATGAATGAGCTTCGTTGGATTCGTTGTTGGCTTTTTTTTGCATTGACTCGAAGCGACAGCAACCAACCAACCAAGCCAGTAAGCAAGATGAGAAGAAGAAAAAAGAAAGAGTCTCTAATTGGAATGTGATGAGTTAAAAAATAAAACTTAAAGAAAAATAAAATAAAATAAATGGTAGTAATTAGTAGTTATTTGTAGTTTTTTCTTTAAATTAAAGGGTAGAACAAAAAAAGAGTAAGTTTTTTTGCAATGAAAATGTTAAAGAAAAAAGTTAGCTGGATTCAAGGCGGTAAAAGTTTAAAAATAGAAAAAATTAAGAAACCAAAAACTTTACTTACATTTTTATCAATTCTTTGACTATTTCCATCTAATGGAGTTAAAATGGCTCGATAATATGTAATATTTCCATTTCGTCGTTCTGGTGCTGGTGGATCCCATTGCATGATAATCTGAAAAAAGAGAAATTTTAAAAATAAATACAAACTAAAGTTTTTGAAAAAGTTTTTTTAAGATACAATAAATGTCATAGAATGAAAACTAATTTGTTGCTTTTCATGGCTGCTTTTAGAAATAAAATCTTGCAGCTTTATTTGCTATTGCTTTTACAGAGAAAAAAAGTTTTTGCAGGGGTTTTCTATTTTTTAAATTTGGATTAATAAACTAATTTAATCTTTTCAAGTTTTTTAAGGTTAAAAAATCAATGGAGAAAAGGTGAAAGGCATTGGCATAAAAGTGTATAAATTTAAAAAATTCCTTTGGGTTAAAATCTTCAAAATCTTTTTCTGAAAAATTAAAAAATATAATTTGGGATCTTGCCATCAAAGCAGTTCTATGAGATTTATAAAAAAACTCACGTCGAGATTCGCAAAAAATAATTTTTAGGAAGCAAAGTACTAAACCACAAATTTGCTTTATTTAAAATTATAAAGAAAAAAATTAAAAAAATCAAGGAAAAATAAATTAATCCACTTTAAAATATAACAAAAATAGTTAAAAAGCAACTATATTTTTTTTTTACTTTTCGCATGAAATTTTCTTGATGTTCTTGAAGAAAAAAAAGTAAAGTGTAAGAAAAATCACGCCGTTAAAAAAAGCTTTAAAAAAGCTATAAAAACCCTTATTTTAAATCAAAAAGGCAAAAAAAAATATTGGCAGCTGGATTTAATAAACGCAATATTCTTTTCTTTTATTTTTATAACTTTTGCAATATTTTTTTTCCAGAAAACAAAAAAAAAGTATATCACATAATTTTTTATTTTTTTAAAAACAAATTGCATCAATCAAAAATCAAAAAAAAAATCTTCAAAGAAAGAAGCTATTTGTTAATTTTTAAAAGTTCATGATAGCAAGCAAAATTGTGGGGGCAAAGAAATAAAAAAAAATATCCTCGAAAAAAAGCTAGCGATTAATTTTTTGTGTTTCATTCATCGAGAAAAAAAAGGTGGATGAGGCAAAAAAGCAAAGCAATGCTGCCAAAAAGACCTTTGCCACGACGACGACGACCTTTTATTTTGTCAACTGACCATCAGCAGCAGCAAGCAACGAAACAAATTAGTTTCTTTTCTTTTTTTGTTAATGAAAAGAAAAAAGATTATAAAAAAATGTCAAATATTGAAGATTGTAAAGGATAATGGATGACCCGACCATCATCCACCAGAAGCCCACTGTCGGTTTTTTATTATCGTTTTTTTATTGTTTTTTTATTGTAAAAAAATTTGGTGGAAAGAAGCTTTAAAAAATTTTTACACTAAACACTTTTAAAAGCAAGCAATCTTTTTTCTAAAGTTTTAAAAAAAGTCAAAGCTAAAAAATTCTAAAATAGCCTGGGTCTAACAACAAAAAAAATTTTGAAACTTTTTAGTATTTAGATTCTTACCTGTCCAGCAGAAATATCATATCTAACATTCAAAGGTTCCCCATCTGGAACTCCCACGGATGTAATTAATTTTTCTGTGGCATTTGAACTCCATCCATCATCATTACCCGCGGAAACAAAAATATCATATTCTTTTCCCATATATAATTTAGTTAATTCAGCAAAATTTTGAGTTCCAGGAACTTCAAGCTTTTCAAAATCATTATTTAAATTATCCGCTGGACGATAATAAACAATGTAAGCATTTATTGGTTGATTATAGGTTACTTCGGGTGGAAGCCAATCAATTCGGGCTTTTAATGGTGGATCATCAGATACCATTGAAACTGATTGAACTCGAGGTGGTGAAGGAGGCATGCCACCAGTCATCATTTTTTTTGGTGGTGTTCGTTCTCCATCCCCTTGCAAATTAAATGCGCACACTCGAAATGCATATTCCGTGTTTGGTTCGAGCCCATTTATTGTAGCATAAAGCTTCTGAAAAAAAATTTGTAATCAAAGTTGGCCTTGAATGGAAAAGTGATAAAAGTTTTAAAACAATTTGTCTCAAGTGGAAAATTTTCTTATTTATAAATGGAGGAGTCTTACATTAGGATCCGCTATAATAAGTTCATGTTGAACATGAGTATCAATAGGTTCACCATTTTTTAGCCTTTCTTTAAAAACATAATAACCCATTAATTCTCCATTTGCATATTCTGGACG
The DNA here is from genome assembly GCA_028622995.1 of Panagrolaimus kolymaensis. Classification (NCBI taxonomy): domain Eukaryota; kingdom Metazoa; phylum Nematoda; class Chromadorea; order Rhabditida; family Panagrolaimidae; genus Panagrolaimus; species Panagrolaimus kolymaensis. Next base: position 1,525,124 of record JAJQJQ010000052.1, on the reverse strand, counting down.
ATCCCATGTTAATTTCACTGTGGATGCATTAACTTGAATTATTTCTAAATCTTTTGGAGCTGATGGAACTAAAAAAAGTTTTAATAAGCAAAAATAATTATTAAATTTATGAATAATTTTTGTGGTTTTTTAAATATTAAATTGCTTGGTAAAAGTAACTTTGGCTTGCCTTTTTTTTAAATCAAAACAATATTTTTTGAGATATTAAAATTTTACTTTTAAAATCTGCCCTTTATAATAAATAAAATTTGCATAATTATTTTTGACATTCATCTGTCTTTTTCATTAAATAGAGAAATCTGCCATAAAAATTTGCTTATTTTCCCAGAAATTCATCAACTCGAATAATTTATTATTCATTCATTTACAAAAATGCCAATTTAATTTTTATTTTTATTTTATTGAAACCAATCACTCTTTTTTTTTAATTTAAACTCCATTGTCCTCAAAAAAGGCTGCTTCTTTGTTTTGCCACAACTCCGATGAAAAAAATAATTTTGCAATTTTGTTCAAAATTTATGCGTTTTGTTTTCCGAAAAGAAAAAAAATAAGAAATAAGTCATTAATAAAAATTGTTTTTTAACTTTCTTCTAGAAAAAAAAATGTCAAAAAAATTTTTTTTTGAGTTGCCCTGTTTTTTTCCCTTAAAAATTGCTGAATCGCGCAATAAGTTTTCTTCCTCTTCAAAAAAAAAATGAGTGTGCGCAAGCCAGTGAGTTGGATGACAAAACAACCTTGAAAAAAAAAAATGGATAGAATGGAATGGAATTGCTTTTTTTGATGGATGGCTTTTCTGCCATTGGCGGCGGCAATCAATGAGCCGCCTCATCTTTTTAACTCACAAATTTTATGCTTTTTTTTAGCATTGAACAATATTTTGATATTTGATTTTTGTAAAAAAAATATTATTTTAAAATATTTAAAAAAAGGTTTAATCGAGCAACAACACTTTGGAGGCCATGAATATGGTTTGTGGAGCCTCAAAGAGAAAATCCATAAAGTAATGTTTTTGACTTGTGGAACAACAAAAATTAAAGATTTTCGTTTCAATAACTCTCAAATTAATAAATACTTTTCCTTAGTCAAAAAGGCTTTATTAAAGCCACAAAAAAATTCTCCCCATTTAAATCTATTTTTTTATTTTATTTACCTTGAGATTCTTCCTCTGCGATCGAAATCGATACAAAATAAATTAATATTAAAAATATTTTCATTGGTATTATAAAAAAATTATTATTTAATTTCATCTTTCTTCCATTCATTCAATAAAAAAATTAAATAATTTAACTTTAACGTTTTCGATTGGAACCAATTTAATTTTTTACATTTCCATGCAAAAAAAAAATAAAACACAAGAAGAAATTTTTTCTTTTTTGAAATTTTCAAATTTCAAAAGTAAATAATTTAAGAAAATTGTTTGCAGCAAAGAATCGGTCGGAAAAAAAGAAATAAAGATGTGTGGAAGATAAAAAAAATATAAAATGCTTCGTTTTCTTTCTTTAAATAAAAAAAATGTAATTAAATCCAAAAAAGACGACGGCGAAAATGAAGATAATGTTCCGTAGAAGTATAAATAATATTATTGTTTATTTTTACTTCTTTAAGCATTTGAAGATGAGCAGCTATAAAGAAGAATATATATAAATAGAAAAAAAATAAATTTAAATAAAGAATTTTTACAGAAATAAATAATTTGATGAATGTAACGAAGTGAATCGACGCGGTAAAATAAATAATTTACAAAAATAGTAGGTAATTAAGGAAGATGTCTTACAACGAGAAAAAAAAATGTTACAAAATTATTGAATTTGTACTTTCGAATTAAAGAAAAAAAATTTGGTAAGAAAGAAATATTACAAAATTTCAATTAAAAAATCAAAAAACTAAAGACAAATGAAAGTAAAAAGAATAAAGCATATCCATCCTAATAATACCACGGTGGTGAGAGTAATAGAAAAAGAAAAAATATTGTCAAATAATAGTCACTATCCTAATCCACTTACGACAAATATTGATGAAACAAAATTTGATTTAAAAAAACTAAATCAAAAAACATGTGGAATTAACTCTTGGTTTAAGATTACAAGAAGAAAAAAATATTTAGACGAAAGAAAAAAAACCTATATCAATTATATAACCAAATAAAAAAGAAAGACTAATCAATTTTTTTTAAAGCTATTTTTAAGCTTCCACCAAAACGCAAACGCGCATGCAGCTTCAATCGAATTGAGAAAGAGTTGAGTCGGTTGACCATCTAATCTTCTCAAAATAAACCGATAACGAGAAGAAGAAGAAAAAAAACCAGCGAAGAAGAAGTAGCGAAAAAAAAATGAGAAGCAAATGATAGGGAAAAAGACAATAAAATAAAATATATTTTTAAAAGTTATTGAAGAAGCAAGCTAGAGCTAGCGAAGAAGACCTCCGCCAAGTGTTTTTCATTTCCATCCTTGTCGTTGTCGTCGGAGAGAGATGCTTCAAGCAGCAAAGAATTTCCAAAAAAGTTTTAAAAAAAATAATAATCAAAACTAAATTATTTTTTTTAAAGAAAAATAAATATTTATTTCTCAGAAAAAAATATTTAAAGACGCTCGGATCAAAAGCATCGGTAGTTGTGTAGCGTTGAACGAAAGTCATTGCTGCTGCGCGTAATAAAAACAAAACAATAAAAAAGTTTAAAAAAAAGTTTTTTGGTTTTGTTTCAATGGGAATCAAGTTACTTCTTTTTTCTTTTTATTATTTTCACTTTTTTTTAAAATTTTATTTTCAAAACGAGAATGAAAAAGATATGTGTATTTTTATTTTTATGGGAAGTAGTCGAACAAAAAAGGAAGAAGAAGATCTTCTTTTGTCGTCGTCAACGTCGAACATTGTCGCCAGCGGTGGTGGCGATAGAAAGAATTTAAATGATTTTAAAGATTTTTCCATTCATTCCTTCCTTTCTTCATTTTTTGCTTTTGTTGTTCTGATCTCCCCTTAGGGGGATAGATGATAGAAAGAGCTGGTGGCTGCAGAACAAAAAAAAATGAAGAAAGAATTAGGAAGGGCAAATGAAGGATAAAGAAATAAAGTGGTTGACGATGATGAAGGCGATGAAGAAGATATATGTCTGATCAGATTATGCTCAAACAAAACAAAAAAGAAAAGGATAAAAAGTGAAAACAATTCTTTTAATTTTATTTTACAGAAAAATAAATAAAAGTAAAAAAAAGAAACTACAGAGAACTTTTAACTTTATATTTTATTTTTTGAGCGTTTTATTAAAAAAAATAATAAAATAATGGAGGCGCGAAAAAAGCTTTCAATCAAAAAAATAAATAGTTTTATTTTATAAAAATGATAGGAATCTAAAAGTGAAAATTATTGTTTAGAAATGATTACTATCATTTTTTTGATAAATTTGTTGTTTATATTTTGAATTATTTACTCAAATCTTTTCGAAATAAAGTCCTTCATAAAAAAATAGATAGACTTTAACTACAAAAAAAATATCTTGAGTTTTCGATAATCGAATGCATGCTTCAATCATTTTTTTTAGCTCAAAGAAAACTAAAAAAAAGCTAAGAAAAGAAATTGTCAACGAATTTTTTTTATTTAAAAAATTGCTATAATATTTTCTCTGATTCAACAATCAAAAATATAAAAAATCGAGAAAAGGAAAAGCATGACTGACAATCGACGAAAAAAAGCTTTAAAATCAACGTAACTCAACGTTGTCAACAATATGAAAAAAACCAAAAAAGGGCCAACAACAACAAAAAAAAGCAAGCAAGAAAGAAAACAATCAAAGAAATGGAAGAAAGAAAGGAAAGAAAAACTGATTCAATTCAAATCAAAAAAAGACTCGAATCGATCAATGAAAATGCCCCAGCATGCATTTATTTTCTATAGCGCGCCATCGCCATTTTTTTGTTCTCTTCTTCGCAATGGACTTTGAGTCACAGACTAACGCACACAAAAAATAAACCAAAAAAACTGGGAAGGGGTCAAACAAAAAAAAATTTAGGCAGCAGAGCAGCGTGGTTGCAAAAAAAACGGCGATGGTGGTGGCATTGCATAGACCATTTTTGGAAGAAACAAAAACTAAAAAACAAAGGAGGCAGGGGAGGAGGAGGTTAAAAAGGCGCCATGGGTGCGTGCGTATGTGTGAAAATGTTCATCATCATGCAATGAAGAAAAAAAAAGCAAACGATAGAATAGATTTCTTTTTCCGCGCTCGATTTTTTTTTCGATTGTAAAAGACAGAGAACAAAAAATAAAAAAAAAACAGATACACAGGAAGAAAAGGGAAAAGGAAAAAAAGGTAATGGTCAGTTTTTTTTTTGTTGTTATTTGGCACTTTGCCGAAGAAGCACACGAACGACGACGCACAAATTTGTCTTGGCGCCGTTGATTATCGTCGCAATCGTTGTTGCTGTTGCTGCCTGCTTTTTTGCAATGCACATCGCAAAACGAGCGATGTCTTTGAGTGAGGAAGAAGGAGTGAGTGTTGTTTTTGTGCAGAAAGGCAGGCAGCACACCTTTTAAAATAAATGATGATGATTGCCGAGGAAAGAAAATGAAATGAAGAGACGCGCAACCAAACAACGATAAAAACGAGAGACAAGGAAAAATAGAAAAAGGAGAAACAACTTTTTTTTGGTTTTGGTTTTGGTTTTGGTACTGCTTTTTTTCCTTCCCCTTTTTGCATACTATTTTTATAAGTTTATATTTTCTTTTTGATCGTTATCGAAACACCACAGAGATGCGAAGAAGGAAGAGGAAAGGGGAAAGAATTCGATGACCACAAGATTGCAAAAAAAAAGAAAAAGAAAAAAGTTTTATGGCTTTTTTAGTTGGTTCGTGGTTGATTGAAAGAAGGAATAAAATTTAGAATGAGGTCTTCTTGATTCAATAAAAATTTTTGAATTTTGCTGATAAAAAACGGAAATTTTTAAAGTTTCAAAAGACGTTTAATAAAAACTTTTGGCTTTCATTTTAATTTTAAAAAATAGGTTTTTCCGTTACTTAGAATTTTACCACGAAAATTTAACATGAAAAATCAAGATCATCTTTAATTACAAAAAGCTTTATTGTAACATCGCAAATTTTAAAAGCAAAAAATGACTATTTGCTAACAAAAATATTTTGTTTTTTTCCCTTCAAAAATATTTTTATTCAATCAACAACAGACAACACGATCTCATAAATGAAAGGAAAAATATAGTTGAAAATCTTTGATCAGTCTGACGCAGAACATAAATTACAAAATAATAAATTTTGAATCAAAAAAAAAGAAATATTAAAAAAATTTGATCTCAAAGCTTTTTAATTATCCAAAATTAGTCTTATATAAAAAAATGGATTCAAAGCAAAATGAAAATAAATAATAATAATAAATCTATATTTTTTTCTTGCTTATTTGTCTGTCTATGACCTTATTATTATTATCGGTTTCTATTGTTTATTGCGTGTGAGTATGAGAAACTTTCTCATGGCAAAAATACTACTTGAGCTTTCCCTTCTTTTTTTCCTATGCTTGCTTCACTTAAAATTTTGATGAGAGAATATTTAAAACGCAAAAGAAAAAGAAAAAAAGGCATATTTTTTCACTATTTTTAAATTTTCAAGAAAATAAAAAAAATTGATCCAAGCTAAAATATAAAAATGGCGAGAAAAAAGATGCAAAAAAAAAGTAATGGGCTAATTTTAGACACGTATAAAATGCAAAAGAAAAAAATTGAAGGAACGGCTTAGTGAAAAAAAAAATTTTTTTAGAAGCTTCTTTATTTGACGCACACGTCTAAAACAAAAACATCCAAATTTTGTGAGAAAAAAACGAACGAGAGAGGAAAGAGAACCCATGAAATTCATCGGTTGCTGAATTGCATTTTATTTTTTTAAGTCATCGTGAAGCTCAAAGAAAAAAGAAGAAGTAATGTTAGCTGTCATTGAGAATACTTGAGAAACAACAAAAAAAAAATGGGGAAAAAATAAGGAAAAGAAAATGGAACGAAGGAACTTAAGAATTTTTCTTTGGAAAAAAACAAAAAAATATTTGGAAGATCTTTTTTTTTGGCAAGAGTTATGAAAAATTTCTGAGATATTCTGAGTCACCATCGGAGAAGCTAAAGAAAGCATAATGATTTCAAAATATCTAACCCTCAAAATTTGAAAAATATTAAACTTCTTGAGACAACTAAAATTCAAAAGAAATAAAATGGAACGAATTAATTTTTGGGCACAAAATACAAAAGTGTCAATTTGAAAAAATAAAATTTAAATAAATTTATATTTTTTTATTGTTTAAAAGTATTTGAAACGAGACTATTTTTAATATGGAATATAAGTGTCCAAAAATTATTCCATGGAAGCCGGAGAAAAAAAAAGTTTTAGAGATAAAAAGAAAATTGAAACCAATAATATATATATTTTTTCTTTTTTGGTATCGTCTACTTTTTTACTAGATTTATGGACATGGACCACTAAGGATAGAAGATGAGAAGAAAGCAGCAACAAGTTATTTAACTTCTTATTTCTTGCCATCTCTCAAATACACATCTTTTCTTAAAGGAAAAATAAGGCAAAAAACCTTCCAACAACAAAGAAAGAAAGTAAAAAAACCCTTCGAGAACCATAAAATAACAACAATAACCAACCATAACGGACGGAGAAAAAGGATGGATGTTTTTGAATTTAATTTGCACGAAAACGTCGAACCACCACGGACGGCAAAAAAGAAAAAATGTTAGAGTAAAAAAATTATATTTTTTCAAGCAAGCATGAATGAATGAAACTTTTTTTTTGACTTTAGAAAGAAAAGGACAATTTTGAAAGTAAAATCTCTCTCTTTTTTAGGCAACAAACAAGCACAAACTCGAAGCATAAAAAAAGTGGACAACGTCCATCCAAAAATGAAAAATTCAATTCATTGAAGGCTGCCACCCTCAAATTTAAATTTGTAGCTACTTTGCTTGCTTGCATCGACTTTGAAACTCGCATGCTTTTTTATTTATTTCATGCCTTTTCCGGAAAAACCAAAAAGTTAATTGTTGCTTTGAGAAGGAAATTTTTTTCATGGTTTACAAGATTGCTTTGCTGCCGCCAATGTCTCGGGTGTTGTTGCCGTTCCTTAAGCTTTTTAAATAAAGAATATTTTAAAGAGATACAAAAAAAAGGCAGCAACAACAAAAAAAAAGAAAGAAGTAAATTAAAAAAAGCAGCAAGCAGCGAGAAGCAAGGGAGTAGTTTAGTTTGAAGAAAAGTTGTTTATGAGAGAGTCAGTGTGAAATACATACGAACGAATTAATCCCTTTTTTTCAGCGGCACTTTTTTTATTCTGAAGAAGAAACTTGAAAGAAAAAAACATTCTAAAATTTTTCCAACAAAAAAAGGCAGCAGCGATGACAACATACAACCATGAAGAAAAAGAAGATGGCAAAATTCGATGAAACCCAAGAGGCGCTACTCTCAATAAAGGAAGGAAGAAGGAAAAGCTATTTGTTTCATTTCTCGGCTTCAATTTATTTACTTTTTTCTTTCTCATATCCTTCTCATGGTTATTCTCTCTCATTCGCCCATCGGCTACTTACTTTTTTTTTATTAACCATCCACCCTCTAACTAGGAAAAGTAGTAGCCGATGATGAACGGCTGCTACTGCTGCTTTTCGTATTTCTGCAGCGGATTTGGGAGGTTATTTATTTGCAAACAAGCTTTTTTCGCTCCTCTTCTCTCTCTCTTCTTCGCGCAAAGGAAACTTAAAACTTTTTTTTAAAATTTTGAGTTCATGAAAATGATTCTCGCATCTTTTTAGTTTGTTAGTTAGTTATCCATTTTTTGAATCTTCTTCTATCTATCCTCTGTCTGAGTTTTTGAGTTAAAAATGAAAAATGCAGGAGCCGAATTTCTCCCAGAAAAAGAAAGGGTCAAGAGCCGCTGCTGCCGTTGTCATCAGATTTTCTTTTTTCGGTTTTGATGTTGTTGGTGGCCGTTGAAAAAAGTCTCCCGGAAACAGTTCATTCGTTTTCCGTTCTTTCCTCTTTTTTTTTGGGAAAAGAGGGATGCTTCCGGTTCATTGAAACACAACGAGCGCTAATTGAAATTTTTTTCTATATACTTCTAGTAGCACCAATCCAATGGAAGTTGAAGAACAACACCATCCCTACTCACAAATAATATTATATAGAAGCAGACGATGCAACAACTAAAACTTTTTTTTGCATTATTTCATTCTATAATATTTTTTTTTGTTTCAGGAGCCCAGGAAAAAGAAGAATGAAAGTAGAGAGAGAGAGAGTGTGTGTTCAGTCCCTATTGCCTAATATAATACATCGAATTGAAACAATAAACAATATAACAAAAAAGAAGAAGCACAAAAAAATTTTAGGAACAAAGAAACAAAGTAAAATGGAACATTGGCATTTTTTCTTCTTCTTGAATCTTGCAAATGAAAGAGAGAAAAAAGGTGAACACAAAAAGTTAAAAGGTTAAAAAATCGTTTCCCGACGACATTCTTTTTTATTGTTGTCGTCTCCTCTCGAACCGGGGATTATTCGCAATTAACGAAAACTCAAATAATGACCTTTTTGTATTCTTTTTTTGTTTGAGGATGATTCCACTTATCGACATCAAAGTAAAAAATATAAAAAAGAGGAGTGTCAATTAATTGTAAAAAAAAAGTATGTAAAAAAACTTTTTGAATAAGAAAAGAATAGTGACTCATAATTTTGAAAGTTCGCCAATTGTTGATTACTATCATTGTTAAGTAAAAACTGAAGAAAAAAAAAAGAGATCGTGGAAGTTTCAACCAAAAAAATCATGGGAAAAAAGAAGAAATTTTGGGCTATTTTTAAAATTTAAGCGAATGAAAAAATCAAAATTATTTTAATTTTATGCAACCACCACGCCTTTATTCTCTCTCAACATAACCTATTTTTTAGAGTTATGACAGATCAAATTAACCCAACCAAAAACATATAATAATAAATAATAATATCCACTTCATTAGCGAAAAACTCAAAATATTAGAATCGATGCTCTAAATAAAATTGCGATCGCTTAACGAACAGTAGCAACAAAAATAAAAAAAGAGGCTAACAACAAAAATAATAAAAATAAGAATATCATTATACCCTCTCTCTTTCTTTCTTTCTTTCTTTTCTTTTAATGCTAAATAAGAGGAATACTTGAAGAAGATCGCTAAATCCTAAAAAGGCGAGTAAAAGAGAAAACGAAAAAAAATATAATCAAAGTGGCAGCAGAAAAGCAGCTGGCTGCCGATTTTAAAGGTTTCGAACGGCTGCAAATGATCCACGCAGAAGCAAGATTCTTCTTTTTTTGTTTGGAGTAAAAAAATATAAGGAAAAAATGGTATGTAGCCTTATTTGGTAATAAAAAAAAAGCAAAAATGATAGTGGTGAAACATATTTATGAATAATAGGCTAAAAAATGATTATTATCATCATTGATAGTAATACAAAAATCAAAACTATCGCCATTTTTTGATTACTATCCTCAACGCTGACAAACTTCCATATTTAATTTTAAAGATTCGAAAACTTTTACAAACGCAGTTTTCATTTTAGTTTCAAAGACAAAAGAAAAGAAGAAAAAGAAATGTAAACGTTTTACAAAAATTGAAGGAAAAAAAATTTCGTTTGTTTTATTTTTAGTGAAAACGAAAGAAAAAAAAAAGTGAAATTTCCTGTTTTTCGTTTATACAAAAGAAAGCAAGGGATTGAAAAAAAGGCAAGGAAAATAAACGATATTTATTTGCAAATAAATGGAAAAGAAAAAAGTGAAAGGACAAACGACCGACGATCATTTGGCTCCTCGGCGGCGGCGCCGCTGCTGCCGTTCAAAATTCATTTCATTTTTGGTTGGCAAACAAAAAGACCTCCAAAAAAGAAATAAAGGAAGAACGAGATCGCCGTAGCATCCATCTCCCAACAACGACCACAAAAAAATAATGCGCGAAAGAGATGAGGAAGATGATGGCCATGCATGGTCCATGTAGATGGGTCCAAAATAAATGGTAGCAGGCAAACAAAGAGAAAATGGAAAAAACAAAGAAAAAAAATAGAAGTGAAACAATTCCAGATGGTTTAAATTATAAATTATTATTATTATGAACTGCTGCTGCTTCTTGATATTTACTGTATGATGATGATGCAATGAAAAAAAGAATATAAATGATTTATTAATGGAGAGATAAAGAAGAACAAAAGAGAGAGAAAACGCATGATTTTATGGACAAAAATTGTCAGAAAAAGAGTTAAAGGAATGAAGTCTCAAAATGAAAAGGATTGATAGTAAAACAAATTTTGAAAACATCGTCAAAAAATGTTTACTATCATTCAGAGATAGTAAAAATTTTTTTTACAATTTATCGTCAAATTATAATTACTGTCTTTTAGTTAAACTTTTGGAAACTTGTCATGATAAAAGTTTTTTTACCCTCATCGAAAATTCAATAACGTCTCCAATAAAAGCCATGAAATTTTTTTTTAAATACAAAGTATTATTATTTTTATTTTTTCTCTCATTCATTTCAATGTTTCTCAATGACAGATGCCAAAACAATACAAAAGAAAAAAAGAAGGAGCAACATTTTTAGAATAAATTTTTTGAATTTGTTGCTTCTTTTCTTTCTTCTTTTTTTTAACCGACTTTGAAAGAAAAAAAGAAAAGCTGCCAACAAACAAAACAAAAAAATGTAAAACAAATGAACCTTGGATATTTTTTTTTCTTGGACGAAAAAAAGAAAAGATGGACTTTCTTCCAATTTGCATATATTTATTTTTTTGTTTTGCTGTTTGTGGAAGCTGCCAGAAACAATCCGTTTTTTATATACAAAATATATCCCACTCACACCCAAAAACAATTCCATCGGGAAAAGTAAAAAAAAAAATATAAAGTATTTTTTTGGGTAAAAAAATAAACAAAACAAAAAAAAAGTTTTTTTATGCGCAGTTGGGTACTTTTTTTAACGGATTTGGATTTAGTAAGCAGTTACTATGACTCAATAAAATAGAGTATTGAAAAAAAAAGTTAAGAGATTTAGAAATAATATAAATGCAAAAAAATTGAAACAAGAAAGTAACTAAGATTTACAGAATATTGTTTAAATTATATTACTATCGCTTTTGATAGTAATTATATTATACCCATAATTGACGAAGAACGCTTGCTATGATTTTTATAAATAAAAAAATAGCCCATTTTTGCCAAAAAAATAATACTAAATTTCCAAAAGCATTAGAAAGTATACAATTTAAAAAGAAAAAAGTGTTGAAAGAGAGTTATTTATTTGCTATTCATATTTTTTAAAATAAAGCTTTAAACTATTTTTTATCCATTTTCTCTTTCTCTCATCCAATTCTTTTTATTGGGCATTGAAACCCATTTTGAATGGCAAATAAAAAATAAAAAGAATTGCCACATTAAAATATTTTTTTTAATTCATTGCTCGCCAAGAAAAAAACTGTGAACAGCCGACGACGCAGGCAAGCAAAACTTTATTTTTGACCATTACTTTTTTTTTCGTTGAACAAGGCGGGGGCGTTTAAAAATAATAAATATTTGAAGTTTAAAAAAAGAAAAAAGTTTAAAAAAGAAAAAAATATTAAAATTTTTGAAATTAAAAAAATAGAGAACAAATTAAAATAGTTTTGAAAATAGCAAGGCATCATCGTCTGCTTTTTTTTTGTTGCTGTTGAGATGATGCACTCTCCTACTAAAGCCCTTAAGGCATATGAAGAAAAAAATATATGTTTTTATGCCATTCATTCTAATTTTTTTTTGACAATAAAAACAGGATGGATAAAAAAATAGAAAAGGAAAAGACAAGACAGACCTCTCCAACAACAAAAAATGAAAATAAGGTGGAGGAGTCGTTTCCAGGTGACGAACGACGACAACGATTTAAAGACAAATATGAAAAACTGCCATTCATTTATTTTATTTTTGACCGGAAACAACTCTTCATTTTTCATTTTTGGTTCACTTTTTTTTTCTTTAAGAAAACAACAAAAATAAAAGAAAGACTAAAGAGACAAGATAAAATTCTTAAAAAATTTGGCATGAAAGAAAGAATAACAAACAAAGTAATATTAGGCACGTGCCATAATCAAAATCAAATGAGAGAGAGAGAGAGAGAGAGTAATCAAATTGTTAAAAATATTATCAAAATTGGTTACTATCGTTTATTTATTGGTAGTAACACAAACTTTACTGTTTTTTTTCTTCAAATTTAAGTTACTTTCATTCATATCAATGATAGTAAACAATTTCTGCGATTTTTTAAAGAGTTAATGTCATTTGGAATAAAAAAGTTGCAAAAAAAGTATCAATTTTTTTTTCTTTTTTGTCCAAAAAGTATATTAAAATTCAATAGTTTCAAAAAAAAAATGAGGAGACAAATTTAAAAACACATTTATTAAAACGCGTTTGTTTGATCCGATTTTTTATAACAAAAAAAAGAAAGAAACGAGATGAATGAAATTCTTTTTCATCATTTTTTTGTCGTTTGTGTTATTTTTATTTCCCCATAAAAAAGAATCCAAAAAATTCAAATTGCATATTTTTGATGTCCGGTTTTCTTATATTTTTAATTTTTTTTAAAACGTGCTCGATTAAACTCTTCCTTTTTATTTTAATAAAAAAAAATTTTTTTTTAAAGATCATTCAAAAGGAAATAATTTGTTTGTAACACAGATTTTTGAATATTTTTTTTGAGATAAAAAAGAAAAAAAAATGAAAACTAACCAGGTCGAAGCAAAGATGAATCAACTGTAAAAAAAACAAAAAATTGTTAGTAAAAAAAAGAAGACTTTTGTAATCCCCTAATTTTTTGGTAAAGCCAAACTAACAACCATCACAACCACGAGAATAATATATGAAGATATCGACCACAACAAAATAAATTTACGAATTTTTTATTATAAGAAAAAGAAAGTAAGAAAAAAATTTAGATTACTGTCAAAAATATATTACTTTCACCATTTTTTTAGAATCAATGGAAAGTAATCGCTATTATACAATATTTTTAAGAAATTTATTACTGTCTTCTTTTTAATTAAGAATTTTTATTGCATATTTACTAATCAAAATTTTTCGCAAATAAAATTTGATTTTTTGCTAACAAAATTTACCAAAGTTACTTTTACCAAGCAAGAAGCATCACGTTTTTTTAAATTATCACAACAACCACCATTAAAATAAATAAAATAAAAAAACTACGAAGAAAAAACCTACCATCTTCGGCGGTTTTAGCAAAAATTGGGGGATCACTTCGAAAGGTTCCTGCTTTCACTCGAATTTCATAAAAAGTATTTGGAATTAAATTTTTTATTTCTATTTTTTCATTTTCAAAATTTTCATTCGCTGAAGCTTCCAATGAAAGCCATGAATGAATTTCAGGAAGTAATAATTCTGCGGCGGCGGAACCTTCAATTTCAAAAGAATCCGAATCTTCATATTGTTGCTCGGAGGATGAACCTTCGGGTAAAACTTTTTTTCGATATTCAATTTCAATTGTTTCATTCCAATTTTCTAATTCACCATTGAATTTTAAAAATAATGATTTTGAAGAATTTTGTGAGAATAATTGAAGTTCGGGAAACACAACCGCAGCTATATAGAAAAAATAAAAAAATGAAAAAATAGATTTACAACATCAAAATTAAAAAACAACAAAAATACACAATATTTAAATTTTTTAATTTAAGTCTTAGAAGGAAAAAAGTTTGCTCTTTAAAAAAATGGAAATTAATCTGAAAAAGAAAGTTAATGAAACTTGGCTCCTTGCGTGTCTGTCAAAAAAATTAACGGATAGTAATTAAAAATAAGCAATATTTTGGCGACAATAATAATCGTAAAATCTTGGCAAACAAAAATTTCAAAAAAAATTTGCACTTTTTTTCTATTCAAAAATTTGATAATTTATTATTTTTTTCATTTGGAGCAAACTTTTTTTTATTCCATTTTCCCACAATTTTATTTTTCAGTTTTTAAATAAAAAATGCTTACCACTTTGTAAAGTAGTTTCGATAACTTCATCCCCAAAAGCGCCTTGACCTCGATCAGAATGGGCTGCAACTCGAAAAGAATACCTAGTATCCGGTCGTAATCCATCCACCGTATGTTTTTGAATATCCGAAGTTAATCTCAATTCTTTAGTTTCAGTATCCGAAACATTAAATCGAATTGTATATCCAACAATATTATACGAATGCAAAGGTTTTTCCCAAGTCAACGAAATTCGTCGAGAATCCACGGCTTTGGCTATCAATTTCGAAGGTTGCCCTGGCACTCCTTGTTTTGTGATAACCGTGACGGTTTTAGAAAAAGGTCCAACACCTTTAGCATTTTTAGCTTGAACTTGAATATAATATGTTTTTTCATATTCCAATCCACTCAAAGTTGCCATTAATTCTTCAGCTTTCGTTTCCTTCTATAAAAAAATGTTTTTAGAATTTAAAAAATTATTTAAATTAATTTTTTGAATTTCGGCGCAAAAGGAAACGTTTTCGATTGATTATAAAAATTCTTTTAATTTTGGGAATTTTTGTAGTCGTTTAAAAAAATTACATTCTAAGAGCAAAATTTGTTAAATAAAAGTTTTTCTTTTTAACACCAAATTAAAATTTCTTAGAAAATTTCTTTGGAATTAAAATATTCAAAATTAATTTTTTAAATTTTGGTTCTAAACGAAAGAAACGTTTTTCTTTCGATTATGTAAATTAAATATTTCTAGATTTTTAATTTTTCTTAAATTTTTTGAAATATTCGTTTTCAAGATTAATATTTATATTTTTTTACAAAAAAAATTAATTACTAACCTTTTGCCAATCAGTTTTATCTTTTTCATCAATTAAAGCTTTATTAGTAAAATAAACGATATAACCCGTTATTTTACCATTGGGCATTTCGGGTGGGCCCCATTGAACTAATACCGCTTGAGAATTTAATGGCCTTGCTTTAACATCCATTGGAGCATTAGAGGGAACGGTTTCAGCTGTTTGGGCTTCCACGGGTAAAGTTGGTTGACCTTTACCCAAAGTTGATACAGCTTGAAGAACAAATTCGTATTGCTAAAAAGAATTTTTTTATGGAATTTTAAGGATCAAGGTAAGGCTTGCCTGATATGGTTCCAAACCTTCGATGGTTACAGAAGTTTGAGATGGTGGAATTTTTATTTCACGAAATGATCCTCCCCGCTCAGCATATCTAAAGAAAATAATTTCAATAACAAAAAAAATTTGAATAAAAAATTTTAGTTCACAAAAATATTAAAAAATCAAACAACAAAAAACTGCAAAAAAAAAAACTCACTCAGAATTAGGTTTCAAAGTTGACGAAGACACTGAACTTAATCTGAAGAAAAAAACCACACAAAATTAGTACAAAAATTATATAAAAAAAGTTCACAGCAATTTTATTAAGAAAATAAAGGAAAACTGAAGGATAGAAGGGTAAAATGAATGATAGTAAGTTAATTTAAACAATAATTTGGAAAATTTTGTTATTGTCATTTGGGTTTGGAAAGTTAGTAAAATAAATAAAGAGCATACACTCAATTTTTTTTGGAGGGATTTAAAGAACAGAAAAGAATTAAGGGAGAAAAAACAAAATTTTCGGCGAACTATGCAAAATTTTTTTCCATTTTCAACTTTTTTTCAAAAATACAAAAAATTAAATAAGTTTCAAACTCAAACATTTATTTCAAACAAAAAAAAGGCTTACTTTTGTCGATATTTAATTACATAACTTTGAAGTGGATCTTCTTCGCTAATAATTTTAACTGGATCCCATTTTAATTTAACATTACAATCACCCGATTCAATCAAATGAAAATTTCTTGGTGCTGGTAAAATTTCTTTTGCTTCCACCGTCGTGGATGTTTCAATATTTCCCAATTTACTCACGGCAATGCAAGTATAATTTTCTGATTGCTCGATATTTGTGAGAGTTAAAACATTTTTTCCAATCGGCGCAGTTTGAGGATTATTTAAATATGAATCATCGGATTGCCTCTTCCAAAATACTCGAGGCATTGGATAACCCACAGCCACGCAAGTGAGATTTAAATTTGAGCCTATTCCAACTCGATATAATTTATTGAGTTTCACAGTAAAATATGGCGGGACTCGGCGAACTAAAAAATAATTAGCATAAATTTAGTTTATTTTTTTTAATCTTTTTTATGATAATATTTTTTTGAATTGATAATAAATAAAAAATGATTGCGATTTATTTAAAAATTTCTAGTCACTTTGGCAATTTAAAAACTTTTTTTCTTGAAATATTGCTATTCCTCGTAGTACTTTTCAAAAACACATTTTATATTTTAGGTCTTCACGGTCCCGTAGTGTAGCGGTTATCACGTCTGCTTTACACGCAGAAGGCCGCCGGTTCGAACCCGGCCGGGATCATCTTTTTTCTTTTTTTTGTTTGTAATCGAAAAGAGTAACTAAATTAAAATTATTTTTGATTTAAGTAAATTTTTTTGAATCTCAAATAATCATTATTTTAAAAAAACACCACACCATTATTGTCATTTTTTTCTTCTGATTCAAGTGTAATTTTTTGAGCTTCTTCAAATATTCGACTTGGTAAAGTATGTTGAAAGAAAAGTCCATGTCCACTATCAAATAATAACAATAAGATAAAGAAGAAATATATTCTTAGAAATTTCCAAAACATTTTAAAATATTTTTTTCTCCCAAGCAAGAATTAAGTTTTATGGTAAAACGAATGAGAGAGAAAAAAATCAAGCCATTAATTTCATGTTAAAATCCATCCAGAAAAATTTTTTTTGTTTTGAAACTAAAGCAACAAAAATAAAATAAATGAATGGAAAAAAATAAATAAAAACAGTAAAGTCTATCTTTCATCTCGCGCGTTGTTTTGCATTTTGTATATTATTTAGTGGCGACAAAAACAAACGAAAAATATATGGAAACACAAATAAATCAAGCGAAAAAAAAACCCTTTTCCTCCTAAATTTTTCTAAAAACAAAACGAAACACAAAAAAAAATGTATGTATCTTTTCTTTCTCCCTTTCGCGCAACAACAAGCAACAAGTAACTGTTCGATGAGGAGGAGCTGTCGCGGCATTGTTGCCATCATAGAAAAAAAAATAATGTTACCTATATATAGTCGAATAGAAGCAGCAACAGCTTAAGCTGGCGTTTCCCGCGGGATAAAAGAAAAATGAGGACAAGGAAAAAAAGGGTTATTAATCGACTTGGATGGAGTAGTAGAACTAATACAAATACAAATACATACATAAACAAATGAGGATGAGAATGGAAGAACACTCGTTCCAAATAAAGAAAAAAAAGAAGGATAATAAAAAACTTTTTTTTAAATATGTTAGTTTTTCTTTTTCTTTCTCTTTTTTTCTTCTTGAAAAATGTATGTACAATGTCGGTCCTCCAACTGAGGTCAAAATCTTCTGATTTTTTCGAAATCTTTCGGATTGCATCCGCTAAAGGCATATAGCTATTTTTTAAAAGGCTATAGAAGGAAAAAGTTGTACAGGTCGATGCGTAATTATTTACTCTACAAATTGTACTCAAATAAAGTTTTATAAAAATTTTAAAAAATAGAGGAAGTTATTAATCCTAAATTAAAAAATCTCAAGTTTATATTTTGCAACATGCGACTTCTCCTTTGTGAAAATGAGAATTATTAATTGATTTATGATTAATAACTTCCTCTATTTTTTTAGATTTTTATAAATTTTTTTTGAGTACAATTTGTAGAGTAAATAATTACGCATCGACCTGTACAACTTTTTCCTTCTATAGCCTTTTAAAAAATAGCTATATGCCTTCTGCGGATGCAATCCGAAAGATTCCGAAAAAATCCGAAGATTTTGACCTCAGTTGGAGGGCCGACATTGTATGAGTTTTAAAATTTATTTTTCTTAAGAATTTTTTTAAAGTTAAAAGAAATGATAAATTTTGGAGAAGAAAAAATGAATAAGAAAATGGTGAAATTTAAGTTTATTTTCAGTAAAATTAATCGAAAGAAAAAAACAAACATAGCTTTTGAACAAAACTTTTAGAAAAAAATGATTATTATTTTTCGAAATTAAAATTTTTTCCATAAATATTAAAAAAAAGCACAGAACTTTGTTTGACAGAAAATTTTGGGGATCTGAAGAATCCATAAATTTATCATTAAAAAATTATTGTTTTGTAAAACTAATCTTCAAAAAAAGATGAAGCGAATACAATAAAAAATCAAAAAATAAAGTTTCGATAAGTAAGAATCGTGAATTTTAGAGAAATGAGTTCAAATAAAATATATCAAAAAAAATATTTGGCTCGCTTTTTTTATATTTTTATGGTTTTTATGGACAAAACTGTTGTTACATTAAAAAACCCATAAACCCATCAACCCACATTTGACAACAAAAAAAAGATTATGTCACCAAAAAACTGAGATCGCAATAACAAATTAAAGCAATAAAATAAAATAAAAAAGATACAACAACCAATTGTCTAAATTTTTTTGTTGTTGCAAAAAACGGTTTTTTTGTGGACCTACATAAATAAATTGCGCAATCTTAAATTATTGCAACTAAAATAAAAATAAAATAAAAAAGAAGCAAGGATAAAATCAGGGAAAGCAAAACAAAACAAAAAATCCCACTAAAAAACATTTTTTATTTTTCTATCTGAATTAATAAAATTGGATTGAATTGGTTTGGATGAGTTTTATTTAGAGTTACATAGAAGAAAGAGTTAAAGATCGTAAATGGAGGGTAGTAAAAAAAAATACAACGGCAGCCATTTCGTCGTAGAAGCAAAAAAGCCAGCCAATTTAGTTAGCAAAAAAAAGGAGCGGCAGCAGTAGCAGACGATAAAAAAAGATATAACGGGGATATGTTTTTTTATTTTATTTTTATTCGATGGATGTTTTTGTGAGAAAAACATCCGCGCGACGACGACACCATTTGGTATATTATTATTGGCTCAGAAGGAAGAATGAGGAAAGGAAGATAAAAAGCTTGGGTAAAGCTGCTGCCGCTGTTGTTCGACTGCTGCTGATGAGGACACTGGAGGGAGAACTCATCGTCGTTACTTACAAACTACTACGGGGCATCTTCTTTTTTTTTGACATCTGTTTTTGTATTTTTTATTTTTATGGAAGCAAAACGATTCAAAAATAAAAAAAAATGGAAAAGAAAGTAACTTAAGAAAATTAACAAAAAAATTGTCTTCGTTTAGAATCAAAACAAGAAAATAGAATTTTAAGAAACCTATGATTGGAATTTCCGGGGTTTGACAAGAAAAAAAAGCTATAAAATTATTAACTAACAGCACCAATAAATAAATAAATAACAGCCCCATTTCCTCGAGTTAAATTTTTTTTCTATGCCTTGGCTTTCATCTTTTTTTCTTTTTTTTTTATAAAAAAGTTAGTTCAAACCAGCCGGCCTCCTCGATTCATTCGATGGTCGGTGGTCAAAAAGTCAAAAGTCGAAATTTAATACTTCTATTTTTTTCTCCTATGCTATGGTCAATCGACGACGACAAACATCCTTCCTGGTTTTGCTTCTTCAGCCTCAGGCAGCAGCATTGGTGGTCAAAAATATAAATAAAAAAAGAGAGTCAAGTTGAGGACCGCCAAAAATAGATTCCAATATATATATGAAAAAGAAGAATAGGATATTTTATATGCCAAACTCAAGAAAACGAAGATGCCAAAAGAGCAATTTGAGAAAAAAAGAAAAAAATAGTCTCATCGTCGTGGTCATTAAAAAATCTTTTTTTTTTATTAATACTTTTTATTTTTATTTTTACTTTTGCTTTTTTGGGTTTTATAATACCCAAGCCTAAATTAATCCCATCCCATCTCTTCTTCGGCTTCTTCTTATTTTTTTCGTTAGTTTCATATCCTCGAAGAAAATTTTTTTTTGATTTAAAAATGTTTGGTTTGGTGAAGAAAAAAAATATGAGTTTGGTAATGTTAGCGCCGCTCCGAGCTTTCGCTTGCTATTTGAGCTTGCTTGCTTTTTTAAGAAACATTTTCAATAGCAAATAATAGCAAAAAATGGGAATGGATAAGCTTAATCGGAATTATTATTTAAGGAAAAGAAAGATTAAGCTTCTTTCGTTCGCTAGCTTTTATAATGGATGAAGAAAGGAAATTAGAGGAGGTCAATTATGAATATTTGGTATTAGATAACTGCTCAAAAATTTGCATAATTGATACATGAAAGAGAAGAGACACGATTTTTTTTCGACGCTTGTATCTCATTGAAAAAAAATTAGAATTTAAAAAAAGGAAAGGAATGAAAGATTTTTCAAAAAATATCATGATTTTTTTAATGAAACTTTTGTTTTTAAAAAACTTCTTTCAGAAATCTCAATGCTAAAAAAATCTTCTGAATTTTAACAAAATATAAAAAAATATGATGATTATCAAGTAGTTTAAAACTAGAGAGACTTCATCTCAAAATAATTATACAGGGAAAAATTCTTTTAAAAAGTATATTTGTATTATTTAATAATAAATAAAAGAAGTGAAATTTAAAACAAAAAATAGCTTATTTTGAAAAAAGCGGAACAATTTGGGACCATAATAAAAAGGCTAAATTTGCCCTTTAGCAACTTTTTTCTTCTATTTTTTCAACATCATGCAAGAATGTAACCAAAACCAATTTTCACTTTTATTGGCATTTTTCTTTTTTGCTGCAACACAAACAAATTTCTGTTTTTCTCTTTGGAACTTCTTCAGTTTCTCCACCCTATTTTTTCACTTTTTTTCATTTTTTCCTTATTCAGGAGGGACCAAGGGAATTTCCTACTTTCATAGCGGAGACAAAAGGAATTTTTTTTCTTCAAGAGGGAGTCGAACTTTTGACTTTCTCACAGTCAAGGGTACTAACCACTCAACTATAGAAGCTTCAAAGACCTTTGTTTCAAACTTGAATATATTGAAATTCAACAAATAAAAAGAGTTACAATTTATTTATTTAGTAAAAGATTAAATTTTGAAGTGCTTTAAAATGTCAAAGGATCTAGAACCTATAAAGGTTATTAAAGATCCGAAAAAAGGAAGATCCCAAAAAAAAGGATCATAAAGATCCAGATCCTATAAAGAATCTTAAAGATCCAGATCCTAAAAAGGATCCATAATCCAAGGATCCAAAAAGTAAAAGGATCCATGGTTCTATTACTTCTTTAAAAAAAACAAAAAAATATGAAAATAAAAAATTCCTTTGGTCTCCCCTGTGAAAGTAGGAAATTCCCTTGGTCCCCCCCTGTAAAATAAGGGAAAAATGAAAAAAAGTGAAAAAGTAGGGTGGAGAAACTGAAGAAGTGCCCCATTAATAAACATTTAGAGGAGAGTTGAGGGGAAAACAAAAAAAGAGAGAGGAAATAAAAAACTTTTCATTTTGTCGTCGTTCGTTCACCCTATTAGATTACTCTTCTTTTTTATTCATCCTTCAAAATATGTAAATGTGTTGTTTGTCAATAAATAAATATATTGCCAAAAAAAGAGGAGGAACGCAAACACACCCTTCCAAAAATATGGAAGAATGATGCCCTTTGAATTTTTTTCCCGATCGTTTTTTTGCAAACAACAAACGCATTTGTTCAAGCGTAAAAAAAATATGGTAAAAGAGAAAAGAAATACAAAAAAAAGAAAGAAAGAAACAATAATTGTCATAATTTTTTCTTGTTATTTGTTTTTTGTTTGTTTGTTAACAAAAAAAAAATAAGTAAGTAAGTGAAGAATCGATGGATAATGAGTTCTTGAAAAAAATCTTGAATCTTGAAGGAAAAATGAAAAAAATGACAATATGGTGTTTAAAATATTTTACTTATGAATTATGTATGTAAAAATTGTTTTTGGTATATTTTTCGAAATGCATTTATTTTATTATCCAGGAAACTAAATAATTTATTATTTTTGATTCAAAAACTTATTACTTTTTTTTTGGATTTTGAAACGAAATTTAAAGAAGTCTTTTCGAGACTCAAGTTTTCTTTGTGTAAAATTAAAATTTTCTTTTTTTTCACAAATAATTTTGTGATAAAAATGTTTATAAAACTTACCTTTAACATAAATATGAGCTGATTTGGAATGAATTACTCCATGTTCATTTCGTGCAACGCATTCATATTTTCCTTGATCATCTTCTCGAGCTTGTTGAATCATTAATGCGCCTAAAAGTTTACTCATATTAAAAAAAAATAATTATCAATCCTTTATCGTTGTTCTTAGAGTGGCTTGCTTGGTGGAAAATAAAAAAAAATGATTGGTGCATTTCCAGTGTTTTTTCCGAGATTAGTTATATAAAAAAAATATATATTCCTATCATGTTATTAATAAACTTAAAAAACTGAATTTAAAAAAAAATCGAGAAAAATGGCAAAAAAACTTTTAGTGAGAGATGTGTCTTGATTTAAAATAAATTATTGTTGTTGTTTTAGTGGAAAATAAATAAAACGAGAAGAAAAAAAATTGTGATAGAAGAATACGACAAAAAAATTTTTAAAAAATGCAACAAAAAAACGAAGAGAAATTCTTTTAAAAAAATAAATTTCTCACCAATAACTTTTTCACGGTACTCTAAAAAATGGATGGGTAAAAAAAGAAGAGGGTTATTTTTAATTAAGTGTTTTTTTCAAAGGAGCAGTCAAAAATCATCATAAAAAGTTTTAAAAAATTATTCAAAACAAAAGTTTTTGGCTTACAAAATAAAAAAATTTTTTGGCCTCGTAACGAAAGCCTTTTTTAGTAACAAATTAATTAATTATTAGACTTTGTGACTGCTTCTTTAAAAAATTGGGAAAAATTTTACAGAGGGAAGGAAAATCTTTCAAAAAAAGAAATCAACTTTTTTTTTAAAACATACCAGGATTTCCAAGAGTTGAAACGGAATATCGACTATTTGATCGAATATCTATTGGCATCATATCTCTCAGCCATAGCACCCTAGGTCGAGGATCTCCTTTAACTTTACATGTGACATATGCCGTTCGACCTTGTTCCACGGATTTTAGCATCGGATGGGCTTCGATTTCAGGGAATCCATTAGGAATTTGAGTTTCATCCAAAACTTTTAATTTTGCTTCAGCTTTTATTGGACTTCCTACTCCATTGTCGGCGGTGCAAGAAATTGTGAGATCATTATCGATGGCAAAAACTGGATCAATCCTCAAAGTTGATAATCCATTTGTTAAAGTTTTAGTTGAATATCGTCCATTATTTATTGGTTCACCATTCCGTCTCCAAACAATCGAGGGAATTGGATTTCCATCAGCTCGACAAAAAAAGCTTACACGGGTGTTTATTGGAATTGTGGAAGAATCGGGTTTGACAAGTAAAGCTGGGCCATCTATAAAACATAATTTTAAAATTTTTTAAAAGTTGAAATATTTTTTGATTTATGTTCAAAAATTAAAAAAATGGTGTCAAAAAAAGTTAGGGTCGTCGAAATGAAATGAAAGACACTTTCTTTTTCTTTTTATCACTTTTTAGTTTTTTTTCATTGGTCTATTGGCTGCTTTTTTTTTATGTCAGTCGCTTGTTCCATCATTTTTTCGATGACTCTGTGGCGCAACTGGTAGCGCGTCGGACTCCAGTTCCGAAGGTTGCGTGTTCAAGTCACGTCGGGGTCAAAACTTTTTTTAATTCTTTTTTGCCAAAACAAACCCAAAAACTTTGACACCAAATTTTTTGCAAATAAATAAATTAAATAAATTTTAAGAACAAAAAATAAGAATAAATAAACATTTTTTTTACGACGCATAAACTTACACGAAAGTGCTTGGATATAACTTTGATATATCCAATCTGGAAATAAATATAAACAAATAATAACTTTTCATAACTATTTTTATTATCGATCGGTCTCAACAAAAAACTAACAGAAAAACAAAACAAAGAAAACCCAAAAAAAGATTCTAATATCCCAAAAATCAAAATTTAAAAACCTACCGTCTCTTGGTGTATTTTGTTGTTGTGGTTGTTGGCCTTGGATATTTTTAAATTTCGTTGCAATTAAAAGTAATAAAAATATTAAAACAAAATATTCTTTATGTCGTTTCATTATTATTTATTTTATTTTTATATCTCCGACGACAAAGGCACTTTTGTTGTTGTTGTTGAAAGAAGAAGTGTTAGAAGAAAAGTTGTTGTTGATAACTCAAATGTTTGAATCATCTCTCATTCCGGAATAATGATTTGTTTTTTAACATTCAAAGCTAAATTTAAAACTTTGGTTAGAAAAAATGTTTAAGGAGCTTAAAGGGAAATGAGGAGTTAAGGTCAACCCTTGGGTATCCATTAAAAATATTTAACAAAAAAAAAAGATAGAAAAATCGAAAGTTCATTGTAAGAGTAAATTAACAATAAATATAATTATTAGAATTTATAAAAACTAATTATTTTTAAATCGAAAATGAGTTTTACAAACCAATAAATTTAAAAAAATCTATCTGAATTTTAGCGATATAAACATTTTCTCGTCGATATAAAATTTGTGGTGCCAACTCGAATCAGAATTTGCTTCCAAATAACAAATTTCAAAAATTCACGAGGAAAAAGGGAAAAGTTTTTAATTTTTAAATGTTTCGAACCAATTTTAAATAAAGTTTATTTCTGCAACTCTTACAAGGCCTTTTCCATCATATTTAACCCTTCTATTTTTCTAAAATTAGGCATTTCTAAAACGCATCCTTAAAAAAGATATAAGTAAACAAAACAAAAAAAAAAGCCAAATTTGGAATCTCTGTCCCCTCTTTTTTTTTTAATCCCCCATCTTTTTTAGTTTCCAATTCTAATTTTAAAGCCAAGGCATGACAAGACGACCGGAAAGAGTCATTTTTATTTTTATTTTAGTTTTTCCATTTGAATGAATCAATTCAATAGAAAAAAAAAGAAAAAGCAAAGCAAATGATTTTTATTTATCTCTTTTTTTTGCTTTTTGCATTCCTTTTTTTAAATAAAAACTTTTTTTATAGTTATTTCGTTATTATTTTTTTACATATTTCTTCCACTTTGATTAATTTTTAACAATTGACGAATAAAAAAATATTGTTAAAAATTTTTTTTTCTAATAAAAGCTTTTAAATGGAACGGATGGCAAAAGTCAGATGCTCAAAAAAATAATTTTCCAGACTAAAAAAAAGACAGCAAAAAAAATATTCTCAAAAAGATAGACACGGACCGATCGATTTTATTTCATTCGTTTTCGTTGAGTGAATTTTTTTTTGATGTTCAATATTTAAAGTTTCAGCATCAATATTATTAGAAACATATAAAAATTCAAAGATGGCTATTAAAACTTTGACATCAAAAAAATAAATGTTTGATGAGTGAGTGTTCGTCCCAAAAAAATATGAAAAAAGGGATATTAGTCTCGTTGTTTTTGTTGTCTAAAAAAAAGTCAAGAAAAAAAATATTTTATATATATAAATAAATGGAGATGAGAATGATGAGAAGTTTCTTTGACACGACGTCAACGGTAGCAGAGAAGAAGACATGGAACGGCATCATCTCTTGCGCCAACGCAAAAAGAAACGCAAAAATATTATATTCAATAAAAGAAATTTTTTTGTTATGATTCCATATAGGATTTTTAAACCAAATAAAATTTTTTTTTAAAGAAGTCAAGTATAAGAAAAAAGGGCAGCGGGAAGGAGGAAAATGGTTGAGGGTGGATGTAAAAAAAGCAGAAGTTTTTTTTATTGAAAACGAAATGGATTGAAATTAGACTCAAGAAAGAGTGCCTCATTTGCATATTAATTGGTACAGCTATGGATTAAATAAAATAAAAAACGTATAAAAAACGTAAAATTCTAAAAATAAATTAAGAGTAAAATTGAAAGGTAAAAAACAAGCTAAATCACATACATAAAATATTTATTGCTTTAGTAATAAAAAAAAGATATTTAAGAATTATATTCCATAAATAACTTTAACTTTCAAAAAACCACGACGACCCATCAAAATATTTATTTTTTGTTACAAAAGTAAAATAGAAAAAGTTTTTTTCAAAAAAAGTTTGATCAAACTCAAGAGAAAATAAATAAATAAATCTAATCAATTTTTGAAAGAATACTTTAATTTATGTTTTTTTAATTTGCAAATAAAAGTGCAGCTCTCAAAAAAGCAGGCTACAAAATTTTATTTTGTCCTTTATGCTTTAAAAAAAGTTTTTTTATTGGATTATAAAAAATAATAAAAAGTGATTAATAAAAACTTTAAAAAAAATAAGGGTTAAGTTTGATTATTTTTTATTTGCGGAGCGTAACTCTCATATAAAAAGAGGGCTTCTCACGCACAAGGATATTATTATTCATCAATTTAAAAAGAAAATACAAAAAAAACAAAGTAATTAATAAAAATAAACAAGAAAATTCATTCATTAACCTTTACTCATTTATAAAGAAAGACACATGTCAAAAAAAATAAGAATAAAAAAAAGGTTAAAGCAAATATTTTTTAAGGATGCCAGGAAAAAAAAACAAACAACGGAAGCAACAAAAAAAAGTAAGGAAATGACACTTTTTTTGTGTTAAAAAAACCAAATAAGCATGGTTGCTGCTTATTTTTTTCTCGTGCAGGTAAATTCTTTTCTCTTTTTTTTTCTTTAGAAACGAAATATTAATATTTTATGAATCAAAAAAAGCCAAAAGAATTATGTCCTAAAAAAATTTGTTGTTTCCACTTTTGTGAGAAAAAAAAAAAGAAGAAAGACGATAGAGGAGGGAGGTAGCGGAGAAGGAGAAGGAATACAAAGAAGAAGCTAAGGTGGAAAGCTCTCTCTACTCTCAGAGAGAGAAAAAAAAAGTGAAGTCAAGGAGCTTCGAAGGCAAAAAAAAAGAAAAAGAAAAGGAGAGTCAAAAAATTTTTTTTGTGGTTTAGTTATAAAAATTCAGTTTATTTTAAGCAAGCGACAACACACGAAAATACAAATACGGGATGGAAAAAAGAGAGAAGATCGCCACAGGAGGCAAAAAGGCTGCAGCAAGAAGCAAATAATAATAATGTCATGAAAATGTGTTGGCTCGCATCAATCAAACTTTTTTTTGTTGCTCATATTTTTTTTGTTGGTGGTAAAATAAGAAGAAGGCGATTGTAAATGTGTGTTCCTGGGAGCAGCAACAGCAACAACGAAAGCTCTATTCAATATTTTATATTATAATAGTTGATGAAAAGAAAATAAATAAAAAAATAAACATGAATCATTGAGAGAATAAATAAAAAAAGTGATATTGTCAAAAATTTATTGAAAAGTGATAAATCAATTTTCTTCGAATAAAAAAAAAGCTATAAAATTATTTTATAAAAATGGCGCAACAAATTTGTAATTTTTTTGTTCCAAAGATCTCAAGCTTCTCATTTTTTAACTTTGCTTTTTCAAAAAATTTTGACATAATTTAGGAATATTTTTTTAAAACAAAAGCAAACTAAACACAATCATAAAAACCGAGATTAATATTTTATGTTTTAGCATTTAAAAAAAGCATGGTTTTATGAAACAAAACAAATTTAGTTTTAAGCTTTTTTTAAATTATGCAATTTTATTTTATTTTTTGACAAAAAAGAAAGGATTAGCATTAGCAGATGAGGAAGCGACATAAATATATATATCCATGGATATTAAAAGCCATGCCAAAGAAAAAACAAAAGCAGAAAAAATTGTTTTTAAAAATGGAAAGAATCCATGCAAAAGCTTTGATTCTCGCGTTTATAACATTTTTTTAAATTTCATAGTTTTAAATTACAAAGGTTTTTACGGTTTCAAGGAAAAACAAAACTTGAAAATGTTCGAAGCTTTAAATTTCGAAGCTATGAATTTTTTTGTTTTTTTTGAAGAACATCAAAAAAGCAACTGTACAAACTACGCCCAAAAACATATTTTACATTTTACATAAAAAAAATGTATCTTTCATGAAAGATAATTTTGACCGATTAGCGCCTTTTTTCCAACTGTGAAGGAAGAAGATAAACAACAAAGAATAAAAAAAGAAGAAGATGTCAGAAAAAGCAGGAGAGAGTAATTTTGTATACACATTTATCTCTCGAGGGAAAGCATATCACAACACTTTTTTTACATAGTCCATGAAACAAAAAAAAATTGTGATGGATTGAAACAACTTTTTTTTTTTTTTAAGAAAAAAAAGATGCTTTAATAAATCCAAAAACAAAATCCGTTCCTATTCCAATTTCAAAAAAAAAATGTATAAAAATTTTATTTTCCTTCTTCTTTCGCGCGAGCACAAAAATTTTGCAAAAAAAAAACGATTATTTATTTTATTTATTTTTAGTTTATAAAAGTATAAATTAAATTAAAAAATATGCATATTTTATTTATTTATTTATTTTATAAATCGTTTAAGAATGAATTAGAGGCTCGATGAGGAAGAAGAGACTTTCATTCGTGCAGTCAGAAAGTTAGAAAGTCAGTTAGTTAGTTAATCGACTCGGTTGCTTCTTCTTGGCTCTTTGGCTCTCTTTTAAAAAAATGCAACAATAATGTTTTTGGTGGAAGAAAAATTTGCAGAGAGAGTTTCCCAATTTAGCTCTTATTATTATTTTATTTAGTGGCAACAGCGTGGATTAGATTTTTTTGGTGTGTGTTTAAAATAAGAAGCGAATAAAAATAAAAATTTGAATAAAGCTTTTTTTCTCTAACAAAAAAAAAATAGATGAGGTCAAAAAAAGACAATGAGGATGATGCATTCCCAAAAATAAGAATGCCATTATTTTTTTGGTTTTGGTGGTGTTAGAAATAAATAAAAAGAAGCAAGGGAGAGACTAAAAAAAATTTAAAACCAAAAAATGGAAAAGAAAAATGGAAAAATAAAAAAGATTTATGATTCATCTTCTCACACACCATGGAATTGAGAGAATTGAGTTAAGTGAGTTGTAAATTTTCACCGTTGAAGAAATAGAAAAAAAAAAGAAAGATTGTTTTAAATAAATGGTTTGAAAACTCTCTACCAAAAAAATATGAAAAGTGGAGGAACGTTGTTGTTTAGTTTGAAAAAGTTGAAGAAAGAAAAAAGTGGATGGCTTTCATGAAATCCAAAGAAAATAAACATTGCTTTTAAAAAAGTTAAGTTTTTTATGGGGATTTTTTTAAAGAAAATTAGAGGGTTCAGAAAAAAGAATTTAATAGGATTTTTTGAATTATTAGAAAAAAATCCTGAAATATGAAATCGTAAAATTTTTCCAAGAAAAATGGTAGAAAATTTTTTTTATGTCACTCATAAACTCATTTTTTTGGAGTTAATAAACGCTTTGGAACGCAAGAAGAATCAAGTTTTTGTTGTATAATTTCGTCACAATTTAATAATAAATAATTTTGGTTTAGATAAGTTTGGTTAAAGTTTAGAAAAAAAATCTCACAAAAAAATTTAAAAATACATTTTGAAACGATTAAGAATCAAATTTAACTTCGAATCATAAAAAAAATAACCGCATCAAATAAAAATTTAAAAAAACTAAAAATTTATTATTTTATTTTTAAATGTGAAAATGGAAAGACTAAAATATTTTTATTTATTTATTTCTATAATGGGATTAACAACTACTATTGCAAAACATTCATTTTATTTTATTTTTTTGGTTTTAAAGCATTCATTCATTTTCAGCTTCAATTTTTACATAAAAAAAATATTTTTGAAGCTTGCGCGCCGCCGCAGCTGCATTTTATTTAGCTGGGTTGAGTTGTGAATTGAGAAGCCCTTTGGCAGCCGCCGTTTAAAAAAATATACATAACAAAAAATGCTTTAGCAGCAGATTTACGGGATTTCTTTCAAAAACAAAAAAGCCGACAAAAGATTACTCAATTTTTTTTGATTGAAATATTTAAAATAAAAAAAGATATGGGTAAAAATAAATTTTAAATGAAATTTTTTAAAACTATACATAGATCAAAAATAGCGATAAAAAAAGAAAGAAAAAGAGTAATACCGCGAACATGAGTGACAAAAGTGCTGACATGGATTTTTGAACTTTCGCAGCTGGAGTTCCAATAAATAGATTTTTTGTAATCTTTAAAAAAATTTTTATTTACTAATTCAGAATAAACGAAAAAACATTTCATGGCCAAAAATTAAAGTAAAAACAAAAAACCCTAAGAATTTTTTATTTCATTTTTTACTTTATTTTTATTTTACAAAAACAAAAAAAGTTTATATGCACCTCAAAAAAAAGTAATATTTTGTCAACAAAATAAATATTTAATGAAATTTTTATTGGTTAAAGCCAAAAAATAACAAGCAAGCAAGCAAGCGACGACCACCATGCTTAAAGCCCAAAGCTTTGTATGTTTGTATGTTCATGATATTGAAAAAAAGCCAATGAAAAAAATTGCAAGAAAAAAAATAATATTTGTAAAAATGAAAGTTGAAACATAAAACTTTAATTTTATAAAAATAACAAATTACTAAACATATCCAAATCCATCCATACTTTTTTCTTAAATTTTAACTATGTAAAAGCAGGCGTTAAAAAAAGAGAAAAAATATTTCTGTGAAAAGTGATACTTTTTTTTACTTTACTTTACTTCTTTTTCTTCATATTTTTTTATTTTATTTTAAAACTATGCTTTTTTTCTATCTTTTTTTTCTCCTTGTTTTGTTTTTACACGGATGACAGAACGCTTTTTTTCATTTTCAATAAATGTTCCTGAAAAAAAAAACTAGGAAGCAAAAGTAAAAAAAGTAAAATAATGAATGCGCAAGAAAGTGCCAGGATGAAAAAGAAAAAAATAGTTGTATGTATTTTAAACAACAAAAAACAGAAAAAAAAAGAATGAATAAAAATAAAAATGCCTTTCTTTTTTCATTTTAACTTTCTTAACTTTATTTTTTATTTATTTGCGCGGTGTATTTTTTTTTTTTCATTCAAATTTGTAGTGTCAACTTTTAAGAAAGAAGAAAGTAAGGAGGACATGAAATTTTTTTGTTGCGTGGTGCTTTTTTGTTAATACAATAAACATTGAATTAAGAGGACGGCGGCGGCTGATTAATATTATTTTGTTGTTTGTTTTTATCTCTTAAAAGTTACTTACATTCATAAATATGTTTTTGAGGGATAAGCCTAATATCTTTTTTGTGTATTATGAACGAGTAATTTGTTTAACTTTATTATTTAGGTGTACAAAATTAAAGATAAAAAAATTGTTTGCCGGAAATGACAAATTTTCTTTTTGCAAGGTAAAAAACAAAGTTTGTAAAATAAATAAGAGAAATTAGATTATGAAAATGTTTAAAGTTTACAATGAAAGGGTGTTCAACGACGAATGATTAGAAAGAGAAATTTCCTAATATTTGCAAAAAAATGGGTAGCAAATAGCTCAGAAATTTACATATTGCAAAAATTTTAACTTTTAAAAAAGAAAAAAAATTGGTAGATTTACAAAGCTTTCATAAAATTTTTAAAAAAATCTTGATATATTCAACAAGCAAATAGAATAATAATAAAAACTGCAGTGAAGCTTTTAGACAAAAACTCGTCATAAACCCTTTTTTAATTTACCTTTTCGATCGATTAATCTTTTGTACTTTTTTCATGTCAATTCAAATAACCATAAAATGAAAAATATATTTGACAAGGCTTTTATAAAATTATATTGACTCTTTCCGGACATTTTGTCTTTCTATTTTCAATAGGATTAGAAATGGAAATGGCTGAGGAGGAACAAAGGGATGAGGGAGTTAGTGGAGTCCCAAAATAAAAAACAAGAAACCAACCTTGAATGTACCAAAAAATCTAACAAAATATTAATTTTTTTTAGTTAAAAGTCTTTGTTACGAATAAAAAAAAATATAATTAAATAATTAACAAAACAACGGCAGCAGAAGTTTAAAAAATAAAATAAAAATATGTTGACACTTGAGTTTTTTGAAAATAGTAAATTTGGCAGGGACGGAATCCAAGAAAATAATCTATTTTTTTTGGAAAATATCTAAAAGTAAATAAATAAATATATGTAAAACAAAACAAAAAATGATAGAAAAAAATAACGCGAAAATGATGGCTGTTTTTTTTTTTGGGTCAGTTTAAGTGATACTTAAAAAAACATACATATTTTCAAGTCAACCCGATGTTGGGCTCACGAGTAAAAAAAATATAAAGAAAGAATAGTAAAACAAATATGAAATTTTTCTTAATGATATACTGAATTTTCTTTATTTTTTTTAAAGATAATTCCTATAAAAAATAGCTAATTAAAAATTAACTCCAAAAAAGCATCAAAGTTTTTTACTTTTTATAAAACTTTTTTTTTAAATTTTTTCTTTCCAAAATTCACGCAATTTGGTTATTAAAAAAATCCGTTTCAAAAAACCCGAATAATTGCACAAATTAGCATATATATTTTCCTTCAAAAGATAATTTTTAAAAAAAGAGAGCTTCGTTCATAAAAAATAAATTTAAAAATTTTAAAGACTTCCAATAAATCCAAAGCAAAGCAAAGAAAAAAGAAGAGATGGATGGATGGATGAAGGGAAATTGAGAAAGACAATTTGTTGTACACACAACAAATATTTTTATAAATATGGATGTGGCAACAAAAAAAAAGAAAGATGCCGCCGCTGCCGTCTCAAGCTTCAAAGATTTCCAAGCTTTAAACCTTCAAAAAGCAAGGAGCAGCGCAGCGACAAAGAAAGAAAAAAAAAAGAAAGGCAAGAGTATCTCTTTTTTTTTTGTTCCATAAAAAAAAGTAGAAGGCTTTTTATGGAATTTTTTATTTTTTTTTATCTAAAGGCGCCTCTTTTTTTTCATGCGCTGCTTCTTTGTATTTCCTAGATTTTTTTAAGCTGTATCCTTTTTTAAAAAAATAAAAGAAATAAAAGAAACAGAAGCGCCTCAACAACAACAAAAAAATGTTTCAGCGGCATCCAAAAAAAAACGAAGAAGAAGAAAATAAATAAAAAATATCAAAGCTGAGGTTCAAAGGAGATGAAGAATTGGAATGAATGAAAATAAACTACATGCATGGCATGGCGACAGACGGCGGCGGCAGTAGTTTTTATTATCCCTCATTTTTTTATCACTTTTCCTTTTTTTTAATAGTTGTTTTGGTGTTTATTGTTTTTTTGTTGTTGTTGCCAATTTTTAGCGTGTCTAATTTTTTTTATTATTTGGGATTGGAATTGTAAATAAAAGAGATGTTATAAAGCTTTTCGCGTTTTTTTGTTTTGACTTTGATTTTAATTGGCAGCGATAAATTTAGTTCATTAAAAATGTTGGTGATGGAGTTGGTATACCAACAAGCGATCACTACTGCTAAGAAATTTCTCATGAATACTCTAATTTTTATCCTTGTGCCTCAACCATTTTTTTAAAAATAAAAACTCGGATTTAATCATTAAATTTTTGAGCTATCATTTAAGACAAAAAGAAGTAATAAAAATTCTTAATTTTTTATTTTAAAATATTGTGAAACTTTTTAATAAATTCATGGATATTTTTTTTAATAATTAGTGAAAGTTGGATCTTGCAAAGAATAATTTAAATTTAAATAGTTTTGCGACTAGGAAACTAAATTACCATTTTTTTCTAATTCTAATCATCTCCCTTTTTTTCACGTTTTAATAAATCTAAGGAATAAAATTTAATCCAAAACCAATAAATCCAACGGAAGGAAGCTGGCACGTGGATGAATATAATTTTTATATTCGACTTTTTTTTCTTCTAAACTCTTCCTTTAAAAAACTTTCACATTAAATAAAAAAATAAAGCAATAAAAAACGAAGATTTTTTTAATAAAAATATGTATACATCAAAATCTGCTGTTTTTGTTTTTAATGGTGTTACATAAAAAGTCTAATTTCAAAAGAAAATGAAAAACCCAAATCGAAAAACTCGACACAAAAAAAATATGCGAGAAATAGCTTACATTATTCATTTATCGCGTCCATTTACTTCTTTTCTTTTTTTTGGCCTCCACGGGGCTCGGTTTATTTTTCAAAGATTCGAATCAAAACAAGCCAAACGAGAAAAAAATATATATTAAAGTTTTGACAGCTGGTGACCGTCTGTCGTCACCTTTTTTAGTTGGAAGCAAAAGCAAAACAAAATTTTTACGCGCAATGAAAAATTTTTTTTCCTCGATTTAATGAAAGTCAAAAAAATCATTTTATTTTGGTTTTGGTGACAGAAAATAAAATTACGCCAATGCTGATGATTTTTTTAATGTTTAGATCAAGAAAATCCATTCACCCAATCCATAAAAAATAAAAGTAATAAAAAAAAAGGTTTTTTATCGACGTGGGAAAATAAATTTGTGGATGGATTAATTAGGAGAAGAAAAGAGAAAAAAGGATAAATAAATAAATAAATTAAACACATGTGAGAAAGAAAGTTTAGTTAGGATTTTAATGATGAGTAAAAAAAAGTTGAATTCAGAGAATTTAATAAAAAGAATTTCATGTTTTTTTTAAAAACTGAACGCAAATTTATATTTGAAGTCGATAGACTCGGCTAAAACAAAAATTTACAGTATTCAAATAAGCTTTTTTTAAAATTTCCGGGTAATAATTTTTCATTTAAAATCTTTATTAAAAATAATGAAAATTAAGAGACTCAAAAGCTTTTTTAAATGCAACAAATCAATCGCGCCATCCTTTTTCTTTTGTTT
Organism: Panagrolaimus kolymaensis; assembly: GCA_028622995.1. NCBI lineage: Eukaryota > Metazoa > Nematoda > Chromadorea > Rhabditida > Panagrolaimidae > Panagrolaimus > Panagrolaimus kolymaensis. The sequence continues at coordinate 1,490,516 of JAJQJQ010000052.1, read as the reverse complement.
ATACAAAATTTTTTATTTCACTTTTCTCTTTTTCTCCTAATCTAAAGATTCCTAATAAAAACAACGATAAATGACCACAACTTCTGGTCGGTGGTCATCATCATCGTTAAGTGAAATAAAAAAGGCTTAAAGCTTAATGAGAGACCCATTAGCAGAAGATAGACACCAATCAAAGTCGAGAAAAAAAAAATAAACATTATACAGAAAACTAGATGAGATAGAAAAAATGTTGGTATAATCGTTAGTTTCTTAAAATTGATATAAAAAAATCAAAAAACTAATAAAAACAAGCTCCCAAGCCGCACTTAAAAAAATTATTTGTTTTTATTTCATAAAAACATAGTTTTTTCTGGGCATTTTTTAAAAACTTTTTTTTCTTTTTGGATTTAAAAAAAATGCCGATCCATCTATTTTTTTTTCTCATTCAAGAAAAGTCATTTTATTTTTTGATTTATTTGTTTTTATGTTTTTGTTAAATCAAATCGTTTTTTAAAAACACGAGTTAAAAGTGATTGCTGCTTGCCTTGCTTGCTTTTGACTTTTCTCACTCACATCAGTCACACACAGGACTCTCTTTGATTTTTTTTCTTTCGTTGGTTGGTTGCATAACAAAAGCAAGCACAATGGTGTAATTTATAAAATAAATAAATTGATATTTATTCCATTTCGGCAACAAACAGAAAAAAAATCCAAAGAAAGAAAGTTGGGCTTTTTATAAAAAAAGTTTAAAAAATGAATGGAATAAAGAAAGAAGGTAAAATAATGATTGATTATGACAAGTTTGAAAATAAGATTAAAGAAAGTTAGTTGTTTCCGGAAGAATAAAGAAAAATGAGAGAAAGAGAAAAAGAGGGTGACTCTGGGAAAATGTTGCGTAATTTGATTATACATATTTTATTGGAGGAGTTTTAAAAAATGAAAAATCTATGATTTTAGTTTGGAATTTTAAATATACTAGTTTTATGCAAATTTCTCACTTTTAAAAAGCTATTAGAACAAACCTTAAATAAAATTTTAACAATATCGTAATTTTCTGAGACGAAATTTTGAGAAAAAATATTTATTTTTTCATTTTTTTAAACCAAATTAAAAAAAATATTCACATCGAAAAAAAACCGGTAAATAAAGGAAACATTATTAACTCGATTTTTTTTACCGCACTTCCATGAAAGACAGGTCAAAAAAAAATATCAAGTAAATTTTAAAAAATTCTAAAAGAGGCAATTGACCGCTCCTTTTTTTGTTTGTTTGGAAAAGTGCCTCTTCAAAACGGAAACCCATCTTTTTAAAAACCAAAAATGGGAAAGGAAAAATGATCCAAGAACCAAGAATTAAAGGGTTTTTTAGTAGTTTTCGGAGAAATAAGGAAAGGAAAAAAACCTGGGATTAGTGTTTTTGATGATTGTGGTGTCACTGTCATCTTTCATTTTTTTTTATGACTGACTTTCTTTTTAAAAAAATGGTAAAAAAAGGAAAGATGAGAGCTGGAATAATATTGTTTTTCGGAAGCGCACCAAGAAAAAAGTCTTGAGGATTAAAATAAAATAAAAATGGAACGGAAAAATCATAATTTTTCAAAAAAAAAGTAATAGTTTTTGGAAAACAAAACTTTTAAAATAGAAAAAAAAATTTTTATAAGAAATTAGAACGATGGATTTGTTTTTCAAAGAAAAAAATAAATAATAAATATATGAAGATTATGAGGATTATTTTGTTTGAAAGTTTTATGACAGTGGGATTTCCAAAAAAGAAGAAAAAAGTTTTAAAAAAATGGTCAAATAAATTATAAAATGATAAAGAAGAAAAATAATAAGAAATTTAGAGAGAAGCGAAAAGGTTTTTCGAATATTATATTAATCAGTCTTAAACAAAAGTTCCTTTGCTAAAAGAATTTTCTTAATTTCATGGAAGATTGCACATTTTTAAAGTTTACAATGATGGGACAAAATCGAGAGAATAAATAAATAAAAAACGATAATCGGAAGTGTCTGAATTAAAAAAAAATTGCTTCTGTTTTCTCTATAAAACTTAATCCATGTATTTATGAATCATTTATGTAAGCATCCTTCAAGTTTTTTTTAATGCAACAAAAAATAATAAATAAATTAATAACGCTTTAAAAAATGTTTAAATAAAGCCGACAAACATTTTTTTTAGAAATACAATATTATTTTTTTGCATTTCAAAATCAATTCATTAAGTCTTTAAAAAAAATGGAAGAAAAGATTGCCAAGAAAAACACGGACGACAAGAAAGCAGAAAGAAAAAAGGCCGATGAAAAATTTACGCTTGAGCGGATTCATTAATCTTCACTTCTCTTTTCTTCTTTTTTTGACTTTTTGAACGCAGAAAATTTGAGTAAAATAAAAAGAAGGAAAAAAAGATCGGGTAAAAAAATCCAGCAGCATTCGAGAGAGCGAGAAAGTCAATCACGGCCTTAAAAGAAGCAAAAGGAAAAATGAATGAGAAAAATCTATCAAAAGCCATAAATCCTCCAGCCAATCTTCATTCAACACTCTCAACGAGTCGAGTCCATTCCTTTTTTTGATTCAAGACCGGCGCGTGAGTGATTTTATTAATTTATTTATTTTATTTTTGGGAATGAAAATTAATGAAGCGCTTTTTGGATGAAACAATTTTGAGAAAAAAAATTTTAGCAGATAAAAGTAAAATCATTATTAATGAGAAAAAAAAATTTTCTTAAAATAAAAGCTGTTTAAATTTTTAAATTCATAAAAAAATTATACAGTAAAACTAAAAAGAAATAATACAAAATTGTGTTTGAAATTTTCGCCATCCACAAAATGAAATTTTTTTTATGGTAAAATTTGCAAAAGAAAAAAGCTTAAAAAATTTTGCAGAAAAATATTAAAAATTTCAAACTAAAGAAAATAACAAAAAAACATTTAAAAATAATATTATTTTGACGAGTATAATTCCTGACATAACTCACTAACATCAAAAAAATTCTATTTTTATTTTTATTTTTTTTACAAAGCCTCCTGTCATAATATTTATCATTCTTTCCTTCTCTCTCTTCTCCCATCACTTTTTTTTTCTTCCATCGGCATCCTTCGAGCGAGCAAGAATTTTAGATGAAACAGCGGCGCCAAAAAAAACTGACCAGTGTTTTTCATTTATTTTCCAAAATAGCTTAGCGGCAATAAAAAAAAAACTTTTCTTTAACCCATTTTTTATTTGAAAAAGCTTTGTTAAAGAAAGGCATAAAAAAAATGGGAAAAGTTTATGAAAGACTTTGAAAGAAAAAAATAAATATATAAGTTTGTTAAAACCGGACATTGTTGTTTTATTTGTTTGTTTCTTGTCTTTTTCGTGGTCCTCCTCCTCTTTATTCTTTAAAAAAAGTTTTAAGGAAGAATTATTTTTTTTTTTTTCTTTGATGCTTCGCGCCACCATCAAAAAAAAAGTCAGCAGCAGCCAGCAAACAGCGGTGGCGCACATCAGTCAAAAAAGCGTGTTCTTCTTCTGTTTTTGGCATCTTCAAAAAATAAGAAAATGAAGAAGGAAAGGAAAAATAAAATGGAAATAAGTCTTTAACGTTTTCATGATGGACCACCACCAAAGTTGAAGACAACAAACAATTTTGTTAAAAATGGACATTTCATTTTTTATTTCTTAATGAAAAGTTACTTTTTTGGAAGCTAATTTTTAAGGAATTTAGAAATGACTGTTTTTTGACCAATGTAAAAAATATTGATTTAACTTATCAACTTTTTTTTGGGGTTATAGATTATTTAAATTTGTTACATAAAATTAGTGGATTTTGAATGGAAAATCCTTTTAATATTAAAAATAAAAATTCTAAAAGTAAGGTGTCAAAAGATTTTGTGAATTTCAAGGGGTCTAAAAAAAGTTTTTAGAGATGGGAAAAAGAAAAAGAATACCAAATGTTGAAAGACAAAAATAGATAAATATAGCTAAAAACCTAAACTAAAAAAACTTTTAACAATCAAATATTCTTCTGAATAAAAAAACTTTTAAACTTAGCGTTTGCTTGTTTACTTCTCCTTCTTCCGGATGGAGGAGCAGCATCCATCCTCCATCCATCGGCAGCTTCTTCTTCTTCTGGCATCCAACCAACAAATATTCTAAAAAGCCGCTTTCGATAAAACTAAAAAAGGAAGAAGAAGAATGACAAGAAACCGTTAAAACTTTATTTCTTTCTTTCTTATTTGTTGGATGGATGGTGGCTGTTTAAAACGTATAAGCAATTGTTCCCAATTTGCATATAAAAATATTGGAGCGCGCTTCTTTGCTCTTCTTTTTTCCATCTATTTTTTTTGCGGGATTTTTTTTTTGGAAGAAGACGAAGAGGAACAAATCCAAAGATGGAAAAAGAATTGAAAAAGCTTAAAGGCTTTAAAAGATTTTAAAAGAAAAGCAGCCGAAGAAGAAGCTAAGCTTAAAAATACGCATAATTCAACTTTCTTTTTTATATTTTATTTTATTTTATAACTTTGAATAATTTAAGATAGCTGCAGCAATTTCGGTGGCGGTGGCGGCATACTTGCGCAACCCAAAAAAAAGGGAAGGCTTTTTAAGAAATGAAAAATGCAACAGTTTAAAAAAATTATAAATTTTAAATTTAAAAAATTGATAAATGCCTTTAGGCTTGCTTTAAAGCTAAAAAAATTTGGGTATCCGAGAAAAAGATTGAAAAGATATATCTCTTTTTATTTTGCTATGCTTCTTTCTGCCAGATCTCATTTGCATATAAATAAATATATATTCAAAATGATGTAAGAAGAAAGTCTAAAAAGTAGAAAGGTTCAAAGCCATTTAGCTCCACAATCAATAAAGGGTTTTCTAAAAAAAGGCTTACAAAAATTAATGATGTTTTATTCTGTTTAAAGAAATCACAAATCTGAATTTAAATCAATTTCAGTATTTTCAAAAACATTGAAAAAAATGTTGGAAATAAAGAAATTAAAAAAAAGATTTAATAATTTTCTCAAAAATATTGGTAAATTTTTATTTAAAAAAGTATGTCTTGAAACAAAAATACGATTGTGAAGGAAAAATTATTTCACCTTCGATAAAGTTTCTTAACTTTCTAGGCTTTTATAAATTTACTTTTTTGCTTTGAATGGATATTAAATTTTCTTTAATTCCGAAATTTAAAAAAAACTTTGGTTTTCAACTTAAAAAAACAAGATCTTTTTTAAAAGCTATCATTTTCTTTCTTCTTTTTTCCCATTAACAAAAAAAAGTGAAAATTATACCATTAAATAATTTTTATTGTATTTTTTGATTCTTGCTTTTTTTTTGGTTTTAGAGCACATCCTTGCAATTATCTTTCCCCTTTTCTTCTTCTCTTCTTTATATGATAGGTTGGGTTGCCAACCCCACTTCTTCAACACTCTCAGCAGCAGCGGCAAATATAATCGAAAACATTAGAAAACAACGAGAGAATGATGATGATGCTTGACTGAACACAACAATGGGTTTCAAAAATAAAAAAGATTGGTTTCTTTTTTTATGGCAATGTTTTTAATTTTTTTTGAGCTGGTTTTTTTCTTTTTTCATTTCACCCTCAATTTTTTCGCGCTCAACTCAATTGGCACCCATCCATATATATATGCATCTGGTGCCATGGTCGTTGTTGTTTGCTTGAATGAAGAAGAAGAAGAAAAAAGTGCAGCGATTGACCGCCAAAAAAATAAAGAAAAAAGAAAAGCACACGATATTATCGTTTGTCAAAATAATTTATAAAAAAATATATGTATATCTTTTTGCCGAAAGAAAAAAAGGTTCAATTGTGGGTGGAAATTTTTTAATGCTAAAAAAAATTAAAAACAAATAAATTTAAAAAATAATAATTTTAACGCAAAAAAATAAAATAAAAATTTTGTGGACATCAAGAAAAAAAAGAAGGCATTGTCCATCAAAATGAGAGAAAAAACGGGAGACAACATCTTTGCCGTGGCTTTAGATATTCTCTCTTTAAATTGCGTTTTTTTTCTTTTTCAATGTGATTTCCTGAATGCTGCGATGCTGCAAGTCCACTTTTTTTTTCTTAGTGTTTTTGTTGTTATTTTTTTCCTTCTTTCTTGAAGCTTCAGAAGAAAAAAATAAGAATAAAAAAACGTAAAAGAAAGAAACAGTGAGTAAGTAGCCAATAAATAAATAAATAGTGAATGACCATCAAAAAAAGAATTTAAAAAAATTGACCATGAAAAGTTAGTTGAAGCTTCTTTTTTGTCAGGCATAAAAGTTGCATGTGTCTGTCTTATCAGGAATGAAAATTAGAAAAATAAGAAAGCTGTCATGTCAAAAAGTTTACAGACGAATCAGATAGAAATAAAAAAAAGTTGAAATGGAAGATTTTTTATTTTAGATAAGTATTATAGTTTTTTTTAGAATAATAAAATATAAAAAATAGATACACAAAATTTCTTAACTGATTTATAAGACTAAATTCGCTTTCGAAAAAAAAAGTTGAAGTCTCATCACAAAAATTATTTATAAAATAATCAAACAAATCTTTGGAAGGAGATAATTCAATCGGTTGCTTCTTTTTTAAATACCCAGAAATTATGTGTTGAAAAATAAATATTTTTAGGAAAATTTAAAACAAAAGAAATAATAAACTAACAGCTTTTAAAAAAAAAGCCGGAATCGAAAAAAAAAAAAATAGCTTCTTTATATATTTTTTTTCACGATGTTTTTGAACATTCAACTCCACCGACAAAAGGGATAAAAGAGTGAGCTCATAAATTATACAAAACATAGATGTAACCTTTTGAAATTTTAAAAGAGAAAAGAAAAGAAAATGAAGAAAAAACACCAAATAATTTTACATGCCATTGAACACAAAACAAAAAACAAAAACAAATGTGTAAAAATATTTGTCTCAAAAAACAAAGAAAAAAATGGCTAATAAATTTTCCAAAAAAAATCAAATTTTTATTTAATAAATAATTTCCGTATATTTCAATTCTAAATAACTCATTAAAAAAATATTACAGTGGCTTTAATAAAGCAAGAAATAAATTAAGTTTGGTTTTTTGTGTTTTTTTACCGCTGAAAAAAATCCATCAACAGCTGGTTTCGCTCTTGCTTGCTTGTTATTTGCTTTTAGACACCTTTTTCTAACCAATGTAGCTTTCAGTCTCCTACTGCGCATCCTCAAAAAATAAAAATAAAATATTTTTTTCGTCAACCTTGTCATTAACTCTTTATTTGCCGCATTGTTATATTTTTTTTCTTCCATATTCTCTTTTAAAATAAAAGGAAACGACGCAGGTCTAATTTTTGAAATAAAAAAAGCAATTTTTCTAAAAAATAATTTGAATCGTAATTCTTTCATTTTTTAGCTGATTTAAAAAAAAGTTACTTTCTCTGTTGGAACATGTTTTTTTCTTTAATTAAAAGTAATTTGAAATGTTCAGTAATCGTGGATGCTTTTTTTATGTTTTATTAAAAGTAACTTATTACAGTAATAATAATAATATCATTTTGTTTCGTGATGGAACACTTGATTTATATTTTTTTTTCTTTGGTTTTTATAATTTAAGTTTAAGCCTTTACTTTTTTCCTTTCAAAACAAAAAAAAAGAAATATAAAACGCAATAGTTTTTTTTCTCATCCCTCTCAATTTTAAGTTTAAAAAAATATATACAAAGCACCACAGATCTTTTTTTTCTTCTTCGTTTCATTTCTAAACTAAAGAAAAACGTCGAAAACGAGAAACCGTTTCTTCTTCTTTTTTTTTTGTCTTTCGTTGGACAGTCTTTTTTTGCTCCTCGTTTTTTGCTTCTCAAGTTTACATTGTTTTGAATACATACAAAAAAAAAAGTAAGAAGCAAGAAGCTTAAATTTGACCGAATCAAAAAAAGAAAAAGTGAAAACAGGGCGAAAGAATGATCGAACAAATAAATAAAAACTCAAGTTTAACTTAATTCACTCACACTCGTTCGCTTTTGGTGTTGGTCAAAATCGAAACAAACTTTTGAAAAATAAATAAATTAAAAAAAGCTACAAAAAAATTCAACTTTTTTTTACATACGCATACTTACTTATATAACTTCTTTATTCGTCCACTGGATCCAACAAAAAATGGAATGAAAATATTTTTTTGAACGTAAAAAAAGTAAAAAGAAAAGAGTTTTGTAGTCGTCAACAATAACACGAATGTTAATTTTCTTTCTTTTTTTTTGAAGAAATTTTTTTTAAACTTTTTTCCATGTATTACAAAAAAGGTATCATAATTTTTCAAGGAATTTAAAAAAATAATTTTTAAATATGTTTTTTAACAAAAAAAGATACAGTAAAATATGAGTTAACAAATTTAAAACAAAAAATGTTAGTTTATAATAATTTTCCATGCAACACATTATTCATATGTATCAAATCTCAAATTCCAGGTATTTCGAAGCAAAAATGTTTTGCAAAATCTTAAGTTTTTTTTCTGAAAGTTTTTTATTCTAAAAAAAATCACAAAAAAATAAAAAAAATTTTATGTTCCCTTCAATATGATATTTTTTTTGTTCAACATTTTTTTACTATTTTTTTAAACGAAAACGATTCGTTTTCTTTCTTTCTAATTAACTCTTCTTTTTTTTAAATCTAAATCGCAGCAATCCTATCTTAAATCTTCTTCTTTTTTTCATATAAGGTATTATAAAAAAAGAAGGGGAAAGAATTTTTTTTTATTCTTTTAGCTTTTCCCTTTTTTCTTTATTAAGCTTCACTTCACGCTTAAAAATAATAAATAATATTAAAGAAAAAATTAATCCATTATTTTTTTTATTCACTTTTTGCGCTTTTCACTTTCTTCGTTCGATGTTCACTTACTTACTTTCATTTTTTTAAATTTTATTTTGGTGGATTTGCATTCTCGATCAAGAGTGAGCGCGCGAAGAGATTGTCGCTAAACTTCAGAAAATAAAAAAGAAATCATCAAAAGAAGACACAACAATTAAAAACACAAACAAAGACAAAAAAAAATTATTTGCAAACATTTGACGGGTTTAAAGAAAAAAGCAAGCAAAAAAAAAATTTAAGATTGAGGAAGTGATTATGATTGCTTTTTTGATTGAATTGAAATATCGGGTTTGTTTACTTGAGATTATTTGACCTTGAGTTAAGCGAAAAAAAAGAAAAAATAGATCTGATTAGATTAGGCATAAAATAAAAATAATAAAGCAAATAAGGAAGGGATTGAGATGATTGAATGAATTTGATTATACAGTATCAATAAAAATATCGTAAAAAAAGTGTACTAATTAAAATAATAAAAAATTCAATCAGAATTCCATCTTCAAAAACAGAAATTGTATTTATGTTAGTCTTTTCGTGGATTTTTTAGAACTAAAGTTATAAAAGAAGCTGCCGATGAAAAGCTTCCTAAAAACTCAGAAATACTCAAATTTAGTAATTATAAAAAATTTTGAAAATATTATTTATTGTGGAATAACTTAATTTTGTTTGTCAGAATTTTTAATTCCAAATGTTTGATTTATTTGTGATGTATTATTTAAAATCTTGCTGCAAATTTGCAAATGCATTCTTGAGAGAGAAGAAAAAGAGTTAAATTTCTTAAAACATAAAATTCAGATAGATCAAACTCGCATAACACATTTTTGTCGTCGTCGGTTATGTATATTTGAAGAAGAAAAAAAATCATTCTTTTATTTGAGTTTCATTTTATATTTCATTGTTGTCGTTGTCCATCATCAACACAATAATAACCCCCATTGAAATCTATCTATCTAACTGACTGACTGACCGCAAGATATTTTACAACGTAAATATTGAATTTCAAAAAAAAAATCCTTTCTTTATTGCGACTTTTTTTTATATTATGTTTTATATGTTTGTTTGGATTATGTTTGTTTGGGATGAAAAAAGCTTATAAGTCCTTGGTTCAGAGTTTTATGAAAATAATTTTTGCTAAAGTTGAAAATATTGTTCGATTTGGGCCATTTTTTTCAGAATTTTCTAATATTTTTTGTTTTTTTGCTTTTTTTAAATCGCGACAACACGTTTTTTTAAAGATATATTAAATATGCTAATTTTTTGATCTAAATTTGGATGAAAAATTTTTTGGTAAAAGCTGCAAACTTAGTCTCTCTTCAACTTCAAAGCAAAGATAAATTTTAAATTTATTCCAAATAAAAAAAAATCACGGATCAAATACATATTCTTGGATTTCGCCGTCAAATGTCAACAACAAACACTAAAAAAAAAATTTAAATTTAATTTCTCAAACAAAAATTTATAAATATAAAAACTTATATTATTGCGTTGCGATATTATATTATTAATATTTGCGATCAAATAACTCCCTCAACTCCTCTAACGCGAATTAAAAATTTGATCTCTTTTTTTTTTGCCGTTATTGTCCGTGATCGAAGTCTATTTTTATGTTTTTGTTTGTTAGTTTCATATTTTCTTTTCTAAAAATAGTAAGTTGAAGAAAGAGTGAGAAAGTTGACAAGTTTGGTTGGTGCTTGCGTGAAAAAAACTGAAAACGCAAAATTTTGTGCAAACAAACGAATTTTGTAAAAGAAAAAGCTGACAACGATGTCAAACGAGGAGGAGAAGAATGTGTTGAAAAAAAGAGAGAAAGGTCAAAAATGGAAATTTTACTAAATTCCAAAAAAAGGTTATTATGTTTTGGCCCTGTATAAAAAGCTTCCAAAAAAGAATGTGTTAAAATAAAAGCTTTGAATTTATGAAATTATTTTTAAAAATAATTCTAAATCGCTGCCTTTTAAAAAATAAATTAAAAATTAGGTTTTACAACAATGAATTTTCTATTAATTTAGAACTAACAAAATTTTATTTGGTTTAAAATAAATAAATAAAATTTAAGATTTTTATCCAATTTTTTTACCAACCATTATTTTTCGCTTTTCACAATTCAAAAGGTGTCAGTCAGGCTTTGTGTTATGTATTTTATATACCAAAATATTCCAAACTTTTTATAAGTTCCACCAAAAATTAAACATTCTTTTTTTTCCGAACACCGCATAAACAAATGATAAAAGTATTACTATTATTACTTTTTTTAAGATTTTTGTTTTTTGTTTGTTTTTTCTTTTTTGTTGTTCAGCGTTCAAAAAAAAGAAAGAAAAGAAGAAATCATATAATTTGATATTGCTGAAAGCCCTCATATTTTTATTTTATTTTTTTGCAATAGTTTTTTATTATTCTTTTTTTCACTTGGATTTCACTTTTTTTTTCTATTTCTTTTCAACCATCTTTGGTGGCTGCGTGTTGATGGTGTCAGTCGCGAAAGCTGCGTGAAATCGTATTTTTTTTTCGATTGGCGGGTTTTTATATTCTTCACTCAATTTTTTTCTTCAACGTAGTCGTCAACGACGAAATTTGTCGATCTCACCCATCGATGAAAATAAAAAAAGGCGACGATGAGCTGCTTGCTTCTTCGAAACACAAACAGCGGCGGCGGCCTTTCACTCAAAAAAGAAATATTTTTTTGTGAATTTTTCGCACTTTTTTTTTGTTCTTCACTTCTCTCTCCTTTTTCGGTCTTTTCGTTGACGTCGTCGTCGCCAGCTCAACAATAAAAATAACTAACTAACACAAAAGGAGTGAAAACGAAGACACCAAAAAAAGCAACAAAAAAAGAAGGTTTACGTCTTTTTTTTAATAAGAAAAAAATCGAAAGTCTTTATTCTTTTTTTATTTATAAAAAAAAGTAAACTATTTTTTTTTTGCCTCCGAATATCTCCACTAGCCAGCGATTGACTTACTTTAGTTAGTTAATAGTTACTCCACCCATTTATTTTATTTTTTTGATGTTATTGCTTGCGTTCAAAATCATACTCGCTTTTGACCATTATTTTTTTTTTTTTGATGGACACCAAAAACACAAACGCACAACAAAAAAAAAGTGTTCACTTTTCACGTTTTTTATTTTAAATTTTATTTTGGGGCTTGTTGGTCAAAAAAAAATTTTTAAGAAGGATGAAAGATAGATAGAAAAGGCGGAGTTCATTATTTTATATATTGCATCAAAAAGAAAAAGAGATTCTCAATTCCCTTTGTCCAACTTTGGCTTTGAATTTTATTTTAACGGGTATACATATTTTTTAGATTGTTGATATAAGAAGAAGCAGCAGCAGCTCATCACTTTTTATTTATTTTCTAGCTTTCATCTCTTTTCTTATATTTTTTGACGTCCAAATTTTTTTTATTATTTCTTTTGTGTATCATATTTTTGAGATTTTGTTTTTGTTAAATACATATAATTTTGTCTTGACAGTTGTTGTTGTTTTCGGTTTTGGAATTATTTAAGCTGATAACCTTCTAACTTTTTTGGGTTATAATGTTTCGGTTTAGCTTATTTTCTTTTGAAAGCAAAAATAAATATAGTTTTATAAATTTTTAGATTAATTTTTTCTTTATGGCTATAAATTTTGGGACATAAATATTTGATGCATATTTTTCTTCCTTTTTTTTACATTACTGTAATTTTTCTTTATAATTATCAAATATGTATGATATTTATTAAATAATTATGCCCGCGTTTTTATTTTCCATTTCGATTAATTGGTTTTTAAAAAAATATATATTAAAAGGTTCCATAAACATTTTATATTAATTTTTTAAGGTAGAAAAACATGACTAGATTGAATCGTCCATTATTTTTATTTGCTATTCTTTTTTCGATATGTGAGTTTCTTTTTTTTTTTTTGCATTTATTTTTCTTCCGATAAACTTTAAAAAGTTTGGAAGTTTAAATTTAAAATATTTATAGTAATGATAGTAATTTTCATTAATCGAAAAATTGTTACTATCATTTTTTGTTTTGAAACTCCAAAACCAAACTTTTGATAACCATTCGAAATAAATATTTTTTTATAGCCCCAGTTGCTCCTGCTACTACGGATCAATTACGAGAATGGATAATGGCGAATAAAGCCGCATTACCTAAATCCGCTCAAGAAGCATTACAAAGTGCAACGGAAAGTGATTTAGCTTCAACAATTTTGAGAATGTTTGGTTTTGGTACACAAAAAGAAAAATCCTCCACCACTTTGGTTGTTTCCACTCCAACCACAACTCCACGAAGTGGAGTGAGAGTTTCAGAAAGGGATGTTTGTCCATTCAATGCGGATCCATTGATTCTTTCGGGCGAATATGCATATTGTAAACCATCGTCTGGTGGTGATTGCCCTGTGGGATTTGTTTGTGATCAATCTTTTGTTCTTGGACGATCCATATGTTGTCAAGATTTACGATCTCGACCTAATGGCGGAATTAGTAGTCGCATCACTGGAGGTGGAGCTGGATCGAATGTTGGTGAGTAATAAAAAAAAATTTTGTGGTGAAAACATTTAATTAAAAAAATTTGTATTTTTAGTTATTTCTATCGCCATGCCTGGTGGTGGTGGTTCAAATGCAGTAAAAAATACTCCAAAATCTATGCCATGGAGTACTGTAACCCCTAGCAAACATACACCTCGATGGACTCCATCTCCACCATCCACAACTCGTCGAGCTCCATGGTATATTAAGGATAGGTAAGTAGTGACAGTCCCCCAAAAAAAACTATCGCTTGCTTTTTGATGCCAAAAAAGCAGCCGATAAAAAATTTCCCTTGAACACAACTTTTAATTATTTTCGTTTCAGAACTCCATGGAATAGCTCATATAATCGTGTAACACCTGAAACACGAATTCCATTAGCTGGAACTCCATCAACCACTCAAAGACCAACCACAACTCGACGACCACCAACAACAACTACCACCAAACCTATCACCACTGCGAAACCCGTAAATCCATGGGCTGGACTTTGGACGACCACTCAAACTCCTAAAGTAAATGTAAATGTTTCGGTTCTTCAAGCTGGTTCAATTCGAGCTTTACAAGATGGACAAATGGAAATGGTTGGTGCCATAACTCTTATAAATGATAATGGCATGAGAGTTCTTATTGATACGGGTTCAGCAAGTGATACCGAAAGACTTCTTCAAAGTAAGTTTTAGATTATTTTAAAACAGCGAAAAAAACGAAGAAAATTTTTCAAAAAATAGTTAATTCTAAATTCAAACTTTTTAACATTTTTTTTTGTTCTTTACAAACAAAACTTTTTTATTTAAAAGTTCCTCTTTTTCCTCCTCCTTTTCAAAAAAAAAATGGATTCCAAAGAGAAAACCCAAATTTTGAGGAGAAAATAAAATAAAATAGAATTTAATTTTTTTTTCTTTATAAATATTTATTAAAGTTCTTCCGTTGTTGGCTTTAAAAAAAAATTTTTTCTCCATCTCATCTAATTCTCAAAAAAATAGAGTAAAAGTAAGAAGCAAAAAAGAAAAAAAATAGATAAGAAATGGCAGCGGTTGCGGGAAGCGCTAAAATTGATTCAATTACCGTCATTCAAATAAATGCAAGGAAAAAAAGCAACGGCAAAAAAAAGGCAGCGGCAAGCAAAACTTTAGTTTTATTTCTCGACTTTTCTTCTTCTGGGTTTTATCTTTTTCAAAAAAATTATTTTATTTGTGTTTTTGTGTATTTTTTTTTTTGAATGGCATCCACAACAGCTGAAAGAGCATCAAATAATTTATTAACTTGTGGATTATCTCAAAGTCGATATCCCAGTGCTTTAATTGGGATATTTGATTTGATAGCGCTGAGTGTTCCATTATATCGAGGAGTTCAATTGTATTTTTCTTTGAGGTAACAACTTTGAGTTTTTTTTCTTGTAAGAATGGCAAAGAGTAATATTATATTGTCAAAAAATAGGGCTTATTTTTTTGGTTTATCGATACTCTTCCACCAATTTTGGAATATCTTAGAAAAAATTAAACATTTTATTTTCGAAGAAATAATTATTTTTATTTCGAGAGTTTAAAAGATTGTTTTCGTGTCAAAATATTTAACAAAAAATAATTTTCGTTGTGAGAGTTAAAAAATAATATTCGTGTTGTGAGTTCCAGAAATTTTTTTATATTTTTTAATTAAAATATTGCTCTTTGCCATTTTTCCTTCCAAATCTTTTTTTTCTTTTTGAAACAAACTTCCATATATATTTTTTAAAGGACTAATACAATTTCAACTTTATGGTTAGCTGGAGCATTAGGATTTTTTATAATTCATTTACTTGCAAATATATTAAATTGGTATGGGCTTGGAAGGAAAAAATCCGAATTTATGTTACCTAAACTTGTGGTAAAACTTTTCACGGTCTTAGTTTGCATTTGCGTTACAATATTTATTTATATTTGCCTTCAACAAGGTTCCGGGTGGATGATAAATAATTTAATGACTATCGCTAAAATCGATTATAAATCTTCTCAAGCTGTTATAAATTTTGGTGGAATTTTTTTGGTTGCTGCTTTAACCGTTTTTACATTTTTACAATTATGGTTTTTTTATATTTTATATGATTCATATATTTTAATTCGAGAAAAACAAATTGAACGATTTGTTGATTTATCGCTTGAACGCTATGCAAAAAGATTACAACAAAAAAATGGAATTAAAAATAATAGCATCGTCGTCGTCGTCGCAAATAATAATATTAATAATAAAAATAAAAATAACGAAATAATTAAAGAAGAAATAATTGAAGAAAATGAATATCCTAATATTGGTGAAGAGGAAGAGAAAGAGTTATGCATGCATTATACTGTTATATGACGGAGAGGAGGAAATAATAAGTAAAAGGCATGTTTGAGTGTTGTAAATTTGTTTGTGTGTTTTATGTCTGGAAGAAGCTACAGTCTTTTAAAATTAAAAAAGCTTTTTTTAAATATGTCTTGCAGAGAAAATTTTTTTATTGTTTACTATATTCGTTCTTAAAATGAATTTAGAAGTTTCTTAAAACAACAAAAAATTTAAAGAAAAGTGTTTATCAAAAAATAATTTTAGTTTTTGTTTTGTTTTGCGCAGAAAATCCTGAAATCAAATAGAAAAAATATTGCTTTTTGAATTTTCTGATAAATATTTAAATAAAAATGTTTTAAAATTAATTCTATTTTTTTTTTTTAGGTTTAACCAAAGAAGGCATAACCCTTGATGATATTGAGACCGTTGTAATCACCCATGGACATCCAGGACATATGGGAAATATGAATTTCTTTGGACAAAAACCAATTTTATTCCATTCTCTTGAATATATTGGACGTCATGTAACTCCTACGGAACTTAAAGAGGTAGTAGTCGCAACCATTTATGAATTAATTAAAAATAACAAATTAATATGTATTTTAGCGACCATATAGAAAAATTTCAAATAATATTGAAGTTTGGAAAACTCCCGGTCATACTCAACATGATTTATCCGTGCTTGTTCATAATGTTCAAGGGTATGGTTCCATGGCAATTGTGGGAGATTTAATTCCAACTGAACAATTTATTTCTGATAATGTAAGTTAGTTTAAGTCTCTATAGAAAATATTCCATAATACTAAAACTTAATTTTGGAATCTATAAATCTAAATTATGATTTTAAAGGAAAAAGTTTTTGTAAATTCAAAAAAAAATTGTTTCAAGACCTAATTTTTAAATTTCTCTAATAAAAATTTATTTATTTATTTTTTATTTTTTAGATTGATGCCATGTCAGCTGAAGGTGCATGGGATACAGCAATAAAGAGACAAAATGCAAATTTAATCATTTGTATGGCTGATTGGATCATCCCTGGACATGGACAACCTTTCAGAGTTTTACCCCAATATCGTCAAAAAGCTGGTTGCACTCGTTTACTTGCCCAACGCCATATTCTCAATGTTGCTCGACAATAATGAGAAGAAAATAAAAAAATAAATAAATTTTTACACACATAAAAATTTGCGGCATTTCTTAATATTTATTTAATAAAAAAAATTAAATGAATGATAAAAAGTTAATTTTATTGTTCAAAAAAATGAGAGTACTCAAAATTTGAGATGTTTCCTTCTTTCTTTTTTTTTTAATTTGTTAATTTTTGGTATTTAAAAAATAAAAAGTTTATTCACAAAGTGTTTAAATTTTTTGTTTGTTTGTAAAAATATCCATTTTTTTGTTTGTTGTTAATTTTATAATTATTTTTCTTTCTGGCTTTAACTTGTTACTGTTTTTTATTTTCTGTCTTTCATTTATATATTTATTTTATTAAAAAAATGCAAAACATAAAAATCCCATTTCGATTAACCAAAAAATCTTTTCATTTTCTCGCCATCTTCTTTTTTTTGAATAATTTTTTTATAAATATTTGTTAATAATTTAATTTATTTATTCATTTATTTTGCATTTTTTTTTTCAATTTTATCGTCCTAATGATATTTTTTATTGTTACAAAAAATAAAATAAATTTGTTGTTTTGTAAAAAATTAATGGAAAAAATAAAAGTAAAAAACTTGCATCCATAAACTCGATTCCAAAACTTAAACCAAAACCAAAAAATCTTATCGAATTTATTTTTTTTAAATGTTTATGTAAGTTTGGCTATAAAATGCCCAAAGTTTTTGAATAAAAAAATTTCTTTAATAATTTTTATTTTGTGCGTTTCAAAAAACAACAAGAGATCTTTTAAAATATATTTCATAACCAAATTATTTGTGTGACACTCTTTTTTATTTTTACTTTTTTCATTCAAAAATAGTTGAAGGAAATTACCAAATTAATTTTAATCAATTACGTGATTCCTTCTTTCTAAAAAGGCAAATTTTTATTTAAAGTTTGAAATAATAATCGCATGCGGTCTTTATTTTAATAAATTCAAAAAAATTTAAAAAATATGAAAAATTCTTGCTAAAAAACAATCAACATTGTTTTAAAACTAATCCCACCAAATTCGAACAACACAAAAACTAAAAAAAAAAAGTATATCAAAAATTCAAATAATAAAATATTTCCATTTTTCTTGGTTGTGCAAATAATAATAGCCTTTCATTATTTTTCTGAAAATTTACGTCGCTTAATATAAATACTTTTTTTATTTAATTCAGAATAATTGTTTGTTTTTATATAAAAAAAGCAAGCACAGAATTATGCTTTTACTTTTTTTCTTTTTTCTCATTGAATCAGTCCAACAACAAAAAAAGACGAGTGATAACTGTTTGTTTATTATCAAATTTTTTTTAAACACTTAAATGTATGAAAAAAAAAATGATAAGAAACCCCTTTTCTCTTTTACCCAAAATTATTGATTTTTATTTTCCATTACATTGGTTCAAATAAAAAAAATTTCTAAAATAAATAAATGGAAATTCATGTGCCTGGATATCAATTTATTGAAATAATTAAAAGTGGAGCCCAAGCTTCTGTAGTGTAAGACTTTTCTCCATTTTTTTTTCAAACGCAAACGAAATGAGGCTCTTCTTTTTAGACAAGCCAAAAAGAATAATGTTGATTATGCGGTGAGAGTGATAAGTAATTTACAAAATCCAACAAACCTTGCTCGGGCTATTCGAGAATTAATTTTATTAAGAAATTGCAATCATGAAAATGTAAGTTAGTTTTTGCATAAATTTTTTTTGGCAAAAAAAAAAACACAAAAAATAAAAGTCTAACACGAAAACAAAAAATTCTTTGAATTAAAAAATTTCTCTTTTTACAATTTTGTTTGAAAACTTTTTTTATTCTAAACTTTAATATTTTATTGTTTTGTTGTTTTTTAAGATAATCAAAATTATTGATCTCCCTCAACCCAATAATAATAATGGAACTTTAACTCGACTTTATATTACTGTGCCATTAATGTTTATAACCCTTGAAGATTTTGCTAAAACCAATGAATGGAGAAATGAGAAAAATGAAAATATTGGAATTCGATATATTATGAATCAACTTTTACATGGAGTAGATTTTCTTCATCGAAATACGATTTTGCATCGAGTAAATTTTTGTATTTTTTGTTAAATTTTATGCAAATTTCTAAGCCCTTTTTCAAATTTATTTTGTTGAAATTTTTTAGAGTTTTGTTTTTGAAACATTTTTTTGTTGCAGGATTTATCATCAAAAAATGTAATGATTAATCAAAATTTACATTTAAAAATCATTGATTTTGGTCTTGCTCGAGAAATTCAAAATGTCATGACAAATCTTCCTTTTACTTTGCCTTATCAAGCTCCAGAACGAATGTTGGAATTTGAATTTTATGATTCTAAAGGCGTGTTTTTAGCAATAAAAAACTGTCCCAAACCTCGAAATAATTTTTTAAATTTTTTTAGTTGATATGTGGGCTGTTGGATGCTTGTTTGCTGAACTTATTCTAGGTCATAGGCTTTTTTTAACCGAAAATACCGCCCTTCCTGGAACAATGCTTCTGAAACAATGTTTTGAATTGGAAGAAAATATTCCAATAATTTTTGATTTACAAATGATACAAATTTTGAGTGATGAAGAAATTACATTTATTAATGATAGAATTTATCAACCATTGGAAGTAAGAATAAATATTCCACCACCTCTGGGGCCGAATGATGACATAAAAAATCATTCAGGTAAATTACATAGAGTCTCGACGCCAAAAGTTTTCCAAAAACTTTCGCCCTGAAACTTAGCAATAAAATTTTTTAAAAATTTTAATGGAAAAAAAGTAAAATATTTTAGTTGAAAATGGCATATCTGCTTTGAAAGGCTTACTTCAGCTTTTACCAAATGAAAGATGGAGCGCTGAAGAAGCTTTGAATAATCCATTTTTTGCAAGTGATCGTCCAATAGAAGGAATTCTGAATAATCCCGATGAGTGTCAACAAGTTTTTGATCAAACTAATGAAGCTTTAGATAATAAAAATATTCCAACACTTTTGGGTATAAAAAATATTTTTCAATTCCAACCAAAAAATAAAAAATGTATGTTTCAGAAATTCTTAAAATACAAATCGAACGATCACCTCGAATTTGAAGGAACTGTTAAAAAAATTTTTTTTTTCAAAAATAATAATGTTTTGACTTTTGTTAATAATTATTTAATTTTAATTCAGTGTCAAGTTTATTCGTTGATAAAATTAAATTAATTTTTATGTTTAAAATTCGGACAAAAAATGGCATTTATGTGTTTTTCTTTAATAGACAATGGCCATCGGTGCGATTTTTAGAATGCATCTTTTTTTTATATATTATTATTACTCTTCCTTGAGGGCCTAAAAACGTGCTTTTTATTACTTTTTTTTACACAAAAAAGAAAATGTTCTATTTTTTTTTTTTTATTTCTTTTTTTCATCCAACAAAAAACTTATATTTTTTTAAAGACAAACTTTTTTAACGAAAAAGAAAACGAGGAAGAAGAGAGTCTTTTCTTTCTTCTTTTTTTTTGAGGATAAAAAAAAAAAAACAGTCGTAAAAATAATTCATTCAAGCGAAGATTTAAAGTTATGTTCTCGTCGTTGTAAAAAATTTAGCTAAAAGCGAAAATATATTTTTGTCTTCTTCAATTTAAGTTTGTTGTTAATGCCGCCCCGCCGCTGCTCAACGATTTAAGTGTATTTTGAACTTTCACAACAACAAAAAATAAAAAAGGGAAAAAATCAAAGTAATAAAACGATTGGAATATTTATAAGTTTTTTTTATTTTTGCAAAAAATTGCTTTCGAGATGATTTGAAAAACGAATTCATTTAGCACGCGATTATTAGCTTTTTAATCATAGCGATAAGCCTTTATTTTTTGATTTTGTGTCGCTTCCATAGTTTTTTTCTCTAAAATTTTGTGATTATTTTAACTTTTTTTCCTATTTAATTTAAACTTTGATATACATAAATAATTGGTGAATTTTTTACACCAGTTTCTCGAATTTTGTTTTCCAATAAATATTAAAATTTACAAAATTTCTTAAAACTTGTATTTTCATGTTTCGATTTTATTTTTTTATTTTTTTCAGAAAGATATGCTAAAATTTTTATTACCAACATTTTTAAAGTTTAAATTTGCATTTTTAGAAAGTACAAATCCAATAATCTATTTAGCTTTCACTTTTTTCTCAATTTTAGCACTCAAAAATAACACTTTTATTTTTTGATTGATTTTCATGTTTTTTCCTTCCACGTTTATCCATTTAGCCTTAAGCTATCACACACTCATTTTTTCTCTGGGATGAAGTTGGATGTGTTCGTTCGTTCGTTGCATCGCTTTAAAAAAATAATTTTTTTCTCATTCCTTTTGTTTTTTCTTAACTCAAGGGAATTTCATTTTTTAGTTTTTTTTTTGTTTAAAAAGAGTTAAACGAATTTTTTATTTTATTTTATTTAGTTTTCAACTTTTTTAAAATCTTTTTTAAAAGCCTCTTAAAAGCTTTTGTTTCTTTTTTTCCTAACTTCTTCTTCTTTTTAAGGCAGCAGCTTCAACATCCATCGGCGACGGCAAAAATAGCATCTTGGAACACTTTAAAAGTTTAAAAAAATAAAATAACAAAAAAAAATAAACTGCCTCAAGTCTTTTTGTTTGCTTATCTCTTTTTTTTCTCCATTTTTTTTTATATGTTACTTTTTTCCAAAAAAAAATTTATTGAATAAATACAGGAATTTTTACTTTAATATTTGTTTTTTAAAAAATGCGTTACTGTCAATTTTTGCAATGAGAGTACATTTGTTTTTTCAGATCTTTCAAAATGTCATAAAATTATTGCCGGCAATTTATTAAAAAAATAAACTTTAGCTCATTATTTCAATAAAATGGTTTACAACTACTACTATCAATGTTGTCAAAAATATTTTTATTACTATTTTTTTGTTTAGTTTTTGGTTTGTTTTTTTTGCATTTACTTTTTTTTAAAAATAAAAATGAGCCCCAAAATATAAAAGTCGATCGATAATAAAATTTTCGAGGATTATTAAATTTTAAACAACCTTCTTTTTTCTTTTATAAAATTAAACTTTTTTTTAAAATTCAATAAAAAATAAAAACTATTTCGTTTGAAAAAAAAGTGATTATTTTTTTTGAGATAAAAAAACTTTCCTCTCTTGGGATTCACCGTTACTGTTTTTAAGTTTCTAACACTTTAAATTTACTCCAAAAAATGTAAATTTTTTAAACAACAAAAATAATAAAACTTTTTTCAGTAGCGTTTGTTGCTTCCACGCCACCGTTAATTCCAATGACCCGTCAAAAAGGTGAAATAGCATGTTTTTCATGTTTTGCAAAAAATTCTGGAAAAGTTAATGTTAATTCTCGTTTGCCCCAAACTCAAACCCTATCAAATTTATCTGAAATTATTTCCATATTAACTAAAGGTGGAATGAATATTCCAGTTTTGGTTAATCGTTGTGAAGATACTATTCCAATATTAAATCCAAATTTTTATGGCGCTAATATTCATGTGTGTCCGAATAGTGATGAAGAACCTGGAGCATGTGTGAAATTTAAAGGTTATTATAAAGGTAAGAAAATTAAATTGAATGAGATTATTGTTACTGAAAAACAAAAATTCGAAGACTTGAGTTTTAAAAAAATTCTGATTTAAATAACAAAATTTCTTTCATTGAGTTTGAATAATAAAAAACGTAGTTTTAAAAAATTTATCTATAATATAAATAAAAGTAAAAATTTATGTTTTCATAATTTTTTACTTTCCATTTTTTTTGAGAATTTAAGAGTTCTTAAAAATTTATTCATTTAAACATTGTAGTTTTATATTCATTAGTTTGGGTGGATATAATTTTAAAAAAATTGTTAAGAATTTGCTATGTTTTTTATTTTTAATAAACTGATTTAGCTTTATTTTTATCAAGCGAAAATTATTCCGCCAATAATTATTATTCTCTGATTTCTTTTAAAATCAGGGTTAAATTTTTTTTCATTAAAAAAAACTTAAAAAAAATATGTATAATTAAAATATTCAAAAAACTAATGTAAGCAAAAAAAAAATTCTGGAAAATGGTAAAAGACTGGTTGCTCTCTTTTCTTTTCCTTCCTTTTTTTTAAGTGTCTTCGTAGATGAAGAAGGGCATGCAGGCAACCTTGGAAACTAGCTTTTTTAAAAATAGTATCTCCACAACAACTTTTTTTTTTATTCGACTCAAACGCAGCTCATTTTTTTTTATGGCGAATTACAATGTGGTTAATATTTCTCTTTCATGGTCCATGAAAAACTTGAGACTAAAAATCTGCTAATTAAAATTCTTGAAACAAAATAACAAATATTCAAATTCCTAAATTTTTTTCCAGGTGAAGCATTTGTTTATCGTGAATGTTGGTCTCGAATGTGGAAGGATCCTCGACCATTTCGTCACCGAATGTCCGGCGCATGTTTTAGCGATGATTTTGTTCAATCTTTTGTTCAATCAGAAAAAAATACTATTTGCTTTTGTGAAGATGATTTATGCAATTTTTCTCCTGGTGCCTTAAAAAGTTTAATTATTTCAAATTCCTTTTTATTTCTTATAATATTTTCACTTGTAGTTAGTTTGTTGCTTGGTTGACTAAAATAAATAATAAAGATATTATAATTTTAATGTAAAAACACTGAACAATAATAAAATGGAAAATATTGTAACAAATTGAAAGTAATAAAAACACAAATTTTTCTTTCTATTAAAAAAGTTTTATTAATCAAACAAAATATAAAATTTAAAAAGCAAATTAATGGAATAAATATAAAATCATAATATTTTGGCGACAAAATCCAATGGAAAAAAGCTTTTGTTGTTATCAAAGTAAAAAACCATTTAATTTATTGAAGCCAAAATTTGTTTTTTATTCGATTTTCTTAGTTCCTTTATCACTGCTGCGGCGGGGTTGCTTTATATGGTCCTCTTCAGCATCAGAATCACCAAATGGATCATTCGAATTAAAATTATTTTTTGCTACAAAATCTTCAGCAGATTTAATCAAAATTTCAACTTTTGATTCAACTTTTTCAATAGCCTCTTTAAGTCTAAAATAAAAAAATATTTTTAATTAGCTAACTTTTAAAAAAAATAATAAAAAATTTACCGATGTTGTTCAGCCGTAAGAGCCATATCAAATTCATCATGATTTTCTTCAAGATGGGCTTCAACAAATCTCCGACGTCTCCATCCCATCAAATCTCCATCTTTATGATCTTTTTCAATATTAAATCGAAGAAAGATTTCAGTGATTTTTTCTTCTGAATATCCACTTCTGAAAAAAAAGAAAAATATATAAGTTTTTTTAATTATTTATTTTAAACTAGTTCGGTATAAGCGCAGAAAAATTAATCAAATTCTTTTATGCCCCTAAAAACCATCCAATCAGAAAATTTTCCAGCGGACATTTCGGATTTTTTTGTAGAAAATGTTTTTGTTTAGTTTTTTACTTACTTTTCCAATTCGTCTTTCCATTTAAGATAATCTTCAGAGGGTGAAGTATTTTTAGGATCTTTACCAATTCGAAGCTTTCGAAGAAATTGATTCCAATTCTAAAAAAAAGAATGATTTTGTTTTGTATTTTTCTTTTATTTATTTTCCAAAAAAAAGTTTTTTCGAAATAATTATTAAATTTTTTTAAATTAAATCTAAAACCCTCACTTTTCGAACATAATTTGATACAATATATTCGCGTTTAGTTCGAGCGATTTCATTTGCAACTCTTCCATAGGCATAAAGGAGAATAGCTAAGAATAAACTCTAAAAAACGATTTCTCGATTACAATTTTTTTATAAAAAAAATATTATTTTTTTTTTACCATAATAATCAAATTTCCACAAACGATATAAGTTAAAACATAAATGGGTCCCAAATATTTGTTACAAGCTGAATAATCATTTATTAGAAAATCGCCAATATTTATTCGAAATAATGTATATCCCGCTTCTGGAAGGCTAGAATATTCACGTAATTTAGTTCCAAACAATCCATTGCCAACTGCCATATACATAAAATAAATAACAAAAAACATCCAAAAAAATGCAATCATATCTTTTATCGAACGATGTAAAGTTTCCATCATCTGATTCATTTGTGGTTGAAAGCTAACATATTTAAATACTTTCATCCATGAAATAAATACGCATATCGTTGTTACATCCATTGCAACAGAAGAATAATAAACTATTCCATTCATTTCAAAATATTTTTCTGTATCTCCATTTGCAAGAATTTTAACATTATTATTTACAGTGATTACGAGGGCTATCGTTAAAATTATTGTGGCAAGGGAAAGCTATAAAAAAAAGAAGTTAAAATTTGCTGTAATATATTTTTTTATTTAAAGATATTTATGTAACTTCTTTTTAAAAATTTGAATCAAAGTGCATAGTTTTTTAGGAAATTTTAAAAAATAATTTTACAGGAAATTGAAAAAAATCGAGTTAATTTAAAGTTAAATTATGAAATGTTGCTTGCAAAATGCATAGGTTCCCCATTATTTTTAATTATTTGCAAAAAAAAATGCAACACTTCTTCTTTAAAAAAATTTCGGAAATTCTTTACGTCCAAAAAAAATTTAGTCCAAAAACAATTTTTTTTTTCTCGATGTTATGTATGCATTTAGACTAACCCCAATAACAACTAAATCAACAAAATTCCATAATTCATTAAAATAATTCCATCCTCTTTTATAAAGTTGTCGAGCATCTTGAAAAATATAACATAAAGTAATCCCACAAAAAATAGCTTCCAAAACCAAAATAAAATAATCGAATGTTGTTACATAACGAAATAATTTCATGGTTTCTATATAATATTGAGGAATTATTCCACCACCGGGTGCAAATTCAAAAACAATTTTAATTACAGTAAAATAATTTAAATTTGCGTTATAAACTGTGAAATCAACAAATATCACTCGAGTGGAAGGATCAATCCATTTATGTCCTTTTAAATTTTTAATTATATTAAATGCTTCCAATCGATTATTTATGGGTAATTCTTGAACAAATCCACCTCCGCCATAAGTTGAATGAAAGCCAGAATATTCGCCTGCTTTTAATTCGCTGGCTTCAGTGTAAATAAATCTGGAAAAAAAAAGCATAACAAATATTTATTTAATGAAAATTTTTAAGTTAAAAAGTGTCGGATTTTAGTTTTGGGCTATTAAAATTCTTGAAAAAGATAAGAATTTGAAAAGAAAAACTTTTTAGCAAAATAAAGTTTTAAAAATTCTTATAATCTTTCAAAAGAAAAAGTTTAGTCAAAAATTTAATATTAAATAACATTTTAAAACGCAAATAAATGAAAGGAAAAAAAACAACTCAAAACTTTTTCAACAAAAGAAAAACGTACGCTGAAGAATTAGCTGGTCCAAAAGAAGCTTTATTTTCGATGTCTTTACGATACGAGGCACTACAGTTTTTAATTTCCCTTGATAAAGCATATATGACTTTACACGAAGTTTTAGTGACCTATAAAAATAAATAAAATTAAAACACTAATTTACATTTCTCTAAATTTCCCTCTAAAAAAAGGCTTACTCGAAGCATACGAATTCGAGGTTTAAAAAGCAAACGATTATCAAAAGCAATCAAAGGTCGCTCTTCGCCATCATTATCATTGACATCGTGACTCGAATATATTCCATGCAATAATGGATTTTCTAAATAATCCCAAACATTTTCATTCGTTTGAAATTGTTTAAATGTTGGAAAATTTGATGGTAAATTTGTAACAAATAATGATTCCAAAGTTTTTGTTTGATAATACATCATCGTGGAAGTCATAGAAAAAACTGTGATACACATGAATAATAAAAATATGAAATAAATAGCAAGTTCTGAAATGGCTGCAAATGCTATAGCATCTTTACTGCTTGATGGATCATCCTGAATTGCCCCTATAAAAAATAAATAAATAAGCAATGTTTCATTTGAAGCCTCGTAGTTGATCAAATCAGTTAGTTAGGTGGCTTACATTTGATTTTATCAACCATTTTTAAATCTCTCATTTTTCCATCTTTTGTTTTAATTTTAGGTCCACCTTTTCTTCGACGCAAACCATTATCGCCATTCTTTTGGGAATCATGATGGCTTTCATATCCAGCATCAAAAAGCTGAAAAACAACAATCATAAACAAATTAATATTTTCCTAACACCAAGCTTTCAGCTTTTGTCCCTCCAAAAAACCATTGGAAGCAAATATTTTTTTGCTACAGCTTATGTTAGTGCTACTTCCACAAAAAATCTCATTGAAAAAATAAACCAACAAACAATGCTGCGACTAACCTCAGAACCTTCAAATCCACCAATTTTTGAATGGGTTTCAGTAATTGAAGGTGGTAAATCAACTTCAAGATCACCTTCATATCCTTCAAGTTTAGGAAGAGGAAGATGAGGAGGCTGAGAACCGCCATCACTTTTTTCTTCCATCTCCTTTAACAACCAAAAAAGTAAAATGAAAATGAAAAAAACTTCAAACAAAAAATCTAAAACTATCAACAAAGTTACTAAGGATTGCTTTTTAATATCCAAGACGATAGCCTTCATTACTCTTGACAGCAGCCTCCGCATTTCCATTCTTAGTATATTATTATAAAGCAAAAACGATAAAGCCTCCAATGGCAACGTTGATGGAAGCAAACATCATCCATCATTGCTGCATCTTCCACGTTTATTGGTTCAGGAAGTTGTAAGTCGATGCACAAATATTCCTCAAACACCAAGACTATAATGCTCAAACTATCAGACAGACACAAAGAGAAATGAAATAAACATATTTATTATTAATTATTATTATCAATACAATTAAATTACAAGTATTAGGCAAAATATAAAAAAGGCTAATATCTGACAAACAAACAATCGAAAAAATGTTACAAAGGCACAATAACAAAATAAAAAATGTTCAAAATATAAAAATCCTAAATTACAAAGAAAAATGGCAGAGTTTCAAACACGTTCAAGAACAATGGCAACACGAGGTGGAACATAGACAGAGAGATGATAACGACGTCCTTGATGACCAGGATCCATAGCAGAGTAAATTTGATCTTGATTGAGACGACCATGTCCACCAAACTTTGCAGCATCACTATCCAGAGCCAAACGATACCTGAAAAACAAAACTGATGAAAGTTGGAAAGGCAAAAAAAAGTAAGCTTACTGTCCACCAACATCAGTTGCAACCCAATAATCAGTATAAGCCTTCGTTGTATGTAGGTTGAAAACAAACACCAAGCCACCACGTTCAAATACGACGACTTTATCTTCTCCATGTTTAGTTGTAACATAAGCCTAAAAAACTTTTATCATAATCAAATAACTAGAAGCAAACAAAGAAAAACTTACAGGTCCACGAGACAAGAATTGATGCTTTTCTTCCATTTCGTTCATTGCTTGATCAAAGCGATTCATAAATTTGTAACGAAGATTTTCATCATCAGCGAGATTGAATTGTCGACGACAGTAATGATATGATTGATTGTTGCCTGCACGTGGGAAATCCAACCATTCAGGATGCCCAAATTCATTTCCAATGAAATTCAACCATGCTTCACCACCAAGACCATAAGTAAGTAGACGAATAATATTGTGAAGAGCAATACCACGTTCAATGATGGGAGTAAACGGCGATGTGATTGCCATGTTATCATACATTTCTTTATCCATTAACCAAAATGCCAGAGATTTATCACCAACTAGAGCTTGATCATGAGATTCGGCATATGCAACGTTCTTTTCCATATAGCTAAAAATTGGAAAATTAGAAAATTGTAACAACAAAGGAATGTAAAACTCACCGACGATTTTCCAATGTTTGAACGATATCACTAATTTTCCAGTCTTCATCTTGTTGGTGCTTGAGAATTTTGATCCACATATCAGGAAGTGACATAGCAAGACGATAATCGAATCCTTGACCGCCTTCTTCTATTGGTCGACAAAGTCCAGGCATACCAGAGAATTCTTCAGCAATTGAAATCGATCCAGGATGATACTTTTGAATAACATAATTTGCCATCATTATGTATGTAACAGAATCGGAATCAGTGTTGAGACCAAAGTAATCATCATACGAACCAAATGCATCACCAAGACCATGAGAATGATACAGCATAGAAGTAACACCATCGAATCGGAAGCCATCGAACTTGTATTCTTCTTGCCAATAACGAAGATTACTGAGAAGGAATCGTTGAGTTTCAACATTGGTGTAATCAAAAAGACGAGAATCCCATTGAGGATGATTTCCACGAGCATTGGAATGGAAATAGCCGCCATCATCGCATGTCCATTGATTAAGACCATCTTCAACATTTTTGGAAGCATGAGAATGAACAATATCGAGAAGAACAATCAATCCAGCGCCATGAGCTTCATCGATGAGATATTTGAGATCGTCGGGCTTTCCAAAGCGGCTTGATGGAGCAAAGAACGAAGTAACTTGATAACCAAACGATCCATAGTAAGCATGTTCCATGATAGCCATCAACTGAATGCAGTTGTATCCTTGGCGTCTGATTCTTGGAATCACATCATCGGCAAATGCACGATATGTGTTAACTTTGCCTTCAGGTGATGAAATACCAACATGAGCTTCATAAATTCGAAGAGAACCATTGAGATGAACCGGTTGATTTCTCCATTGATAAGGTTGTTCAGGATGATAAAAGACCTAAAAACAAAGCGATTAATATGTGATGAACATGACGGTCGAACAAAAAGGAAGCATTAAAAGAAGCAAAAAAAAAGTAGTTTACCATTTCATAGATGTTTGTTTTTGCTCGTTCAACATAATTTGCCCATGGTGAAAGTTTATAAAAGTATTGACCATTCTTTTTGACAGCAACTTTGTAAATGATACCATTTTTGAGAAGAGCCGAACCATCAGAATTTGCAGGAACTTTCAGACTCCAATGACCAAAATCAAGCTTTTCATATGGATGAGCATTCGTATCCCAGTTGTCTGAAAATAAGCAAGATAAATAAAGAAACAAAAAATTGAATTCAAACATACTGAAATCACCAACAAGCGATATTCCTTCAACTCCTGGACACCATTCAAGACAGCTTAGACAGTTATCATCTTTGAGATGGATACCATATTCACGATAGCTGAGTGTTACTTTATCCAATCCACCAGGTAACTAAAAAAAAAGTCAAATATTAGATCAGAAATCAAATCAAAAGAATAAACATACAGCTTGAAGACGATCTAGAGTTTCACGATAAACTTTATAACGACGCTTGATTTCAGGAATTTGAGGAGTTAGATATCCATCACGTTCAATAAGGATGTTGAGTTGAGACGGTTCTGTTTGTTTTGCTTTGTCAGCCATGGTTGAATAATACCTAAAAATGGGATAATTAAAGAATGTAAACAAAGAAATGAGAAAAGTACAAAAGAGACGATTACACGTTTTACACGAAACGAACGAAGTTAAATGAAAACCAATGTAGTCACTAAGCTATGAAAAACTACAAAACCAGGAAATATGTCGTGAATCAACAAGTTTGGATTGGATGATGGCGATTCAGTTTGAGATCAAAAATAACGCGTAATCGAAGAGAGTTATGGAAAAATAAGAAAGACTATCAAGCAAGTAACAACGATTCATGTTTTATGAGATACGCGGAAAAGCAAAAGGAACGTGAAACAAATTGTAAATGGCAAAAACAACGTTACATAGAATCAAAAGTTTGGACGAAAATTCTTTTTGAGGTCAAGGATAACGACTACATAAGATTATCCCTTTAGAGAGGATCTAATTAATATCACGCAAGTAAAGCTAACAGCAAGCTAGGAATTGCGGCAGTTAAAAAACCCATTTTTTTAAATTCAAAGATGAAGAAAAGAATAAAAGAAGACGTTAGGGTAAAAAAATAATCATTGAATCGAATGAAAAACAACAAAAACACAAAGCAGCAATAAAATTTTGAAGGCAATGAATGGAGAAGAAGAAGAAAAACGTTGATTGAAAAAAATGCGAGCGAAGAAAAAAAAGAAGCGAGAGCCAAATATTTTCTTTCCCATTCTCTCTCTCGCTTTTTTTTTTCGGTGGTCGCCGTCGTCGTCGGCCAAACAACTTTGGACACGACAAACAACAAAACAATTGTTTTTTGCTGCAAGAAAATAAAAAGGAGAAAGAGAGATTGAAATGAAACTGATCATCATCATCAACAAGATTTTTATTGAAAGTAAAGGAAACAAACAAATAAAAGTGATTCTCTTCTTTCTTCAAACATAAAAAGTTGTTTGTTATCAATCTAATTAGAGGTCAGAGAGAAAAAAAGAGAGTTGTTTATGTTATTATTACTGTTATAATTTTTTTTAAAGAAAAAGTAGTTAGGCCAAAATAGAAAAATGGAAGGGAGACAGACAACAAACCTAAAACAATAAAACCAAATTACTTTTTTAAACTTATTTTTTGCAACAGAGAAGTTTTATTTTTGGGAAAAATTTTTGAGATAATAAAAAATAGAAACTTTTGAAGCATAAAATTTATACGAACTAGCGACTATTAAACGATTTTAGCGATTACAAGGTTTTCATTTTTTAACAATAAAAAAATAAATATTAGCCGAGAGCAAAGTTCCATCAAAAAGCAACAAAAAAAGCAGCAAAAAAAGTCCATCAACCAACCATCGTCGTTGTTGCAAGCAAAAAGAAAAAAAAACAACAAACCTTCTAAAATCGAATTCATTTTTTATCATTCAAATGTAATAATAATGTCTTAACTTTGAAATGAACCTATTTCTTTTTACTTTTTTGTTATTATTATTATTATCAAAATAAAAGCAAAACAATTATTGCAAGGTTTCTTTCAAAAGAAACAAGGCAAGCAAAAATAAAAATACTTTGAAGTAAACAAGCAAGAAAAGCAGCTAGGCAAAAGAAAAACAAGGAAAGAAGCAAGGGAAGCTGATGCAGCTCGACATTGCCAAGGGGCAAGAACTTTGAGAGTTAATGTTCCATGTATGTATGTTACAATAAATATGGAACGATGACGAACATATAAATATTTTTTTTGAAGGTGAAAATATCGAAGATGATAAAAATAATAATGAATAATAACTCAAAGATAGGAATTAAAAAGTATCGTAATTTTTGTGTCAATCGTAATTTTCCGAAAATAAAAGTTCATTGGTAAATAATTATTGGCTCAATCAAGTCGCTTTTTTCCTTCTCATTTTTATTTATAAGTTTCGAAAATTAGTGATTCGAATGGTCTCGTTTACTAAACATGATTTATTCATCCAAACATTATTATTGCTTGAACATGGATAATTATTTTATTTTACCAATATGGACCGAGAAGAAAAAAAAATGGAACAAAAACTTCAAAAACATTTTTTTGCAAAACAAAAAACACCAAAACACCAAAATGATTTACTTTGTAACATTTAGCCAACTTACATGTATGTGCTTGAAGAAAAAAAAAATTGACCCAACAAACCTTTAACTATTTTTTCTTTATTTCTTTTTTTGATTGACGACGTGTAAAAAAAATTAAATTAAACACACGCATTTCTTAATTTTTCTAAGTATTTATTTATTATTGCCATTTTCATATTTATCTAAAAACTGAATCGCCATTTTCGAAAGTGGCTGGTTTTAGTCAAACACACAAAAAAAATTTATATATAAAATAAAATAAGAATGGGTTTTGGAAGTTTAATTTTTCAACTTATATTCGTTTTTTGTTTAACGTTATTTTTACTTCATCGATATGGAAATTGGAGAAAACAACATATATTTGTTACTGTTTCAACTTTCATTGGATGGTATTTTTCATTTTTAATTATTCTTTTATTGCCTTTGGATATTGCCATCGTAAGCTTTTTTTCCGCCAAAAACCTCGAATCTTGAAACATAAAACTAACAAAGATTGATTTTTTGTTTGTTTTTAGACATTTTATAAAAAATGTAAATTAGAAGAAACTAAACTTAATACAACTTTATATTGTGAAGAACCACAAGGACATGTATCAGATCAAACTTTATTAGGAATTTGGCGAGTGCTATATTGGACAGCGCAGTTACTCACTTGGTTAGTTATTTGTTGTTTATATCGAGCTTTTTTTTAAATTAAAGAATATATAATTTTCGCTTTAATAATTTTTCTTAGTCATTATTAATCGTGTGGTATTTATTTTTACAGGATAGTTTTGCCCATGATGCAAAGCTACTCAAATGCTGGTGAATTTGATGCAATTGGTAAACTTCGTGCAGCATATTATAATAATATTATTTATTATATTACGTATGCAATTATATTCTTTTTCTTACTTGCATATGCAATATCCAAAGGGATTTCATTAAATCCGTAAGTTATTTTTTCTCAAACAAAAAAAGCAGACGTCAAAAAAGTAAAGAAAAAAAACAAGTTTTTGGAAAACAACTTTTATCTCTAAATTTATTTTTTGATTGTCGTCGTCGTCGGATTAGATTTTTTTGTTTTTTTTTTGATGCGTCTGTGTTTGTAATTATTTATCTTCCCCAAAACAAGCTTGATTTCTTTTTAAAATAATTTTGATTTTAGTGAACATCTTAAAGTCCTTATTGTTTCTGCATCAAATACTTGGGGACTTTTCCTTCTCACCGTTCTCCTTGGTTATGGATTGGTTGAAGTTCCTCGCCAATTATGGCAAATATCAAATAAAGGTTATCGACTTAAAAAAACTTATTTTGAAGTTGATAAACTTTCGGCGGATAAAAATGATTCAGAAGAAACTCTTCGAGAAGTTTATTGGTAAATTTTTTAAACTAAAGTTTTCGAAATTTAAAAAATTTATATGCAAATTATTTTTTTTTCAGTGAAGCTCGAGAAGTTTTAAATGTGCTTCAAAATCATCGAGGAGATGCAAGAAATAAAGCTCAACAAATTATTTCTAAAATTCCTTCCAATCTTGCTCAAGAATTTAATTCCAATTCTTCAAGTACCAATAATTTTGGTGCCGCGTCAAATATTCGCGAAACTGATATTGCTATTATTAGTAATGATCGATATTTGGTAAGTAAAAACACAGTTTAAAAAAAAAAACACAAACTTTATTTATAAAAATAAAAATAAAAAATTATTGGTTGTTATGATTATCTAAAATATTTTTAACAATTTCTGTAATTTTTGCACATTTTTCATCCCATCCTAAATGACTTTTAACGTGATGATCATAATTATCAACTTGATGAAAATTTGGATGACTTTTCCAAATTTTTTCATAATGATCATTTATTACTTTTGCTTCTGTATATGTTTCTCGTCGATATGGATTATCACTAAGGGAATAATATTCTCTTAAAAAAAAAAATTTATTAGTAGATGGAAAGGATTTTTAATTTGCTAAAAATATGGGTGCTTTTTTTGGATTTTTCGGTTACTTAGATTCTTGGGTGAAAAAGGTTAGATTAGCTTAGAATTTTGTCACGGAAAAAAAAAATGGATTGTTTTTTGAAAAATGTTTGTTATCTAGAAAGATTAATTAATTTTTCTCTTGATGCTTCTTAATTTTGTCCAGAAAATATAGTATTTTGAGTCTTTATAAGATAGCTAGTTTTGTCTCGAAAAGATCGGAATTTAATCTCAAATAATTAAAGTCTCTATCGCCAACATAGAAATTTTTTTAGGACGCGATTAAGTTTATTTCTTT
Source organism: Panagrolaimus kolymaensis (assembly GCA_028622995.1). Classification (NCBI taxonomy): domain Eukaryota; kingdom Metazoa; phylum Nematoda; class Chromadorea; order Rhabditida; family Panagrolaimidae; genus Panagrolaimus; species Panagrolaimus kolymaensis. The sequence goes on along the minus strand of JAJQJQ010000052.1, from coordinate 1,456,115 downwards.
TTTTATTCTAATTTAATTTTTGTCTTACTTTGGTGCAGTATAAAGTTGAATCACGGCTTCATATTCATCAAGAATACCTTTTTCAGTTTTATCCATTTTGCGCAAAATTGTTTGCCAATCTTTTTCAGTTTCAGTAAAAACTTTAGGATCCATCGCTCCTCGATCACATATAATTAAAGTATTTCTTTTTTGTTCATTAATTGCAATATTTTCATATGATTTTTCTAATTGAAAAATCAAACGAACCATATCTTCTTGCCATTGTAAAATTTGTTCGGCATCTAAATGATTTCGATGCACTCCGCCGTGATATAACAAACTGGAAGCTTCAGAAACGATGAAACTTTGCCAAAATTCAGAATATTCTGAATTTATTAAATTTTGTAATTGTTTTTGAGCCGTCGTCTTTCCTTAAAAAAATCAGTGAGGATTATTTTATTTTCTGCGTCTTTTGAGTATTTTATTTTAAATGAGTTTGTTTTTGACCTTTAAAATACTTTTTTAATCGAGGCCGAATTATTTATTCACCATTTAAGAGTAGGTATTTTTTTCCAAGCGATTTTATGTCATAGAAAAAAGTTTTTAGAACTTAAAAATTTTCTAAAAAAGCTTTTGTAATTTTTATAAAAAATATTTAAAAAATAGTAACAATTTTTAGTTTTTTATTTCAAATTTTTTTTAATGAATCTCAAAGTCTTTTTTATTTGATAAAATGAGAAGAGGCTTTTCGGTCGGCATTCACAAGTCTAAATTATTTTTTTTCTAATAAACTTTTCTTTCTGGAATTGCTTTGATTCGGGTCTTTTTTAATTTGGTTTCGAAAATGCCAGAAGAATTTGAGATCAGTAAAAATATTTTTATAAATACTTTGAATTTTTTTCCATAAAATTTAAATTAATCTTTTTTTTTTAAACCTTCCCATTTCCGCTGCTGTTCAATTAAGAAGAATAAAAAGAAGTAAAGTAATTAATTAAGGTCATCGTTTTTGATCATTTACTAATACAAACTTTTCGAATCAAACATAAAAAAAAGAATTTTTTTATTTATGTGTTCCGGCTCCACCTCCACATTTTTAATTGATTCTTTTATAAAAAAAAAAGATTTTCACTTACCTGCACAAGGTCCACCAGTTAAAACAATTTTACAATATTTTTTTCCAAATCTATTTACTTTCATTATTATTTTTTTCTTTTCTTCTTTTTTTCAATTTACGTTTTTATTTTTATTATGATTGCGATGATGACCCCGGCTGATGATGATCACGATTTTGTTCTTTCTTCAAAATATGAAAAAAATAGGGTGTAAATAATTAAATAAAATCGTAGCAACAACAACCACAAAAATAAAAAATTGATTTTTATATGTATGTTAGAAATCGATTTTGATAGATAAATACGCATGAACTGTCGTCGTCGTCGTCAATAAAATAAATAAGGTAGTAGCATCCAACACAATAAATAAAAAAAATATTAGAGAAAAGGGAAGCGATTTGTTTGATTTTTTTTTTCATCAAAAAAATGTTTTTATCGGTCTTTTTTTTCTAACTTCCTAACACATAACGAAATTTGACCCTTTTTTCTTTTATTTCGCGCCTATGTATTTTTTTTATTCATCCATAGAAGAAGAATGACTCAGACATTGTTGTTGTTATCTATTTTTTTTCTCTTCATTCAATTCTTTTGTCCATTTTTTACTATGATTGCTGCTGCTCGTGATTTTCTCTTTTTTTTCTTTGTACATTGGTGTTATTAGCTAATTTTTTGGTTTTGGTTTTGTACTACCATAACATACATAGTAAAAGCAAGCGAACTAGGAAAGGGAGAAAAAATACATGTGCGAGTTTTTTTACATTTTCATGGTCCATCAAAAAAATATTGCACAAAAAAAATATAAATTCCTTGAGCTTTGATAATTTGTTTATGTATTTTCTAATTTTAAAAACGCAAATAAAAACAAAGAAAGCAAAAAATAAATATTTTTATGACGCATTTTTATTTATTTTTTGATCTTTTTTTTGAAATATTTATGTTTGATATTTTTATTTACAGATTAAACTTCATAAACGCATAATCGATGCCGTTCAAAATTTTCAACGAACCCATTCTCAATGGAAATTATCCACGGATTTAGCGATGTATTTAGAAGATTGTGAACAAGCTGAATTAACTGGAAAATTACCTCATTCAATTTCAAATTGCAATAATAATTATTTTGGAATAATTAAAGTTCCAGAAAATTTACAATTTTTATGGCACGTTATTGCTAAACGAAGGGTTGCACAGGTACGGTAGCATTTGTGTTTGAAATGGAAAATTAACTAACTTTTTTAGTTTAAAACAATTTTTTTAAAAATCGAATCAAAAATATAAAAAATTCTTTACGAAAATTTTCGAAGGAAAAAACTTTTTATAATTTGATTGTTTTTATTTTTCCGGGATTCTGTAATTTGATTAATTTTATAGGTTGTATCAATATTATTTGCGATTATGACAATTTTAATTATGTGGAGTGAATGCACATTTTTTATTATCCATCCACAACTTTCACTTGCTGCAAGAATTTTAAGAGCTGCCGCATTGGGTTATCATTATAAATATATTCAAGTAAATAATTTTTATTTTTCTTTCATGACTTTTTTAAATTTCAAAAACATTACCGCTGATTTTTTTTCAGATAATTGCAGTTGGATTAGTTTCCTATCTTGGATTTTGTGCATATTTTACTGTTTTCAAACTTCGAATATATCGTTATTATCATTTAGATCCAAATCATATGACCGATGAAAATAGTCTATTATTTAGTGCCATGTGAGTCACCCTTTTTTTTCTTTGCTTTGCCTTGCATTTTTCTTCGCGGCACCATTGATTAGTAAAAAATAAAAAAAAGCCAACGTGGTTTTGTAGATTGATTTTGTTTCTAAAGAAAAATGCATCATTTTTTGGTTGGGTCAAAGAATAAAAAAAAGATTTTTATTTTGCTAAAATTGATTCTTTAAAAAAAGTGTTCGATAAAATTTATTCCTTTCAAATCCGACCACATTTTTTTTTGTTTCCAACTTCTTTCAATCTAAATATAATATTTTGTTAATTCTGTTTTACCTTTTTAACTTCATGAAAAATAACTTTACTTTCTTTTCCACAAAATTTTATCTATTAAAATTTTACTCGAAAACCAAAAACAATAAAATAAATTTTTGTTCACTTTTTCAATGTTTTTTGAGGAAAAGAAATCTGTAAAATTAGTTATCCACATTCCAAAAAAAGTATTAATTTGTATTTGTAAATTAATCAGAGATTTTATGTGGCAATTCTCTAATAAAAAATGCAATTCCATTAATTACCAAAAAATTTCGCTCATTTTTTATATTAGCTTTACCGAAATCTTTTTTTTTTGTGATCTAAAATTATTTACATAGCTTTTTTTAACAATTTTTATTCTTAGCATCCGCTATAAAAAAAATTGATAAATTTATAAATCCCTTTTTAGGCTCCTTTGCCGTTTAACTCCACCAATATGTTTAAATTTTTTGGGTATGATCCATTTGGATTCTCATATAACAGCTGATATAAATTTTGGTGTTGAAACTCAATTCACAAGTCTTATGGGACATTTGGATGTAATTCCATTAATTGCTAGAGGAATAAATATTTATTTACCTATATTAATTTTTCTTTTATGCCTTGGAACTTGGTTTAAAATTGGTACCCGATTTTTACATTCTCTTGGAATCGATCAATTTATGGATGATGATGATATGACTTCGGAAATGATTCAAGGTGGAAAGCGATATGTTACAATTGAACGAAATCGAATTTCACGTGAAAAGGGTCGAGAAGAAAGAAATGCAACATTTGGTAAACGATTTGGCAATGGAGGAGGAGGAGGTAATAAATAAATAAAAATTATTTCAAAGATTCCTTAATATTGGAATCTTCTGATTTCGTATATCTATCTCATCGTTTGCTATCGTCTAAAATATTATTTTCGTTAAGAAAAATCTCTAAAACTTTCGTAAAATAATTTTTTTTTAAATTTAAAATATTTCTTCAAATTTCGAAAGTTTTCGTAGTAATTAATTTTATTTAAACGATGACAGATGAAATCGAATTCAAATGCCGTGGAATTTTTAATTCGACCATTAATAAAACTATTGATGACATTTTTATTTTAGATAGAAATACCGGCGGAAATGGTGGAGGATTTTCTTTACCTAAATTTAATAAAAATAAAATAAATTATAATGATGATGATCGAATTCCAATTATGCAAGATTCAGATGATATCGATCGTGGGCTATTACTTGAAGATAATGCTCCTCCAACATCAGCCTTACTTGAACCTTCAAGACCTATAGCTAAAAATAATGACAATGATAATGATATGGATTTTAGTTTTGCATCCGATGGTGGATTTATTCCATCTCAATTAACTTTAGCTGGTGCACAAAGAGCTGCAAGAGCAGGAAAATCAACAACAAATCAACAAAATCATCCAATGCCATCAAATATTTTTGATGATCTTTAACTTACTTTAATTAATTAAATGCAGGGAGAAATATTTTTTGTTAATAATCAATTAATTATATTTTTATGTGTCAAAGAAAAGGTGGTGGCGATGCAATGAGAAAAATAACTTTATGGAGAAGGAAAAGAAAAACTAGCCAATATATTTATTAAAATGCCATGGCAAAAAAAAAGGAAAAAAATAGTATTAAAATTTTAACCAACAAAAAAAGTGATCTCATTCATTTAGCTCTTTTATTAACAATCTAGTCTCTCTCTATCATTGTTTATTCGGTTGTTGGTGGAATAACTAACTAACTTTTGGTCTCATAACACTTTTTTTCTTCTTCTTATGTATGTATAACTTATTTATTATTATTATTTAACTATGTATCTAAGACGAATTAGAAATTTGGAGGATGACAATGATGTCAAAAAAAAGAAAAAAAATTGAGCTTCCTCTTTGCCTTCATTAATTTAGGCTTCAGCTAAAAAAAGCAAGCGAACGTAGCTTATTTTTCGATGTCCGCCATTTTTTTTGGCAATCTGTAATTTTTTGACACTTTTTTCAATCAAAAAACGTTTATTCATCATCCTCCAAATTTTTATCATCTTTCACCATCCAATTTGTCTTCAAAGCTTTGTGTTCTTTTGGTGTTTTTTGTTATCTAATCTCGAAGAAGAAAAGAAAAAAGAAAAAATAAACATAATTTTTTCATTCTGATTATGGGTTACAAAGTCATTTATTATAAAAAGGTTTAGATAACTTTTTATTATACTTTTTTAGTTTATTTTGTTTGTTTTTTCCAATATTTTGTTTCTCATTGAATTAATTTTTTGTTTATTTTAGATTAAGAAGACGACTTTAACAACAACAACAAAGAGAGAAATGTTAGGAACAATAGCATTTTATCCATCATTAGCATATAATCTTGCAAGAAATTATCTTCAACCTCAACGATGGCAATGGTATAATAGAGTTGATGAAAATCTTGTACTTGGAGCATTACCTTTTCAATCAATGATCAAAGAACTTAAAGATGTTAGTTTACTTTTGTTTTTGCTGCTATTTGGTTTCATTGTTAATGATGTATCGTTACTAACATATGTGTTCCATTTATAGAAAGAAAATATTGCTGGTATTGTATGTTGTACAGAAGAATTTGAAACTAAAGTTGCATATCAAGCTATGGATGAAGAATTATGGAAAAAAGAAGGAATTGAATTTCATCCATGCCCAATGCAAGATTTTACTGGTAAGCTATTTTTGGAGTTTTATGTGTGATTACTGTAAACATTGGTGCTCTTTTACTGAAGCTAAAAAAGTTATGAAGGAATACATTGCTTTAACTTTAGTGGAAACAGATGAGATTTGCTTGTAATTTCTTCCATAGCACTTACAATACTGTTCCTTTTCTCGTTACTAGTACCAATAGCACTTTTTGTTACACTTTATGCACTCCAATACCATGTATCTTACTGAAACAATTTTAGGTTCAACATCACGTGAAAATCTTGATAATGCTGTATCATTCATCGACAAACATGCTAAAAATGGAAAATCTGTTTATGTTCATTGTAAAGCTGGCCGAACTCGTTCAGCAACTGTAGCAACATGTTATTTGATGTCAAAGTATGATTATATGCCTAATGTGGCATTCAATGTTATCAAACAAGCTCGTCCACAATGTTTATTACGAACTAATCATTGGAGAAGTGTAAACGAATATCGTCGTTACTTGGATTCTCAAAAGCAACCTCAATCTCATTAAAAGAAGAAAATTCAACGATTCTATCTCAATTTTTATGTTCTTATATCGTCTCAAAGATTTCATCACATGTTTTTATTAAGCCTTAATTGTGCAATGTTTACGGTTTCTTTGATTTCTTGTTTTTATTGTTAATTAATGATATTATTAGGATTGAGTATTTAGTGTAGCAATATAAAAGTTTAATAAAACTGTTAAATATGTATGTATGAATTTGGAGGAGAAAGTTTCTTGTTTGAATCCGTTAAAATCGGTTTATTCTTTTGTGAGAGATGTGTTTTTTTTCATTGTGATGTTAATTGTGTATATTTTTTCGTAGGAGTGATTTCTTTCTTTGTATATTGGTTCAAATAGCATTTTGTGGAGGTGTCGTCCAGTGAATGTTCTGAATATTGTGCTATTGTTGTTATTTTCTTGAAAAAGTGGTGTCAAAATGAATAAGGTATGTTTATGTTTCTTCTTCGTTAACGTAGCTTCTGATTTTCTATTATTACTCTTTATTTATTGCTTTGTTTCTAACATCCGGTACCTATAGATTGTGATGGCTTTAACCTAAGTTTTACTCCTAAAAGCTTTCAAACTTTTTTTTCTTTAAAGCAACAAACAAAAAATATTCTCATGATTACGTTTATTTCTTTTTTCTTTGGTAGTTTCTTAAACCACTTTCCATCATCTCTTAGTTTCTGTTAACAAGAAATTACTCTCATGGGAATACATTTTTTTAAAGTCCAATGTGCCGACAGCTTACTTACATACTTTCATCCATTTTCTTTTTTTCTGTGGACACTTTTGTTTAGTTTTCTTACATTTTTTGTTTGTGTTATACAAACTTGAGAAGCATAGCAGCGATAAGAAGTTTTTTTTAGCGACGATGATGGATGGCATTATTAGTCAGAAGTTCTTAATGTTTTTCCTTGGCTTTATTAATTTTTTTGTTGTGTGGTTAATTTCATAGCTGTGTTTGAATTCCATTTGCATATTTAATAAAGCTATAAATAAGTACATAGAGAAAGAAATTAGCTTTTTCACTAACACTAACGTTATTTTTTGAAGCTAAATTCATAAAATTTGACAACCATAGCTTTGTATAATAATTTTATTATTACCCAGCAAGCATATATTAAAAAGTCATTTTTCATTTTATCCCTCACTTTTTTGTCGGTGATATAAAAAACTTTTTTATTACTGATGCAAGAGTCATTTTTCGGATAACAGCATCATGAAGCTACTACTACCACAACATTGCCATTAGCCTTGTTGCATGACCTTCCTCTTCCTCCTCCTATTGCAACTCCTGAACTTTTTTTTGCTTCCCCATTTTTTAGCTCTCTTAACTATTAGTTGTTGTTTTATGCAATTTAATATTTTATTTCATTTCATACTGATGATGTTTGTTAAAGCTCCCTCTATTTCTTTTTTTTTGTTTGTTTATTTTTTTACTTCTTTTTTTTCCAAAGTCAAAGAAAGAATCATTTGCCTTTCTTTCCTTTTCTATTCTATTCTCCTTCGGCATCAATGTTCCTTTTTTTTTTTGCCGTGACTTTAAGCTTACTTTTTATTTTCTTATTTTTTTGGCCGAAACATAACAAAAAAGAGAAGAAAGAGAGGATGCGCTTGCTTTATTTCCTGAGACTTTTTCTTTCCTTTTTAACGAATTTTTTTTGGCACTTATTTTTGGGGGAAAAAAGAGAAGAAAGCGACACTAACGAAGTTCTTCAGCTTTAATGTTTTTTTTTTGTAAAAAGCTTAAATATTTTTTTTCGACGAAAAATAGAAAGAAATGAGAAATAAAAAATATGGGCTAAGATTTCATGAAAGATAATGAAATGGATGACGTTTATTAAGAAAATTTAGAAAAGGTTTATTGATTGTGGATGGATCTTCTTTTTTGATGGGATTTTCATGGGCTTAAATAGGAAGGCTTTTGGCTTGTAAAATTTTGAAGATTGATCGATGGCTTTTTAAAAAACAGCTATTTTGCATTTGCAAATTGCAATTTTATCTCGCTACTTTTTTCTTTTTGTTTTGGCTAGACAAAGTTGTTGTTTTTATTTTTTAAACAGCTTGTTAAAAACATCAAATATTTTTGTTTTGAAGTGATCAATTTTTTGAGCTAACCAAGATCTCAAAAACATGGCATCTTTTTAGCTATAAATAACAACGGGAAATTTTTGCCATTTTAGTTGCTTTTTGTTATGATTTTTTTCTTCGATTATTTATGGCATTCTTTTTTTTTTCTAAACATTTTTCATTGTCAGCAGACATAATTTATATTTTTTTTTATAGCATGCTTTTTTTTATAAAATAGATTAACTCCCAGCTTAAAAACTTTCTCTTTATTTTATATTTCACTAACTTTATTTTTGAAGTCGCAAAAAAAAAAAGATGCTTCGAAATGGAAAAAAGCATCCGATGAACATCGGTTGAAGCAAGCCACTGATGAGTTTTTTTTTCTTTCAAAACACTTCACTTTTATTTTATTTTCGGCGCAAAAGAAAGAAGCTTTCATTCATTTTGGTGGCAATGGCACATGCCTTGGAAGTAGTTGCTCATCTTCCTTGCTTTTTTCTTTGTTAGTTAGTTAGTTTGTTACTAAAATGCATGTTTTATTTCTTAGCTTCTTTCTTGTAATGCCAAAATTTTTTTGACCTTTGTTCCACTGCTGCCTTTTATTGTATCAAGCGACTATGTTTTTTTGCAGAAACCCAACGACCATAAATGAGACTTTCTTTCATATATCTGTCAGCAAGCTTTTTTGAAACAAGGCAATGCTGCTTTTTATAACTAACTTCCGGTCATTTATCAAAAAATCCTTTTTTTGTTATTCCATAAAATTGAACGACCAATTTACAAAGAAAAAAGAAGTCAAAAACACAACCCAGGCAAAAAAGCATTTCAGAATTGCGCAAAAAAAAATTTAATCAAAATTTTAATTTCTCAAAATATTTTTCTTTCCACAAAAAAAAACAAGCGAGCAAGGAGGGTAAGAAATCGGAAAGGAGAAGAATAAGACAAAATTGCTTGATTGCATAATTGAATATTTTTGAGTAAAAAATGAAGAAGAAAAATTAAAAAAGAATTAAGGTTTTAGTTATTCAATAATAATAGCTTTCTTACATTAGTCTATGGAGAAAAATTTAGTTGGTATTCTATTGGTAATATATGTTTATCATATGCCAGTACCATAAATAAAGTTAGATATTTTTCTTTGATCTCGATCATCATATTTTCTACTTTTCATTTAATCTTGCTTTGCATTTGCTATTGCTTTAAAGCATTTGGAAACATTGATGATGATGGGAAAATGGAATACATATGCGCAGAAGAAGAAAAAAAATCATGGCATTTTTTCATTGCTCTTTTTTATTTGTTGCCATAAGGTTTTTTGGTTTTTGTTGTAGATGGAAAAGAAAAAAAAACACAGACATACATACTCTCTTTTTTTCTTCTTCTTTACAACGACTGACTCAAAAGCATTTTAGCATTAGCATTATTATTGTTGCCAGTATCGTCCCATATCGATGCTGCCATCGCCAAAAAAAATTTATTTCAAAACATAAAAAAAACGCGCAAAATAAATGAAAAGAAGAATAAGCTTTCTTTGTTGTTGGTGGTGGTGGTGGACCTAAACTAACTGACTAACACGACTCTTCACCCCTTTTTTTCTTTGACCAAAAGCAAAATAGAAAAAGCAATGTTTTGCAGGGTTTTTTTTTCATCACTTGCTCGATGTTCTTTTTTTTCTTCTATGTTTCTGATATGTGTAAAATAACTTTTACTAATCTTTGAACCATTTTTCAGTTAAAAACTCCTGATTCTCTTAGTGCAACTGATTCCGGTATCGATGTATCTTTATTAGAAGAAATCAATCGTGAAGCTGCAGTTATCTTAAATACTCCATTAGTTTCAAGAAAAAATCGTGGTATGTTTATTTTTGCTTTGGTTTTGAGACTACTGTAACTGTAATGATTATGACCAGAAAATGTTTTAGAAGATCCTGAAGATCCATTACCACCGAACAAAGAATCAACAGAAGAATATTCTTCGTATGCTCGATCAAAGACTTATGGAAGTTTAAATTTGGTACCATCTGAAACGAATACATCTTCATCTCAATCATCATCACCTCAATTGGCATCATCTGAACCTCCAAGATCTCCGCCACCACTTGATTCTGCTTCAAATGTTTTCTCGGAAAATCACGCACCAAATTCATCACATTTAGGAATTTTATTATTATCCAACGCTCGTCGAAAGCTTCAACTTGAAGAAGAAAGGCTAGAATTTGAAAAAGAAAAGCAACGTGAAAAGGAAAAACGAAAATCCAAGAAACTTTTCTTTCGTATAAGTAAAAGAGTTCGAGAAAAAACATCGGGTTCTGGTGGAGGTGGAAATATGGTTGATATACCTTCATCTGCAAGTGATGGAGCTTTACGAAGAATTGATGAAGATGAAGTATCAACAGGAAATTCGTTATTCTTTGGTCAACATCGTAATGCGTCCACGGAGTAAGTTTGTACATACTTTTATTTTTGTTTTTACTGTCTTCTAAGATGAGTGAGTAGGTAGTGTTCCTATGAATCAGAGCTGCTTTACGTATACATAATCGTGCCCATGGTTAACGTATTATTATTTGAAATAAACTTTATGGGCTGTAGCAATATTTTTTACTCAAAATTACCTTCATTATTTTTGTCCAAAACATGTAAATTTCTAATCCATTTTATACTAATTTTGAACACTCATTCATTTACTCTTTTTCTTTTCACTTTTTCACATTACTGATTTTGACTGATCGATGAAAACGCCTGCTTTTATTTCTTTACCATTATTTTCATTCAAAAAAAGTAAACAACTAAAAACAACTCATTTTAGTAGTGGTTTAATTCCGTCGTCAGCTGAAGATCGTGATGAAGCAATAGAAGATAAAGTCAGACGTCTTGAAATGGAATTGAATGAAACTCGACGACATGCTGCTAAAACTGATACTGAATGTCAAGATTTAAGAAAATTTCAAAAAACCCTTGATGATGAAGTACAAGATTTAACTGAAACATTGTTCCAGGTTTGTTTTCTTTCTTTTTCATTGTATTGTGTTTGTGGACTAATCGATTAATTTTTTTAGCAAGCTTATCTTGTAGCTGATCAAGCCGAAGCTAAACGAAAAACTGCTGAAAAATTATTAGCTGAAGCATTAATGAAAGTTGATTTACTTCAAGCTGAAGTTAAAGCATTAAAGGATATCGTCAAATTACCATCAAAACGAACATTCAAAGATCGATTTGGACGTAAGTAACTTTTTATGGATATTCTGCTATGGTTGACAAACACTATGAACTCTTTCATTATTTGATGCTTCATTCTGTAATAATCCTTTACATACTTTTTCAGAGAAAAAATCTGATTCACCTGTTTATTTTCTTACACCTAAAACCAAAGCAAATTCGTTAATGTCGACTCCACTCAAATCTTCCAAATCTGTTAATAGCATGGTTCAAGAAACACCTGAAGTTGATCCAATTTATTTCAATGAATTCAAAGAATGGCTTTCATCTTCAACTCCTTTAGCTGATGATATTGATACTCCATTTGTGAAACGTGTTCTGTTGGAAGATGTTAAACCATGTTTAACTTTCGTCAATGATCAACTTGCTACAGAAGTTTTGGATGCAATCAAAAGGAATACTCTCGAAATGGAACCTTATCTCAATGAAAATGCAAGAAAATGTGAACTAACACAAATTGAAAAGATTTGTCATTATCGACTTCGAACTGATTCCGATAATGAATGGGTATTCATTTCGCTTCAAGCAAGAAATCGTGTAAGTTTATTCTTCGTTAACTATGTTATGATATAATATCGCACATTTTCAGATTACTGCTGTATGTGATATCTTTACTTATCTGCGTTATCTTCAAAATGGTATTGTTAAAGCTCTTCCACATGATTCATATCAAGAAATAACATTGATGAGAAAGAATATGGCATTAGCAAGATTTGGATTTGATTTTATCACAAAAATGAATGGACGAGGATTAACCACAACTGATGATGATGATGATAATCAAGAATAATAATAATGATATAATGTGAACAAATATAAAGCGGGCGTTGGAATCAAATCTCATCAATATTTTTTGTGAACTAACAAACTGATTAATTGTATAATATAAAAACTGATATATCTCTCTCACACTTGTTTTTTTGTTGCATAATAGTATTATTTTTTGTTGTTGTTATCTTTGCATTTTCCTATTTGCTTTTTACCTTCCTCCTCATTTGTATTTATGTATGTGTCTGTGTGTGTGTTTTCAATTCAAAGAAACGGGAACAATACCTCTCTCAAATCAAAAAATTGTATTTATAGTTTTTGTTCGTTTTAAAGTTGTAAATTTTTGTAAAATTTTATATGTTCTTGTTTTATTCCTTTGTTTTATTAATCTAATCTCGATAAAAAGAAAATTTTGGTGCTAAATTTTTTTAATGGTGCTACTCTCGTTTTTTTTCTTCTTGCATTTCCTAAATAAGATAAATAAATATATTTTTATTCTTTGCTTTGTTGTTTTCCAAAAACCTTTTGACTTGAAGAACCTTCTGATAAATAGTTGGCGGACACCAATATGGATGGCTGCTTGTTTGACTTGAAAAGAAAATCTCTTTTTTTGTTTTTAAAAATGCGTTTTAGAGTAATCTCGAAACTCTTTTTTTTGCCGCTAGAATACACTGCGATTTGAGATTTTGCGTAAACGTGGTTTTTATGAGAACTAATACCATAATTGCTAAGTTTATTTTAATATGAATTTTGAGAATCTTAAGGAAGTATGTTTTAGTCGCTGGGTTATTAAAGATTTGGTTCTGCCTCCATGATTGAAAACATTTTGTTACTTGGATGAAAATTTTTGCTTTTTTTTATTGGATGGAATACTTGAAATTCATATGTAAAATATTTTGCGTTTTATTGAAGCTTTAAAAAAAGTTCCAAAATTATTGTTATAGTTTGAAAACTTTGATATGCAATTTTTTCAATATTTGATTTAAATTTTTCAACTATTCTGTGAACCAAAAAGTATGCGTATAAAAAAACAATCATAAAAATTAATTAAAATTTCACTAACGAAAGTTCAGTGTTTTATTGTTTTTTTTCTGCTCAGAAAGGACTTGAATAATATTGAATCAAAAAAAATTAACTTTGTTCCTTATTTTCGAAGAGTGGGAGAGGAAGAAATGATAATAAAAATCGTTTCTAATTTTTGAATATTAAAAAAAAATATTCTATAAAACTTTTTTTGAATAAAATTTGTTTGTATGTTTTCATTGTTTTGTTTTGAACAATTGTTTAAAAAAAACAAAGAAAAAGGAAATAAGTAAAAAAATATTTATTATTCAAATATAACAAAAAATTAAAGCTTTTAAGAAAAATATAACCCGACAAAATAATTAATGTTTATAAATTTAAAGGCCATAAAAAAATTACAAAATTAAAGCAATGCAAAAAAAAGAGAAATGAAGAAACCCAAAAAAATATTTAAAGAATAAGAAGTGACCAATTTCAAAGACACAAAATAAAGAAACTAAATAAATTGTTCATATTCCCTCCAGTTGGAATACATCCTGTTGGGCAGCATGAATTGATAATGGAATATAACCCACCCAGCCCAAAAGGAAAAACCAAAAAATAATGTCTGACACATAAACCTTACTTTAGGATGAATCGATCTCAAATAAAATACGTCGAAAACTATTTTATAAATAATATAAGCAAAGACCCCGAAGATAATAGTCAAATACGCAACCCATTCTTCATAGCTTTTAAAACGATTTACATTGACCCGGAAGAGCGGTAATGGAGGAGGTTTTGGCTTTTGTTCGGGTTTTTGGTTTGATTGTTGTGAGGTGGGTTGACTGGTGGATGATGTGCCGCTTGTATGTGTCTTTTCATCGGCTTCCAATGGTTTTGTTTCAGAGCCTGGATCAGAGCTTGTCAAACTTGGAATTGAAGTATCTGGTTGTTCATTGCCTGGAAAATTAAACAATTTTTTAAAATTAAAAGTTTTTTTGTTGATAAAAAATTATTCTTACTTTTTTCTGTTGTTTTATGACCACCAGCTGCCATTGTGCTATCCCTTTTTTCATTTTCAGCAACTTTGGAACTCGCTTTTTCAGTTCCTTAAAAAAGTTTTTTAGTTTGCTGTATTTTTTTAAAAATTAAAATTTTGTTTTACCTCCATCTTTAGTTAATCCATATGTTGTTGTTGAACTGGGAGTGGTTTGAGTAATATAAAAAGAGGCAAACGATCTTTGCATGAAGCTTTGTGTTGCATCTTTATCTTTTCCTAAAAAATATATATATGCAAATTTCTCTTATTTTTTAAAGTTTTTTTAGGAATTTAAAATAATTTTTATTTACCTTCTTCGCTTTTTTCGTTGCTGCTGACTGTCGTTTTTTCTAATTCATCATTTGTTGGTGGTGAATCCGATTTTAAATTATTTTGATTTAATAAATTGGTGGTTGTTGTGCCGCTATTCAACGTGGTTGGGCTACTTGTGCTTGTCTTGCTCGATTGCGGCATTGAAGGGACTGAAGAAGATTGTTCGAAAAAAATAAAGTCTTTATTTTTTATTTATTTTCTTTTAATTTTATTTTTATTCTTACCTTTATTTGAACTTTCAACGTTTGCGGGAGTTATTTGATCTTCTTGAGCCATGAATGAACTGGATTTAATATTTTTATCGCCACCACTAATAGTTGATTTTGCCATTTCTGAAATAAATATAATTTTTTTAGTTCATTCTTCTTTAATTTTTTTTGTATGCTTTTCCTTACTTTTAGTTATTGTACCTGCTGCATCGTCGTTTAATTGAGTTACATCATTAATTGGGTTGGAAACTTTTGTGGTTGGGTTGCTTGTTAAAATTGTCATACGATCTTCTAATGTTGAAGCCATTTGAGAAGAAACCTTTGATGGTAAATTGGTATGCGTTAATGCCTCATCAACTGCCTTAATTGTTGTTAAACTCGTTCCAAAAACGTTTGGTGAATCATCCATGGTAATTTTTCCTTTATCTGTTGTATGTGTTGTAACACTGACATCGATTATATTTCCAATTGAAGAATCCGCAGCCAATGCTGTGCTTTTTTGAATTTCTGAATCTAAATTTTTTTCAATTAATTATTTTTTAAATTTTAAGTTACCTTTCGTTGTTTGCCTTCCATCCTTAATATCAATTTGAGTTGGAACACCGGCGGAAGTCTTAGTCAAAGAATAATCCTTTAAAGATACTGTTGATGGTTCATTGCTAACAACAACATTTGGATTTGTTTCGCTTGCCTTCATCGTGGTTAAATCAACAGATGCTTCTTCAACAACTGATGATTTATATTCATTATTTTGACCTGTGACTGTTGAACCCGTGATTGGTGTACTTTTCAATTCACTATTAATATTTCCAATTGAGGTTGCATAAGTTTGCATTTTATCATCATAAGTATTTCCAACAGTGGTAACTTCATTTAATAATGAAGAATCAACCACGCTCACCGTTTCTTGACGATCTTCGAAATTTCCTGAAGTTTGTTCAACACGAATGGTTGAAATATCGCCTGAAATATTTTAATTTTATATTTTTAGGTTTCTAATTAGTATTCTTTTTTTTCTTACCTTGTTTACTCGTAAATTCAACTATATCACTACCATGATATGTATTGCTTGTATCTGCGGCAGTGGTAATTTGAGAAGCTTCATCAATTAATTTACCCGTAATTGTTGGAGAAACCCGTGTTGATTTATAACCTATAAAATATTTTATTATTGTTTAGCTTCTTCATTCATTCCTCTTTTTTTGTATTTTTTTTCTTACCCGTTGAGATATCATTTATTGTGGATTCCTTTTCTTGATCAATGTAAGTTGGACTGCTACTGCTACTGGATGCTGGAGCTTCAGTATCAACGATATTGGAGACCGTTGATTTTTCGTTGGCTAAATTCTTACTGCTTTGTGGAAAAGAAGCAGGAGTCGAATTAACATTAAGAAAATCAGTTGAAATTATAGCCATTTCCGAAACTAAAAATATTTTATTATTAACTCTTTTTTTTATTGTTTGCTATCTTTATATTACCTTTTTCAATATGACTGGTGCGAGTTTGGATTCCTTCCAAATTAGATGCCGTGAGCGTTGAGGATTTAGTTTTAACAGGATGAGTCGAAGCTGAACTAATTTCTGCTTCAGTCAAGACTAAAATATATATTTTTTAACTCTATTTTTTTGTTTGTTGCTATCTTTTCTAACCTTTTTCGCTGCTTGGAATATGGGTAGTTTGAGTATCCATCTGTTGTTCAAATTCTGTAGTTTGAAAACCCGTAGAATATTTTTGTTTTGCTGCTAAAACAATACATATTTATTTTTTTATCGGCTATTGTTTTTTTCTTCTTCGGTGTTTTTAACTTACATTCATTTTCAACACTTAATGTTCTTTCACTGCTTTGCATAGGTTTAATTGTGGTTGCTTCAATTAAATGATTTCCAACGCTGCTGATTGCTTTGGTTGGAACTTCACTGGCAGTGTGATCAAGATCAGAAGCTTTTGTAAAATCTGATCGTTCATTAATAATGGAAGAAGTGTCAAGACTAATTTTAACATATTTTGAGGTTCTTTCATCCTGATTTAAATGACTTTGAGTTGAATAGGACGACGATGATACTTCTTCAAAACTTGAAACATCTTTATTATTTGATGTCGTTGCTTCATAACTTTCAGAACTGGAGATAATAATACCTTGGCTAGCTAAAAGTAAAATAATTATTTTTAAAATATTTTTAATTAAATGCTTTTATATTATATTTTGCCTATCCTTACTTTGAGATTGTTGTGGAATGCTTTCAAGTTTATTGTCGCTCATTTTAGTAAATCCTGTTGCAGGTGATTTTGTTTTTGAATATTCTTCTAATGCATTTATTGGGTTGCTTGAAGTCTCTTGTAATCCATCTAAAATTGAAGATGGAGAAGAGTGGGCATTTGATTTATTTTCTAAAACGTTTGTCGCAGTTGTTTCTTTTATGATTTGATCATCTGAAGACGATGATGTCTCCGTTGTCGCAGTTTGTGAGCCTAAATTTCTTTGTCATTGTACTTTTTATTTTTTAAAACTATTTTTTACCCTTTTCACTCGAAGATTGGATTAATTTAGTTGCAAATTCAGTTATTTCGCTATTCATTTTTCCGCTTGTTTTTACTTGTGGATCAATAGAAGAAATATGTGTTTGAGGTTGATTTGTTTTAAAATTTGAATTGGCATTTGAAATCGATTTACTCGAACTTGTTTGTATCGAATCAATATTTAAACTGGTTATTGCCGTTGTCGTCGTCAAGCTGCTTGTACTTGAAGATGGTTGCTTTGATAAGATAGGAGTTGGCGAATAATATATTTTACTGGATTGAAGATCATCCTTTTCAAGTGTGCTACTACTACTCATCGCTGTTGAAACGCTGCTTTTTACAATTGGATTAGTTTCAAAATTTTGAGAAAAAGGCATTGAATTGGAATAATCGGTTGTTTTCACAGTTTGCGATGAATAATAACTATTTTCTGTAGTTCCTTCATTATTATTAGTTGTAAATAAAGTTAAAGGCTTTGATGTAAATTTTTCTGAGGTTTGTAATTCATGTTTGTCCGAAGTTAAAAGATTAGTCGCAATAGTAACATTGTCGTTAGCCGCAGTTGTAGTTTGAAGGGACGTTTTTTCGAATTGTTCCGTTGGGAAAGCAGTAGTTTTTGGTGAAGTAATAGGAACGACGGTATGAGTAAAATCTTGATTTGGAAAAGTGGTCATTGTAATTTTTTTTGATGTGTCATGAACCATATTTTCAGTATTTATCGGTTGAGTACCAGATGAATAATGTATTTTAGTAATTAGCGTGGAAGAATCATAATCACTTTTTCCTGTAGTCACAGTCTTTTCACTGGATAAAACAAAGTCATCAAAAGATTTTGTTGAAAAATCTTTGCTATTTGAAAGTGAGGCTTCAGTCAAACGATTTTGCGTTGTTGGGAGAGTTTGACTTGAGTGAGAAAATGTTCCTTCATTTGTGGAAATATCAACCGGAATCCTGCTCAATTTAAAATTAACTATGGATTTAGTTGTTAAAGGATTACTTGCATCGATTAAAATAGAAGTTTTTAAATCAAGATCATTTGCTAAGGTTGAACTTGAGAAAGTAATTGATTGAGATTGTTCAACAACACTTGAACTATCCATATCGGTGAATTTCTTTGTAGTTATGGAATCAGCTTTACTCGACATTTCAGTTGAACCAATAACAACTTCATTAGCAGGCAATTTTGTTGTATCTTGTGGTAAAATTGTATTTGTCATTTGCTCAGTTATAAAATCTTTATTTTTTGTTGAAGGATCGGCTAGCGAAGAAGATTTGGTAGCTGAAGATGTGCCAGTTGATGTGCGAGCCGTATATGAAGTTGATTTAATTGAATTTGCATCGGTTCCATCAGACATAATGATTGTTGTCGTTGTTGCGCCCAAAGAAGGTGGTGAAAGACTTGTTTCACCTTCGCGAAATTGAGTTGAAGTTGGGTTTACAACTTTAATGCTTTCTTTATCTGTTGAAAAATCCTGACCATGAATATCAGAGGAAGCATAAGGCTTTGAAGTTGTAGCAATCGTTGAAAAAGGCGCCGCAGAAGTTGTTGTTGTTAAATCTGCTTCAACTGTATTTTCTTTTTCAGTTACGAGTTCACTAAATCCTCTCATTGACGACGTTTCAATTCCTTTTCCATTTTCATCACTGCTGTGAGTCGATTCCATCATTTGTTTTGTAGAAGCAAGTGTGGTTGTAGTTGATGGATTCGAGGATCTTTCATGTGTACTTATTTCATTCGTAAATGAATAAGTTGATTTTACTTCTCCTCCAAAAGTTGAACTTGATTTCGAATTATCTAAGGAAGCGGTAGTTGATTCTTCCATCGTACCTTTAATAGTCGTTAATGTTGTATCGACAACAACAACAGGCTGAGAGGTGGTTCCTTGAGTTGTTTCAACTTTCGAGCTATCATAATTTTTCAAATCAGTTACCAAAGTATTTCTTTCAGTTTTTAAATCTTTAGAAACAGTTGTTGTGGAAGTAAGACCTTCGCTCGAAGAAGCATGTTGAATCGGTGGAGCAGTAGTTGATTCATGCATGGGCATGCTAACCGTTGACACTGATGAAGATTTTGAAAAACCTAAAGGGTTGAAAAATACGTACTAATAATATACTATTATTTTTTGAAAAATTATAAAAGTTAGTTATTTCTTTTGCCAAATAAAAAAATTTACTTCAATTTTAAGTAAGAAATAAAAATACAGAAAGAAAAAACACCGATTTGTTTTAGAAAAAAAGATTGATTGGGCATAATTCAAGAAAGCTGTCATCAAATAAGTTCTTTTTTAAAATTTGAGAAACTTTTTTTAAATAAATTTCCTGTTTCATATTAGAAATGTATGAATTGATCGATTTTTAATATGGTTTTTTTCTCAAAAAAATTAACCATTCAAAATATTTTCGATAAAATATTTAATGGCATCCGAAAATATGCTAAGGTTAAGAACACTAATTTCATATAAAATTATCGAAAACTTTTTTAAATATTTTTATCATAAAAGTTTTATCGGTGAGTTTAGTTATTAAAGCCTCAAAAATATTTTACGTTTCAAAAAAGTCACTTCATAAATATTCATTGACTGACAATAACCTTTTGAAATTAAATATCTTGAAAAAAGCGACATTTTTTAAGGGTTTAAAACAAATAAAAATTCTATTCGATTCATTAATTTGCAAAAAAAAGTGTAAAATGGAAAGTAAAAACGTTCGTTGCTCTTTTTTGAAGACAAAAAAATATAACTAATTTTAGTTTTTTTTAAATGTTTCGAAAAGTTTAGAATGTAAAAACAAACCAAAACGAAAATTATTTCTAAACTTTTAAAAAATGATTTTAATTTTTAAAACTTATAACATTCGGTAAAGTTCCGAAAGTTTTGTCAAATCCAAAAGAATTTCTGTTTTCAAGAAATTATAACTTTTTCGATTTACTAACATCTTTTAAAAAAAATTAAAGTTCATAAACTAAATAAAAAGTTTTAGCCATTAAAAACTAGTTTATAAACAAAAATGGAAACTTTAAAAGAAGACTTTTTTGTGTCAAAAAAGTTTTAGAAATTATTGAACGGAAAATTTATGATTGACGAATTTGAATTTATTAAAGAGTAATAAAAGCTTTCGAAATTTTGATTAACCATGGTTCATGTTTTTTAGAATAGCATTAAAAAATTAAGAGTAACCTACTTTCGGTGCTGGTTTTCCATTCTGGGTGAGTATATAACGATGTTGTTCGAGCAGTATCAAGAGTGGTAACAGTCGAAGTCGAAGCTATAAAAAAGTATGGGTATTTAAAAATATTTTTTATAAGTTAAAACTCACGAGAATCATCAAAACCAACCCATAATTGCGTAGAATCACAGGATTCCTCTCCTCCACCAGAGTCCCATACTTGATCACATTTAATTGTTGGTGAAAAAAACTGGAAAACGGGGATTTCAAAATTAATTCTATTCTTTTATGAAAAAAAGTTAAAAATCTTACCAAAATAATTACAAAATATATTAAATCCATTTTTAATTACAAAATAATCCAAAATAACAAAAAATATGTATGTTTAATTTTAAAAGCAAAAAGAAGAAAAGACAAAAACAAAGAAAAAACTATTCTTAAGTTTTTTTTGTACACTGATCAAAAATAAACTATGCTTTTACAGTATTTTTAAAAAAGATGCTTAACGAAAATCAAAAAAGAGAGAATAAAAGCGACGACGACCTTCTTCGACGAAGAAAAATATGAAGGAATGAAGTTTACTAAAGACTTTGGAGGTAAATTCGAAGAGTCTTTCAAATGATTGCCTTGGCATTGCTTAGGAATTTTACATTAAATCCTCCAATAAAAACCCTTTCTTTTGTATTTCATTTTTAATAACAAAAGTTTCCAATGGTTTCTTGCAGACGTTGCACAAAAAATAATAATAGCATACCCCGCAGATTCTGTTCTTCCACAGCCCCCACAAATATATGTATGTTAACGTGTCTTTAAAAAATGGAGAAACTGTAGATGGATTTGTACAGTATAAATATTTATGAAGATTTTAAACAAGAAATTCAAAAGTATTGAAAGTGGTTTCGCTTTTTTTGGCTATAAAATAACACAGGTTTTTCCAAGTACATACAATCATTATTATCAACTTTATTTATTGAGTACTAATAAACAAAAACAGATTTTATTTTATCCACAAAAAAATCGAACAATAATATTTATTATTGTTTCGGGTTTAAAAGCAATTTGTAATTTAAAGAAAAATTAATTGATTTCAAAGTTTTTGCTTTTTGAAATTCTCAGAGAAAAAATATTTTTATGAGTATATTTTTTACAACAAATTGAGTTTTAGTTTTTTTTGCATTCGTGGATTTGATTTTTTTTCTGTGAAATGTTTTTTATGATTCTAGAGTTTTCGGCCTGCAACCTTTTCTTGTAATGTAATAAACAAATTTTTAAGAGTTTTTGTTTTGTAAAAAAAAATTTAAAAAAATTTTTAAGCCTCAGTTATTTAATGGATCCATAATCGTCAGCGAATCTCCGCGTGGTGCAAGGGCACTATCAATCATAGGCAGAAGAGAAGGGAATTGAACTTGTTCGATTCCTTGGCTGCGGTTTTATGCGTTAACCACTGCGCCACACAAGCAATTTAAAAGATTGAAAAGAAAAAGTGCAAAGTAACAAAAAAAAAAGGGTCAAACAAACAAAAAAATTAGAGCATTGCTATGGCAACGACATAAATAAGTATAACTAACTAGTTGTAGTAGTAGTAGCCATTGGTCAGTTTAGAGACTACAATTTGCATACCTGAAAATCGATTAAAAGCAAAGCACACGACAGCTTTTTTACTCTTTTATACATTTTTTAAAGAGAAAACGAAAGAGAGAGAGAAAGAAGGTAGGCTTCCGCAATTTGTTTGTTTAGTGTCAAAAATATTTTTTTTTACTTTGAGAGTGACCATCTTCTTCTTCGTCGTCATCGTCATCGTTGTCATTCTCAACCCATTCCTTTTTTCTATCTTTTCATCTCCAAAAAAGGTGACCATCGACTTTGTAAAAAAAAAATAAAGAAAGCTTGAAGAAGCTTTTTTAGAATTTAATAATAAAAAGTTTTTTTTTCATTCATTCATCAATGTTGTCTACTTGCTGCTTTTTTTTTTACCTTTTTGAGGAGAGTCAAAGCACGCAAAAAAAATATGGAAAGATGCGTCAGAGATAGCTAACTGCTGCTTTTCGTGTTCGTGAATGGGTGTTTGTTTGCTTGCATATTTTTTTCCAAAATGAGAAAGCCAGCGCGAAAGGTGATTCATGTCCCGTGGCTGCTAGTTGAGTCTTCAAAAAAATAATTCGATCAATAATAATATTGTAAAATGTCTTGGAAGAAGAAGAATATTTTTGAAGAAAAAGAAAAGTTATGAATCATAAAGACAGACTGACTTTTTCTTTTTTTAAATTAGATTAATAATGGATTATTAAAATTAATTTAGGTTCAAAAAGTTGATCGAGGCTTTGAAACTTGTAAGCTGTGTTAATTAATTTTTTTGCGTGCAACATATGTGTTTTTTTGCTGTAGTTTTTTTCTCTCACTTTTTTATTGTTCAAAAATGTAATTTTTAAAATGTGATTTTTTAGTGGTAATTTCGCCGTCGCCTCCTTCCATTAATTATCACCACCATCAAACAATATGTATCGGCGAGATTCACTTGATTCTGAATTAGTTGATGCTGTACCTGCATATCCATCCAAAGATGGATGTATTAGTCGAATACCATATTCATCAGTTATGGCATTTGTAATGTGTTTGGTTGGTGTAATATTATTTGCTACAATGATGATATGGTCATTTAATGCATCTATAGAACAAGCTCGTCGAGCTTTAGATATAACTGATATACCATGGCTAGAAAAAGTAGGCGATACCCTTAATCAACTAACTTACATTTTTCTTTATATATTCCAGGTTCATTTAGCATTTATTATTGTTGCAGTTCTTATGGCCATTTTATCTTTATTCCTTCTTTTAATAGGTGTATTAAGCACGGGATCAACTCGAGAAGAAGTATATAAACGTAAAGATTCGAGAAGAGGTGGAAGAATTGTGTGTGCTTTAGCTATCATAGTTTCATATATTCTTAATATTTTATGGGTTCTTATTCTTTCAATTATAGCAATTTTATCATTTATATATTATATTTTTTCTCAACTTTGTTCTTCTCTTCCTGGTTATTCTGAACATAGTTGTTTAGATTTTAATGTATTTAAACCTTTGGTTGAAAGTTATTCAAATGCTGTAAGTTTTTTAATTACTAATTATTACATCGATTTTGGGGAAAACCAAAAATTGATGAAAGCAAAAAAACTTTGCCTTTAAAACTTTTCGGTATTTGTCGTTTGCTTTTAACTTTGTAAAAATTAGTTTTTGATCAAATATCAAAGTTCGCTAAACCCTCAGGTATCTTAGCAGCAGCGATTATAAAAAAAATCTATAAAAATTTGAGTGGCCCAGATCTTTGATAGCCTACAAGAATCAGACATCATCTTGCTTTAATGATGTGGGCGATGGTGTATGTATCCATGACATTGCAGAAGCTTCGAGAGCTAATGCAAAAAGCAAAAAAACAAAGCAATAAAAAAAGACTGATTAATTTCTTTGAATTCTTTGAAAAAAACCATCTTGGAAATTTGCCATTGTTTGACGAAGCATTTATTTTCTTTCAAAAAAAACTTTACATTATTCTAAAAATATTTGCATAAAACTCTCAGAAAAAAAAATTAGTAAAATAAAACATGAAACCGCAAATTGAATATACAAAAAGAGATTCCAATTTTTTTGCACCAAATATTTGTTTAGTTTTTTCTTTACAATTTTTAATATTGCTGATTTTTAGGATCTCAAACTTTGTGGTGGAAGTGTACAAGAATTTTGTGCTTTAACCAATACCGTATTTTCTTGGAATGTTGTGGGCTTTATTGGAGCTTTTATTATTGTTCTTGGCCTTGTACAATTTATTGCATCCAATGCATCCAATTATGCCCATGTAAATAATGAGCAACGATACATCGAACTCAAAGAAGTTCTTTATCTTGAAGGCGTGGGGCGAGATTTTGTTGTTCCACCTCAACAAATTCCAGTTCGAGCATATCCATCTCCACCTGTAATTCCTCCACCTAGATCGAGAAAGCATCGATCATACGACTTCAAAAAGGAACAAGCTCCATCAAGACGACGTGAGCGAGAACGTTCGCTACCTCGAAATCATCAGCAGCAACCACAAGGAATGGGTTCAGTTCGACGAAATAGTTATCAACATTCTTTACATGGTTCCACGCCGTGGTTGAATAATCAATATTAAAATCCAATCATATTTTATTTTTTAGTTTTTTATTTTCCTAAAAGAAATAATTCGTGCAATTTTTCTTTCTAACTTACCTTACCTTTTTTTAATTCCATTGATCTCATACCTCAACTTTTTCATTATATGTACATATATTTATTATTATTTTGATTATAACTTACATAAAAAAAGAGATTTCAGGTATTTTTTACAAAATTTTTTTTAAACCTTTTTCGAAGTTAATAAATCTTTGTATTTATATGTAAGCGTTACATAAAAATAGTTTAATTCTGATCAAAGTTGTGGATATTTGAAAGCAAACTTTTTCTTACATGAATCATATTTTCAAAAAAACACTTTCTAATGCATTTTTTGGCAAAAGGTTTGTTTGTGCAAATAGGCAAACATCGAATTCAATATTTTTCATTCATCCAAAACTTTGCTGTTTTTCCATTTTCTTTCCTAACATTTGTTAATCGTTTTTAAAAAATTGTTGCAATAGCTCATTGAATCCCTAATCATCGTGTTGTTCAAACCCATCTCCGTCTCATTCATGTATTATCATATACTTTCGTGATGATTTATTGAATTTTATGTTATCTTGCTATATATATTTAAACCTTTGTTTTCAGCCATCACGTTCTTGTTCCACTCAATTATTTGCTCTTGAATTTTCAATTATGGGAAAAGCTAGTAAGTTTTTATTACAACTCAACGTTATGCTTGGATTGATGACATTCTTATTCAACTTGCTTAATATTACCATCATTACCTTTCTTCATTTTCAGAACCTCGTCCAAAATCAAAAGAACAAAAACTTCGTGAACGTCGAAAACATTTTCTGGATGAAAAAGTAGAGGAAGATTTATTTTTGGATGAAGGTGGAGAACATGAAACTCAATCAAGTGATGATAATGAAATGCCAGAAGAAATTTCAACTAAAAAGTCACAGCAAAGTGATGAAGCTCCTTTACCAGAAAAGAAAAAGAAACGAAAGCGACGAATTAAGAAAGAATCGCGAGGAATTTTTAATGTTGAAACTGAGTAAGTTTTTATATATTCTGTGTATGACAGCTATGGAAGCTTTGATTATGGTTCTTTGTGATGATGGTGGAAGCTTATCTTAATCATTACATTTTCTTTTGGCTTTATAAACCTGCATTAATGATCATTTCTTATTTCAGTGATATTAAACTAAAAGTGGTTGCTGCAGCTTCAACTCCTGCTCCATCACAAATGCTTCAACCTTCAATCAATTTTCGAGAACTATTATTACAAGAAAGTAGCAAAGGTGGAAGACGTAAAAATGGTAGAGTATCAAAACATGTTGAGAAATGGATTAAAGCTCGTTGATTGTTGTTCTTATTGTTGATTTTTTGAATATTGTAATGTGTTATGTATTTGTTGAGTTTCTAAATAAATTTTACAAGAGTTTCTGTCTTTTATCATGCATTTCATGGTCTTTTATTAGTAAACACCCAACACAAACTTGCACTGTTATGGAAGTGTTAAAAACGTTATGGCTGCACTATGGATGAATAAGAAATTCCAAAAGACACACATTTGTTATTTTATGGTTTGTTTTAGTATAGCATCACCACAATGTGTTGTGCCATGGCAAAATTTGCGATTTAAAAGAATAATAAATAATAGTTTATTGAAAATAATTAAAAACTGTTTAGGAAGAAAGTGTCATGGAATTAATAAACCTTTTCGTTGAACAAAATGATTTCAAATGGCGCTACTTGTATGTTTGTGTATGCTTTTAGCTTTTCTCAAAAGTTCCACAATTTCTTCATAATTCATTTGAATTGCAAGATCATATGGTGTTTCACCAAACTGGAAAAGCAATTTTTGATTTGTTTATATCAAATTTTAAAAGCAAGACTATATTACTGGGTTGGGAAGTCTGGGATCACTTCCGGCATCAATCAACATTTTAGCTATGTTCAAATTACCAAATAATGCTGCGGCATGTAAACAACTTTCACCATTCTGAAAATGTTTATATTTATTATGTACAGTTTTTAGTTTATATATATAAAAAATTTGAAACGCCAACATAAACAACCATGGTTTTTGTTGATTTTGCTTTATCAAGTTTCACCGATGATTGACTTCACTAACCTTTAACAAACCAAGTTTGGGTTTATTTTCCAAAAGTATTTTCACAACATTTTCATGTCCTTTTTGAGCTGCTTTAAATAAAGCCGTGGCACCATTATTAGATTTTTCATAATCTTCTTCACCCCATTTAATTAGTTCTTTAACAATTTCACTATGACCTAATTGTGCAGCAATCCATAAAGGTGTAGTTCCATCAATCCTCTGTCGATTACTCGAACAACCAAATTCTTTTAAAACTTTTAAAGTCTCTAAATAATTATTTTGTGCAGCTAAAAATATTGCATTTGCTCCATCATTAAGGCTTTCATCCGCATCAATAAATGATGGAGTGGTTAATAATATTTTACAACATTGAGTTTTACCATTTTGTGCTGAACTTAAAAGTGCGCTTCCACCTTCCTAAAATTAAAGTTTCATCTTCTTATCAAAGATTGCTAAAATTTGGTTGTTTGAAAAGAAAGGATTACTTTGGTTCGCAAATTAGGTTTTGCCCCTTCTTTGAGAAGTAATTCAACAACTTCCGAATGACCATATTGAGATGCAAACATGAGAGCTGTGACGCCATCCTATAAAAAAAGATAAAATTATTAATTATTTTCTTCACAAAAATGTTTGATTCTAAAAATAATAACGTTACTAAAGAATTTAGTTTTAGTTATTATTTATATTTTCCAATTTTGTTCTTCCTGCATTGTGAACTGAACTTTGATGAACAAATTTGTTACACAGATTTTTTTTCTTCTTCATGAGAATGAGAATATCAAACTAACTATTTTCAAAGGCAAAAATATATTTTAAAGGATGTAAACAATAATAAGCAATGTTTTAGTTTTTGTATTGGCAATTCAGAGGCATTTATTGCTTTGTTTTTTTTTCAATGTGAAAGAAAGAATTGAAAGTTTTAAAATTTTCTGTTGTTTACGAAAATGTGTTAGTTATGTAAAACTAAAATTTTTATTTGTTTGCTTCAAGAACCCAATGCTTTTTACATTTATAAAAAGGAAAAATGGGATAATTATTGCTTTTGTAAGATTCTATGAAATTAATATCTTTAGTATTGCTTTTTTCACTTTCAGCTGATTCTTCACTCACCTATGTATGTACGTACTTTCATCAAATAATCTATCTCCCTCAATATTATTTTTTCTTTACGTTTTTTTTCTTCTTCGTTCACCATCACTACTACGTTGTAAACAACGTTTTTTTATTATTATTATTCCTCGTTGTGGTGAAGATGTTTAGCACCACAGCAAAAAAAAAAGTACATAGTATTTGTTTATTTTTTGTCTTTTTGCTTATTCCATCCACTTATTTTTTTCACCAAGCCTAAAGGCAGGCTACTACGAGAGAAGAAAAGGAAAAAAAAGCTACGAGTGATTTACTTTTTTTCTCGAATTGGATGGTCAGTTTTTTTTTGTTTTGTTGCTTGGTTGAAGCTACTTGCTTGCTTCTTCTCTCTTCGCTTTGATTCGTCATCATCCACACACACGCCTTTTTTTCTTCAAAATATGATTTGTTTAGACTATATTGAAAAATTGAAAGCGGTTCTTCCACCATTTTTTATATTTTCTTTTCACATCTCTAGTTTTTTTTTCTTCCTCATTCATCACCAAATAAATATTTGTTGGATGGAAAAACTAAATAAAAAAAGTGAAAGAAAGATTTTATTTATGATTGGTGAGTCTAATCTCTTAACAAAAATTTTTTTGAACCAAATCTTTGATTTAAAAATCCTTAATCGCCTCGTCATTTTTTGTTTTTATAAAGTCTGAATCGACGAACAAAGACCGACGACAGAAGTTTTGGTTTGTTTTTTTTTTGTTTCACTTTTTTTGTTTTCGATTTTTTAAACCTTTTTTCCTTTTTTGAATCCAAAAAAAAAAAGAAGAAAAGAATCTTTGTCTCAAAAAAAGTGAGTGAGTGAGTGAGAAGGATATTAACTCTCAAGTGTAAAAAGTTAGTAGACTAGTTTTTTTTATTTAATGCTGATGGTGATTTGAAAGAGAAAAAAAGTGGGTTAGTGTTTGTGTATTTGATTGTCACTAGAGGACCTTTCTATCAATCTATTTCTCAGTGGATGCATGCATTGTTTATGTTTAACAATAATTTACGATAATTATTTTTTCGAATATTTTCTTTTCTTTATTTATGAATGGAATGAAAGGTAATGGCGGTCTAACATATTGTTTAATACAAATACAACTGCTCGGAGATGAGGATGGTTTAGTTAGTTGTTTAACTTTTTTTTTTCAATTCTCAAAGTTAAAATTTCTTATGTGCTGAGAAATGTTTTAGCTGCTCACAATTATCGATGAATCAGATTTGAAGACAAAAATATTTTTTTTACTATCTATCTATCTCATATAAGTTTAGACAAAATAACCTTTTCAAAAACATAAACATTTTTTTCTTTTTTTGATTTTGA
This sequence comes from Panagrolaimus kolymaensis, assembly GCA_028622995.1. NCBI lineage: Eukaryota > Metazoa > Nematoda > Chromadorea > Rhabditida > Panagrolaimidae > Panagrolaimus > Panagrolaimus kolymaensis. The sequence continues at coordinate 1,426,823 of JAJQJQ010000052.1, read as the reverse complement.
TATGTTTTTTGCAGCAAAAAGAAAAAAGAAAAAATATTTTTCAATGTATCTTTCAAAATTTTTTGATTTTTGGTTTTTGTTCGAAACGCGAAGAAAGAATGGTATTCGAATATTCTGAAAAGTTCTTATAGATTTTTTTGATTTACAAAAAAAAAACAATTTTTTTTCATCAAATCAAAAAACTTTTGACCTGGAAAGTTTTATTTTTTTTAAATTATTTTTGACATACGCGTTTTCAATTTTTTTTCAACACTTGCAGGGCGAAAAAAAAAACAATTTTGAGGAGTTACATTTTTTATTTAAAATAACCAAGTTCTTTAATTGCAGCGAACTTAGAGGCTCCAATTTTTAATTTGACTTTACTTTGCTGATATTTTTTTATAAATAATTTTATCTATTCGAAAAATTTCAAAAAAAAATTTTTTATCTAAAACTTTGACAAAAAAATCATAGAATCAAAAAAAAAAGATCAAATCCCAATTTCGAACAGGAAAAACGAATTTCATTCCGGATTTTTTTTCTCTTTGACCGATGCTGCTGCGTTCAAAAAAAAAATCGTTCTCTTTCCGGTCTGTTTAATGATGGGATATGGCGGCGGAGGCTATGAATTTTCCCTCCATAATTTTTTTTCGATCATTCGACTGTTCTCAATTTTTTAAAGCTCTTTTTTTATCCGCAAATATTTTATTTATCCTTTAAAAAAAATTAAATGGTATTAGTCACTATTTTTCTTTTTCTGTTTTTTTTTGTGTTTGGTCGCGTTGTTTCGGTCATTCATTCTCATAATTAAATCGATTGTAAATTAAAATAAACAAAAACGAAGAAGAATGATGAATCATGGAAAATTGTGAATCTATGTTCAAAAAACTAAATAAGTGATGATTTTTTTATTTTGGATTTATGGCGTCCAGAGCCAATTTAAATTTAATTTTTTTTTTCTTAAAAATTGTTATAACTTCCTTCTTTGTCTTGTTGGTAACTTAAAAATACAATATTTTTTCTTAAAAATTTAAATTTAATAAAAAAAATTTTGTAAATTAGCCTAAAATACAAAATTTTTTTTTATTTTGAAAAAAAGCGATCCAAGGATATTTTTTGTTTAATCACTTAGTTTCGAATGATCAAGCTCACTTTTTTTTAAAACTATAGTAATTTTTTTTCATTCAACGCCAAAATATTTTGTAGCCAATTTTTCCTCTCTGTCGTCCTATCAAATTTTTCTTTTTTACGTTTAATTTTTTTTGGTGTGTGTGTTATTAATTAATTTGATAGCAAGAAAAGAATAACAAATTAATTTTTTTTGTGAATTAAAAAAATATTGAACGAACCGGTTTGAAAATATTCACATCTGCCCCTTCATCGATAAGTAAAATGCATGCATCATAAAAGCCTTTTTCTGCGACCTTCATTAAAGGCGTGATTCCATTCTAAAAATATAAATAATAAAAATTAGTTTATTTTAATTTTTCTTAACAAATATAAAAACAGGATATAAAAAATTAAGTTAATTACATTAAATAAGGCAGGCTTTTATAAAATTATATGATTAAATTAGATTTTTTTTTGAACGAACAAATGTGTTCCATTTTTTTAAATTTGTTTGTTCAATAAAAAAAAAATTTATGGCGCAAAGAACTAACATAGAAAATTATCTGAGACATTTGGGATAAAAAACACCAAAATTTTGAGCTTTTTAGTTCCATAAAAATCATTTTAAATTTCTTCAATGTGAAACCCAGTGGACGCTGCTCATAAATTAGCTTATTTAATGGAGGTTTATTTATTTTTAATTTGTTAAATGGTAACTCATTTTTTTTTGATAAATTGGATTTGATATCCAAAAGCTTTAAAAAACAGATCCAATTAAAAATCTTTCCTCGTCCCAATTCTCAATTCTCAAAAATGGCATCATTTTTATGGCCATTTTGCTTTTTATTTCACTCCTCTTGCCTTGTCCCAGCTTTTTTCCTGCCTTTCTTTCTTTAATTTTTGCAACAACAAAAAAAAAACAGAAATTTGCTTTCCATTTTTTTTCATTTTCAAAGAAAAAAACATACATATTTAAAAAACAACGCAGAAAAAGAAATGCCAATGATGCTGCATTTATTATTTTTTTTTTGTTGCGTGTCTCTTTGAATAAAAGATATTTTTAGGTTTTTTTTTCTTTTAAACTAAAAAAAATATATACGCAGAAAAAGGGAAAGAAGGAAGAAGAGCTTTTAAATAATTTGAAGAAGGATGAAGAGAAAAAAAATTATATGCGTCTCTGACGTTCTTTTTTTCTTCTTATTTTTAAGCTTCTTTTTCACACATTTTTTATGCAAAGAATTCTCTCTCTTTTTTTTTACTTCTTTTGTAAAATATTTTAAAAATCTCTAGTTTTTTTTGCTTTTTGGAATTTGTTGTCGCTGAAATTTTTAAAAGTTTTTTCGTCTGTTTGACGTTGTTGCATAAATTTTTTCTGCGTCTTGTTTTTTGTTTGAAACCATGGTAGCTCTTTATTTAAATTCCATATGAGTTTAAAAGAATAGTTATCTTAAATTGTTAAACCACTAAAATATTGTTTATCGCGACAACTTTTTAAATTATCACTTTAAAATATTTTTTTTATTTGATTAGAAAGTCCCACAACAAAAATAAGAGTAATTAAATTTCATGCATTTTTTTGATTACTATTATTTTCTAAAATATTTTTATTCAAACTTAATTTAATTTCCCGTTTCTTAGTTTTTTTGATATATTTTTCCATAAAAAAACATGACTAATTTTTTTTTATTAATCTCATGATTCAATTTTTCTATTTCCGATCATTTTCTTCCAAAATACTTTTTTTTGCATGATTTTTTTCTTTCTCTTGTCATATGAGTTTGTTATCAAATTAAAAAATATTAAGAATAGAAGAGACGACGACAAAAACCTTAAGATCTGCTGCTACTTATGATGGTCTTGAACTTTTAAGGTGCTGAATAAGGGTTTTTTGTAAAGTACAAAAATGTATCTGTCTGTGAGCAATCAGTAAAGTAAGTCAGCCGACGACGACGACAGTCAGTTACAATTTTTTTTTATTTTTCTTTACAGTCAAAAAGAAAGTTTGATTTCTATCAAAACTTAGGAACTTCAAAAAAAGTGATAATAAGTTTTTTTTCTTTAATTGTAAAGTCATTATTATTAATTAATAGTAGTTAGGTAGTTAGTACCTGTCACCACCAGTGATGACCCGAAAAACAGAAAACAGGCTGTTATTGAAGAGACTACAAATAATTTTTTTCTGTCCAAAGTCAATCAAACACTTTTTTGGTAATTAATAGTTAGTTAGTTTAAGGTTTTGACTTTTTAGTATATTATTATAAAATAAATAAAAAGTGAAAGTATTATTATTAGATTTAGAATTTTTTGATAATAAATAATAACCTTGAAGAAGAAAAAAAGAGAGTGGGGGAACAAAGTTTATTTTAATATGAGGTCATATGATTTGTTGATTGACCCTAACATTTTGAGAACTGTCACCCAACCCTAAGGCTATAAATGTGAATGAATTTTTGTAGCAACAACTGCTGGCTGTAGTGATAAAACACAAAAATAATTAATAGACTAAAATATGAAAAATTGATTGTGTAATAATTAGTATTTTTTTCTTTTTGAGAAGCATAAACAAAAAATAGAGTATAAAACTAACGATTATGAAAAGACAATAGAAAATTAAAAAAAGTAATGGAGTTTTTGTGAAAAACGGGTTTGTTTCTTCGTCTGCTTTGGCGGCGTTTATGGGGCTTTAGATAGGATTTGTTAACTTTTCTTTTTCTTTCTCTTTTAACTTACTGACCAGTCTGATACATATATGCATTCACATATATAAAAAAACGACGGCTGACTCACATTAAACGTCATAATCATCTGATCAACTCCATCATCGTTTTTATTTCCCAATCATTTTAAAAAAAAATGTTTTATGTCAAAAGGCAGGACCAGGCGGGGTTCTCATTTTCTTTCTATCACTTCCAAAGAGGAAAAAAAAAAGTTTTGAAAGATAAAAAAAGTCCAATACATATATCACCAAAATCGGTTTGTCTGTGTCTCCATTATTTTTTTTTGAAAATCATTTTTCTTTTTTTTATTATTTAATATAATTTCCGATTCCAGTTCGTTCATTTTTTTTCTTTCTTTCTAATATTTCTTTTACCACCAAAAAAAGAGCAGCAGCAGCGGGTCTGCGCGTGATGATGATATCACATGCTTTCCTTTGCTACTCATTGCTCGCGGCTGCCGCTCGCAATAATAATTTTTATGATTTTTTCTTTTAAAATGAAAGAAAAGTAAAAAAGATTAAACTTGAAATTAAATTTAATTTAATCTTTTTCTCTCGAAAAAAAAGTGAAACTTTTAAACCTGTCTGTCTTGTCTTTCTATCATTTTTTTCTTTCTTTCGAGTTTTTAAATGAAAGAAGAAAATAAAATTTAAATGTTTAAAGATCTTCGAAAAAAAGTTTGAAAAAGCTGAAGAAAGAAGTCTTGGATATGGCTTTTAAAAACGATTAGAGAAATTTCAAAAAGTTCAATGTTTAAAAAAGATAAATGATAGTAATGAAATTTAACCAATTATTGCCCGTTTTCTGTTACTTTCAATTTTTTTTTCTTATTCTTCCTTATTTGAATGAATCGTGTCTAACTTCTTTTTTTCTTTCCTCTTATTTTTTAAGTCTAGTTTAGGGAATAAAAAATAGTAAACATAAAAAGAGGATCAATAGAAGAGAAAAAAATCATCCAATCCTCCCTCCGATTACGTCTTTTTTTTCATTTTCACGCAAAAAAAAAAAAGCTTTTTTCTTTCTTTTTCTTTATTCTTCAATGTGCGCAAATTTTTCCTTATTCTTTTTTTGCTTTTAAAAAACGAGCACGAAATGAATAGCAAAAAAATAAAGTAAAATAAAATATCGAAGAAAAAGAAGAACGATTTTTTAAAAAGGATAAATCTTTATATTTCTTTTTTTCCTTGTTAATCATATTCAGTCGATCGGTCGTCGGTGAAGTTGTTGTTGTAGAAAAAAAAGGATTTTTAGTTCCCCACAAAAAAATGATTCATCCTTTTTTTGTTTTGTTTTGTTTTTTTCAAAATCATCTTATTTTTTGTTGAAAGAAAAAATAATGGACTAAACTAAAATAAGAAAAGGTTGAGAAAAAGCTGTTTTTCTGGCTTTTGCTTTCTTTCTCTGCAAAAAAGTAAATTAAATTTTCAATTGGTTTTTATTTTTTGAGTGGCGAAGAAGAAGACAAGTTCAGTTCAGCCTCAATTATTTTTTTTTAGTTTCGCTTAAAATTGCTATTTTCTTAGGTCATTGGAAGAGGAGGAAAGGAAGAAGAATGAATGAGAGATGATTTTTTTCATTTTAGTTTAAGTTGCTAATAAACATTTGGGTATTCTTTCTCTTTCGACTCAAAGTTTTAAGTTTGCTTTGATTTTTGCAAAGAATTTTCGTTTTTAAATTTTGATGATAGTAATTCAAAATTAGCAATATTTAATAAAATTATATTACTCTCCCAAATTTTTTTTGTTTAAAAAAATAATTGATTTTAAAAAAGCTATTTTCAAACCCAAATTTTAAGAATGACCTTAAAATTGAAAAATTGCCTTCACCTAAATGAATTTTACAATTCTTTGTCTTTTCTTTTTGCATTTCTAAATTTAAATTAAAAAATTTCTTTGCGCCATAAAATTTTTGTTTTTATTATTTTTTCTTCTGATCTTTTAACCTTTTTTTTCAGTCCCGCTTTGATCTTTTCGTTTGTTTTAAAAAAAAATTTTCGGTGAAAAAACAGACATGTTTTTTGTTTACCAAAAAAAAATTCATCATTTTGTTTGTTTTTGGTTTGGTTTTGCAAAAAAAAAAAGAAGGAGAAAACGAAAAATTTAACTTACTTCATCTGCGCAATCAACGTGAACCCGTCCAGAATCAAGAATTTGTTGTAAATTATATAGATCGCCTGCTTCTGCAGCTTGGTGAAGCTTTTTATCCCATGGAGTTTCCATCTAAAAAATTGGGAATAAAATTTCAGAAGAGATACGTGGAAACTCGAAATAAATAAAATTAATTTGATTGATTTTAGAAAATCCAGAAATACTAATAAATTTCTGAAAAATATTGCTAAATTTTTGTTACTATCAATGATAGTGCCACTTTTTTCAAATCTATCGTTAAAATTTAATTACTATGACAACTTTTTTAAATTTTTTTTCACAAATATATATATTTTTTCCGAATACTAATTCACCAAAAAAGGTTTATTTGGATTTTGTATATTTTTGGTGCCACCTGGGGAAAAGGAAAGCAATAGTAGAAATGGCTATAAGATGCTTTTCTGCTTATATGCGTAATGGCAACGGCCACGGCTGAGGTTGGTAGCAAAAAAAAGAGTAGCCATCGACCAACAAGAAAAAAAATAGAAAAAGCAGCGTCTAAAACTAAACCTTGAATGACGAGAAAAAGGGAATAGGAGGAAGGAGGAGGTCATGAAATTTTTTATTTATTTATTTATTCGGTATGCATCGGACGAGCGAGCGAGGTAGAAAAAAAAATGAGAAAAAGAAAGAAAGGGATGAATACGGAAAATATGAATAATAATAAACCAGATGGTGGTTTGCTTGCTTGCTTGTATTTGCTTTTCCTTCTTTTTTAGGTGAAAACAACAAAATATTAGCAATTAAAAGATTATAATCGAAAATGGGGTTAAAACTAAAATAATTCGATTGGTATCATAGTAGCAAAAAATGTGAGAGTAACCAAAGATTTAAAATTATTGTCGTCAAATTTCTGTTACGCTCAATTATTTCTAGAAAGATTTTTGGAATAATAATTACTAAACTTTTGTTAAATTCATTTTGTAATAAAGTAAAAATGTTTTTTGTAGCAAAAACAAACCATTTTATGAAAAAAATAATTTGATATTAGAGTGAAAGTGAGAGTAATCAAATTTTGACGATAGTTCGCATAATTCCGGTTGCTATCTTTTTTTTAAAATCTTTAGATAAGATCAATTTTCAGTAATAAAAAAAAATCAATCGTATAATTAAGAAATTAAAATAAAATTCAAAAAAAAAGAGAAAGGGATAGAAGAATAGACTAACCTTATGAGACATATTTATTTTCTTTTTTTCTTCAGCCAACACCAGTCGTCTCATTTATTCTTCATCAGCGTTTATGCTTTCACGTTCGTTTTTCAAGTGCTCCTATATATTTTTTTTATTATTATAAAACTTTGCTCTATTTTCAAATTAAAAGTGGTGATGATCCTTCAAAAATAGAAAAAAAAATTATATAAATATATATTTAAAAATTTATCGTCAAAAATTATATATTTGCTTTTAAAAAAAAAGAAAAGAAGAAATTCTTTTGGAATGAAAGAATTTTTTTATTTTGCGTTGACCAAAACTAATAAAACGTAAAAGAAGAACGTCACCACCGCCACTTTGAGAAGGTTCTGAAATAAATTTTAAAAAATATTATTATTAAAATGACAGCTTTTTTTCTTTCTAAGTTGGAATTTAGACAAAAACGATAGCTGCCAGCAGCTTTTCACCTCCAATTTATTTCTTTCTTTTTTTTTGAAATTGACCATCCCATTCTTTTTGTTGCTTTTGCTTCTGCTGATGGCACCCACCAGCGGCAAAAATAAGTTTTATTTTTTGCTTAAAAAAAATTTGTTTTTGCTGAAATATTTCTTCCTTTTATTCTTCTTCCTCAAAGGAGTTAGGAAAAATTTCTTCGTTTTTATTTTTCAAGTTTTTTGGATTTTTGGCTTTGCTTGTTTGTTGGTTCTCAGCTGAGAGAGAGACGACAGACACCAACCATCCATCCAACCAGCCACCAAAGCATTTTTTTTGTCTCATTGACAGCTGAGAGTCGTCGGTCGCAGCCGAGAATAATAAAAAGCCGAGCAGCGTGCAGTTTCAACGCTGTTGCAACAGCAGCCACGACATTGATTACTTTTTCTTTTTTTTTCCTTCAAAAAAAGGTTCGTTGTTCGGTGGTTCAAAAACTTTTTTCTTTTTTAAAGCTTTTTTTAAACCAAAATTTTTTCTCTTTCACTTTTCACATTTTTTCAAAAAATTTATTTGCTTTTTGGCAGCTTTAAAGAAAAAAGTCAGTCTGTCAGTCTGTTGTTGGAATTTGTTTATGGTTCTCATTTATTTTTATTTTTGCGTGGTTTCAACGTTGTAAAGAAAATTTATGATAGTAAACAAAAATCAAAAATTTTTGTGAGAATTTTGTTACAAAATCGCTAACTTTTTTATTTTTAAAAAAGAGCTGTGCAAATTTTATTTACCATTATTTCCACAAGAATGTGTAATAGTAACCATAAAATAATAATAATTTTTATTTTTTTGTTTTTGATCAAAATTTAGAAAATTGATTAAACTTTCTTAATCCTCGAAGAAAAAGTAAACTCTTTTCTAATTTTATGCTTCTTTTTTTGTTTGAGAAATTAATTCTTTTTTTCGTTTTCTTCGTTCGAATCCCTTTTTTTCAATTTTTATTTTACTGGCTGACCTAAAACCTTTTTATTTTATTTTTTTGTTATTGTCAAAATGCTGAGAAAGAAAAACCCTTAAAAAGTGTGGGCAGTCAGAAGAAGAAACAACATTTTTCCATTCTCATTCATTCAGCCTTCAATTTTCAGTCAATAAAAGTCAAAGAAAGAGGAGAGGAGTCATTTTTAGGTTCAAAAACGACATAGAAAAAGAAAAAAGAAGTTTGAAATGTGAAAAATAAAAGCTTTGCGAACGAGGGTTTTTATTTGTATGTATTTTTCATTCAATTTTCGCCAGAAAATATTTTATTTTAGTTTTCTTCGTTGGTTTGAACGAACGAAAAACGGGGGTTGTTATTTTTCTAAAAATATGTATGTATATTCATTTTTGGAAGGAAAACTAGAAAAAAAGAAGATAGGGAGTGAATGAGTAAGTGTCTCAGCTGCAGTCGCGTCAATTTGTTCGTTTGTTACCCTCCTTTTTTCTTTCTTTGTGTCTCGTCTTCTTTTTTTTTCTCGAATGGCATTTTCTTTCCTTGCTTTTTTTATGGAAAAGAATGAAAAATAATTTAAACCTAAAAAAAGCTAACTAACTAACTATTTTACTAACAAGGCACATAGCTGGGGCAATGGAGGATGATGTTTGTCAGTCGTCAGTCATGAATGTCTCCCTTTCAAAAATTAATTCTTATTTTCTCACAACTTCACACTCACTTTTTTGTTTTGTTATTCTTATTCGCCTTTTTTAGGCACTTGTTGTTGTTTGAAAAAGTATTTCGTGTGTTTTCTCAAAGTATAAAATAAGTTAAATGGAAATTTTTTTATTGAAATAAAAAATATAAATGAAAGTGTTCGTTCCATTTTTTATCTCGCTCTAAAAAAATGAGAGAACGACTGGTTGACGACGACTTGCGTTTTATCAGTTCTATTCGTCAAGGTTAAAAAACTATTGTTCGCTTCCATAAAAAATCTTTTTTTTTTATTAGTTTGTTTTGATTGAAACGTTTCCATTTAATTTTTTTTAAATGGTTGTTATAAACTTTTTGATTGTAGCAATCAAAGTTTAGTCAATCTAAAATTTCACTATTGTTTTTTACCAAATAAAATCAACAATTTTTTAAACTCTTCCTTATTTCCCATAATCTTTAAACTATGGACTATATATTTTTTTAAAGTAAATAATCATCAGACGACAATAATCGTCTCAAAAATATAACCGCTCATAAAAGACTATAAAAAGTCTAAACAAGAATCAAAAAACAATCTCCCAAATTTTTTTTAACCATCCTTCCAAATAAATGAAGAATGTTTTAAGCAAGAAAACTGGTCGTTCGTTCAACCCTTAAAGCCTAAAATAACAATCAACCTCCTCAACATTGTCATCATCATCATCAATACTTACCAGTCATAATAATAGCTGTTGTTGGTTGCAGCCCAATATCATCAGCAAGAAGAGATAAGGGCTCCCGTTTTTTTCCTCTTCTCCTTTTCCCTTCATTCTCGCACTCTCTTCTTTTTTTTTTTTTCCCCTCTCACCTATGTATTTTTTTCCTTTCTCTTTTCTTTCTTTTTTTCAAATAAAAAAATATTTCATCCTAGAAAACCAAAAATAAATATTCAATCAATAAATATTTTTTTTCTTTCTTCTCCTTTTCAACCCATTTTTTTTATTCGCGCAAATGCGGTTTTTTTTGGGTAAAAAAAAAATGACTCTCTCAAGCTTGTTTTTTTTTATTATTATATTGTTGTATGACGACGATAACCAAAAAAAACTTGAATGAACATGAAAGATAGAAAGAAAAAAAAGAAGAAAATTATATTTTTTTTATCGTTTGTTAGTTCGTCATAGATCGGCCATATTATTTTTTTTTCTTTCGCGCATTCACCTCTCTTTTCTTCTCTTACATATTTTTTTTTCTTCAGTTAAAAGTATTTTTCCTTTTTTATTTTTGAGTCATAGAAGAAAAACTTTTATTATATATATTTTTTTTATTGGGAATACTTCTTTCACTATTTTTTCTTCTACCCAAACTGCCACAAAAATAAAAGAAGGAAATTCAGTGTCTTTCTTTCAACAAAAAAATATATATATGGAAAATTAAAAAGTTTAAAAATTCAACCTTGATTTTTTCTTTCATTTTTTATTCAGTGGTTTTTTTGGTTGGATTTAATTTCGTTTAAAAAAAGGTCCTTGAACTTAAAAATCCCTTCTTTTTTTATATATAATGAGATTAACCTTTTTTTCTTTCTTTCTTTCTTTTTTTCTTGTTCGTCGTTCGTTCGTTTCCTTTTTTTTCAATCAAAAAATATTTTCTTTAACGAACTTTTAAAAATTAAATTATTTTTTCGATCAAATCGAATTTCTTTTTTACCAAAAACAAAAATCATTTTTCCCTTTCATTTTTGTTTTGCTTTCTCCCATCAAAATCAAGTGAAAAAAAATATATATATCAGCAAGCGACGATCGCGTGGTTTTTCTATTTCTTTTTTTTCTGTGAAAAATATTCGAGTTTTATGTTTCATCCATTTCAAAATAAATAAATAAAGCTATTCAATTCAGTCAGCCGGCCGCCGTCTATAGCGAGATCGCGTAAACTTTCTATTTTTTTCTTTCTTGCCACTGCCGCAGCTTCGTGAAATTAAATATCTTTCATTTTAATATAATTGTTTATATTTTAATTTTTGTTTTGTGAATAGTGAAATTTGATTTTGATTTACTTTTTCGTTTCAGGAAACAAAAAATTATCAACATCAATATTTTTTAAACAAATTTTCATTTAAAAAAAGATGGTGGCCCAACAAAAAATGAAGGATAATCTTTCCGATTCTTCATCAGAAAATAATAAGCCTTCAGCGGTTTCATCAGCCAAATCAAGATTATCCATGCTTAAACGTTCTTCCACTAAACAAAAAGGTAAGAAAAAACTTTAAACTTCTTTTTTTTGCGGGAAATAGTTTGGAGGGCAAAAAAATATATATGAGAATGAGAGTTGCAATGTTTTTGGTTTTTTTGCAATTAAAAAAATGAGAGAAAATGTTTTAAGGGCGAAAAAATAATAAAAAAAATTTCTTTAAAGGACCCTGGTCATTTGATCTTTTTTTCAAACTCGCGTTTGATTATTCCCTCATGCCAGCAACTTGCAGAGCCCGTAAAGTACAGTAATTTGACCGTAAAATTACTGTACATTACGGTACTTTACGGGCTTTGCAATATTGCGGCATGAGGGAATAATCAAACGCGAGTTTGAAAAAAAGATCAAATGACCAGGGTCCTTTAATGGATAAAGTTTGAGTTTGCTGGTATACTTTTTTTAGTTTTTGATTAGTGTGACTAATAAAAAGAAATGATTGACAGCAATGAAAGAAAAAATAATTCGTTGCCTGAAAGCCTTTTGTAAGACTCATGAAAACAAAAATATTCAAATCTTCAAAAAGAATTTTTTTTTATTTCATCTTTTTAGCGCAAAAAAAATATTTTTCTTTGCCATTTTGTTATGACATTTTCCATAAATAACTTTTTCGCCGCTACTAAAAACATTTAGCTACCCGGATCATTCTTTATTTCTTTTCTTTGTTGTTTTTTTATCAAATTCAAATGCCACTGTTTTTTTGTTTGTTATTTTGAATATTTTCTAGAATGATTCATTTACAAAATGATTTTTGATCCTTTTTTCCCTTTCATTTTTTCGATGATTCATATAAACCATAAAAAAAAATCGCCGGCATAAAGAAATAAATACACTTTATTCTTTATTTGCATTTTTCTTTTAAAAATTGTTAGTTGAAAAAAGAATGAGAGCGAAAACTTTTTTTTCTTCTTCTTTGACCTCAATTTCTTTTTTTTATTGTCTATGGTTTTACCACTAAAAGCAACAACAAAATCAATTTATTTTTTTTGGAGGCTGAAAGGATAAAACTTGAAAAAAAAAAACAATCGATTTTACTTTTGAAAAGCGGTCAAAAAAAATTTACTTAAATTGCAAACCAAAAATTTTAACAAATCATAGAAGCATTTAATTTTAATTTAAAAATATTAAAAACCATTTATTTATTTTTTTAGCTGCAACAATTTCCTCAAATGATCCATTTCGATTTCATGAAAATGGAGTAGATTTTAAAGGCAAATTAATTGGCGAACGTGAAGTTCATGAAGCTCGTGGAGATCAAATGTGTTCGGATGCAATGAAATTGGTTAAATCCGCCGTTAAAGCTGCAGGAACTCATAAACAACGAGTAGTTTTAAATGTTTCAATTGATGGATTAAAAATTCGTGATGAAAAATCTTCCATTATTATTCATAATTTCCCTGTTTCTAAAATATCTTTCATCGCTCGAGATACCACTGATGCTCGGGCATTTGGATTTGTTTTTGGTACCACGGATGGAAAATATAAATTTTATGGAATTAAAACCGCTCAAACCGCTGATCATGCCGTTCTTGCAATTCGAGATATGTTTCAAGTTGTATTTGAAATGAAAAAGAAACAAATTGAAGAAGTTAAACAAAAGAAGGAAGAACAAGAAAATAATGAAGTTAGTTTTAACTTTTTTTTAAAAAATTAGGCAACCATTTGCAAAATAATTTAATTACTTTTTGTAGGAAGATTGCAAAATAGGTTTTTTGTTAATTTTAAGTGCCACCACAAAAACGAGTGTAATTTAAGAAAAAAAAATTATTTTAATTTTTTCAGAATGCCATTAAAGAAGAAACTGGAATTCGAGTTGAAAATGGTTTACGTATGGCTGATTTAATTGATCTTGAATCAGAACTTGAACATATTGCAATTGGATTTAATCAATTACAAAATATTCCTTCCATGCCAGAAGATTCATGGCCAACCACTTCTTCAACCCATGGCTCAGCCACACCTGATCCATTTTCATCAAATCATTCATCAACAACAACAATTATTAATAATACGAGTAACATTAATTCTGCAGCAGCAAACGGGTTTTTTAATGATCCTTTTGGTTCTTCATTTACTACTTCCATTCCTCATCAACCTTCATTATTTGGTAATCAATTATCATCCAATGGAATTGGAACAACAACACCAACAACTAATATTTGGCCTACAACCCCACAAGTTCAAACTCCAACCATTCAACCTATGACATATTCGGGTTCAAATCCATTTTTACAAGGTGTCACACAACAACAACAACCTTCAACTGTCGTAAAACAATTTCCAATTTTTAATCCTCCATTAAATCATATTGGCATGGTTCTTCAACCTCCTCAATTACCAGCCGATCCATTTGATACACAAGGTTTACGACAAGCAATAAATTCAATTCCACAATTATCAACTTTATCTTTGCCACCTCCAATTGCTGTTGCTCCTCCTCAGTTGGCTGCTCCACTTCCAGCATTTGGTGGAGCTCCCATTATTCAACCCCTTCAACAATCAAATGGAAATAATTTTGCTGATTTTTCAGTATTAAATTCAAATCAGTGAGTTTTTTTAGTTTGGTTTTAAAAAACTGAATAAACCAAAAAAGGTCTCGGATTGAAAAATACCATATTCTCAAACATTCTTTTCCAAACCCAATTTTTTTTTGCTTGAAATTCTCAAACCTTTTTACTAAATTTTTATATATATATTTTTTTAGACCAAAAATTGAAGAAAAAAAGATAAATATTGATGATCTTTTTAATGAATTAATTGATACCAATGTACTTATGCAAAAAGTTCCGGAACAAAAGAAAAATCCATTTGAACATATTATTAATCCTCCAAAACCTTCGATTGTTACTTTAGCTACTTCACAACAACAAAATATGACGACTTGTTTACCCCATCATCATAATAATGGTCATGCCAATCATCATCACCACCACCAACAACAACCTCAATTTGTTCTTCCCACAACTCGATCAGATCCATTTAATGATGATTTTTTTAATTAATTAATTAAAAAATAATTCATTAAATATAAAAAATATTTTAAAAACTCCATCTTTCCAAAACTTAACTTTTCTGTGTAAAAGTTTTTGTATTTTTTTCTGTATCATTTTTTACATATTTTTTTATTTGAAGTATATATTTAAATTTTAAAAATCATTCGTCTTCTTTCTTTTTTTACTATGAAAAAAAGTCAATGAATTTTATATATGTTTTTTTCTTAAAACTTTTTTAAATGTGTAAAAAATTTATATATCAAAAAAAGGGAGAAAAAAAATTTCAGTGTACATGTTTTTGTTTTTACATATTATTTTTGTCTTTATTTGTGTTTTATTTTTTATGTGAATATAGTGAAGAAAAAAAAATAAATAACTGGTATAATAATTATTTAAAAAAAATTGCTTTAGACAATTTTAAGAATAAAAAACGTATTAAAGCGTCCAAGAATACAATCGTTTGCTTTTCTTTTGTGATTACGAAAAAATAAGTAAAGAAAAACAACAAAGAAAAAAAGATGCTTCAAAACTGAAAATCAACAAAAAAAATTAAATCAAAATAATTTATGAAAAAAACAAAATCAGTCTTCAATCGCTGGATCCACATTTTCTGAGTATTTTTGTAAACTTTGAACATAAAAATAAATAAATTCAAAGTTTTGTTGATTGTCGGAGAATCCGTCTTAAAAAAAAGCAATAAAAAGGAAAGAAAAAAGTGAGAAAGAATAATATTTATTAACACAAAAAAAGTGAATTAGTTGAGTGACCTTCAGTTGATGATTGCATTTTTAAATGTCAAAAATTTTATTTTAAATTAATTAATCAGTCATCTTCCAAGGTCGTTGTTGGGCCTATTTATAGTAAGAAAAACAAAAAAGAATTAATTTTTAGGCGTTCCACTTTTCAAATTTTTTTAAAAGGTCTCGTCGCCTAATGATAAATATTTTTTTATCTTCCTTTGATTTTTTGTTTGTAATTATTTTTTTTTGCTTCTCTTAACTTTTTTTGAATATTTTAATTAAACATTCTTTTTTTATTTTTTTGTTTCTCAAGTATTAATTAACTATTTTGCTTAAAAGTAAATAAATAAAATTAAAATAAAAGTTTTGATGAAATATTTAAACAAAAAATTGCAAAAAAATCTTTAATTATTTATTTTAATTTTTTTCATAGGGATGCATCCCAATGAAACCAAATAAAGGAGGAGGAGATATTATGATAACTTCCACAACAATATTCTATGTAAAAAAAATTTAGTAGGAGATTCGTCTTGAAAAAGTGTTGCAAAGCGAACGTTAAATTTCGACAAAAATTTATTTTTAAAAAAGTTATGGAAAGAAATTTTAAACCAACAAACAAAAGTTTTTTATGCTGGGAAATATCGAATACAGTTTTATAATTATTTTTTTTTGTTGAAAAGTTCAGAAATTAATAGCGTAGTCGGCAACCACGACACTTGTCACTAAAATTGTAATGTTTCACCATACAAATTTTCTGTTCTTTTTTCTCGAGCGTATTTTAATTTTTATTGATTTTTGTTTTTAGATTTTCCATGTGGCTTTCATTCTTAAAAAAGCTAAGAAGATAAAGCTTAAAAAATGATGAATATTTATTCTTTTTTTGTTATTGAAGATGCCTGCTTTTTACTTCGACATTGGCAAATTTCCAATGTGGTTTTTAAAGAAAGAAAACAATATTATTTGAATACCAAAAAATATTATATTTCTTTATTGCTTTTTTGTTTTGATTTTTACATCTAACATTAAAGTTTCGGCATAATTCCATGGATACATATATACATTAATTGTCCACAATAATATTATTGAAGCAGATGTCTGCTTTTTTGCTGCTCCATAAATTCACACAATAAATAAAGAGCCCAAGAAAACAATCGCTATTTTCTTTTAAAGATTTTTATGACAATTAATCAAAAAATTGAACAATGTCATGAAATGAATGCCACCAACGATCTCATTGTTATTTTTCATGAAGAAAAAATGATAATAGTATATTACTCTTGCATAAGCAAATTTCACTATTACCTCTTATATATTTTTTTAGAAAAGAAGCCTCCTTATATGACATTACCGGAAAATAAAAAGAAAACCTAAAATATGGAACAAGTTTTTGCTAAATAAAAAAATAAATAATAAACAACGGACAATAAAATTGTTCTCGAAATACTTTGAAGAGCAGCCCAATCGAACCAAGCTTTGGAATTACATAATAGAATAATAAAATTCAGATGACGGATGCTGTAATTCAAAACAAAAAGAAAGAAAAATGATAGAAAAATATTGTATAATGGCTTTAAACAACATCAAAAGAAAATCGGTAGATAGAGCACTAATATATTAATTATAAGATTACGTTTGAAAAAAAAGCTTTTATAGATGTCATTTAACAATGAAGAGAAGAGATGAAATTAATGCACTAAATAAATATAAGCAAGACTTTTGCAATTTCGATGGGGGTTTTTTGTCGATATTTTCAATGATTTTTTCAAAAATTTCTGTTCGATTTTCTATGAAACAATTTTGGAATCAAATTTTTAACGCATTTCAAAGACACACGAGTGGCCCAAATTTATTGGATGCGTTTAGCAAAATTCCAAAATTCGTTTTGCTTATTATTTTTCTTTCACACTCATAATTTAGGTTTATTAACATTTTGAATAATTTATTTATCAAACGAAATGGAAACCTTTAGTTTTTTCCACAATTTCAGCCACATTTAGATATAAAAAAGTTGGGTTTTTATAAGATTTCTAACAAAAAATGCATCGTTTTTATTATTGATCCTCCTGGCTCATAGTTTACTTTTAATTAACTTTTTTTACATGGAGAAAAAAAATCATGGTAACAAGAATTTTATAAAAAAAAGTCAACGCGATAACCATTTATTGGCTTAACTTCCAACTTAGAATTCTATTTAACATTCTTATTTGTTTATCAATTTTGTAAATAAAATGTTAGAAAGTCAAAAGTTTTTTTAAGTATTAAAAATTTTTATTTATTGTAAAAAAAGAATAAATAGGTTGGTTAAATATAATAAATTAGAAAAATGGTGGAATATATATTTTATAAGTAATTAAGATGAAGGAAAAAAACGGTTAGATTAAAGTTTTTTTTATTTAGTTGTTGGTTTTTTCTTCTTGTTTTAACCCGCGATAGAACGTTTCTGTGCTTTGTTTCCAACCCGAATCAATAATGAGCGTTTTGGTCCGAGCAGGATCAAGCTCGCTAACGGATGGAGCTGTAAAAAAGTTTGGATGTGTAAAAATATGTTTTATAAAAAGTTAAATTTAAAACTCACGAGAATCATCAAAATCGACCCATAATTGGGTATAATCGCAGGATTCCTCTCCACCACCAGAATCCCATTCTTGATCAGCCTTTAAAGGCATAACAAACTGAAAAAAATGAAAAGTTTAAAAACTAACTCAAAACTTTTAAGTTAGATCTTCTTACCCCAAACAAAAGAATGACATAAACAATGAACATTTTTTTTTCTTAAGCAAAAAAAGCTACCAACTTTTTATTCAACGAAAAAGATTCAAATGAGTCTTAAAGATGAATTTTAAAGCATTTAAGAAAAAATAACATCCCGGAGAAAAAATAATTGTCAAGGCAATGCTTAGCAATTTCACATTTTAAAAGGTAATAATAAATAAATTTGCTTTCAAGAATTTTTTGTTTGGATTGTAAAGGAAAAACTTTTAAAAAAATTTGAAGCTGGATGATTAAAAGCATTCTTATAAAAATAAGTGAAAAATAAAAGGACATTACAAAATTTATTATAAACTTATCCAGGAAATGGAAAAAGTAATTCAATTAAGAATTTAAAAAAAAGTTTCTTCATGTATCGTCGGTAAACAAACAAAACCCAATAAACTTTTCAATTCTGAATTTCTAAAAGAATTAAATAACTTTAAGGAAAATTTTGTTTCAAACAAAGCTCGATTTTCGATTTTCAAACAAAAAACTCTTTCATAATAGTTTGCTTCAAAATTTTTTTTGAGTAAATAAAATTTTATTATTATGAAATTAAAAAATCACAAGAAATATATTAAAAATTGCAATAATTAGTTATAATGGTTAGTTAAATGATGCATGCATTTCAAAAAAAAAAAGAAGCAAATAATTATAATTAAAAATATAAATAAGTTCAACCAATCATAATTCAAGATGGGCCGTGGTGGTTGATTTTGGACAACCTCGGGCTTCCATTGCACAAATATGAAAGTTAGGATCATATCTGTGTGCCAAAAAGGTTG
Organism: Panagrolaimus kolymaensis; assembly: GCA_028622995.1. NCBI lineage: Eukaryota > Metazoa > Nematoda > Chromadorea > Rhabditida > Panagrolaimidae > Panagrolaimus > Panagrolaimus kolymaensis. The sequence goes on along the minus strand of JAJQJQ010000052.1, from coordinate 1,408,122 downwards.
GATATTCATTGCACGTTTCAAACTAAAAAATTATAATATAAAAACTTTATTTAAAAATATATGTAAAAATGGCAAACATACTGTCATTTCTTTTATGCAATGGCAAGCGTTTTCTTGTTCAAAGCCATTAGGGCAATTGCCGGGATAATCAAAAACTTAAAAAAATATTTAAAAGTATAAAAAAGATTTTAATAAATTTAAAACTAACTGTTGCCTTCGACTAATCTTTCAATTTGAGAAAGGCCAGGCGTTTTTGAATTTGCAGTTCGGTCAATAAGATAAATTGCACATGGTCCATTCTGAACCCGAATATCAGTTAACAAGACATAAACAAGGCAGGTATTATTCATGGGAAAATAATTAATTCCAGCACACCGATATTCTCCAACAAGGTTTACACATTCACTTTTACAGATATCTAAGGTAGCAACGGGAGAAATGTTTTTGCCAATAGTTGCCAAAACTGCATAATTTCTTAAATGAATCCATTGAACAGTTGAATCTTAAAAAAGATTATGTTAAATTTGTCCTTGATACCGCAAAAAGAAAAGTTTTAATACCTGGAATTGTTGGTGCAGGAGTTGTGATAACGGTGGTTGTAGTGGTGGCCGCTTTTGTTGTTGTCTTCGTTGTTGTTGGCAATGCAGTGGTAATCGGAGCTTTACAATTTGTGTTAACCACATTAAAACATGCTAAAAAAATAAAAATTTATGAGAGAATTAGGCTGTAGAATTACAAAATTTGTATTACCTGGATAACCCGTATCAACATTACCACAATTAATCCACATAGTTAAGCAAGCTATAAAAAAGTATTTTTAAAGTTTGCATTTACATATTTATTCTTATTTTTATTTCATACCTGTATATTTCGGATTTGTACTGTCTAATAGCCAACCCATCTTTGGAGCAATGATGGAATAATCTTGATATGGAGGAGGGTCAACCGCGGCGCTGCCATTAACAAAAATTAAATTCGATGTTGTAAAACAAATAACAACAACAAAAGAAAAAATGATATTCATATTTTTTAATTTCTCCCAAAATCAATTTTAATAATCAAATAATGAATATAAAGGAAAAATGAAAATGCGCACTATAACTTATTTTGTGTTAAAATTCAAAATCGTATATCGGTTTTAAAATAAATTAAAAAATTATTAAACATCGCGAAAAAAAGAGAGGATAAAAAAATTAAAAGAAAAAATGAAGGAATTTTTTTTCTTTCATTGAGTCTTTCTGAATTTTTTTAAAGAGATCCAAAGGCTTCCTTGCAGTTGAGGGCCAAAAAAGAGCAAGGAGAATGAAAAAGTAAGCAAAGATTTTACAATAAAAAGAAATGTAAAATATTTTTTAAAATCTACTTTTCAAGAAAAGGCGGTGCTACCATTTTTCAATGTATTCATGGAAACAAAAAATATTTTTTTTGGAAACTAGGGCGTGGCACGACGACTCAAAATATCTTTCTTTTTAATGAAAATAAAAGGTAAAAACCTTTTTTTGTGTTCAATCGTAATAACAATAATAATTATTTTCGGAAATCGATTGTTAAAAAAAAACAAACCATTTTATGACAAATTTAAATTTTTTTAAACATATTTTATTATATTAAACAAATCATTAGCGTTAAAAATATATGATATAATTTACAAAAGAAATGGTGAAATTAAAATCAAAGCACTTAAAATACAGGTTGCCATTTTTTGAAGCTTTTCTAACTTTAATAAGCTTTTAATGAAGCCTTCTTATGAAAAACGGTGTTCACCATTTTAATCAGTGTAGTTAAAATTTTTATTATTAGCATCAAAAGTAAATAAATTTTTTTTAAATTTTAACTCGCTTCACAACCGAAAAAATACACATATTTTCTCATCAAACCATAGAGAATTAGTGGACAACCATTTTGGTAAATAAATTAAGATTTAAAAAAAATAAAATTTTGAATTTTTTTACTTTTCGTGGGCCGAAAAAACCTTTGAATTATCCTGATTTGAATGGCCAAAATAGTTTTTCAAAAGAAGGCTTCAGTAAAAAATGATTTAAGTTGAAATCCATTAAAAAAAATTGAGACTCCCTATAAATTAATAAAACTAACATGTATTAGTAAACCCACAACCGTTACAGCTAATTCTATCCACCTTAAAAAATGATGAATCGCTTAAAGGTTTAAAAATTCCATTTGCCATTTGTTCTTGTTGAGTAACCATAACACCAGTAACAACATTTGTTATAGCCATAAAAGAATCGCCAATTAATCCCCTTAAATGACAACCATCCGTGGAACAAAATGAATATAAATATATACCACCGACAATGGATGGCGGTTCATATTGATAACACATATCATCGGTAGTGCAAATACACAAATCATTACATAAACCTCTCAAATCTTGCCTAAAAATTTAATATAATTTTGTAAAAACCAAATGATATCGGCTTAAGAGAAGCGAGAATATAACAATGAATTATTTTCCATAAGAAAGCGGGGATACCTAGCAATAATTTGGTGTATATCTTTGGCCCCAGAGTAAAGAGGATTGAAAGTTATTAAGGGTCAACGATTTAAAGCTTATTACCCCTTTATTTTTATACGAAACTTAAAGCCCTGATATACACCATACATAAGCCCCTAATCTATTACATAAAATAATAAAAAAAAAATAAATCAATCCACTTTATAGCAAGAATAATCCAAATTTTTAAATTTATTGCATGCTTTAAAATTTAATAGAGAATTATTTGCATATTAGAATAATCTCAAGGCAAAATATTGAAACAAGCATATTTTTTTCATCGAGTTTAATCGAAAAATAGCAAGAAAAAAAAGAGGGTCAAAATTTTTTTTGTCCTGTTTGAATTGAATTGGAAATTTTTTTATTTACTCTCATGGCCTCTCATTAGAATCGCGCCCATTCAAATAAACTTTTTTCTTTTTTAGCTATTTCAAAATAAAACAAAAATGTTTTGTTTAAATGCTATTTTATTTATTTAATTTTAATTATTCTAGCAATAAATTCAACTTACTGCCCGGTAACAAATAATTCTTGGGTATTGTCCGATGATTGAGGACTATAATAAAATTCAGTCCCTTCATCACATACACACATTGCTAAAAAAATTTTTGATAATATAATAAAATAAAAAAATATCTTTAAAAATACCTATAGCTGGTTTGCTCATAATTATCGTTGGAATAGAAGCTGTGGGAATATAAAGGAGCGAAGTATTGGGTGGTTGAGTACATCCTGCTGTGGATGTGGTGGTTGAAGTGGTGGTTGATGTTGTTGTCGTTGTGGTTGTTGAAGTTGTTGAGGTTGGATTTGTGGTGGTTGTTGTTGTTGGTGTTGGTGCATTTGTTATTAGCATCGTGGTTGAGGTGATCGGAATATCGCCATAATCTCGAGGTGGAGCCATCGCGATGCACGTTTCACCGCGATGAGCCATGATCATCAAACAAAAAGCAACATAATAATAAGGAGCCATTGAAAAGATAATTTCTGTAAAAAAAAGTTAGTTAAAAAATGATAAAAAAAATCTTATTGATCCAAGGTAAAACAAAAGTTTGTCGCAAAAAAAGAAAGTCAATAATAATAAAACGAAAAACTATGAAGCATTCTTGCTTTTTTTGGTAACTAAGAAACCTCGAATAAATGTCTTTTTGGTCTTTTAAAAAAATAATAACAGAGCTATCGATAAATCGAAGCGAATAAAAAAAAAATTTCTCTGATTATAAGTTTTATAAATTTAAATTAATCATAAAAAGTTTAAAAGCATCCGCATACTTCTTAAAAATCAGATGGAACAAATCGAAAATTTGATAATCGAGAGTTTTTGGTGGCAAAATAAAATCACTAAGCAAAAAAATATTTTTATTTACAACAACAAATGAGGGATTTATGATGCTTGTTGGTTCTGATATTATTTTACTTATTTATATACAAAAATTTTTTTTAAAGGCGTGTTATATTACATTTTTATTTAATTTGAAATGTATGGTAGTTTTTTTCCTCTTTCATTAATTTGTTAAAACTATCTTGAGAGAGATATCTCTCTCTCTCTTCTTTTTTCGTACCTTTTGTGATATTTGTTACACACGTCCATCCTTTTGTTAATAAAGAAAGTTTTTTCGGCAACTTTCAATTTTTCATTTTCCTTTTTTATTCCTCCTTTTTTTTAATTGTCAATTAAAAAAGTATGAGAAATTTTTTATGCACGTAGATATTTTTTTTTTCATCTCGAAAAAAGAAGGAAAAAGTTTTTTGCGGTGAAAATGAATTAGGAGAATTTCTTGATGGATGGATGCGCTAATTTATTTATCCGTTTAAAAAATAAAAACATAAATTTCGGGAATGAAAGAGAAATCCTTTTCAATTTCATCTTCACTCTTCTCACTTTCTTTTCTTTTGGCTGCTATCCAATTTTTATATTTAAAGTTAAGATTTCTTGAAAACTGATCACTGAAGAAAAAGAGAGAGAAATATGCCGCAATTTTGGTGTTAGAATTTTTTTTTATAATAAAAAAAATGACACTGTTTAAAAACGAGAAACATATCTTGTTGGATTTCTGTTTTTATCAATTAAATTCAATGAGTAAAAAAAAGCTGTTTGATGATCAAATAATTTAATCCCGCATTATAAAATTTGAAAATGGGTATTTGGTTAATTAAGTTTTAATCAAATCAAATTTCTTTGAATAAAATTCGTAAAAATTTGACTCGATGCTTTTTTGCTTTTGATAACTTTCGATCTTCGAAATTTGAAATCGAAGCATTTTTCTCTTTGCTTCTTCATTTTCTTGAAACTTTTTTTGATGGTTAGTTTATTGAAAGGCATATGCTTTTTTTAATTTAAATTTAGTGAAGAAAAAATCCAAATTATTAAACCGATAAAACTTTGCTAAATTTAAAAAGTTGGATTCAGTGGCCTCATTTTTTTTTGTATTTGGAAGAGTCAATCATTCTTTGTCATCATTTTTTCTTCATGAAAAATAATAATGCGATCGTTGGTGGCATTCATATTTCACTTTTTTGATTAATTGTCATAAAAATCTTTAAAAGAAAATAGCGATTGTTTTCTTGGGCTCTTTATTACATTTTTTGTGAATTTATGGAGCAGCAAAAAAGCAAACATCAGCTTCAATAATATTATTGTGGGCGATTAATGTCTGTCTGTATCCATGGAATTGTGCCGAAACTTTAATGTTAGATGCAAAAAATCAAAAACAGAAAAGCAATAAAAAAATATATAATATTTTTTTGAACTTTTCAATCCAAAATATTTTTTATATGAAAAGAATAAAGAAAACCCTTTGGGAGTTGCGAAAGTGGAAGAAAGAATCATTTATTGCTTCAATAATAAAAGAAAAATTTATTCATCATTTTAAATAGTTTAATTCTTACTTTTTTCTTCTTTAGTAAAAAAAAAAGAATTAGAAAGTTGTTGTTGATTAACTGATTATGAATTCAAAACAGAAACGAAAAACAAAATAGAAACTTGGAGACCTCGAAATGAAAAATCACATTCACATACAAATGCATGAAACTTTTATAGTTTCCCACAGTTTTTATTTTCTCGACTTTTCCCTTTCACTTTATTTGAAATTCGAAGTAATTTCTTGCCCAGCTAACCATAAATCTGCTCCATATAATTGTTTGTCATTGACTAAAAAAAACTTAGGTCCCTTTTTACATGGCCAAAAAAAGTTAGTTAGTTTTGCTTTCGTAAAAAAGTGTGATATCTTTTTGATTCCATCCTTGTTTTTTTTCCAAACTATGCCTCTTTCTTTTAAAAATGCTTCAACATAATCCGTTGATTCGATTCTCTCAGTTTTAAAATCAATTTTTTCTTTATGTTCATTAATTTTATTCAACAAAAAACGATCGTAAAAAAAAGTCCATCAAACATTTTTCATTCAGCAAAAAAATTTTTAAAATTGCGAACTTTGTTTTTGTTTCAAAGCGAAAAAAAAGTTTGCGAAACAAAATAAAAGCATCAAAGATTTTTTTTCTCGATTCCCATTAGTTCGAACTTCGAAGCATTTTTTAAACTTTTGATTCAACGATTTTCATCTTCAATTTCGCTCTTCTTTGATTTGTTCATCCATCTGCTGTCAATCAATCAATTATGGCTATCGAAGTCAAAGGTTCTGAAGGTGTTAAGAAAGCTGGACGTGGAAGACCTCCTAAAAAAGCTGTTTCTGAAAATGGTGTTGGTGAAAAGAAGAAGAATTCAAAGAAATCTGCTGCTAAGAAGAGTGATACTTATTCAAGCTACATTTATCGAGTACTCAAACAAGTTCATCCCGATACTGGTATATCTTCAAAATCGATGACCATTATGAATTCCTTCGTCAGTGACATCTTTGAACGTATTGCTGTTGAAGCTTCGCGTGTTTCTCATTACAATAAGAAATCAACTATCTCATCTCGCGAAGTTCAAACTGCTACTTGTCTTGTAAGTTTTTTTGTTTGTATTCTTTCTTTTAATTGACTAACTAATTCATTATCTTTTTAGGTTCTTCCTGGTGAACTTTCCAAGCATGCCGTATCTGAAGGTACTAAAGCTGTAACCAAATACAATTCTTCTCTTCAATCTGATGCCTCCAAGTAATGGACTCTTCTCTGATAGTTTTTTTACAATGTTTTCTTTTAACTTTTTCTGTTTGTCATTTTTTTACTAACTTTTTGTACTTGTATTAGTTTTGTCCATTTTTTTCGATCTTGTTTTGTAAATAAAAAGTTCTTGTGTTTTTGTGTTTGATGATTTCGGAGTTTTTCCATTAACTACTTACTTTACTGAAACCATATCCGAATAACAGAGCATTAATAATGGAACCGATACCCATCAGATCAATTAAATTTTGTATGCTAACTTATTTCTTTCCTTCAGTGATTTTGTTCTTTACATTGTCAATCAATATTGCAACTTCATGGAGAACTCTTTCTTGTATAAAATTTTTCCCATTCCAATATATTGAAATCAAATCGACTATGTTAAAGTGACCCATCAATGAACATTATTATACCTGTTCGGACATGCCTTGTTATATCTGTCACCTTTAAATGAGTTGGTCAACCAGCATATGTTTCGCCATATTTGATAAAAGTATCAATGATCGTTGGAACATCATTAATGAACACAATGGATCTTCTTCACCCAACCAAAAAGTATGAATATCACCATAATGGTTTTTGTTATCCATAATGAACTCTTCAATGCCGAATTTGTTGATATCCATAACATTATTACCTATTATTGAGAGAGGTATTGGACCTAAAGTTGTTTTAAAAGCTGCTGGTGGAAGGGAATGAATTTTATTTACTTGGTGGAAGTCTCATTCGTTAAAAATTATGTGATAAATTTGTTACGATTATATTCATCACAACTTTGAATGGAAATTATAAGAAGCCAGACGTGTTTCTTTATCAGTAAAACAAAAAGTTAAAAATTATTTGGGTAATTTTAATAACAACTTTATTATTATTTTTGGTTTGGATGTTCGAAACAAAAGCTAAAAAAACAAAAAAAATAAATCAAATTCTTTCAAAACAAATTCATAAAAGAAATATTAAAAACAGGTCTTTCTTTTTTTGGTATCCATGTTTCAAGTTCACGTTTGAAAGATCTCGAAAAATGAATTCGAGCTTCTTCATCATTTTTGAGTTCGTTAAAAGTTAAAATAACTTTAGCTTTAGGCGCTGCGGCTATCTAAATTTTTTGTTATAAAAGTGCCAAGTATTTTACTAAAATTTTAAGTTTACTTTTAAAAATTCGACGAACATTTTGATATCAAATTTTTGTTTATCAATAATTACCAAACTAATAAGATTGATTTTATTTTTCCATGAAAGTGAAATCAATTTTGGCATAGTTTTATGTGTAATTTGACATGGGTACATGCTAAAAATGAATAAAAGTAAATAAATGGCAAATAAACAATGAGATTTTTAAAAATTTATTATTTGTAAAATAAATGTTAAAACTAGCCTAAATTTTTCAACGTTTAAAAGATGTTCCAAAATATTTTCCAATAGAATATGATTATCATCAGCGACATGCAAATGACAAATTTTAACTTTTCCAGATTTGATTAAATCTTTTATGTTTTTTTCTGATAAAGCGGAACATTCTGATAACGAAATTTCGCTTGCATCACATCGCGATATTTTAGTAATTATCAAATCAAAAATTCTATAATTGCTACAATCAAATTTTTTTGTTATCCATAAATTATTAATTAATTCAAGATCATCGACTTGAAAAGAATATTCATCAATGGAAAGACCATCAACAATATTAAAAATAATTTCATCCACAATAATATGCGGAGATTTTTTATAAAAATATTTACAAGTTTGATATAATTTTTTCATAATTTCCGCGCTTGAAGTTTTGACAATATAATTTATTATTGGCTTTGGGAAACCTTTTTGATTATCTTGAGTGACTTGGTATGAAGCTAAAAAATTCAATTAATACGGACACGGCTGATTGTGAAAATATCTTTGATTTTAACAAAATTTTAGACTTACATTTTATAGCTTTTTTATTTGTCTTTCCAATATCTTGATTTTCAGTAAATTTATCTCGAATCTTTTCAAAGTAAAAGCATCCCCCACAATCGTGATTACATGGAACTAAAACTTCAACTTCTTCTCCTACATTATTCTTAAAGTTAATTAAATTATGCAAAAAATCGTTATATATAATTTACTTTAATAAACTTTCGAAATAACTCAACATCAATAAGACCATCTAAAAATGTAATGTAAAATTCATTAAATTTTTGTTTAAATGGTAACAAAATTAATTTATTCATTGTTTGAGGGGTTATGTGACAGCCATTAATTCTGGAATTATATTTATATATATTAAAAGCAAAAAATTTTTTCTTTTCGTTTAACTAGACTTACACCACATTTTTCACATTAGGAACGCATTCCATTAACTTCTCAAGAGGCACTTTTGATCCATCGGAAAATAAAATAGGTGAAGAACATAATGTTAATTCTTCAACCTTTCCTGATTGGGTTAAAATTAAATATTTATCAAATGAAAATTGTTGCATATACGAAATATAAATTTTACGTGCATCACATCGAACAATTTTTGACATTAATAAAACATCCAGTTCGCTTCCAGTTGTAGCTTTAAGTTTTTGAATAACCCAAATATTATCTAATAGCTCCATATCCTCCGATTCATAAGCATCAATGCAATCATCAACATTTTCAAGTTCTATTCTCCTTTTGTTGTCATCATCAAAATTAATTTTATCCACAATAAAATAAGGATATTTTATATAAAAAAATTTGCAAGTAAGGTAAAACTTTCTTAAAATATCAGAGTTGCATTGTTCAACGATGTAATCTAAACAATTTTTAGATAACGCAAATTCTTGTTGACGATAGTTTTTGCAACTAAAAATAACTATGCTTTCCATTTTAACAATGAACGATATAATATTAACAAAGAAAATCCAACAAACAAGCAAAAGTTTAGAACTGGCTGATTGTCTTAATTGTTGTGAAAAAAAATTTTCGCTTTAAGAAGTTAAAAATGATTTGACATACATACAACGCAAAAGTTATCCTTTTTTTAAAGTTAGGAATTTAATCAATTTATTTTTATTTTTAACTGAAAAGACGAATAAAAATAAGTTTTAAATTTATTGACTGCGGGTTAACGGAAAACTTAGATAAAACATAATTTTGGTAGTTGACAAGAAACAAAAAATATTGTAAACATGAAATTTTTAAAACAATCAAAAGATGAAGAAAGAATTAAACAAAATTTTATCTCGCTAACATATTGAAATCACGAATTATTGAAAAAATTTTAATTAAATAAAGAATTAACATCGTAATGTTTACTGTAACATTCTTTTCTATCCATTACCCTATCTTAACTCTTAATTTTGATTATTTTTTTGAATACGCCAGTGTCTCAAAATTACTCATTCACGAAGTACAAAGAAATGTGCGTTTATGAAATTGCACAAATATAAGAGAATGTATTGTCAAATTTAAAAAAAGCATTAAAATGAATATATCTTGTATAAAATTCTAAACGAGGTAATATCCATATATGACTTTGAATTTATTTATAATTTTTCTTCCTAAAGCATGAAGTTTTCAATCAGGTTGCAAAAATGAGCATCGGCTTTGTCATTGTTAAAAACCACCATTTGTAAATTTTCAAGACTGTATCAAAAAAAATATGTTCGCATTTCAAAAGTTTTGAAAAAGGGTTGATTTTCAAAAAAGGTTTTATTTATTCTTATTCTCGCACGGAAATTATGAAAAATTGGCGCTTCAGATTAGGCATTTCGAAGAATCAGAAGCTTTTCTTTTTTAAGCACTTATCGTCCTTGGCAAAAATGCCAAATATCATTTATACCGTTAATGTAAACGAATATTCAGATTTCGTTACAGTTAAATGTTTAAAGGGACATAGCTATTTCATGCCTTTTCAAAAATTTCGATACTGGGGCTGATAGGAACAGTCGGGGCGGCGCGTGTTTGAATTACCGTGTCACTTCTGTCTTACACGGTAATTCAAACACGCGCCTTACCAAGTGTAACTTGCAGTGCCCGCAAACGAAATTTCAAAAAAGGCATGAAATAGCTATGTCCCTTTAACAACTTTTGTATTTCCAACGGTAAGATTCTTCTTTTGTTTTTATTTTAAAATTAAATATCATGTATTACAGGTTGATCATTTAAGAAATCTTATTTTTTCTGATACACCAAGAAATATATTCCCAGCTTCGGCTTTATTTGATTCGAATGTTTATTTAGTTCGCCATGGGAACAGAACACCATTACATTTGCAAACTCGACTGAAAGATTTGACTTTTAATATTACTCAAGATCATTTTGATGTTGAATTCACAGGAGCAAAAAAAGTTGTACCATCTTCAGCTGCGTTTGTAAATAAAGAAAATATGACAGGAGCTTATTATCGTCCTGAACCGAAGAAAAATGTGTTTAAACCAAAGTGGAAGTTTGAATTAGTAAGTTTTTTGGCCTTTCTCTTCTTTGAAAAATATTTTTTTAGTAACCTGGTGGATTGGATAAAGTAACACTCAGCTATCGTGAATATGGCATCCATCTGAAAGATGATAACTCTCTAAGCTGTCTTGAATGGTGTCCAGGTGGTGAAGGAATATCTCTTGCTGGTGATTTTAGTAAGTTTGTTTATTATTCGTTCTAAGTAAGATAAAAAAACCTTTCATGCAAATTTACATAGAAAAAAGGATAAAAAAAATTTTGAAAAACAAACGAAAATATATTTTTGGCATTGTGATATCGAGTAAAATGCTTCACCGCTTCCATAAAAAATTGAAACATCTCTCTTTCGTTAGTTTGTTCCCGCGTCATCTTCTTCAACTTTCATTCATCTCCTTCATTTTTTTTTTGTGACACTTCTGAATTTCTTTCATCTTCCATTTTTTATTTTTCAGCTTCTCTAAAAATGATGAGATTTGCTGCTGTTACACAACAACAGAAGAAGCCAAAAGAAGCGACGACGGCTAATGGTATTGCTACAGAAAAATGGAATGCTAAAATTGATACATTATGGCCATGGAAAGGTGAAATCATCGATGATTATAAACATAAAGTTGAGTTTAACTCCTTTTATTATTCATCTGGATCTGGTATATCTCCATATGGAACTCCTGGCGCAACAAAAATGGTTCTTCAAATGAATTCAATATTCATGAAAGTTTTAGAAATGGCAAGAATGGAACAAATGCCGATTGAAGAGTAAGTTTTTTTGTGTGTTATTATTATTAGTTTCATCATTTTCATTGATTATTCTTTCAGGGCTATGAAATTTGCAGAAGCTTATCGAAAAACTATCCACAGAACTACTGAAGATATCGTTCGACAATCTGATTCATCTGACGAAGCTTTTTATGCTGATTCTTTGATCGTTGCTGATATTCTATGGGGCTTAGTTGAATCTGTTCTTATTCGACCTAATGGTAATAACTTTTGTCCTTAGTTAAACACCTAACTAATGTTGGTTTTAGATCGTTCAATTGTTGCTGATTTACTCGAATGGGCTAATGAAACATTTGGACAAGCTCGTGAACTCTTTACTCAAATCGAAAAAGAAGCTGCATCTGAATCAAGAATCGAAGAGAAGGATTACTATTGGTCGACTGTTATTTCTTTGCTCCTTGTTGGACAATTTCGTTCTGCGAGTACTGTTTTATCGCTTACATCAGGTTATCGACATAATATGAAGCTTCAAAAGATGACTTCTATTCTTTCACTCTTCAATTATGAAATGTTACATTCTGATTCAACTGGCAATGCATTTGAATATGCTCAAAAACAAGTTCGTAAACATATTGAATCCTTCAGCGATGATGAACCATTGCATTTCATTTGTAAAATGTTGCTTGGAGATCTTGATACTTTCAAACAAACTGCCGAATCACTTTCTCGTCAATGGTATGAACTTCTTCCAGCGTACATTCTTTTTTCACAACCTGCTGCAACTTTTAATGATTTGGGTAGATTGACTTTGGTATGCTTTAATCTTCATTAAACTCTTAACTTACTTGTTTGATTTTAGGAACTATATAATGCTATTGGACTTGGTGCACCTCGAGCTCATACTCTTCTCAACAACATCGTCATTTCACTTATGAAAATGGATTGGATTCAAGCTTTGTCAGATCTCGCTTCGGTTTCATCTCTTCTATGGCTCTCTGTTCATCTCTTTGATTTGATTCTCAAGATTGAAGGAAGCAAACTTACAGAAGAAATTGAAAGCATTCGGGATACTGTGTTCATCACATATGCAAAAGAATTGTTTCGAACTCCTGGTAATCCAAAGCTGATTGAATGTGCTGTCACTTATGCTTTTTCAACCAAAGAATACAAACATGATTTCGTTGAACCATTTTTGATTATTATCGCTCAAAATGATGGCCCTTCAAATGCTGAACTTATAAATGTTTTGACCCGATTATGCAAAGAATATGGACTTTATGAAGCTTATCATCAAATCACTTTAGCTCTTGCTTGCAAGTAAGTTTCGCTTTGTTTCTGAAAACTTTCCTCTAACTTCTTTCATTTTTCAGAGGTCTTAGAGAAAAAGATTGGTCGGCGACACTTCACTGGGCAATACAAAATGAATCACTTGATGTTATGGATACCATCTCATATTTTGTTCTTCTTAATGCTGATCCTGCTTCAATTAAAGCAATCAATGTATTCAAAAATGATAATGAAATTATCAATCAATCAGATGCTATGAACTTCCTGTTTCATTTCTATCAATTCAATATTGCATTGGAAGCTCGAGATATTCCAAAATGTGCCAGCTTACTTCATGATCTCATTATTTCGAATCTTGCTCCACCTGAATTTGTTCATGTTCTATTTGATAATATTGGTGAAGTCATCGATGCTACAAATAGATGTTTGGAGAATGTAAGTTTTGTTCCCATCTTTCTTTATATTCTCATTCATTGATCATCTTTTAGGAGTCCTTACTCAATATGAATGCAATATCAAAACTTCAACGCTGTGTTACTTTATATCAACAACAAGAAGAAGTACGATCTCAAGGCTCATCTCGACGATTTGATAATTATGAAAGAATTGATAAAAAGCTTACATTCATTCATGCTGTTCTTCTTAATGCTTATGCGTTAGCAGCACTTAAATAATATGTACTTTCTTATTGTTCTATTTTGTCTTTTATTTTCTCCATTTTTTGCTTTGAGTATTCTTGCTTTTTGCTATTTTGTCTTTTTTTTTGTAATTGTTGTTACATTTTTTGTTTTGATGTAAAATAAAGTAATTTGTTTGCTTAACTTTTGTTTGTTGTTGATTATGATAGTATACTGAGGCTTAACTTATGTTGTTAGAACATTGTTTTTTTGAAGGATGTCTGATGCATGAAATTTCTATGGCAGTGATTAGAGAAGAATTGTTGGAGTTTGAAAGCAGCAAAAATTGTTTTCTTTGGATTTTATTTTTTTATGGCGTTTGATTCTCTTTGGTTACTTATGTTATTGGAATGTTTAGATAAATTTATTGCTTCGATAGCAAAGAAACCTTTGCATCATTTTTTTAGAACTAAATTTTAGCTATGGTTGTTTGCTAAAAACTAATTGAAGGAAAAGAAATTTAATCAAAACAAAAAAGTATTTTGTATTTAATTAAATTTTGTGCTTGACCTTTAAGAACCTTCACAAATTTGTAATTTCTAAAACATCTTTGTTGTTGAAAAAAATCAAACATTTTGTAAAAAGAAAAAGAACGAAGCACTCGAAGAAGAAGAAGAAAGAAAAATAAAATCCAGTCATCCATCCTCATCGAACGAAGTCCTTTTAAAAACTTTTTTTTTGATCTTTACAATAAATATTTTTTCATTTAACTAACTAACGTTCTTCACAACTTCCTTTATTTTTAAAGAATGAAATATATCAAAAATCAAAGCAAAAAGTAACAACAAACAAAGGATTCTCTCTTTTTTTTGTTTCTTATTAAAATTTTGAAACATCACATTTTTTTTCTTTTCTTGAATGAATGAATGAATCTCTTCTCCATCCATCCACCACCAAAAATATTTTGCGTTGCCTCTAGGCATCGATGGATGGATGGATTTTCTTTTGTATATTACCGTATCTTTATTTTTTCTTGTTTCAAAAATAAATACATACAAAAAAAAGGAAAAAAGTGAAAGTTTTTGAAAATGGAAATTTTGTCTGATTTTTTATTTTGTTTTGTTTAACTAAAATAAAATTTTCTGTAAAAAAATGGAATTCAATAGAATTCTTTCTTCTTCTTTTCTTTTTTTAACATGATTTTTATTTTGTTTGTTTGGATGAAGATGAATGATGGGCGGCCGTATCCGGATTTAATGAAAAGCAGCTACTTCCCTTAAATATATAAGAAATCAGCGGCAATGATTTAAAAAAAAAGAGGGGAGGAATCATTCCAAAAAGAAATAGTAGGATTCACAATCGGCGGCAGCGGCTAAAATTTGTTACTAAAAGCCCAAAATCATGAAAATACGAGAAAGTTTTATTGGAATTTTGGTAAGTTTTTTTCTTTCCTAAATATTCGTGAATCAAAGAAGTAAAGTTTCTTTTTTTAAACTAATTTTGTTTAATAAAAAAATTGCTCACTTTTAACCTATATTTTTTTAGCTGCTTTTTCTATTTCCTATGATAACAGCAAAATTTCCTAATGAAATCGCGGATGTTCCAATAGTTGATTGTGAATCGGATAGAATATTAATTAAAATTCGTACTACCGCTTCCAATCCCTCTCATATTTATGCAGAAGATTTTCGGGATAATGCTGGCTGCCAAACAAGATATATGAATAATGTTGCTATTCCACATGGAGAATGCGGAATGACATCAGAGAAATTGGTAAGCGTTACTAAAAACTTTGAAGATAAAACCCAAAAAAAATTAAGAAAATTTTTTGCGACAATGCAAACATTTTTTTCTTTAAAAGCTTTTGAAAATTTTCGTTGCAAAATGGTCCAATTTTTAAGTTATTTAATTAATTTTATTTTTAGGCAAATCCCGATGGAATTATGTATCGCATATGTGTGGCAGTACAAATCCATCCCCTTTTTGTAACGGAATCTGATCGTTCTTATTGTGCCCAATGCGTTTATATGGATTCAACCGTTGTAAATGATTTACAACAAAATTTAGCTATAAGGTTACCCGATTTTCTTCTAAATCATCGTCTCGTCAAAGGTCGACGACGACGAGTGTCCGTTATTCATTTTGCATATTTATTTATTTCTTTAATTTAATTTTGCTTTTAGCAATTTTTTTATATTAAAAAAATTAATAAATAAAATAATAATTTATTTTTTTAGTGATGCCTTACCGGATGAATTGGAACCACAATTTGATGAAACTTCCAATCCTCAATGTTCTTATACCATTCGAAAGGGTTCAGTGGATGGACCAGAAATTCACTTTGCAACCATTGGTGAATCAGTTTTTCATGTTTGGCAATGTCAAAATGGTAATAATAAATTTTTTTTAAAGAATTTTAGCTCAAAAAAAATAACAACCGTTTTCTATTTAACAAAAACTTTAAAATTTTTAAAGCTTTATAACTGAAAACAAAAAATATTTTTCTAAATAATTTGAAACATTAAAATTTTTCTAAAAATTAACTTAATTTATTTCCAGAACACGTCGGCATCTTGGTTCAAAACTGTCATGTTGAAGATTTGGAAGGAAATAAAATTTTGATTATCGACCAAAATGGCTGCGGCATTGATCAATATGTTTTGAATACGCCCCAATATAGCGAAGATTTAAAAATTGCTTTTCAAGTAAGAAAAATTTGTTTTCTCTTGGTTTAATCACAAATTTTTTTATATTACCAAAAAATTAATTCAAAGAAAGTATTATTATTTTTTTTTAATTTTAGGAATCTCATGTTTTTAAATTTGCTGATAAAACTATGACTCGATTTACTTGCCAAATTCGATTATGTATGAAAGATCGAAAAAATGGTTGTGATAAAATTACTGTAAGTTTCTTTTCTTTTTTTCAAAAATTTAATTAATTTTATTTTTAGCCACCAAAAAATTGTAAAAGCGATGGAGAAATTGAAAATGGTGTGATTAGTAAAGATCAACCATTGCCACCAGCAAAATTGGTTAGTGAACCATTAAAACTTGAAACCGTTGGGCCTCCATCAATTACGCCACCGCATATTAAAAATAGTGGTAGAGCAGCCAATGCGGCTGCTGCTAAAGCTTCAGTGGGAGTAAATGGAATAATTCCAACAGCTCAAAGAGGCGTTACAAGTTCTTCTACCAATACCAATAATAATAATCATCAAGCTTATGCAGGGTAAGTAAAAAAACATACATACAAAAAATTAAATTAACAAAATATTTTGATTCGTGCCTGGATTGCAAGGAATTTTTAAAGCTATAACAACAGAGTATTTTTTAAAGAAATTTATAACAATTATTACTAAAATATTTTTCGTTAAAGACGGAGGAGACCAGAAAATTTTTTTAGAAAAAAAAAACAGAAATTTCAAATTTTATAATTTAAAAAAAGAATGGAATAAATCTGAAAAAGCTTTATTCAGATCAAAGTTACAAAAATATAAAAATTTTCCAACAAAAAACCTTCTTCTTTTTTTGCCATCCACTAATAATTAATTACGCTTCCCATATTTTTATTTAGTTATGGTTACCGAAATCGACGAGCAATAGAAATAAAAAATAATGCCACTTCCCCACTCATTCGTTATCGACGAATTCCTCTCAACCCTGATGATCCATCTTCGCCTATTTTACCTCAAATGGATGTCGTGGGTGTTATAAGTGTATTGGATAATCCTGAAGATGTGGAATATTTTGAATCTAAACTTGCCGCTCATGGAGGTAGTCGAATAACAACAACATCAACTACAAATGGTGGTGGAGAAAAGAAATGCATGTCCACGAATCTTTATTGGTCCTTGATTGCAACATTAATTTTGTTAATAACTATTCAAATTATTGCTTTGAGTGTTATCGCTTTGGATCGTTTGGTTTTTGAACATACTCTTTCAACTAAATTAAAGTTATCGACAGCTTAGAAAAAATGTGGGGACTTAGACAGAAGAAAAATGGTATTTAGCAACATCAGTGCTAAAATGCATCTTGCCACAAAATTTTTTTCATAAACACTTCTTTAATTTACTTTTTCATTATTAAAAAAAATAATTAAAATTTATTATTATTAGTTTTTGACTTTCTTTAATTATTACTCTTTAAAAAATGAAAAATTTCGAAATCCCTTGCAAAAGAATTATTTTTCGGCTCGTATTACAAAAATATTTAAAAACATAAAAAAAGCTAACGAGTTTCTTAATTTTATTTTTATTTTTATAAATCACTAATCTATTTTTTTTTTTTTGGTTTGGTCTTCTTTCATATATGGTTGTAGATCCGTGCAATTGTCTTTTTTTCTTTTTAATTCTATTCATTGGTTTATTAAGTTTTTCTTTTGTTTAAAAATAAAATAAAAATAAATATAAATCAATCATCACTCTTTTTTTTCTATGTTCGACATTTATAAAATAAAAAAGACATACATACAAAAACAGTTTATAAAAAGAAAACCACTTAACAAAAACTTGACGAAAGAAAGAAATACTTAAAAGTCGCGTAGTTGTTGCCTTTTTTTGTTGTTGTAAAGAAATACAAATTCCGGCTTTCTTTCTTTTTTTATTTTTATTTTTCAAGAACATCATTCCTTTCATTATTGTCTGCTAGCTTCATTATGATGGCGGCATGGAAGAATAATGAATAGAAATATATGGTTGTCGACCAAATAGGGAACCATTAAAATTAATCCAAATTGAAAATAAAACGATTATCAAAGAAAAAAATAGTAACAAAGAATTTGTAAAATTATCATTTGAGATTGGTCTCTGAGCAACATCAGATTTAATTACATCAGTTCCAAACACGATGGAATTTGGAGATTCACAGAAAAAATAATTTGATGTTTCACTATTTTCTGAAACCGTTGAAGAATTATTGAGGGATTCGGCGGAATGGGTAATTTGCATAAAATCATTGACATCGATTGGAAGGTCAAAAGTATTTTGATGGGTTTCAACAACTTCAGAAAAATATTCATTTTTAGAAATCAAAATCTCGTTGTTATTTTCAAGGAATTTTTGAACATTATTTTCTGAATTCAAAAAAGCATTTTTATTGTTGGTTTCAATAAATTTCACTAAACTTAATCGTAATTTGTTTTGAGACCCCAGAATTACATTTTTAATTGCGTTTAGATCCACCAATGTTTCAGATCTGCCGATTTCAGATTCATTTTTTACTTTCATAAAAGAATATTTTAAATCTTTCAAAACTGCCAATAATTTTCCATTTTTACATTCACTTTCTTTTAATTTTTCCAAACTTATTCCCGCTTGAATTTGAGATTCTTGAACCTCCAAAATTTTTTCATCTAATTTTTGTTTTAAATCCATAATTTTTTGTTGATTCAAAATAATATTTTGCTTTTGATTTTTTTGTATCTCCAAAGAATCCGTTAATTTTCCATTTGTTTCATTTAATTCATTTTGAATTTTTTGATTTTTATTTATAATCGAATAAAATTCTTTTCTTATTGGAAATTGATTATTTGAGTTTGAAGTTGAATTTGAAGGAGATAATAACAATCCATTTTTAAGAGATACATTTTCCATTGAAGTTGAGAGCTTAGTAGTTGGGGATAAATCTGAAGAATGAAAAAAGTTTTAATAAAATGACAGTTAAAAAAATTTTTAAGTTTTTTTACTTATTTTTTGCAATAAAAACTTTTACGAAATTAACTTAAGTTTAATTAAGCGATTACACCTGTTTCTTCTGTGTTAGCTTTTTTTGACGCAAGTAAATTAACAAAAAAAGTCTAATGCCTTAATCATTTAAAAAAACATTGAAAGCATTATTAAACCGAATATTAAACATTTTGAAATTTAAGTTTGGCAATTTAAAAAATAAATACGGTGATTTTAAGGTACTTTTCGCTGCAGGGCTTGAAGTAATAAAACTTTTTATTAAATAATACAAAAAATGATGGAACCTTTAATTCAAGGTTTTAACGATAAAAAAAAAAGCGTTAAAAATGCAAGGAAAAAATCTTGAAATTAATCAATCAACATTTTTTCAATCAATTAATTTATCAAAGTTCTCTTTTCTTTTTCTATTCAAAAGCACAAAGAAACATTTTAAAAAAATAAATAATTAAGCTTACCTCCAAAAGTTGATGAGGGTTCAGAAATACATGAATTAGAAAAAACCATATTCTTTTTTTTTTTAAATAAAATAAAAAATAAACTTATTTTTTGTAATTAAAAGTTTTCTTTAGAAAAAATATGTATCAAACACAAAAAAAATAAAACTTTTCAAAAATAAGAAAGAAAAAAAATTAAGAGATAAAGCAAACCACTGCCTGCCGCCGGTTTGTCGTCGCCACCTATTTTTTTTGTTATGTCGTGTTCTTGGGTTTTTTTTTGTTTTTGTTTTAATTTGCAGTATAAGAACAAGAAGAAGAATAAAAAAAACTCAAGCAAATGAATGAAAATTAAATGAACACATGAAAAAAAGAAAGACAAACAACGAAGAAAAAAAAGAAAGAGTGCAAAGTCAAACAAAAAAAAAAGTTCGCCCAATTTTTTTTTTGTTTGATGGATAGCTTACATTCATTCGCCAGGTCGGTCGGTCGCCAGTCAACCAGGTGCATGTTTCATTTTTATTTATTTTTTGGGCTGGGCCGCAATGACCCCAGCCAATAACAACAACGACCCAAAGATATTTTTTCATTTATTTTTCTTGATCAAAAAAAAAAAACGATGTCGGAAGAAAATTAAAAGAATAAAAAGATTAAGTCATTCTTCTTTTTTTTTTGTTTTCGGTGAAAGTGACTGACATATTTCCGAAAAAAATAAAATGATGATGGCAGGTGAAGAAAAAGAAGATAAAAAAAATGCCAAGAACCAAATCTTTTTCTTATTTTTTTTTGTTGCTATGGAATGAAAAATTTTTACCTGCGCAAAAAAAAAGGAAAATGAAAAAAGCTTGGTTTATAAAAAAAATAAAATATAAAAAATTGTGAAAGTAATAATTTTGTGCAAAACAAAGAAGAAAAAAAACATACACATGTGTAAAAATAGCTAACTTCTTACTTAGACTTGTTGGTCCAAATCTTGACTTTCCTTGCTTTTTAAAAATAAATAAATAAAATAAAATTTTATGCTTGAATAAATTTTATAAATTTGTTTAAAAGTTGTTTTTTATAATCCATTTTGAATTTCATATTTTTGACTTTCTCAATTTAATTTGGAGCCAAATTTCCTGTTTCAGAAGAAAATAATTTTTATTCATCAAAATTTTCTAAAATTAAATTACTTCTTTGTTTTTTATTTGTCGTAAAAAAACAATTCTTTGGTATCATTTTTCAATTTTTAAAGAAATTTTAAAGGGATAATCTTTTAAAATAAATAAACCAAAAATTCTCAAGGTTTATTGAAGACAAAAAAAAGTTTTTTTTTTAAATTTGTCATTTCTTTTCTTTTTTATTTCTAAAACTTTTTATTTTAAACTTTATTTGGATTTATTTTCTGACAAAGTTCAATGTCTTAAAATATTTTGATTTTTTTTCCTGAATTGTTAAGCATGCAAAAATAAATTTTCTTTTCTGTAAAAAAATTATGACGTGTTGCTTTCGAAGCTACACATTTTTTTGTTTCAAAGAAAATTCATAATCCATTCATTTTCTGTGTTACTGTAATATAAATTTTATAAGCTTTCATTTAATTTTGTGCTTTTCAGTTACTGTATGTATTTTAAAAATATTTATTTCTTCCCCCATTTTTTTGCTTTACAAAAAAAAACAAAAATTAAAAGCTGCAATAATTTTTGATTGAACTCTTGCATTGAAACAATAGAATAAAAGTAACAACCAGAGCAACAAAAAAATAAGGAAAAAAAATAATATCGAAAGTGACAGTTCATTATTACATTTTTTTTATTTCTTTCCTTTTGGAATTGTCTTTCGTTCGCTTTTCATGAAAAAAATTCCAAATCTCTAGCGGCAATGAAGAGAAGAAGAAAAATAATTAAAGCAACAGCGGAGATCATTGTTTTCAATTTTTGGATATCCTTGTCGTTGCTCATTCTTTCATTCGTTCGTTCATTCGTTGGTTTACTGGATTTTTTAATTGAGCGTAAAAAAACCAAATAATTTTTTTTCTTCTCTTCACAGAAAATCCAGAAATCCGGAATCTCTTTTGTAAACACAATAATAATGAAAGGAAGAAAAAAACCGAAACCGAACAGAAGAAAAAAAAATAGTTTTATAAACATAAAAAAAATTATAATAGCAACTTCACACAACAAAAAAAATGAATGAGAAAAAGTAAGGTTCTTTGGTTACTTTTTAGCTTTGAAAAGTTCAGACTTTCTTCATTTTTTTGGGTTTAAAAATTTCCAAAAAATTATGTTTGCTAGTTTTGAAATTTTGCATAAATTTTTGAATAAAAAACCTATAATAATTAAATTATTTTTTAAAACAGAAAAACGAAAGATTTTATAAAAGTTGAAATTTTTATCTTTTTTACAACTTTTTGACTTTCCAAATTTTTTCAGTCTTTTTTGTTTCTATCATAGTAATATTTTTTGGGCCTCAATGAACAGTAAAAAATATTACGTTTTTTTTTGTTAACTTTAAAAAATATTTGATTCATGAAAAAAAAGAAAGAAGTGATGATGCATTTTTTCTTTAAACAAAAAAAAAGAAATAATCATGCAAAAAAAAAAAGCAATGTAATTTGATACATTCACTTACTCACTCCATTTTTCTTTTCTTTTTGTTTTTTCCTTTTTCTCTTTTCTTCGTAGCTTCGGTTATTTATTTATTTATTTATTCATTCATTTTTTTATAAGCTGCTTAACGACTTTTTGATCTAAATTAGTTTTTTTTAAAGTTTTTTTGGAATACTTTGTTTTTTAATTTATTGATTTAAGCTTGAATTTTTATAAAATAACAACAAAGATCGCTGAGATTTTTTGTTTATTTAAAATTTACTTATTTTGTTTATTATTTTTAATTCCATTATGAGCCCACATCAATTTAGAAATAAATTATTGTATAATTTTTGTTAAATTCCTAATCAAAAACATTGATTTTCATGTGGAGAATTTGAACAATGCTTTTTTGACCTTAACTTTTTCTTTAATTCATGTTTCTTACAGCTTTTATAAAAGCAAAATGTAATTTTTTTTCATTGAAAGTTGTATGGCAACAATTTTTGATTTATTCTGATATTTCTTTGATCACAGATGTCTAATATCTGGTTAATAGTGTCTTCCAAATTAATGAGTTTTTGCTTTCTAAAACAAACCTAAAATTTTTCCATTGTTTTTTTGTTTGATGAAAAATTAACAGTCACAAAGCCTACAATGAAAAAAATTTGTTAGGTTTCAAACAAAGAATTTTAAAAAATATGAAAGCCTATGTGTTTGTTGTTTACATTTGAGGAGTTTTCTTCACGTGTAACAACATCACCTTTATCGCAGCCGCCGCCACTAAAAAAATAAAGAAAGAAAAAAGCGTGCAAGTAGCTTGCTTACCTACCTAATGCGGACATGCATGAATTTCCTCATCGCTGCCTGCTCTTTTTTGGTGGTTCGCAAATTTTATATATTTGCAACGACGTCAAAAAAAAGGAGCTAGGCTAGCAGCAGCTTAGGTGATGCTGTTGTTGGTATAACACGTTGTGTTGTTAAATAAACATTAGAAGATTCAAAAACGATGGATAGAAAAATATGCCTAACACAAGTTTCATTTTCAATATTAATAATGGGTTATCCTCTTTTTTTGTTATTTTTCTCAATTCAAGAAAAAAAGCTTTGATTAGATTTTTGTTACAAAAACAAAAAAAAATGGAGGGTTCAGCCACAGTTTTGATGGAAAAAAAGAAGCAACAAAAAATTATTAAATAATTTATTTTTTGGAGGTGTATGTTTGTGCAAATAAATATTCCATTCTTGGATTCAATAAACCATTGATTATTGTTGCAACCAACAATGGTTCTTATTTTTCTCTTTTATTAAAAATTTTCTAACGCTTTTAATTTCTGCATTTTTTTCTTTTTGGAATCGATAATAGCGAAAAAAATATATAAAGTTTATTATTATTCATTGATAACAAGAAAAAAATAAAAAAGGTGTTACAATATATTTTCATTAAAGCGAAAGAAAGACGTTACAATTTCTTGATAATAAAAAAAAATAAAGAGACTGAGCAAGCAAAAAATTAATATAGATTTTTTCTGTTTAATTTTTTCTATCAAAAAAAATGTTTTTTACTTTCTTAATTTTAGACTTTTTTGTGAGTAATAATTTTGATGGATTTTTTTGTGTCAAAAATCTGCCGCCATAAATAAATGTTTTGATATTTTTTTTTAATTTATAAGTTAATGAATAATATTTTTTTTATATATTTAAAATCTCTTCCCCGCATAATTTACAAAATTTTGTTTATCAAAAAATTCCCATTTACATTTATTAAAATTAGAGATCATTAAAACGCTTAACAGTTTTTAGATTTTTAATTTATTTTTGTTTTTATTTTTAATCTTTTTTAATCAAATTTTCATAATTCCAATGTTTTTGATTTTTGTACTTTTAAATATAAATAACTGTTCAAAAACTTTGATGACGATGTCTGCTTTTTAAATTATTATAAACCCTTAAAAGTTTAAACTTAAAATCAATTTTTTTTTTGTTGATTAAAAACAAATCTTTTTTTTTAAAAACCAAACGAAGCCTCAAAAATTATTCCTCCTCCAAATAAAGATCGCATAAAAAAGAAATCACATCATCGTTGATCAAAAAAAAAGAAAATAAGAATCAAGCCAAAAACTATGGGCGCCCACTAAAAAAATAAATTATTTATTTAAATTTTATTCAATTTTTTTTATAAAAATTTTAAAGCTTTTCTCTCTTCCATCATTATTATCTCTGATGTTTTGATTCTTTCCCTGAAGGGAATTAAATGGAGGGAACAAAAATAAAATTTAAAATTCAAATAAGCCTTCTTTTTTTTCTTCTGATTTTTCTGTGATTTAAATAACAAAAAAAAAGAAAAGAAGGAAAGATTTATTTTAAACGAACAAAAATGATTGCGCTATTTCGCTCGCTTCACCGATTCGGTTTGTCTGTCGTTTTGCTGGTTTAAAAGAAATTCATATAAAACAAAATATTTGTTTTTTAGGATTATTTTTTAGATTTTAGTTTTTATTTGAGAAACTTGGAAAAGGCGAAAAAGTCTTTTTTAATTTTATAAAAAAAAATTCTTGCCTTTTATTAATGCGTTTTGATTGACAATCAAAATTTTCACGACAGCCATTGAGTAAGAAAAAATAAAGAACTAGCCCATCATTTTTTGATTCAATTTTTAGAATTAATTTTGGAGATTCAATCTTTAATCCTTTTTTATTTGAACATAAAAATTTTTTGTTGAATTTTTATTTTAAAAAGCTTTAGACATTAATGAAATTGTTAAAATATTTTTTTCAACTTTAATTATTTCGGTCACAATTCTTCACTTTTTCTGTAGTTCCCATTTTTAACTTTATTCTTTTATCTTTTTAATCCAAGAATAAAGCCCTTCACCATTCTTTAAAAATCCTTTTTCACCATAAAAAAATGTATTTATTTTTAGTTATGTAACAACAAACTGATTAATTTTTTTTTCTTTGTTTAAACAAAAAGTAAAAAAGAAAAAAAATATTGTCACTTAAATCTCATACATTTTTTAGTTTTTTGTCTCTTTTCTGTTTCTCTCAATCTTTAATCCATCCACTAAACATATTGAAAACACAAACACACAAAAAAGAGTTATAAACATATAACAATTTTTTTTTTGTTGCCTTTATTAGCTCATTTTCTCTATATATTTTTTTAAAACAAAGTCAGTCTTTTTTCCTTTAAAACAAAATTTTTTTTAGTTAACCTCAAATAAAAAAATATAAACAAATGTTTGTATCTTTTAAAAACTATGTTTCATCCCCAAAAAAAAAATTTTTTTTGATGCTGATTTTTTTTTCGTCCTTTGCTTTGCTTCTTTCTTATTTTAAACAATGAAAAAACGGATGGAATAAATATGAATAACACATTTTTCCTTCTCTCTTTTTTCCTTTTTTTGGTTGCTCCTCTTTTCTGCTCGTATTTTTCTCCATCAACATATTTCTGAGGCATGGGTTTTTGCGCAAGCAAGCAAGCGATGGAACAAAAACGAACGCTAGTTTTTCAGGAAAAGTAAAAATGAAAAATAAAAGCAGCACCCGATGTTGATGGCCATCAGAAAAGTGTAGGAAAAAAAGAATCAAAGAGGCACTACTTTTTTTTCTGTGATTGATGCTTTTCTGATTTCTTTTTTCTCTTCAAATGTTTCCTTTTTAACTTTGCTTGTTGTTTATTCGTATTTTTTTTTCTGATCGCTTTTTTGGGTTTTTTTGTTGTTGCTCGATGTGGCTGGCTATTTTGGCGATGATTTTTATTCGATGCTTTTGTTTTGTTTGTTTATGACAATTTTATTTTATATTTTTATGAAAAATGATGACCATTCATTCGGGTTTGAAAAATATATTTAAAAAAAGATGAAATGTATCTATCGAAAAAAAATCTATGGTGCATTTTAAAAAAGAGGGAGAAACGGATGAAGCTTGATGATGATATTTTTAGGGCTTTGTTGATTTTTCGAGGTTATATTTATTCTTCTTTTTTTGATTCTCTTTATTTTTCAAAATTCATATTCTCGTCTTTGACATTTTCATAATTTTTTGAATAATAATAATAATTAAATAATTTTCATAGTCTATTTGGTCTAAAGAACGGCCCTCAATCACGTGGAAAAAAAATTTAAAGAAAAAAGCGATTTTTAAAAATCATTGAAATACTTTCTTTCTATTGTCGCGGTGTGGCGTAAATTTTTAAAAAATACCCTTCAACAGAATTTTTTAAAGAAAATTATCATTTTTTCTTTTGTTTTGTTTTTTGCAGCTTCTTTTTATTTTTTCTTTGAGCCTAGCAACAGTTTAAAGGAAACCCCCTTTTTTTTTACAAATGAATGGAATATGGAGGGACGACACAAAACAAACCATTGTTATTTTTTCTTTTTTTTAAATTATTTATTTAAGGTTGAAATTGTTGCTAGTTGCAACAGACATCACTTTCTTTCTGTTTTTAAAAATCACCTAAAAATTGTTTGTTTATATTTACATATGTTACTTTATAAAAAAAAATCTAGATAAAAGGGAAGAGATTAAACTTTGGACAAAAAAAAGTACAAAATTCCAATCAATATATCTTTTTTGCTATTCCATCGAAACTCCATTTTTTAGCATCGCTTCCAAAGCGTAAATTATTAGTTTTATTTTTTTCTCGATTGATTCGTTTTCAAATAATAAAAAAAGAATACCCAAATTTTTTATTATTTAAATAATTAATATCGATTACTTTTCCTTTTCTTTAAATAAAAAAATAGTAAATTATTACTTAAAAAGTTAGTTAAACTATTACAAAAAAAAGAAGGAAAAAATATAGTTAATCGAGTACTAGACATAAGTAGCGCGAGTCCATTTTTTAAAAGTTTTTTTCTACGTAGGTTAGTTAGTAAGTTAGAATATTATGCGTAAATTTTTTTTGTTTTTGTCTTTCTTCATTCCCTCAATTACCACCACCACCATCACCGCTACCAGTTAGTTAATTAGTCGATTGATGAATGAATGAAAGGAAAAACTAACCGAAATTTACTCCACTCTGCATTTCATTTTTTTTGGTCGTCGAAGTGAAAAAAAACGTTTAAAATAAAATCGAGTCTCATCTACTACCAACAGCAACAAAAAAAAATTAACCGCAACCAAAAAAAAGAGGAATGCGAACACAGACAAAAAAAAAGAAAAGAGTTTAATTGTGGCTGCTTTTTTTCTTGCTTTGATTATTATTTCCTAACTAACTTACTTAACTGTCTGCCTCTCTGCAATTGTGTTTGAGTTTATATGACGGTCAATAAAAAAAGTGAATGTTTTTTTACATACTTTCTTTGATTTAATTTAATTTTAACTTTAACATTTTTTTGTTTGCTTTTTTAAGCGATCAAAATCAAAAAGGTTAGTGTTCGTTTTGTTTCGAATTAATTCATTTTTTTAAAGGCCGTTTAAAAAAATTTAAAAAAATACCAACGAACGAATAAAAAAAATGAACGAATCATATTTTTTTAATGTTTGATTTTTTTAATTTTGATTTTTGTGGTGTTCGTTCGTTTATTTCTTCGTTGGTGGTAGTTGATGGCTTGCATTTGCATTTGCAGCTGCTTCTTTTTTTTTTGAACAATAAGAATGAACAAAAAAGCTTGAATCTTCTTCTTCCGAACAGCCGGAATTAATGGAAAAAAGAATAAGAAAATTTGTTTAAACAATAAATTCTTTTGTTTTATTTTTTTGGATCAGAAAACTAAAAAATTCTTTTTAAATTTTTTAAGAACGCCTTCAACGATTTTGGATTTGTAAAACAAAATCATTTTAATTTTTTAAATATAAATCCACGATTTTTTTCATTTTCATATTTGCATTTTCATTTTTCTATTTAAAAAAATTTTTATTACGATTTTTCCAAGTTTTTCTATTCTTGTTTTTTGTTTTAAAAAAGCGATAAAGCTTCGATAAAAAAAAATAATGCAAAGTTTTAGTTTTATAAGAAAAACTTTTTCCCCCGATTTTTGCCGTTTTCGATGATTCACATTTTTTTGTCTTTCTTCTCCTTCGCGTTTTATTCGTTGCCTTTTGTTTATTTTATGTTTAGCTTTTAAAAGAAAGGCATCATTGCTCATAATTTTTTCTGTTGCTCCTTGTAGAGATTGGAAAAGAAGATTCACAAAAAAAAATTATACTAGTTTTATTACTTTTTTTTATTTCATTAAAGTTTTTTTTGCGATGGCGGGAGTTTGTTAATAACAAAAGCATTTTTGTTGTTCAATTATTTAAAAATTCCCGCCCCATATTTAATTGTTCCTTTCTTTCGAATCATAAAAGGGAGCTATTAATTCTTTGCGTTCGTGTTGTCTAAATACTGTAAATTCCATCTAATAAAAAAATAAATTGGCTTCCAAATTCCATTATTTCATTTTTTTTATTAAAATTAAAAAAAATATTTTTGTGGAAGCCATTTTAGGTTTTTTACTTACTTTTTTATTGTTATAATTTTTTACTAATAAAAAAAACAATGTTTTTTGGGAGAAAGACAAAGTTTATCCGTTTATATTTTTTTGGTTTTATCTTTCTATCTATCTTTCCACCAACCACAATTTTTAAATCCCAAAAAATCTTGTTGTTGCTATTTTTATTTTATTTTTTGATCTCTGCCTTCGTTGGTTGGTGGAGGTGGAGGAGGAGAGAATAAAAAAATGGAGGGAAAGGATATCATTTTTTTATTATTTTTTATCTCCATCGCTCGCCTACGTTTAACCAAATAAACACCAAGTCAAAGAAGAGCAACCCACGACGATTATAAACTGTTTTTTTTTTATTTTTATTTTAAAATTTAAAATCATTTTTTTGTTGCTAATTATCAGATTATTACAAATATTTCTTTTTTTGTCATGCAAAAAAATTGCCGATGATTTTCTTTATTTCATCCAACAAAAAAATATAATAATTTTTTCTTGTTTAAAACCAACTTTTTTTTTGTTTTGTTTCCAATTGCTTGTAGTTAAGTTTTTGTCTATTTGACGGTGGGTGGCAGAGTCCAATTTGATTAGCCCAAATGTTTAGTTGTTTTAGTTTATTTTTTGCTCCTCTTCGCCCAAATAAAATAAAAAAAATGTTTCGCTTTTGTGTTCTCAAATTCCTTTCAATTTTTTTATGGTGAATCTTTTATATTATTTCATTCAATTTTACTATTTTTTTTTTGAAACAAAACAAAAAAAAGAAACAAAAAAATAATACATATTTTGATGGAATAATAATAATAATTGTTTGTGGTTGAGAAGAGTACAAAAAAAACTTTTTTTGTATATTGTTTGGTCAGATTAGATTATTTAAAATAATAATAAAGAAGATATGTATAATCTTTGCCATAAATTTTATTATTCTTTTTTAATTATTTTTTTCGTTGCAATACTTAATCCGCCAATATTTAGGGTCTTACTTCAAATTTTATTTTGAATTTGTGTTTTATTTTGTCTTTTTTATGTTTGTTAAATTCCTTCAAAATGCGATATCCTCCATTTTTTTCCGTCACAGGTATGTATGTTTTTTGTTTGTTGTTGCCTAATATGAAAAACTCCATGGATACTACCTACCTATATTATTTTCATTCATTCTCTCTGTCTGTCGAATTCCAGGGGCCAACTTCATATTAAAAAAAATTTGAGCTTTTTCTTTTATTCTTTCCTTCTTTTTTTCTCCATGAATTCCATCCATCCATCCAAGCAGCTAAATAAATCTATCTCTTTTTTTGTTACTTTGTTTTTTTTTTCTTCGTCAAAACCTTTATCCTTTATGCATTTCTTTCTTTTGTTTACATTATTTTGTTTTTTGGTGGTGTTGGTGGTTTTTCTATTTAAACATTCATAATTTTTTTTTTGTTTGAAAAACATATGTATGCAAAGATTAGACAGACGTATTTGATTGAACTTGAACTTTGTGGAATGGAAATTGATACTTGACTATTTTTTTATAAGGGTTTAAACATTTTTTTTTCTGGAATAAATATTAAAAAAATAGTTTGTTAAAATTTTAACCCAAAAATAATTATTTTTCCAATAATGAAAAAAAGACATTTTCGGGTTTTCTAATTTTTTTTAAGCCATTTCGATTCTTCCATCTAAAATCTGAAACTTTTTTTCCCTGAATTTGATGATTTTTTAGGTTTATAAATTTCTCCTGAATAACTATTTTTAAAATCCTATTTTGGAAAAATAAAAATAACATAATGTACACTTTACTTTTTTAAAACCAGCAACCAAAACTCAAAACTTTTATATGTATTTTTCCTTCAAACTTGAAACTACCATAAAAATTTCTAACAAATAATGAGACAGCTTTACAACAATAATAACACATTTTTCCTTTCTTTTTTTTTACTTTGCTTCAAAAACTTTCTTTTCTTTCTTTTTCTTCCTGGCATATTTATGTTATTATTGTTGTCTCAATTTCTTCTGTTCCGTTTTTTTTCGCTCACATACGGAAACAATTTTCAAAATATAAAATTTTTTTTTTCAGATCTTTATTTTCCGCTTTGCTTTGAATTAAATCTTTCTTTCATTCTTTATTTTTTTCTCCATCGAAATTTTTTCTTCGATGCAGCAATGTGTGATTTTACAAGCAGCATTAACCATCGTCTGCTTCTAATTTAAAAAAATGCTTTAAAACACATTCTTTTTTTAAACCTTAAAAACTTATTAACTTTTTTTTATTTTGGCGGGTGAATCAATGAATGAGAGTAGGGTTCTAAATTCAGGAGCGTTTGATGATGATGACTATTACTTGTCAAACAACATACATACATGAATAAATAACTTTCATAAACATCATTGACTTCTTCTTCCAAATAAATAACTAAACCGCCTTGTCAAAAAACGAGTTTTATTTTTTGATGATTGCGCAATTCCTCCATCCTTGCTTCTCTGTTTTTATAGAAAATGAAACAACAATTTAGAAGTTTATAATTGCCGCAATCATGTTTTCTTTTTTTTGCTTTTTTTCTTTCTTAGCCAAGGATGATTAAATTGCACAATTTCGAAGAAGACGATCATCTTGTAATAAAAAAATAAATAAAAAATAAACTTCTGCAACTAAAAACTTTTTTTGCAACGGAACCCGATTCAATCGCGATCGGATTTTTTTAAATTTAGGAAGCAAGAAACAAAGTCTTTTTGCTGTTGTTGCAAAAAAGCTAGCGCGATCGAGAAAGCTAGATAACAGACATTTTTTTTAAATGTGTTGTTTGACAGGAAATTTTTTGTCGTTTAGTTGTTTTCACTTTTTTTTGAAGGTGACTATGAATATTTTTTTGTTGAAAGTAAGACTTGTCTCTTTTTAGAAAACTTGTTTTTGTTGCAGGTATTTTGATTTCTAACTGAGAAAAGGGCCTTATCTCATCAATTTATCAGTAGGTTCGTTGGTAATAGTAGTTTTATAAAACGCTTTTTATAATATTTGAATGAATGTTTCTGTTTTTTTCGTTTCTCCTTGATTTTCACTTTTTTCCATTTTTTAAAAACTTTTTTTTGTTAGATGAGTGAGATGATTGCTATCATCAATGGCCGTGAGTGTGAATCGTAACAACGAACGGTTACTAAAGTGCGATCATCAAAAATTATTTATTTTATTTACTTTTAAAATTTTAAAACTGATTATTTAAATGCAGAAAAATGCTAAAATAAATTTTTTTAAAAAGTTTAAAAATTAATTTGCGCGGCAAGATTCCTTTCTTTTTAAATATTTTGGTTATTAAAATTCTCAAATTTTATTTCATAGTTTTTAAAATATTTTTTGGTAAAAAAAATGGCGCTTAAAATATAAAAGAAAAAAAACCCTACTGAATCCCGCTAATTGCCTTGACTTAACTAAAATAACCATCTTTTTTGAATGCACGAATGAATGTTAAAAAAAGTGGATTAATTCTTTCATGCTTTTTCATTAAAATAATTAAATTTTTGTTTAATCAATTTTTCACTGATTTAATTCAAGCAACAAAATCATTGGAAAAACGAAGAAAATGGAGAAAGATAAAAATTAAATCCTTTGATTTCTCCCAAAAAAAACTTTTTCAACATAAAACACCGATGTTGAAGCCTCCCATTTTCTTTCCATCATCGTCTACTATTTTTTTCTTTTTTTTTGTTAGAAAGCTTATCATTTTTGTGTTTGACGGCGACGACGACGTGTTTAATTTATTCTCCACCCAAATATTTTTATTTTATTTTCATTTTGTCCCAACAAAATAATTTTTGTTTCATTGATAAATATAATATTTTTTATTTTTATAGTTTCATTTTTCAACTTTTAACTTTCAAAGCCAATTAAGTTTTGCATTAATTTTCTTGTTTTGGAAGACCGTGAAAATTGCAATTTTTGTGTAGGTGTTTCAATTCATGGCATCTATGTTTGCGGGGGTTAAAAAAAGCTATAGTTTCTGTTTTTATGCTTTATTTTTTTTTTCACGAGTATTCAAATATTTGGTAAAGATATTTCCGTTACCAAACAATATTTCTTTTTAGTATTTCTTTTTTTTTTTGAGTTTTGAATGGCGAAAATTTAGTTATTTTTCTGTTTTTGGGAATGAATTGAGAAAATTTTGATACACTGAAACTTGAAAAAAAAAACGAAGTCTTTTATTTTAGAATTTTTCCATGAAAATTTTTTTATAAAAATAAATTTGAGAATTCTGTTTATATTTTTTTGAAACAAAATTAACTACTAAAATTTATAAAGAGTTGAATAGCCATGTTTATCCGGGTTTAATATTCTCGTGGTCACTTACTAACATTATTATGCTTCTCAAATTACCGAAATAAAAAATATATTTTTTTCATTCACTTTTTTAATTTACCCTCTTTTTTTTCATGTGATTCCGGTTTCATTTCATTCCTTGTCCTTGCTTGCTTGCAGCAGCTGCAAAATCAAAAACAAATTCATCTTTCTTTTTTCCTTCCACTTTTTTTGAAAGTATTTTTACACTCATTTTATTTTTTACTTTTCAAGTATTTCTTTTTTGGTACCTCTCTCTTCTCTCTTCCTCTATGGATTTTTTTTTTTAAGCTCATAAAAAAGTTTCACTTTTTTTTTGATTGTCTTTGATCTTTTATTTTACGTGTGCTTTTACGTGCGTGAAATCACTCATGTTCGATCTTCTCTTTTCTCCTTTTCCTCCTCCCACATTTTTGTTTCCAAAAAAGTTTTTTTGTTTCGTCAAAAAATATTCAACTTTTTTTTCGATAAGGACCCTTCCCTATTTTTTCTTTCTTCTTCCTTCATCATGAGCATAATATTTATTATTGGGACACAAAAAAAATAAAACACTACTATTATAACAACAATAATAATCAATCTAAGAAAAAATGAAGTGAAAAATGAAAAAAAAGAACTCAATAAAACAACGCATACATACATACATACGTAACAAAACTAAAAGAAAAAAAGAAAAAACATAGGATAGGTGTTTCAAATTTAAAAAAAAAGGAAATTCCTTTGAGTTTTTTTCTTTTTAATATTTTTTAGGTGAAAAATAAAAGTTTCGAAAATGAAAAAATGGAAACACCGAATAATTTGGTGGTGATTTTGTAAATTAGCGTTCCAATGAGTAAAATTTGCTTTTCTTGTATTTTATTTAAAAAACATATTTTATGATTGTTGCGTCTCTATGTTTCTTGGCAACAGAAATCCTAAACATTTTCCACCAAAAAATTTTGATAAAAAAAATAACAAAAACCTTTCATAGCTGTTTTTTTCTTTTTTGAATTTACGTATGTAATTGTCGCTGATGTTTGTTGTTTGTCCACTTCCATGGATTATTTTTCTTTTTTTATTACATTGGATTATTAAAATAAAAACTCCTTAGAAAAGATAAGAGGGAAACAACATCCATGGTTTTCTAACATTTATCTCTGATCTTTCGAATATTTATTTATTCTTTTAAGCTCAATGTCGTTGTTTTTTTTATGTGTTTGCATAGGTTTTTTCATTCAAGTCTTTAAACACGGAAACACCACTCATATTTTTTGCAATATTTTTTTTTTGTGAAAAAATGTTTCATTTCTTTTTTTTTGCAAATTTTTTAAAAAGATTGTTGAAAACTGAAATCAAAGTTTGTGTAAATAATAAAATTTGAAGAAGAAAAAAATTGTGGTAAGAAATTGGTCTTAATTTCCACTTTCCACGGAGGTTATTGTTGCATTATTGAATCATTATTGGGTTTTCCTGGTGAATCATTTTTTTAAATTTAGTATTCGATTAGATAATATTTTCAAAAATATTGAAAAATTGTTTCTAATTTTATCATGGATTTTTTTTGGTTTCGGTTAAATACTTTTTTCTTTCGGTATTTAATAAATTTTTACGAGCTTAGTGGCAAAACTCTCTGTAACAATTTTTTTAATATACTTGCAAAATTAAATTTTTTGTTTAAATTTCGTTCGCTAGAATTAATACAAACAAAAAAATTGACCGTTACAAGATTCCGTGTCTTTTACTCGTGTTATTGTTAACAGTTGTATCAATTTTGCGAGTTTGCATTTCAAAATTTAAATATCTTTTTTATTCATTTTTAAAATTTCTTAAATTTCAGCTCCATATGCTCAAATTATTATCTTAAAATATTTCCAACAACAATAACAACAAATAAAAAAACATTCAAAACTTATTTTATTTTTTAAATTAATTAGCTGATTGTTGATGCCTATAAAACCATCAGAAAAAATCATGTCCCCCTCACCTCCAAATTATATAGATTCTCGAGATACTATACCAATATTAGTGGATGTTGAATCAGCGGATGAATTAAAAAAATATAATCATACAAATAAACTTAAAAAACATTTACGTAATTCTCCTAGTCCCGTTTTATTTACGGCTTCACCGGGATCGTTGAGTACCGTATCCAAGCGATTGCCATCCCTTTTAATTTCTTTAGCTTTAATTGCGCTAATATGGTGGACATATTCATGGGGAATTAATACATTAAGTGATCCAACAATAATTATTATAACTCCTACTCATAAAAGGCCTGAACGTTTAGCAGATATGACTCGAATGGCTCAAACTATTATGCACGTTAAAAATCTTCATTGGATTGTTATTGAAGATGCAAATAAAACGGTGGATTTAGTGGATAGATTGCTTCAAAGAACGGGAATACCATATGTTTATTTTTATACCACTACGAAACCTGGATTTCCTAGTAAGCTTTTAAAAAAATTATTTTAAAAATGAAAGTAACAAATTTGCGAAAATTATTGCAAATTTTTGTTTACTATCTTTTAATAGTAAATCCATGAGAAAAAAATTATTATCAAAAACGATTTACTATTATCCGAAATCATAGTTTATTTGTTTTTTTGGTATTTCAAAATCCAAGAAAAAAGTGATAATAACAAATTTTTGAAAATATTTTCAAATTTATTTTTATTGTCCTTTGAAAGTAAATTTTTGATGCTAAAAATTGTTAAAATTCAGTTACTCTCAGTGAAAATAATTCCTCGTTTTTGAACTTTTTTTGGTTTATTTCATAATGAAAAAATTATAATTAATTGGGGTCATTTTCTAGAACGAGGTTGGACTCATAGAAATATGGGACTTGAATATATTCGAAAGCATTATAAAAATTATGGTAAAGAAGCCGTGGTATATTTTGCTGATGATGATAATTCATATGATGTTCGATTATTTGATAAATATATTCGAAAAGTTAAAACTATTGGTGTTTGGCCTGTTGGTAAGTGTGTCGTAAGAGAATTACAATATTTTTCTCTCTAAATAAAACATGCTTTATGTAATTTAAAAAAAATGAGAGTAATCAAAAAATGACAATATTTTCAACAAATATCTTACTATCATTATTTTTTTTAGGTTTGGTTGGTGGAGCAGTGGTTGAAGCCCCACATGTTGAAAATGGAACCATAACTAAATGGGATGTAATTTATGCGCCCAAGCGTAAATATGCTGTGGATATGGCTGGATTTGCAGTAAATTTAAAAAATGTTTTATCTTCCAATGCTAGCTTTAATGAAGGTTGTACCAAATCCGCTCCAGAATCATGCTTTTTAGCTCAATTTGGTATAGATAAAAAAGATGCTCAACCTTTTGGACATGATGATGATCCAAAAGATTTACTTGTTTGGCATACTAAAACAAGAAATATTCCTGGTAAAGGTGGAAAATATGGGTTTAATATTGAAACATAGAGTTTATTAACATAAATATTAAAACAAAATAATTAGTATTATTTTTTTAAATTCATCTCTGTTTATATGCAAATTTTTTTAATTGAAAAATCAATGTCGTTTTCGGTTACTTTTTTTATAATTATTATTCTAGTCTCTTATTTCTTTCTTACTTTATTTTTTATTATGCCAAACTTTAGCCTTCGGAATGTTCTCTTTCTTTTTCATTCTTCCATTTTCGTTAAAAATTCAGAAAGATTTTTTTGTTACTTTATGTAAAAAAAAAAGAGAGTAAAACAATTTGTCGATTTATTGTCAAAAAAAAGTTACTATCCTTTTGTTTAAAAAATTAGCAAAATTCTGTTTTAAAAATTTATTTTAAATGAAAATTTTGCAAATTATTTCCACTTTCAACCATTTTTAGAATTAAAAAAAAGGATAGAATAATTATTTTTTTCGACAATATTTTACTATTTTTCTTTACTCTCATCGTCAACATTTAATCTACCAAACAAAAAGTTCTTTAGCTCACTTTTTTTTTTTGCTTTACGGCTTTTTTTCCACCACTAAAAATTATTAATTTACTGTAAAACAAAAACATTCCGTTCTTCTTCTTTTTCACATTCAACAAAAAATATATTCTTTCCAATCATGTTTTAAATTTTAAATTTTAAATTTTTATAAAAAATATAAATAATGTCAAATATGGGTCTTTAGCTGCTAGTATTAAATTTTATAAAGTAAAAAATATTATTATTATTATTCGTCCAATCTTTTTGCTGGTCACTTTTGTTTTGTATTCCATCCATCCACATTCTTTTGTCTCTCTCGCTTTTTTTTTTGCTCTTACTTTTTACATTTCATTTTTTTTTTTATTTTACCCCGGTTATTGATTGATTGTATTATTGTTGTTGTAAATATACATATTTTTTTTATCCATCTAAACACAAAACAAAAAATTTATTATGTTTGTGGGAATCGCAAAAAAAAAAATTAAAAAGCAAATAATAAATAAAATTAATTAATTTGATAGTTTTACACTGTACCTTTCTGTGATAGCAAAAAATGAAACAAAACTATTTTTTAGTTAAACAAAAAATCTCAATAAATTTATCCATATTGTTGATGAAAATAATTACTAGAACATTTTTTTTTGATATCAAAAGTGTTTGGGAAAATGCCTATAAAATAATTGAACATACATTTTTTGGGCGTCGTCAGTCACCAATTTTTTTGATAATGAATTTTTTTTATGAAACTGTTGCTACAAAAGTTTAATGATTTTTTCTTCTTTGCTAAAAAAATTTATGAGTCAGAGGAAAATTCTAGAAAACCAAATTAAACTACCATAATAAAAGGATATTTCGAAAAAAGATTGTTGCTGCTTTACTTCAAATCGAAAAATGAACAACAATGATTGTCGTCACTCAAACTATCAAAAATAATATTTTTCAAACAATCGCTCGCTCTTCTTTTCACTTTTGAATTTTGTATTAAAAATATTATTATTGTGTTTTGTCCCCTTTCAAATCATTGAAATCAAAAAGGAAAATTCTTTTAATTCAATTTCTTCTTTTTTTTGCAACAAATTCAATACACAGAAAAAAATCAAAGAAGAAGCTGTAAAAGCAGCAGCAGCGGCGATGATTGAGGATGATAGCATTTTTAACAATTTTCACTAAATTTCTCTCGCTTGATTTAATGAATTTTATCACACAAAAACATTTTTCGACGACGACGTTGAAAGCTCAACGACTAAAAAAAATGCGTCAATAAAATACAATAAAAAAAAATATATGTTTTTGAGGCATCCAATATAATTATGGACTCAATGATTTCTCAACTTGCATTTTTCTTGTTTTTGATAATAAAATTTTAATAGCAAAGTTTGCGGAAGAAAAAAAAAGAAGTTAAAAAGAGTACTAAAAAATGTTACAGTAAGAAAATTATTCAAGTTTCTTAGCTTTTTTTCCTAGGATCTATTATTATTTTAGATAAAACTTTAAAGCTATAAATAATTTTTCATGAAACATCAAAAATATATGCATTTTTCTAATCACTAAAAAAATCATTCGATGATTCAAAGCGCAAGAAAAAATGCTAATTTTCACAAGCTTCAAACCCAAGCAATAGTATTGCATGGGAAAGTTGCAAAATTTGTATAAATTTCCCTACAAAATTGATATAAGTCAAAAAAAATTTCATTTCATCATCACAATTCATTTTTTTGGATTCTGCTGAGACGTCGTCGTTCGTCATTCGCTCTCTTCTCATCATCTTCTTATTTACTGCTGCTGCTTGCTGCTGCAACTCAACTGAATTTAATCAACACCAACAACAAGAAAAGTAATGGAAGCCCAACAACAACAACCTCGTAAATTTGTTTTACGTACAACTTGCTTGAAAAATGGCGGATTCCGTAACGTATGTTTGCTTACTTTTTTTGGATTCAATTATTATTTCACATTCTTGCCTTTTTAGTATATTCCATTACCACCTCAAAGTGTCTTTCAACATGCTTATTGGGTACTTGGTTCTGAATTGGATGTTAAAGTCAAACGAAAGCAAACGTTCTTCAATCGTGAAACCGAATGGATGCGCCTGCCAGTATATTTAACAACTAACAAGGGTTTACTCTTCATATATACAACGGCTCGTACTGGATATATCCTTCGTGTACCATCTGCTCTTCGTCTCCAATTTGAAGGTAATAAGAAGCTTGTCAAGAATCGTGCTAATTCTGCTGGTGGTTATGTTGTTGCTGCAAATGGTGGAGAAGCAAACGAAACAACCAACTTTGTTTACACTGCCTCTTTGACTCTTCATTTCATGTTTGGTGAACTTCATATTCGCTTTTCAAAAGATGATAATCTTCGTCCATGGCGTGCTATCCTTCTTGCTGCTCATCAATCTGAAACAGGTTTAGCTAAAATTGGTGAAACTGTTGCAAATGAAATCAATCCAGCTGTTTCTTTGGAATCTGTTGTTTCAACTAAATCTGTTGTTCCTAACAAAGATGGAAAGAGTGGGTTTTATTTTTCTTGATCATTTTTGCTTACTTTTTTCTTTTTGTTTTAGAACAAGCTGATGAAATCATTGTCCATCGTCATCCTCGTGAAGCCACATTTGAAACCGTCATTGATGAAACTGGTCGAAATGTCAATTCACTTCCTGAAAGTACTGAACAAACAACATCATCCGAATCATCTGTCAATTCAGCAGCTTCAAAGAATTCTCAACAACTTTCAAATGCTTCATCATTGAATGATTCAACAACCATGCGTGCTCGAACTCCATCATCACCTTGGAATAATGAATATGAACCTCGTCATCGTCTTCAACATAAAGATCGCAAGATTCATTATGATGCTGAAGTTATTGATTTTAGCCGAGAAGTTATGACCAATCCTGATAAGCCATCAAGTAATCCACAAACAAGTGATCTTGGAACTTCTGAAGTTGATGTTAGCTGTAAGGATATCAATCAATTCAATGCTTCAACAACTTCAGTTCATACTGGTATTTTGAATCTTTGTAAGTTTCATTTTATGAATGTTTATAGTAAACTTATTATCCTCATGAATTTTAGCTCCTATTCATTCTGATGTTAATCGCAGCTCTCGTTCATCTCTTGCATCATGTGGTAGTAATCCTTTCTTTGAAGATGATTATTCAAATCAATGCAAAGTTATGGATGGTCAACATATGGGTGTTTCTGGTGGTCGACCAATGCAAAAGTATGTTCCTTGGATGCTTTTATAAAACTTTATAATCATATCCCATCTTTATAGGACTCGTGCTGATTCTCTCAAACTTCAAGCACCAACTCATCAAATTCAAAAAGTAACTTTTGCTGATGCTGCTTCAAATTCTGATGATCATCCAACACCTCGACGTGCATCGTTCCCTCGTGCTGCTCATCCTAAACCAAGTCCAATCGCAATTGGCGGAAATGGTAAACGTTCACAAGTTATGGAATTTTGGCGCAAAAAGGTAAATAATTCTTTTATTAAACTCATTTCAAGCTAATATTCATTTGCTTTTTAGGAAACTGAAACAGGTGCTCCTCCAATTCAAATCAAGTCACCTCCACTATCAGCAACAAAAGCAGCAGTTCAACCAATCAAACCAGCTCCAGCTCAAGTCAAACGAGTCCATTTCAAGGAAGAAACTCTTCAAAAGCATTCATCTGGAAAAGTTCTCAATTCTCCAACAAAATTTTATGCTAATGTTGATGAAGAAGAAGCCTCTCCTGTTGGTCCATCCAAATCTGCTCAAATTCAAAGTGAATCTTATATTTAGATTGTTTCTGAAAATGAAATCGAAATTATATAAGACTTATTAAAACTACTAATTTTTTTTGTATGTGCCTTTTGTATATGTCTTGATTTTAATGCTAATTGTCTTCGTATATAAAATTTTGATTGTATTAAATGTGTTCTTGAATGTGAATGAATAAAAAGAAAAATTGATAAATCGTTTTTTTTTAAATTAGTTTGCTTTTGAGGATGTTATTTTTGGAGATGGATATTATTGAAATTTGTATTCCCGAAGTTTTAATTAAGTAATAGGATTCAAATAAAAAGTTGTCAGAGGAAATCCATGAATTAACAAAAAAAACTTTACCACAAAAGACTTGACCGCCATGAAGGATGAAAGAAAATCACTTTGACGATGAAAGTCGAATGTACGCGAGTGACCCACCTTGGGTGGTCAAGGTCAATGTTTTCAATCGCTTTCTTTCATTTTTTTTCTTCTTCAAATTTCTAAAAACTAAAGGTTTAATCGATTTTTTTTTTCAATTTTCTTAAAACTAAAGGTTTAATCGATTTTTGTGTTTGGAAGGAATAATAATGGATGTTGAAGTACTCTCAAATGAAGATATTAGGATTCGAAAATGGCTTGCTAGAAGCTTTCGAGCATGCCTCGCTGTATTTTTAAGTTTTCAACTTTTTGATTTTCTTTTTAGTCCTATTTGGATGCATGGATATCTTTGGTTTGTTTTTTCTCACATTTCTTTATCGCTACTGCAATGCGGCGGCGCGACAAAGCAAATTATTGATTGAATGAAAACAATTTTTGTTATTTTTTAAGGACCTTGAATCAACCAGCCGATGTGGATTTAAGTTCACAAAGTTCAGGAATTTTGGTTGAACGACAACTTCTTGCTTCATCAAATTTTGAACGATTATTAGTTGCAATTGCTTCAGTGTTTACAGTGGCATTAATTTTGAGGTTTGTTAGTTAATTAAAAAATTATGTTTGATTTTTGTTGCTTCCAAAAATAATTATAATATCGTAAACCAAAAGCTTGTCGCTTGCTTTTCGGTGTTTAATTAAACTTTATTAAACAAAGCTAAAAACATACATATTTTAGAGCCTCGAATTATTCAACCAAAAATCATTCAGTATGGCATTTGCTTGCTTTATCTTTTGCATGTGGAGCTGCAGCTGGTTTACTTCGATGTCAGCAATTACAACAACGCCTTTATTCTGTATTGCATGAATTCTTTTATGCCTATCTTAATTTCTTCGTTATTGGCCTTTGTTTAACTCTTCGGTTTGATGAACGATTTCCAAAAATTGTCGACCAAGTAAAATCAAAAACAGAATAAAAATCCAAAAAGCTTTCAAATACATACATAAAAACAATTACAAAAAATGTACTTTATATAACCTCAAAAATAAATATGTTACAATGAAAGTTTACAAATTATTATTATTATTATTGGAATTATCAGATGATTTTTCTTTTTCTTTGCTTGCTACTGCTGCCGATGGATTTGTTGTGGTTGTTG
The DNA here is from genome assembly GCA_028622995.1 of Panagrolaimus kolymaensis. NCBI lineage: Eukaryota > Metazoa > Nematoda > Chromadorea > Rhabditida > Panagrolaimidae > Panagrolaimus > Panagrolaimus kolymaensis. Next base: position 1,365,856 of record JAJQJQ010000052.1, on the reverse strand, counting down.
CTTTGATTCTGCCAATTTGTGATGGTGGTTCATTTCGTATTAAATCAAGATGCCTATTTTGAACCAATGTACTTCGACGATGATTTCTTCCATCTTCTCCAAGGCTAACATCAATTAAATCATCAACAGCTGCTTTTGATGGAGCAATTCTTTCTTTTTCTGATACACGTTTAACTTCCTTTTCTGTTTCTTCTTTAGATCGTCGAGTAGTAGATTGTCGAGTACCAGATTCTTCTTGAGTCTTTTTCTTTCTTTCGTCAAGTTCTTGTTGAGCACGTTTTCGCAAAGTTTCATCTTGAAGCTGCTTTTGATTTTTTCGTTCTTGATCCTTCATCACCTTGGGTTCTTTGGCAGCTTTCAAGTCTGTAGCATCATCTTTTTCACATCCAGTAAGCATTGGTGGACCCTGAAATAAAAGAGCATTAATATGATAAGAGAAAATACAGAATAAATGTTTGTAACTCCATAAAATTGTTATATGTAAACTTACTTTACGATGATCCAAATATTCTTGAAAGAGTTGAGGATTTGCACCAGTTATAAAACAATCTTTGGTAATTTCGATACCTTGATCTTCAATTCGGCTGATTCCATCAATTTTTGACATAAAAGTCTTTGTTGTTGTTCGACCATCATTGTTTGGATTTCGAATAGGTTGATTGAGTTGAAAAGGATAAGCATATGGAGGCGTTTGTGGATCTTCTGGTGGCGATGGCTTCAATTCCTTTTGTTGCTTTCTATTCTTCTTCTTCTTTTTCTTACCACTTTTATCCTTTTTGCTCTTCTTCTTTGTCTAAAAAACAAACATGAATCATCGATAAAAGTAAGTTCAAAAAACACTAACTTTCTTCTTTTCCTTTCTTGATCTCTTCTTCTTTCGTTCTTTGGATGAATCGGATGATGATGAACTACTTGAACCATTGCGCTTCTTCTTCTTTTTCTTACTCTTTTTGCTTTCATCATCTTCTCGTAAACCAGCTGCTGCATTCTTTATCATTTCGTCATCTTTCTTTTCCAAATCACTCATTCCAACATTCAATTCACTTCCATTTGGTGCAGGAGATAATGCAGGTTGAGGTTTTGGTGAATCATTTGATGAAGGTTCAGGCTAAAATAATAAATATATTTATTAGTATACTAAAGTCATACAGAGAAATAACAAACTTTTGGCTTTACATGAGTATCAGGTGTTTTTTCTTTAACTTGAGGAATATCACGATTTATAGGTTCTTCAGCAACAACAGCTTGTTTTAGTTTTTTCTTCTTTAATTTTGATGAACGATTTGAATTTGAAACAGCAACAACATCCTTGGTTAATTTCTTCCGTCGAGGTTTGGATGAAGATGAATCCATTTGAGATGAAGAGATTTGAGATGAATGATTACTTGACGAGCCATTTTCTTTTCTTGAAGATTCTTTATCTGAAGGAACTTCAGCAGCAGCAGCAACAATACCAGCAAAGACATTAGGAGTAGGAGCTTTTGGTACTTTCGGTGGTTTTTCTTGTCGATGTTGATTCTTCTTATTTGCTGGTCGAATAACCCGTCGTTTTTCACATGCAAATAAAATAATTGCTGATAATATTGGTGTAATCATAAAATAGATAATAACATAACATTGTGAAATATTCACTGAAAATGAAGGAATGGATTAAATAAATTTGTAAGAAATGGATGCTTTGAAACTAAGCTAATGAAAGATAAAGAAACTTCGACAAAAAATTAAAGATGCTTCTTGCTTACGCTGAGTGTTAAATGCTTTTTATTGCCAAGACATAGCATATTTTTCCCGCGTAAAAGTTATCAAATTAAAAAAAGCTAACGACCATGCTAACAAAGAAATCTTCTTTTTTCTTGATGAATGTTTATCAAAAGCGGATAAAGCATGGATAAATAATAATATTCCCGACTTCAATAATTTAAAATAAATAAAAAAGACTTACTTTTTTCATGAACGATATGAACCAAAGCAGACAAATAAAGTTGTCGTCGTCAAAATCACTTTTCTGATATTTGAATCTAAACACAAAAATCATTTTTTTTGTTGTTGCTAACATTCATCGTTTTGGGCTTGGGAAAAGTTATGTTTATTCAAATTTTTTACTCACTTTTTTTTTATTGCTTTCACAAAGTTAAAGCTCGGTTTTGTGTATTTGGAATTGTTTGAAAGAATGCAAAACTGAAGAACTAAGAAATTTTTTGGACCTTTAAAAACACAAATAAATAAATTTACTTTTTAGCTCCAATTGTAAGAAGATTCAAACTGTAATAAATTAGTCATCAATCAATAAATTCTTTATTTATTTATGTACAAAAACGCATCTTTTTTACAATAAAAGATCAGAGAAGCAAAAACATATGTGCATATTACTTTGTTAAAATAATACTTTGAGGAGTTGGTGGAGTTAAAGTACTGCTGCTCCTTGTTGTTGGTGTAATACCGAAGTTATCATTGCTATTGCTGCTACTACCTGCGGATGGAGTAGTAGGAAGTGTTGGATAATAAGTAAATGGTAATTGTGGTATTCCATTATTATTATTTCCATTGTTTCCAAAATTAGGATAATGTGGAAAACCAAATCCTCCTGAATTTGGTGGAGATGGAATAAAACCAAAACCAAATCCATCACTTCCACCACCGCTGCCGAAACGATTATTATTTGGAAATGGTTGTGGTGGAAACATTGGACCTCCTCCTCCTCCTGTCATTGGTCCGCCTGGAATTCCGAATCCATATGGGCTAAATCCAGATTGTGGAGGAGGTGGAAAGAATGGTGAAATGAAATTATTGGTTCGTGGAGGAGGACGACCAAAATTCATTATTGGCCCATCCATAGGATTCATGCCACCTGGATTAATAAAATATGGATTCCATGAATTATCTCTTCCTGACACACCAAATCCATTACTATTGAATGATGATGGAAAATTATTAGGTCCATAATATTGTTGTTGCTGTTGACGAGGATATCGATGAAATGAATTTACATTATTATTATTATTTTGTTGGAATGGTTCAATATAACTTTGGGCCAAATCCACCATAAATAAAAATATTAAAACAATAACAGATGGGATCATTTTCATGACTCAAAAAAATCTATGATAGTGATGATGTTACTTTGACCTATTTTCAGTTCAAACAATTTCCTTTTATATCATCCAAAAAAAGTCAGTTCTCTATTACCATAAGCTTCCAAATGCAAGTGTCTGCCAATGAAAAGCAGAAACAGCAATATATAATAATTAATTCAGGAACTCACTTTCCCTTTTTTTCTTCTTCTCGATAGTTCACTTTTTTTTTACCAAAGCTTTTTAATTCTTTCGCCGTTGATTAACAGGTTTTTTGAAATTTTCTGCAACTGACTATTTTTGATTGTTTTCAATTTTTATTTATTTTTTTGATTCTAAAACTCGAGATTTGATTTGTTGATGAATAATGCATGTTTTTTTACATATGTTTTTTTTTCGAGAACATTGTTGAATGCTGAATTGCACCGTTAATCCATCGGGGTTGTTGTAAGTGAAAGTTTTTTTGATGCAATAATTTAAAAAAAATACATAAAAAATCATAAATTATGAAAACTTGTTTTTAATGCAATAAAAAATTTGGATGTTTTTTTTGTTATTAATTATTTTTCTCTGGTAAAATTATTGAGTTATTTTAATAAAAGTTTATCTTTCTTTTAAATGATAAACACATAAGTGGAAAAGCTAATATTGCATTTTTGTCAACAAAAAAAAGAAATAATTTTAATCGCGAAAATATTCAAATGGAATTTTTTTGTTGTAGATTCCCAAATTTATCAAATTCTTATCAGAGTGAAAGAATGAATCACAAATTTCAAGCAGATTTGAATCGAATAAAATTAGCTTTTTCTCGATTGAAAAAAGTCAATGGTTTAAAGTTTATACTAACTTTTAAAAAAAGAAGAAATCAACAAAAATATATTATATTTTTGGTATTGTTTCTATGACAACGTTCACGTTCGTTCGCAAACATACATTTTACTTTTCTTTTTTTTTTGTTGTTGTTGCATTTTTATTGTTTCAATAATTTTTCGTCAAAAGCTGACGACGGACATCAGCAGCTAAAAAAGGGAGAATGGCGGTCATTTTTTTGGTCGACCAACCAGCAACACCACCGACGTAAAACAAGCAAGCAAGCGTTGGTGGAAGCTGCTTACCTGCCTGCTGTAGTTCGATGATGCTGGCATTGTAGTGGTCACTTTCAGGTGAAGAAGTACTAAGTAAGGCTTCCAAAAATATTATAAAAAGACAAAAAGGTATTATATTTTTTTATTTGTGCGTGTGTGTCGTCGTCCATTCGCGCAAGAGAAAAAATTATAAGCAATTCTTTACATGCATGTTTGTTTCGGAGTGTTTGTATATTAGTGACACCCGCCGCTGCCTGCTATCCTATCCTATTCTCCCTCATTCGTTTGTGAAGCAAGCAAGAAAGCTTTTAAAAAATATGAATGAATGAGAATGAGTTGAAGAAGGTGAAAAAGGTAGGCGAGGTTGGTATTTGGCTGACCGACGACGACGACAACAACGACAACGAAAACAAAAATATTGAATAGTAGGTAGAGCAAACAAAAAAAAGTACTAAAAAAAGAAAAAATACCGCGCTTTGCTGAAAAACATAAAAAAAATTTTGTTGAACATTTAGTTAATATTTATTTCCCTTTAAATCCGTGCCGAGATTCCAAGTAATTTTTATTGTTTTCGACTGTATACTTTTTTTATAATCAATTTTTATATTATATTTTTTTCCTTTGGAAAACCACTCCTTCCTTTTTCGTTTCTCGTGCTTGCTTGTTTTGCTTACTTTTTTTATTGATTGCATTTTTTCCTCCTTCTCCTCCTCATTTCTTTCACCTGATTCATCGTTATTTTTAGAGAAAAAAATTCCATTCCTTTTACAGAAAAAATCGTTTCTAAGTTTGAAATAATGATTTCGTAATATTTAAATATATTTATTTAAATTTATTATTTTATATTCCTTTTTTAATTTAAAAAAAATATGGGTGATCCATATCAATGTTTACGATGTTCATCCATTTGTGTTGGAGTTTATAATCTTGTAAGTTAATTCTTTTTTTTAAATTTTTCAGAAAGAATTATTTTTTAAACTTTTGGTATTTATTTTTGAAGGATCTAAATTAATTTAAATCGATAATATTTTTTATGACGAGGAATCTCACCTAGAAAAAAAACGATACTTTCAAAAAAAAAGATTTGCAAATATTTTTTATAGATTGATAAATTTTTAATTTGTGCTTTTTTTGATTTTGTCGAAACTTTTTTTTCTTCAGATTTATTGCATTGTTCAATATGGAATCCTTGGATGGCAAGTTAGCGTAGTTAAAGAAAGGCAATGGGAATATGAAAATCGTCAACTTCCTGCAACGGGATTGTTAGTTTTTATCCTCAAAAAAAATTTTATTCCAAAAAAATAATTTTTAGTGTGGATGGATTTCAAGCTAGATTCCCTGGTTTATATGCAATTTATACTGAAACCCCTGAAAGGCGGAGAGTTAACGGTGAGGTTCCTTCCCGACTTATGTCGTTTTCTTTTTTTGATCGATTTCGACGCCATGAAAGTTCAGCTATGTTTGCCATCGTTTTGATATGTCTTTTTTTGGCCATTGTTCATTTTATGACTACCACGGTTATGTTATATGGAGTTATAAAAGTGAGTAATTTTTCTTTTTTTCTTTCGATACCAAAAAAAATAAGTTAGATTTTTCCAAAAAAAATTTTTTAAAGGCTTCATTTTCCAATATCAAAACCTAACTTTTTTGTTTGCAAAACTTTTAATCAATTTTTTTAATATAATTAATTTTTGTTTTTTGCAGCGCCGACCTGGAGCAATTTTACCATTCTTTTTTACGGGTATTCCCATAACCATTATGTGTACCGCATATGCTGTTTTATGGTGGAGTGGTGATATTTTCAATGAACAACTTACAATGTCTGTAACAGAATTTGTACTTTCATTAGCAATAAATTCCATATGTATTGTGGTGGTAATGTTTTATTATTATCGTTTAACTGGACAGCTAACAAGTGATAAACCAAGACAAAAGCCTCCATTTCATACTAATTATTGGAATTATCCTAATGATGCTCATCGAGAAGCATATGAAAAAGGTAAAAAAATAATTTAGTATAAAAAATAGATTTCAACGAGTGACACAAGATTACAAAAACATTGGAGTTTCGAAGTGAAAATTTAAAAACTTACACTTTTTTTAAAAATAAAGATCGAAATTAGAAAAATTTTTATTTTTTGCCCCATATTTTCTAGGCACGGTTCCTCCATGGAGAACTGAATGGAAGGATGAACCACCATGGACGTTAGAAAGAAAACTACGTCGAAGAGAAAGATATGGAACCCCAGTTCGTCCTATAACAGGTTTCAAACAAAAACCACCACCGCAGCAACAACAACAGCAACAAGGAGGTATAAGGCGACAAAGTTGGACGAGATCATTTGAAAATATTTCAAGAGAATATCCTTCATATCCCATACCACCACAGCCACGGATGACGTCCACCCCAGTGCAGCAGCAGCAACAAATTCAAATTCAACCTATGCCTGTGTTCCAGCAGCAACCAATGCCTCAAACTCGTCCACAATCGCGTCAAACTCGATCAAGTTCAAGCCCAGTGAATCTTCCACCTCAAAATTCAATTAGGAATTATGAAGAAGAATGTGAAATTCGTCGATCTCAAAGGCGTACATCAAAGCGAAGAAAAAAAAGTCAAAATGCTCAACAGCGTCAACAAAAGCATGAAAAGCATAAACAAGCTTTACGAGAAGAAGAAGCTTCTAAAGCTCAAGATGAAGATCAACAAGAATTTTTGAGGAGAAAAAGTCCGCAAAGAGTGAGTTTCACAAAAAGAGCTCCAAAGGTTTATGAACGAACACCGGAAAGTTCAATATCCAGTCGACCCATAAAATTTGGTTTTGAAAAGCATTCAATAGTTTAAAAAAATAAAAAAATTTAAATTTTTATCAAAAAATTAATTTCTATGATCTCATTTTAATATTCTGGAAAAAAATGAAAGAAAAACAACTTAATTTTATTTTATTAAATACCAAACTTTTTTGAAATACTTTTGTTGTGTGTCTTTTAATTAAAGAAAAAAATGTTTTTTTGTTTGTTTGTTTGTTTGTACATACAATGTCGGTGAATGAACTGGAGTCATTTTTTCCAGTTTCGTTCAGGATTGTTCAGGATCGTTCCGGACGGGGCATATAGCTATTTTTTAAAGGGCTATAGAAGGAAAATTTTGTACAGTTCGATTCGATATTTTTTCCTCTACAAATTATATTCAAACTTTCTTTTATAAAAAAAAGAAAAATAACTGAATTAATTAATTTTAAAAATGATAAATTTCTTATTTTTAACAAAGGAGCCTTCGCATGTTGCAAGATAAAAACATAAATTTTTTAATGTATTTTTTATTAACTTCAGCTATTTTTCTTTTTTTTTATAAAAGAAAGTTTGAATATAATTTGTAGAGGAAAAAATATCGAATCGAACTGTACAAAATTTTCCTTCTATAGCCCTTTAAAAAATAGCTATATGCCCCGTCCGGAGCGATCCTGAACAATCCTGAACGAAACTGGAAAAAATGACTCCAGTTCATTCACCGACATTGTAAATGTGAAAATAAAATTCTTTATTCATTCATTCATTCATTCATCATTATCTGAATCAATTTTAATTATTACATCTGAAGCCGTGACATAAGAATCAAATGATTCATTAGCGGAAAGTGCTGGTGGATGCTTGGATATTGGAGTACTCAATAGAGATTTGGTTTCCTAAAAAAATATGAATAAATTATGAATTTCTTTATGGTCGAGTTTAAATTTTTTTGTTTTTTTTTTAATATTTTTTACTTTGGATTTAAATTAATTTTGAGCTTCTGAATAAAGAAAAGTTAATATTTCTTCCATTCCTTCTCATTTTTTTTTTTGCGCCATTCAAAATCATCCTTTTGAATATTTTGATTTATTAGGATTTTTTGCTACTTTGAAAAAGTAAAAAATGAAATAAAAATTTCCATGGAAATTATGTTGGTTTACTCTTCTTTTATTCATCCATGGCAATCAAAATTCGGCCTTCAAAAAGCCACAAAATTGAAAGAAAGAAAAAATAGTCATTTTCTTATTTATTTTTTTCCAAGAAAAAATCTTTGCTTTTTTCAACCTTTTTTTTTGAATATTTTAACTTTCATTGAATTTTTTTATTATTTTTTGTAAAACTTATTTTTAAAAATCCTTTAAATCAGAAGAAGAATTCTGAATATTAAAACTTAGTATTAATAAAAGCTTAATAAACTTGAAGGTTTGGTTGAGCAAGTGAATAATATGAGATAAAAACAAAGTTAATGAATGATATTAATGAAAAAAGCACAATAATATTTTTATGAAATCATTGCCTTCACCAATAAATTACGGAAAAGGTATAAAATTAATAATCCTTCCTAAAGTTACTAATAAAAAAAAGTATGGAAAAAGAAATTAACAGATTCTCACATTCCATGATTATTGAAAGAAAAAAAAATGAAAATATTAGGAACTAAAACAAAGAGAAAGCTTTGATTCGTGAAAGAAATTTAACATTATCTTTTTTTTAATGACATCCTTATTTTCTCGGATTTCTATTTTTTTGTTGTAAAAATGCCAGAAAAAAAATATTTACATACCTGTTTTTGTTGTTTTCGAATTGAATGCTTCCAACAATTTTGATAATCATCAATTGCAATAATGGGTGTGGCTTCTCTTTCTTCTTTTAATGCTTCCATTTGTTGATTATTAATATTATTATTATTATTCTTTTTTCTTAAACTATTACGAAAGTTTGAAAAATATGGTAAAATTGTTTTTCTTCGAATATTATTATTTTTGCTTTTTATTGAAGATTCATCTTTTTGTCTCTTTTTTTCTCCATCCGATGTCGTGGAAAATGTTGAGCAACGTCGAATATCAATCGTAGCTTTACCAAGTAAAACTTCGCTAACTTTTCTCGTAATTAATAATGGCTCAGTTATTGTTGTTGTTGGTGTTGTTGTTTCATTGGTGGTGGAAGAAGAATAAATTTGCATTTGTTGTCTTTCATCATTTGAATCAAATGAACAATTTTGAAGTGGCTGAAATATGGGCGCTGTTGATGAAGATCGAATGGATATGGAAGAAATTTCTTCATCTCCCGCCACTGAATTAGCTAATGCCATATTTGTCGGGCATGAATATAAACTTTGATCATCCATAATTGGTGGAAGAACTTGTTGATAAGCAGTTCCAGATGATGGTCGACGAGAATTTGGTTTAGAAGTGGTGGTGGTAAGAAATATTTGTGGTCCACTAAATGATGATCGATTGGTTCCAGTTGTAGTAAATAAAGATGTATTAGAAGTTGTTGTGCCACCAACTCGAAAAGTATTATTTGTATTTGTATTTGTATTTCCAGATAAATTAGAATAATATGAAATTTTTTCTGATGGATTTAAATATGGTAGCATTGAATTATCTGATAATCTTCTCATTCCATTTCGTCCATTTAATACTGTTTCGGAACGCCATGTACATACAGCGTTTTCAAGGATATTAAATTTAGTGACTCCACTTGATTTTGATATTAATGTATGTCGGGATGATGAACGACTTCTAAAAAAAAGAAGATATTATTAAAGGAATTTGTAGGAAAGTGTCTTGCTTTAAAAAAAATTTCGGATCATTTGCAACGATAATATTTAAAATTCTATGTGTATTAGCGAGTCTCAAATCGAAAATACGTTTAGTTAATGAATGTTTTTTAATAATTAATTTTATCCATTCAAGTTTTTTGTCTGTCTATTCAAGTAAAAAAGTTGGTTTTGCTTGTTTTAAAAAACAGGAGTAAAAAAAAGCGGTGATCGAATAATCAATCAAAAAAAGCTGCTCTTAATGAAACTTTTTTGTTATTGTTGTTGTTGCTGACTCTTTTTTATGCGTCTAAATAAAATTTATTACTTTGACTTAATCCGCGATAAAATCAAAAAAAGTTGGGATAAATAAATTAATTTGGTCATTTTCTTCAATGAAATTTTTTTTTCATTCTAATTTTAAAAAAGCTCAAAAACGGCAAAAATAATTTTAAAATATAAAACAAAATTCGGCGTTGATTTTTCGAAAGTCGAAAAGAATAATAATAAAAATGCAAAGCTTACGTTGAAGTTGATTGATGATTATGATGAGGTTGACTATGCTTTCGAGTTAAATACCCGCCTAACGTTAATGGGCTAACAAAAGCTAAACGATTATATATTACAAAAAAATGTCTCAATATTATAACCCATATTAAAAATACAATAAGGCATAAAATTATTTCATGTGGCATTACATGTGTTAAAGCGGGATGTAAAACTAAAACATAAAATAAATAAGAAATTAAAAAATCTTTTTTTTTTACTTTCGAAGCGGCAAATAAAGGTGAACTTACTTTTAGTTTTAGTTTCAAAAGTTAAATTTGTTGTAGAACTTTTTCCGCATTCATTATAAGAAAATATGGATGATGAATAATTTGTTGAAGATTTGAGATCTTTAAGCATAACAAGTTTTTGAGAATTAGGTAATATTCGTTTTTGTAAAATTATTTCATCATCAAATAAACTCGAAATTTGATAATCCAATTCAAAGGAATGCTTGGGTTTCGTGGAGGTTGTAAACCATTGTAAAATAGCATAATTATCTCCAACATCTGCCAAAATAAAAGATGAAATTGATGGTGGCCAGCCGTGCCCTAAAAATATTTTTTTAAAATGTTTTTAAAAATTTTCAAAAAAAGAAAAGTTCAAAAATTTCTTTAAAAAATTTTTCGTTTAGAAAAATTTGATTTGATTAATAAATAAAATTTTATAAAATTAAAAAAATTTCTTTTTTAAGACGCAACCCGTACCAGCTTCTTTTTAGCCTTTTACAATCTGTTTTGAATCGATGGAATAAAATTAAAAAAAGTAGGCTTCTTCTTTTTTGACATAAAACAATTTGTCAAAAAAGGGTAATTCACTTAAATAATGTAATAAAGTTTCTTACGACCAGTGACTACAAAAAGCAACTAAAAAGGTTAAGAAATTTTTCTGAGACTTAAGCCGTAATTTTTTTTTACATTTTATTTAAATTAAAACTATAATATTTGCGAGATTCTTATCGCAAATTTTCTTTTAAATTTAAAAAAATGGAGAAAAATAAATTTTGGTCTTTTCAAAGCTTTAATTAAAAGAATTTTGACATTTTTAATTTAAAGGCATAAAATTTAGAAATAAAATATTTAAGTCAAAAACTTACTGCATTTAAAATCCGCTGATGGCATTTTCCCTCTCTATTAATTTTTTTATTTTTATAGGCTACGAAATTTAATCACCGGAAAAACAAAAGGATAAAAGATGAAAAAAATCGCAACAATCATGGGATTTAAAAAAATAAGAGAGGCAAGGCAGCAAGCGAACAAAAAAACGTCAAAATAAAAAAAAAATGAAGGTGAAACCATTTGGCAAATTTTTTTTCTTTTTCAAAACTTGCTTTAAAAAATCTGAGACCGAAACAAATGGCAAAAAAAAAGAAAAGAAAAGACGGAGTTGAAGCAAGAAAAAAAGTGACAGGCATGGTCGCTAAAAAAGAAAAAAAAGAGAGGAAGACGAAGATAAAGAGGATGGGATAGGGACACAATCAATCGAGTTAAAACAAAAAAAAAGTTTTTTTTCTTAAAGACGAAGATAGATCGAAAAGCAAGCGACAACAAGGATTTGAGACAAGAAAACAAAAAACAAAGAAGAAGAGTGTCGCCCCCATTTTTTTTTTCTTTATAAAATAAATAAATGCCTCAAGGGATTTATGTAAAGTTTTTTTTTGTAAGTCTAAGTTTCATGACATTTTCACGTTTAAGCAGACGATGGAGAGACAACAGAGATTCACCGAAAAAATGACTAAAGATGCGACACAAAAGTAAAAAATAAGAGTAAGAAAACTAAAAAGATAAAAATCTTTGCCATTTGTAAGAAAATGAAGAAAACAAATGACCGCCACTTTCTTTCTTCTTTTTTTAGTTTTCTATTTTTTGACTAAAGATTCTCCAAAAATGGAGGAGCAGCAACCAATAATAGCTTCTTGAGAAACAAAAATAAAAAAAAGAAGATGGTAAAGTGGTAAAATGAGACGACGGCAAAGAAATTGTTATGTATTTTTACTTTTATTTTTATTTTTATTTCTTTGCTTTTCTTTTTTGCTTTTCTTTTTGGCTTTGAAGTAATTTTTTTTGTTGCTTCTGTGTTATTTTTTTTCAAAGTAAAAAAATAAGAAAATAAGATTGTTTCTTTAAAAGGTTCACCACTTTAAAAGATTTTAGTAAAGTGCCGGCTTTTTTGAGAAAAAAAACATGAGTTTATTGTTGCTTGTAAAAAAATTTGATATTTAAACATACTCATCATTTTTAAGAAAAAAATGGCGGTATTGTTGACATTTTGGCTCTTGAAAAAAAATTTAGAAATAAGAAATGTACTGTATTTACTTTTTCAAAATAAAAATAAAAAAACGGTAATAAAATTCGGCCACAAAGAATACGAAAAATCAAGAGTTTCAAAAAAGGCTTTGCAATTGAAACACATTTTCGAAAAAAAGGTACGGTGAAGAAAGCAAGTTTTCCATCCATCTTTGTTTGGGTTTCTTAATCCAAAAATTTTTGATTTATAAAAACAAAAACCTTAAAAAGATTCTTACACAAGAAAATTGGAAAAACAACAAAGAAGTGATTTCGCTTACAATTTCCTTTTCATTTCCTTTTCCTTCAAATAGTCGCAGCAGTGAAATAAAAAAAGAAAAATTTAAGTCAACAATAACAGAGTTCTCGTGGATGCCTTTCCCATCGTTTTCATTAAAAAAAAGCAAAGCAAAAGAAAAAGAAAAAATAACTAACGAATGACAAAGTAAAAAAAATTATTCACGCTCAAGGCATTTTTTTTTGAAGGATAATAATTTTTTTCTCAGACTTTTTTTTTAGAAGTTTTCACAAAAAAAGGGAAGAAATGGTTGCAACACCAAAAAAATAAATACAAAAAAGAAAGGCTTTGAAAAACATAAGATGAAATTTAGTAGACTAATTTCTTCATTTTTTTGGCTTTGTTTTAGCATCAGCAAAATCTCAACAAAAAAAAGTGCAATTATCAAACGAAAAATTATTAGAGCTTTAATAAAAATAAAAAATTGTCTTTTTTTGTTTTTGGTTTTTGTTGTTTGGATTATTTTTATTTTCAAACAAAAAAGAAAGGGAAAATTAAAAAAAAATTATAGCATGCGTATGTGCGTGATTAAATGAGTTTTTTTGCAATATTTTTTTAAAGCATTTAATAACCTTTTTTTAAAGACAATTCTGGGCTATTAAAAAAGGGGTTAGAAAATAACAAAGTATTTATAAATTTTAAAACCAAAAATTGCGGCATCATTGATTTCCGCAAAAGTTAATTTTACGGTAGCTCTTGGCCCAATAGATTTCTAAAAAAGCAAATATAAATAAAGGAATTTAAGAAAAAGGTTTGTGTTAAAAAAAATTTACTTTAATAAATTCACGAAATAAATCAGAATCAAATCTGGCGTCGATAGAATTAATTTCACGAAGAATTAATTTGGTAAATAATTTTATTTTTCCATGGAATTAAATTTAATTTTTTGGTCATCGTTTGTGAAGCGATATGGCATTTATTTACCCAAGCTAAAAAAGCTTTATGATTAAAACTTTTAGCCTCATATTTTACTTACATTATTTCAATCGCAGATTCCAAAAGAATTAATAAACAATTGATATGTAAGCAAGCTATGTGAATCGCTGGAAAAAAAACTTTGGAAAAGCTATGAGGATTTTAGAGAAGTAAAACTACCATAAAATGTTTGCGGAGATAAAGGATCTTTTGTTATTACGATTTTATAATAAATTACAAAAATTTTGAAATAATTTTTAATAAAACAAGCTTTATCTGGAGCTGTATGCGCCAACGGCGTTTAAGTGCATCTAGAGAAAAAAGGCGCCAAAAATTTAAATTTTTCGTGTTTGGAACAACTTTCATTTTTCTTTATTTTGTTGTCAAACATATTTTTCAGTCATTGTTGCTTCTCGTGATCATTTCTTCATCTTTTTCTTGTGAATGAACAACAGCAGTCAACAACACTCAAAATCAATCATCTTCAAAAAAGAAATGCCTACAACTGAAGATCGAACAAGAACGGTGGATGAAGGAAATAATAACAATAATGAAAATAATGGAGGACGATCAACAAGATCATCAAGAAAAGTTAATAAACGTCGTAAAATTGGAAATGATCGAAATATGGTTGTAAGTTCTTTTATTTTGATTTTAGCTTTGTGTTGCTTTATAATGTTGATGGATTATATGTATATGTGTTCCATATTGTTTTAGGCACCAATGAAATCCACCGTAGCTCCAGCAAAAACGCCAACGATTGAAGAACCTAAAATTGATACAACATCAACAGAACAGCAACCATCTCCACGTTCATCATCACAAAAAAGTGAATCAACAACAAATACAAATCGTTCAACTTCATCAATATCTTCAACTCGAAATGATAAAGAATTAATGGGAAATGGTGAAGCTCAAGGAGGTGTTGTGGCTCCACCTCCTCATGGAACGGTCAAACGATTCTTTCTCAAATTTACTGAAAAAATTGGTGGAATTGAAAAGACTAAATATTCTCAACAATTTTTGGAGTCATTTAAAGATATCGATAATTATAAACTTGCTTTAGAAGATGTTGTGGAAAATTTGATTGGTATTGCTCAGCGTAATTCAAAGCTGTTTCAACGTCCACTAGAACGCATGCAATTTGAATATTATGATAATGAAAATCCATATGAACTATTAACTCCTGCTCTTCGATCAACTGTGGCATTCTTTAATAATAATCCAATTGAAAAACATATTAAATGCGTTGAAAAACTTGGAACATTACATCGTGATTTCCATCGTCGTGCTCGTCGTTCTTTAAGAGATATTCGACAATTTTTATGTGTGGATTTTGATGAATTATGTCAAGCTAGAAATGGTATGTTTGTTTTCTTTATCAAAGGTTTTCGGGATGGGAACGTGAATGGTTCAAATGGTGATGGTTGTGATCTTACTAATACTTTTCATTTTTTAGTTTTAAATCAACGCCGTCAAGATATGGATTATGCTAAACATGAACTCAAAAATGCTAAAGCTCCTGAAGTTATTGAAATGAAAAATAGTGTTTATGAAAATGCATCACAAACTTTTGAAGCTGAATTACAAAAGGTGGGTGGACTTTTTCTTGCTTCAAAAACATTGCTTTTATGGAATTTGTTTTTTAGGTACTCAAATTTCTTGATAAATTTCCACGTCAAAAAGAATCACATTTAAAGAATATTCAAAACTTTTTTACAATTTATAAACTTTATATCATGAACAAATGTCAATTCATCTGAAACTTTAAAAGAGAAATTTATATGTTTGTATGTATGTGTTTTTTATGTATTTGATATGTGTAAAATAATAATAAAAAGTTTATTAAAAATATGTTTTTGAAATGGAATCCTTGGTTCAAACTCGCAACAAAAAAATGCCTCTTTGATTTCCACTCGCGCTTCCATTTGAAAGCAAAGAAAAAGCTTTGATTCGTTTTCGTGATCTCCTTCTTCTTTCTCTCTCGCTTTTTTTTTCAAGCAAAATTTTTTAAACTTTTTTCAATCTTCGATTTTTTCTTCCATGTTTTTGTTGCCAAATTTTTTATTTGCAAATATTTTCTTTCACCCGAAGCTTTTATCTTTCATTCCCTTTTTTATTTCCTTGATTACTTTTGCTTTTATCGACCTTTCTTCCAACAATTCGTGGTGTTGATGATACCATTACTTATTTTTTATGCTTCTTTAACTTCTTCTTTCCACCAATAAGATCACATCAAACAATCACTGAGATTATTGCTATAATAGCGATAGCTAAAACACTCAATTTTGATAGTCTTTAAGGTGCGCAAAGTCATCCATGCTTCATTTTTCTTAATTTCCTTTTATCTCTTTTTTACCTTTCATTTGCGTTTACGATATTCGTGACATTTTTCCTTCGCGCTTTTCTTTTCCGCGTTTATTTCAACTATCAAATGATGTTCTGGTGGACGACGACGACTGCTCATTCTCAACTTCAAACAAACAAGATCAAACATGGTATTGCTATCAACTTGAAGGTGCTAATGGCGATGGATGTGATATGGTGAAGATATTGCTTATGATTCAAGAATCTTCAATTTTTTGGTTATCTTGGTATGGTCATTTATTCTGTGTTCACTTACTGCTTGCCGTTATGATTTGTTTTTCAGATAACTTTATTATTTTTATATGTTTCGTTTTGGATTGATGCTGATGATGGCATTGCTGATGTCAAATACAAATGGCTTGCTTCCAAAGAAGAACTTTGTCATATTTTGCTTTATTGGTTTAATTTGTTGCTTCAATCTATGACGAATGCTGTTGGATCAATGCTGTTAGAATGACTGAGTTTACTTTTTCCTTTTATTTTTCTCCTTTGGCTAATCACTGACGAGCTCGAGCCATAGAAGTTTTATCATTGTTATAACTTTTCTTGTTGTTTTTGCTACTACTAATATGTCAAGTTATTTGATTCACGAGCGAAATAACTTGTCAGCCATTCCTTTAAGCAAACTCTTTTTATTCCTTTAATATTTCTTCTGTTTTAGGTTTTGCTGGTTCTCATGGAGAATATGATGATACCGTTCCAATGCTTCAACTTTATCAGCTTCAATAACTTCCATACAAACATCAAACATTCAACGATGTCAAATGATTCTTCAATGGTTTCCTTTTCTTATCTTGCTGCTGTTCAACCATATTATGGATGGATGGATATTGGGTGAGTTTGCTTCTTCTTTTTCTTTTACATTTCCTCCTCGAGCAAGCCACTGACGAGCCCGGGCTCGAGGAGTGGCTAATAACTATTATGTTTTTACTATTAGAAGCAATACGAGCTTCACAAAAATAACATGCAATCTGGTTAACGGGCGAAATTGCAAGTTAACCATTTATTAAGATTTTTTGTTTTTATGTTTCTTCTTCTTTGTATTGTTATGTTGTTTTGTTGTTAATATTTTGTATGTATTTTTGTATTGTTTACTGAATAATAAAATGTTTATTTGATATGAATTTGTATTTTGCTTTTAACTATTTTATGGAATCTATTAGTTTCCAAACCATTATACCTTCGGGTGTTTTCTAGCGTATGATGGAACACTTTTACTTATTTATGAGGTGTATTATTGCACCATGTTTTTAAATAAATTAGCAATAGGGTTTGATTTAACACTTGGCTATCACAGTCACTAATCAAGTAATTTCTCCACCCATACTTGAAATATTTCTTTGACTTTCT
Source organism: Panagrolaimus kolymaensis (assembly GCA_028622995.1). Classification (NCBI taxonomy): domain Eukaryota; kingdom Metazoa; phylum Nematoda; class Chromadorea; order Rhabditida; family Panagrolaimidae; genus Panagrolaimus; species Panagrolaimus kolymaensis. The sequence continues at coordinate 1,348,391 of JAJQJQ010000052.1, read as the reverse complement.
TTGTTTCGGTTATGTTTCTCAAAAAATTTTAGTTATGTATGAGGTTTGATCTATTACCTGTATAGGTAATGGTCTGCCGCGCCGCGACTGATGTTTGGTTCGCCATTACGGGGACGGCCATACATAACTCTCAAACTGGGATAAGCTAACCGAATAATAAGAAAGTTGGAGTAATGAAAGGATAAGATAACAATAACTAATCAAATATTTTTCTTCACCAGAACTTGAAATACCTTTATCCACACAAACTTGAAATATTTCTTTAACATCTTTGGCTTTCTTTGTTTCGGTTATGTTTCTCAAAAAATTTTAGTTATGTATGAGGTTTGATCTATTACCTGTATAGGTAATGGTCTGCCGCGCCGCGACTGATGTTTGGTTCGCCATTACGGGGACGGCCATACATAACTCTCAAACTGGGATAAGCTAACCGAATAATAAGAAAGTTGGAGTAATGAAAGGATAAGATAACAATAACTAAACAAATCTTCTTTTACTACCAAAAAAGCGAAAATTCCATTCTCAGCCGAAAGCTTTTCAAGCAACACGATATCACTTACTACCATCCTAATTACGATAAACAAACTTCTTAAACGGTTAAATTAAATAATGTGAGAGGATAATCATCTAACGAAGAACTAAAGCGTGTCCATCTTGATATTATTTTTGCAGCTGATCCAAGCAAAATTGTAACAAAAGCTAAAGTTGATCTTTAGATTTATTGTAAATTTTATGCCAATTTTGACCTGTGAGTTGTCTAACCTGTTGGCTATAGCACCGTAGTAAAGGTGGTTACAATGTTAGGTCCTATAGCCTGCGCAAACTACAGTCCACGTGTTATCCCTCGAGACGGTCTCCGATGTTAGTGTTAACGCTTTATGATAACCAATTACATACATATAAATAAGTAGCTACATATAAATATAAACATCCTACGTTATAGACTTATAAGGGGACATCAAAGGGGAGCTTGGGAAGTATTATAATGCTCTCGCTCAGCTCTTGTTGGCGGCCATCGACAAAGTATTGGATTGACATCGGTGCTTATATAGTTTTCTCCGTGAGTCCATGGCATAGCTTGAAGGCCTTATAACGCTGCTTGAATGATGTTTAACTGGGGTAAATGCTGTTTAACGTGGAGCAGAAAGTCGTGTACTGATAAAGTTTATGCTGTATTCAAATATAGTTTCAGGCTTAATACTTTGCAGGTTTTGCAGGAATACATGAAGAAGTGTAAATCATCCATTGTTTAATATGCCTTGAATGTAACGTTGTTGAGGTTTAAGCTGCCTTGAATGTACTCTAGGCCTGGATGTTTTGCAGAGGTTGCAATAAATGAGTAATGGCACGAAGGCGCTTGAAATGGCTGCAGTTGCTCTTCCATGCTTGCCTGCAGTGCACAAGCTGGTGTGACAATAAAGGGAGAGTGCCTCCCGAAACGGAGCTACCTAACAACAGTTGATTACTGTTATTTTTATGGTTATTATTTTGTTGGTGATTTATATTGTATGTATTTTGTTGGATAATAAAGTGTTTATTTTGTGTGTGTCGTCTTTTTGCTTTTCAATAACAAAAACTTCTTTTTTTAGTGAAGCACGTTCATCTTCATTTCTTTCTTTCGTTTTGTCGTTGTTAATAAATAAATAAATATATTTTATGTTTGTTGAATGAGTTTTTTTTTTGTAACAAAATCTTGTGAGCATTATCTCCAACGAAAGTTATTATGTATTGGTGATTCTTTATTATCAATATTACCCTCTCATTATTCCAATACATTATTTACGACCCTTGGAAGTAATTTATACCTTTTACAAACTTTCCCATGATAGATTTCCCTGCAGAAACACGCACTAACTAACAACATAAATAACTAGAAAGGATATATTTTGGAAAATCTTAAAAATGATGAGTGAAAATATATGGTACATTATTTAGCTTGATCATGTTGCAAAAATGCGATGTTGCAGCTCCTAAAAAGCAATACCAGCCACAATCAATTTATGTTGTGTTTTAAATATCAAAGATAAAAATAAATTTTGAAGAAAAAAAATTATTTGGAAAAGCCTTATTTTGAAAAATAACTTTCAAACAAAATTTCTTTAATTATTTATTTCCTTTATTAATTATAACATCGCTAGCTTTAACAATAACGGGATCACCAAAAAATCCGAAGGCTCCCAATGTTGGCGCTCGAATTCTTTTTGGAATTGAAACTTTTCGGGACATAATTTTTTCAGATGAAACTCTTTCAATTTTCTTTCCATTTTGTAAAAGTGTTTTTGGTTTTGGAGGCTCCAGCGATACTCCAACTTGTATTCCAATTGATCGACGACCTTTAGAATCATATTGAATGTCATGAGAATAAATGGGTTTTGGAATAGCTAAAGCAGCTATTTTAAAAAAATCTGAGAGGTGCTAAAAAAATAATTGAACTTCTTGGGTCAAAGAAAATTTGCATAAAATTTCGTAGAATGTCTTTAACTTACCATGAAAGTTCCATATCCATGAGTTTGATGTTCCCGATGAATTCGTTCTAAACCCTTTTCAATTTTATCAATAAATGAAAAAAATGATGTTTCCATTTTAGTATAAAATGTGCTATTTATCATTCCAACCATAGCCAAACCAATTAAAAACATGAAAGGTAAAAATGGAGAATACTAAAATAAAAAATTTTAATAAACGTCAAAAAATTTAAGGAAGTTTTTATGCTTTTTTTATAAATTTTCTAATCGAGACTGTTATTATAATTTTTCATGATGAGACGATGGCCTTGACTTACATGAATATTATTAGGCATGACATCACCCAAGCCAATAGTTAAAAATGAAATGGAAGAAAAATATATTGATTGCCACATAGGTAACCCAGCATATACACCTTCCATATAATCAAAATAATGAACAATCGATGCACAAATAAAAATATATATTAATATAACTAAAAGTGCAACTAAAATAGGTAATTCAAAAGTTTCATCATCTTCGGCGACTGCGTCACAATTAATTTTTTCATTATTATTATTATTAAATTTTTTAATAAAACATTTTCGAATTTTTATGTAAATAAATGCGTATGTGATAGTTACAAATCGAACAATTAAATTTCCAACATCTCCCAAAACTACTAACATTAAAGGAATTCCAATGCATGAATAAATAATAGTTAAAAGTTGGCCTAAAAATGTTCCACACGCAATCGTTCCATAACCAATCGTAGTAAATAAAGTCATAGAATAAAATATTCCTGAACTAAATGACCAAGTTCGACGTAAATCCATATTTTCACTTTTATGCAACGCACTTCCAACAAATTTCGATTCCGAATCAAGCATCATTTTGTAATAATCTTCAATGAGAAGGGAAATTTCTTCGAATTTTAAAGCATCCGAAACGTTTGATTCCGCAAAAATTATTGATTCATTCGTTAAATTTGCTATTAACGAGCGGAGATTAGTTACGATGGAATTTAAAACCTTAAAAAATTATTTCTTTAAAAGTATTTGGAATTAAGTAATTTTGCGATTTGCGAAACAATGGATCACTTTTTTGTATTTTTGATTCGTCTTTTTTTTTGGTGCAGCAATAAAAAAAAATCATTGTAAATCAAACTAACAAAAAATCAAAACGCATAATATACTCTCTATTTTTAGCCAGCACCAAAGATGAAAAGATAATAGATAATTGATAATAATAAAAAAATATTATTATAATAGAAGCGGGCGGTAAAGCTAAAAAGGCAGCGGCGGCTTTGCTACAAAAAACAAAAAAAAATACAAAAGCATTTTTTTGTTTGACTCAACTTTTTTATTTTTGGTTTTTTGGGTCTAATTGCGTCATACAAAACTGTTTCTCAATATATGAATGAATGGAAAAAGATTGATTGATATACTGTATTTACACCAAAATTGAGTAAACATAATTATCATAAAAAAACTCATGTCTGAAAAATGCACCTAACAAACTTATGTAAAAATTGGTTGCAAAGTTGCTTGGTTAAAAATGCTTTAAAAAATTTTCTTTCATCAAGTTTTGCCATAAGTAAGATCCAAAAAGATTCGTTAAAACTAACATGGAAAACAAATTTATTAAACGCCTTCAAAAAAGCAATAAGAAACTTTGGTAATTTCGATTGTTGAAAAAAGCTTTAAAACAGCAACTACCTTCATGAGCTACAGTAACCTCGCAAGTTTTTTTGGTTAGCTTCTTTAAACCTTTTCTAAAACCCTTCTCTTCTTTCTTCCATTTAATTAAATATTTATTACCTTATCTTCATTATCCTTTTCAATTTCATAAAACATAAAACCTCCGCCAATCGTGTATAAAACAATTAAACCAACGAGTAATAAATGACGAATACCAAATTTATGATGATACAATGCAATCCAATGAAACCATCGAGTAAATTTCTTTCTACGATTTTCTTTAATTAATTTAAAATATTTTTGTTTATCCAATTCAAAGTGAAATCCAAAAGGAGATAAATCATCTTCAATACCTGTATCAATTTTAAGTACGATACAATTGCTTCGATTTTTAAGATAATTTTCAACAATTCGATGATGTTTTTCAAATTCCGTTTCTAATCGTAATCCATCTTCTTTCTTCGAAGCAGGTTCCATTCAATCAAAGTTATTATTAGCCTAAAATTAGCCTTCAACCAACAACAAGAAAAAAGTTTAGTTTTTCCTTCTTCCAATTCTTCAACGCTGAAGAAAAAGTTATGATTCAAAAGAAAAATACCGACAAAACAACAAAAAATTCTTTCTTTTTAACACCGATAAAATACTTCAAAAGAAAAATTATTTTGAAGTTTTTATCATTTATATACCCTTCCTTCATCCATCCTCTTTGTCTCGCACCCATAAACACAATAAAGCAAAACATAGCACGAAATAAATACTTTATTATAACACATGAAATTGAAAAACACAGTTAAAATTTATACTTTACGAGTTGGTTGTTGTTGAAGTTGAGGTTGTCCTTCACCAAGATGACGATGAACCATTTCTTCTTTGAGAATTAAATGGGAGACTTTGTTGAGAATATCAGTAAGCTTCTTGACATTATTACCCCATGAATCAAGCGTATCAATATCAGCACGACGAGCACGAAGTTTGATGATACGAGAAGGACGATGAATTTTAGCATCAGGAATAATACCAGTTACAATGAGATTACATAAGAATGCTTCCATTTCATCAACAGGATATTCAAGGATTTCAGCCATACGTTCAAATGTAATTTGAGTGTAATACTTTGAGACCATACGCATATTCTAAAAATGAAAAAGTTAATAAAAGTAATAAACCATAAAGCAAGTCCAAAGTACTTACATGTTCACCAACACGTTCATGAAAGCTTTTCCATCGCTTATTTCCTTCATCAGAGTTTGAGAACACATGAGTAGGGGCATTACCAGTAACACCTTGTCGAAGTAAAGTTTCATATTTATCGATAACTTCTTTCCATGGAATAATTTCTTCATTGATGAAAAGTTCAAGCAAAACATTGTATTCAGGAATAAGTTCCATTTGACGAATAAGATGAATACGATGTACGAGATCCCATTGTTCATTACCATGAGGAGTCAAAATGATGAAAAGAACAACACATTTGAGAACTTCTTTCATTTTGTCTTTATCAGCTTGAATTTTTGCAGTTTCGAAGAGTGCACGATAATGACGACAAACATCAAGATAGTTGTTTTCTTGAAGACCAATTTCGACCATGTACTTGTAATATTCAATTTTCATGTTTTGAATCTGAAAAATGATGGAATAACGCCATAAGTAATATTTTTAAACAAACCTCATCTGACTTGTTGTCAAAGAACTTGATGCTGATCTTCTTGGAAATGATGGAAGCTCGAACGAAATCTTTACGTTGAACAGATAATTTCATTTGATAGAGCAAGAATTGGACCTTTTCTAACATTTCCATTGAGCCATAAGTTTCAACTTGAAGATCCATCAAGAGAGTCCATGCATCATCAACCTTGTTTTCTTTTTCAGATTGTTCAACAAGACGTTTGGTCAATCGAGCACGTTCAACTTCAACATAAATCTTTCCAGCGGTGACAGTTCTAAGAGTTTCAATTAGACGATTCTTTTCTTTATCATCGGATATCTTGTCCACCATCTCACAGCAATCACGAATCTGAAAGAGAAGAAATATATTACCATTGAATGATAGCACGAGAAACTAACCATGTTACGAATAGCAAACTTGATGATCGCACGCTTCTTTGATAAGACATTGATAGTTTCATTGAGAAGATCCCATTTCTGTCCATCGAATGCAAGTTTGACCATATGGCGAATGAGACGACTATTGGATTTCATATCACAACCAAGACGAGATTGCTTTTCAAGTGAAGCGAGACTTTCAACAGCTCCATTGATGTCACCAGTCTGAAAAAAAGAAAGATGTTAAAATCGGAAGATACTAGTTAAAAACTTACTTTAGCAAGATTAGATGCTTTAGGAAGAGCTTCATCAACTTGTTTGCAATAATCCACTTCCATTTTAACAATTCGTCCATCATCAACTTGAGCCGAAAGATGTGCAAGTTCATCAGCATCTGTAGGTTTATCAACTTGCATAGGTTCTACAGGAATTGGATCACGGCTTTCAACAGGAATTGCTTTACGATTATCGTCCATGATTAATTAATGAATGATGTTTGATTTGAAGCACTAAAAAACGTTGAATTGAAAAAGTGAGAAGTAAAGTTTAAAAGAAGAAAGCAACGACGACAAAGTGAACAAATGAATGTCTTCAAAAAAATGTGAAACACGGATGAAAGAAAAAAAATGAAGGACCATTCAAATTTTTTTTGTCATCAAACTTACAAATAAAATTCTTGAAACGAAAAAGCGAGAAGCCCAATAAAAAAAAGAGGGAATTTGAAATTTTTCATTCCCCAAAAAATTTCTAAGTTCTTTGAATCCTTCAAAACTCTAAATCTTTCTTTCTGATTCTAAAACCTTTTTTTATTATTATTATTGCTCATGGATCCAATATATTATGAAACAGCTAACATTATTTCTAATGTATTAGCTAAAAAGATTACAATTAGAAAGGGTGTTTATGATAGTCATATTCTTGTAGGTTTTGTTGTTTTATAAACTTTGAGAGATCTACTTTTTTGTGTTATTAACAGATCAGGTCAAAGTCATATAAGTTTGAGTTAGAAATAGTTTTACTAAAGCTTTCGAGTTGTTGTCCTTTTCCTTATTAGTTTAATTTAACATGGTTTAATCGAGTTATTTCAATCTTTACTCAAAATAAATAATTATAAAAAGTTTCTGAGCTTTGTCAAATCTTGTTATCTGCTTTTTATAGCTTTCATCAAAATGTCTGAAGAAAATGAAGAAGAAGAATCTACTGTGAGAACTCGACCATTAACTGGTAAAGATTTTGGTGAACGTTATCTTGAAGATGAAGGAGCTGTATTTAATCACAATGCATGGGACAATGTTGAATTCCCACCTGAACATGAAGAAATAGTTCGAACTACAATTGAAAAGCAAAAAGAATCAGCTGTGGATGAAGAAAAGGCAAGCAAACTTGTTGAAAATCCTTCAAATCAATGGAATTCGTTTTATTCAACGCATTCAAACAAATTTTTTATGGATCGCAAATGGCTTACTCGAGAAGCACCGGAACTTTTTTATGGTGGAACACCGGTGATTTAGTTTTACTCTGTTGAATCTAATACTTGGAGATTATTGTTGTTTTCTTTATTTAACATTTTCCTTTCATCCTGTTCGTTTTTAGGATGAACTGTTACGAGTATATGAAGTTGGATGTGGAGTTGGCAATACGACATTTCCTCTTCTTGAAGCAAATCCTAATCTTTACATGTGTTTATCAGATTACTCTTCCACAGCCATCGATATCGTCCAACAAAATCCTCAATACTTGAAAGAACGACATCGCTGTGAAGCTTCTGTATGGGATATTACTCAACCAAATGTTTCTGTTCCTGAAGGATCAATTGACTTTATTCTTTGTATTTATGTTCTTTCTGCAATACCTCCAACTCATCACAAAACTGCCATTCAAAATCTCGTCAAACTTCTAAAACCTGGTGGAAAGCTGATGTTAAAAGATTATGGACGACATGATTTAACTCAACTTCGATTCAAAGGTGGACGTTTCATAGCTGATAACTTTTATTGTCGTGGTGACAACACTCTGGTATACTTCTTCACCTCCGATGAACTTCATGATCTCTTTACTGAAGCTGGGTTGAAAAAGCTTGAAAATATTGTTGATAAAAGACTGATTGTTAATAGAGCAAAACAAGTTAAAATGTATAGGCGCTGGATGCAGTGTAAATATGTTAAAGAATAAACCTTTTTTTTACTAAATGACTTTGACTTGATCTGTTAGCACATAAATGAGGGGATTTACAAGCAGAAATAATCACATTCGTTTTTTAGCAAAAGGGAAAACTCATGAAACTATGTTGTGAAACGCTAAAATACCGTAATTATTTGGACAAATTTCTTGAAGAACAACGTGTATCAACTATTTTGAAAACTAATGGAATCAAAGGAAATAAAGATTTAGCTTTGGTCGTGCTTTATGAAATGTTATTTGGGAAAGGTGTAAAATCTTTGAATGGAAAGATCAAAGCTGCTGCAAAGTTGGTTGAAAATGCTGTGGAACTTCAGGTATGTTTTTGTTTTTCGGAAGAAAGGAAAAAGCATTTGATGCATGGAAAGCATAAGTATGATTCGGCCTTATTGTAGCTTCTTATTATCAACTTTTGTTAACTTCTTTTAATGGCTTCTTGTTTTCAGAAAGGAAATCTTGCTAAAATTGGTGTTACACCTGAATCATGTGCAGAAGTTTCTGTATCAGCTCAAATTCCTCGTTATGTTCGAGTCAACACTCTTGTAACAACATTTGATGTTGTAATAAAGCATTTGCAAAAAGAAGGATGGACTATTGAACCTGCTCTTTCACCTTTGATTACACCAGAAGAATTTCAAGAAAGATTTAAATCACTTGGTTCAAAATCAATCCTCATCGATCCACATGTTGATAATCTTCTCATTTTTCCAACGAGCACCGACTTTTATAAACATATTCTCGTCTCAAAAGGTGCTCTGTTACTTCAAGATAAAGCAAGTTGTTTTACTGCTTTCGTACTCAATCCTAAACCTGGTTCTCATGCTTTTGATGCCTGTGCTGCACCTGGTAATAAAACATCTCATCTTGCTGCAATCATGAACAATAAAGGGTTGGCTTTGTTTTTACTTTCGTTCTCTCACATCTAATGGTTCATTTTTAGGAAAATTTTTGCCTGTGATTTATCCAGTCAAAGAATTGAAACATTACGAGAGATGATCAAGAAATGTGGTGTCACTATTACATCTGTAACACAAGCTGATTTTTTAAGTATTGATAAAGATGATCCCCCTTTTGCTAAAGTAAGTTTATGATGCTACAGATATTAACTAATTTCCTCGTTTTAGGTTAAATATATTATCGTTGATCCACCATGCAGTGGTAGTGGAATTGCCAAACGTGCAGATTTTATGTCGGATGAAAGAAAGAATATTAATAAAGATCGTCTGGATAAACTTCATAATTTACAAGTATGTCTCTTTTTCTACCATCCAATAATCTTACTTCATTGTTTTTTTAGGTTATGCTTCTTCGACATGCTTTATCATTTCCTGCTGTTCACCGAGTGGTATATTCAACTTGTTCAATTCATATCGAAGAAAATGAAGATGTTATTGCTGAAATGGTTGGTACACCTGAAATTGAAGAAAATTTTCGACTCATTGATCCTTTATCATGTTGGAGCCATCGAGGAATGGGAAATTATGATTTTTCATCAAAAGTTATTCGTGCTGAACCTGAAGAAGATTTAACTAATGGATTCTTTGTGGCATTATTTCAACGAAAGAAGAAAGAAAAACTATGATGATTTTAGATGGCATGAATTCAAGCTATGGAAGAAGGAACTTTCAATGTCACATGTTCCATTGGTTTTTAAAATCCTTTTACTTTTTGTTGAAGTTTTTTTGTAATTTTGTTGTTGATTTTAAAGATTTATTGTTGTTGTTTGACGTATGTAATAAATTGATTAGAAAAAAGATGGTAGCGCAGCAGTAAGGAATGCAAGCAAAGGAAGAGAGTTTTAGGTACAATGATAAGAAAACAGAAGCTCTCTTCATATTTCTTTTTTTTTCCTTTGACGCAAAGCAATGCTGCTCCCAATAAAAGATAAGATGAAGTATGAGGCACACACAGGAGCTGTTACTACTGCTACCACACCCATTACTGAGTCAAGCTGTGTTTTTTCTTCTCTTGATTGAAAGAAAAGTTATTGCTTTAACTTTTTCTTCTTATTTTATCAGAAAATAGGATTTTAAATTTTTGAAAGAATGAAATATTTTAAAGTTTTATTATTGGTTTTTCTTATTAGTGTTGGAGCTACAGCTCAATCTTCCGAAACTACCGAGGCCACTGATTCAACATCAACAACTTCATTACCAGGTGGCGATGGTTCTTCCACTTCCGGTGGTAGTAGTGATGCAACTCAAACTGGTTCAACTTCTCCATCGGGCGGCGTTTCTGATGCAAGCGGTTCAACTACTTCTCCAGCTTCTCAAGGTCCTACTGAAACACCTGGATCAACTACTACAGGTCCATCAACTACATCAGGACCATCAACACCTAGTGAAGCTCCATTTACTGGTTCCACACAAACTTCTGGCCCAGTAGCATCAACTCCAAGTAATGCACCAGGTTCAGATACAACTCTTCCACCTACAGCAGCTCCAACTACCACTCAACCTCTCAATCGAAATGTTAACTTTAAGATTGATTGTTCTCAAAATAGTCAATGTTCATTTACTTTCCAAATTGCTGAAGTAAATTAAATTTTCTAAATACATAAACATAAAAAAGATTTAATAATTTTGATTTTTTTTAGGTTTTGATGAGATATGTAAATACCACAACTTTAGAAAGTGTTTTATCAAGCTTAGCTGCAAAAATTACTGAAATTAACGCAGCGTCCACTGCAGTTAGCACTGAAGAAACAAGTTATATTAATGTAAGTGAATTCTAAAAACCATTTTGATTTTTCGCTGCCATTTTTATTAATGAATTTTTTTTATAGAAACTCAACAGCGATGTTACTGCTTTGAATGGACTCGTAACTACCCTTAATGGAAATTTAAATGAAACAATGAGTAATGCTGAAGATCTTCAAGGTCGTGCAGCTAATGCATCAAGTATAGCTCAAAGTTATTTGGATGCAGCAAATTGCTTTAGAAATGATGTTAATCCCAGTGTTGAATGTGGTGCCATGATGCTTGAAAGTTATTAAAAATAAAGCATTGGTTTATTTTTTTTGATTTTTTATGCAGCTTTCTTCACTAAAATAAAAAGTTTTTCGTTATCATTATTTTTGTTTTGGGTGTTTATAAACTTTAAACATAACAGTTTTAAAAATTAAAAATCATGCTAAAGAGAATAATTGTTAGTCGAAGTTGTTGGTAATTTTTATTGCAAAAAATCAAAAGCATTTTTTATTGAAAAAAAGAAACAAATTTCCTGCTTTCTGCACTTGCATCATCATATCAGCTGCTTTCAAAAAAAGGAAGGAATATCGATCTTGAAAAGTTTTTTGTCGCTTTACAAAAATCATTGCCAAAAAAATTTATCCCAGTTTTTTTGATTCTTTTTTACTTTTTTCGATCCAACTTCAAACTTTTCATATTTTTTTTTGCTCCCATTCCCTCATTTTTTGCTTCCCCAAAATCATAACACAAAAATTCGTTTTTTTACTAAACTATTTTATTTATTTCTTTTAAAAAAAAGAAGGTTGGCAATGCAAAGGTAAAAATAATAATACATACAAAGAAAAAAATATTATTATAATTTTTTAGAGGACTTTACAATAAAAAAAAGATTTACAAATTTTTTGGTTGATTAACATGAGGATTGAAGGGGATGATAATTGCATATTTTTTTGACGCCAACATTTTTTGAGACAATGGAAAGGAGATGGAGAGATGAACATCGGATCAATCAAACGAAAGCTCGACGATGATTTGAAGCTTCCACCGAGCTTATTTTTGGCCACCTTTGGTTGCGTCGTTGTTGGGGTTCGTTTGGTTTGCGTGGTTATCATTGCCAGCTTTGTTGGCATCGTTGTTTGGGTTGCCTTGATTGGCGTGGTGATCTTTATCTCCTTTTCCGGACATGGTTGATTGAGGGTTGACGAGGAAGTGAAGTGAAGTTGTCTGAAAAATGAAAGCATTTTATTTTTTTGTTACTTTTTTTGAGCAAGAAAAAAATATTCAACGCAAAATCAAAAAAGAAAGCGACTTTAAAAACCCTTCAAATTTTTGGAAGGCAAAAAAGACTTCTTTTTTTTGGAAGGATGATTGTAAAAGAATGGAAAAGCCAAGAAACCAAATTGAATAAAACTAAGAAAATATTAGCGAGTTTTATAGATTTTTTTCTCGAAAAAAAGGAGGAGTATAAAATATTTTTTTTGCTGCCAAACCCGACATACAAAAATCAAAAATGGCAAAAAAATAAAATTTGGCAGTGTTCGTAAAGGAAAAAAGCAACGAGAATAGTAACGAACGAACATCAATGCTAAAAGTGATTTACATACAAAAATGGTGGCAAAAACAAAACAAAAAGAATGAAATCGTTCGAAGAAGAAGAAAAAAACTTTCCAATTTTTTAAAGCTAACGATCGGTATTTTTAGTTGTGGTGAAAAAAATTAAAGTGTTTCGAAAAAACTAAAGGCAAGATTTTTGTGAGAAGAAAAAAAGAAGCATTTTATTGACCCAAAAAAATAGTATGCAAACCTAAAAAAAGTACATTGATGAAGAAAACGAGGCAATGAAATGTTTTTCTTTGCCTAATTTATTGAAAAAATAAAAATTCCATAAAAAATTCAATGGAAAGTAAAGTTACAAATATAAATATCACTTTTTTTGTTGTTTCTTCCATTAAATGGCTGACGACTTTTTTTCTTCTTCAAAAGATCTTTCAACAAAAAACAAAAACAAAAAAATACCGAGGCATACATTTTTTTGATAGAGATTTGTGATATATTTTGCAATTTTCTTATCTCCAAAAATTTTCTATTGAAATTATTTAAAATCTAATGGAAAAATTGAGGCTTTAAAGTATTTTTGAATTATTATCTCATTATTTTTTGCTTCCATTTTCCTCCTTGCATTTTTTTGTTGTTGCTTTTAATGCAACAAAAATAAGTATCAGAAAATTAAATAAAAATGCCGGTCTTTTAATATATTTTTTTGTTATCCAATTTTGGGAGTTTTGGAAGCCTTTCAAATAAATATGATTCTTTTTTTCTCTCTCAAAAACCTTGCTGATTGATATTTAACTCTTTTTTTGTTCTCACTGAAATTAATTCTCAAAAAATATGTATGTTTTTCTCTTAGAAATTTTTTTCTTACGTTCCTTTGTTTCAAATCCGCAACAACAAAAAAAGAAAGATTGAAAACAGAATGTTTTTTTGCTGAAAGAAAGACCGAAGTAAAAATAAACAACCATATTTTTGCTTTAACCTTTTTTTGTTCCTTTTTGGAAATACGAAAAACCAAAAATCAAAAACTAACAAAAAAACTTTTGGTTCAAAAATAAATGCCAAAATCGGCGAAAATATTTTCTTATTTTTTTGGAAAGCACAAAAATCGAAACAAACAAGTATGATTCATTTCTTTTGGATTCCCAAAAAAAAGAAATATTCTTTACTTGATTGAATAAAAAAAGAAGAGTAAAAGTTTTTGGAAAAAAGAGGTATGTATTTATAAAATTCAAAACATCGAGCTTTACTAATTATTTTTTTGTAAAAAACAAATGCAAACCTTCAAAAAAAAAGAAAAGAAAGTCTTTACAATTCATTGATTTTGACATGGATAGTTAAACTCCAAACCTCCAAACTTTGGGTCATTACTAAAATGCGTCCCGGCCCGCGGCCCGGCCCATGCTGCTAATATGCGGCCCGCCAAAAAATGTTAAACTGCTGCTTTATTTGTGTGTATTTTTACAAAAATTTATTATTTTTGGCATTAAATATAATATTTTGGAGTTTGATAGCTCACTTTGATTAGAATTTTTCCATTTTTTATTTTTATCCTTTTACAATTCGAAACGCTTCCACAAATGTCTAAGGTTTTTTACCTTAAGAGTAGCCATTGGCTCTGTCTCTGAACATCTTTCATACATAATCTTCTTAATCATTCGGGTAATTTTGTGTCTGTTTTATCGTCCCAATTATTCTCAAATGAAGCCCAAAAAGTCTTAATCACGAATTCTATGGGGGGAAAAAACAGAATGAAGTTTGCAAAATAGTCAATAAATATTTCATTAAAAACTTTTTTCGATCTTTTGCCAAACAATTTTTCTGAATTACATCCTTGTGATTCACCTTTTACGGTAAGGATTTTTAAAATAAAATAAAAAATCCAAAAAATATACACCAATAAAGCAGACTTTAATATTTTGTGGCGGGCCGCAGGGCCGGGCCGCATTTTAGCAGCATGGGCCGGGACGCGGGGCCGGGCCGCATTTTAGTAACGACCCAAACTTTGAATGATTTTTGTGGAATTTAAAATTTTTGAATTATTTTTATTATAAAGTCGATCTCTCAAATTACGACGGAATGGATGGATTGCGAGCGTTAAATAAAAAATTGTTAACTTGCATTTTTTGATGTTTTCTTAAAACATCTTAAAAAATTTTCTTGCTTTCTTTCATAATTATTATTCTTTTTCTTTTAAAATTTTTTTATGATGAAAAATCACCTTTGCCCTTCCTTTAATATAACGACTATAAAAAAGAAAGATGTTGCAATTCACAGCGAAGAAGAAAAAAACTTCAGAAAATAAACCGCCAGAACAAAAAAAAAATAAACATGTTTATTTTTTGTACTTTTTTCTTCAACGAAGCACACTTTTTTTGGCACGCATCAAGATAAGAAAAAAAGTCTGAAGCAAAAAAAGAAAAAATATTTTGAATCAGAAAAAACCAAGCATTAAAAGGTTTTAAAAAAACTACCATAAGCTTTCATAAAAGAAAACCCAAAAAAATCGTAGTTATGAAAAAAAAAATAATTAAACATTATGTGGTTCCTTTGATGGGAGCAAAAAACCTTATGGATGTTTTTTATACATAAAAATATGATAAATTTAGAAATCATCTATAAAAGTATCATCGGGCGAAGTGCTAAAAGCGAAAGACAAACTAAATATCTCAAAAGAAAGCTATGAAACAAAAATAAAAAAGCACATATTTATTGATTTCCTCACCTCTAGGTCAAAGAAATTACCCCGAATGAACAACCATAGTAGCAAAGTAAAAATAACCAAAATTTCATTCTTCCATTTTTTTCAGAGAATAATAACCCCTTTTTTTAAAGAAAAATAGTTTGGGCAAGAAATTATTTTTAAAAATGGATTTACACGAAACTGTTGAAACCAAAGTTTATTTTTCACCTTTGAATGCTGTTTCCCAAACTTTTTCATTGCCAAATTCTTTGATTTATTATATTCTTAAAAATCCCGTCAAAAAAAGAAATATCAATGTATCATTTTGTGTTTATTTAAAATTAAATCAAACATGCAAATATTTTTTTATTAAAGAAAAAATCATTTCATGCTGGCTTTTTTCTATTCGAAAGAAATATTGTTTCATTAAAGATATTAAAAAAACAAATAAAAAATATTATAAGTTTTCTCATATTCATGACAAAAATATTAAATTTTGTTTATCCCATCATTTATGTTTTGATTGCGATCTGGAGAATCCAAGTTACCTTTCAAATTTTATTAGAAATAAATTTTCTTATGTGAATCTTACTTGCCTCGATGTTCATTATCAAACTATAAATTATGAAGAATTTATTTTTTTGGTTGGAAAAAATTTAAGCACTTTTATTGGATATAATTTTTTTATTAAACAACAAAATGGATCTTTTTTAAATTACGATGGAATATTCAAAGCTCTTCCAAAAGTTATTCGATTTGAATAGTAAGAAAATCAAAACTTAGAAAAATCTCTTAGAAAATTATTCTTTTTTTAGTGGAGTTTCAAATTTAAAAGATGAAATTGTTTTTGAAAATCAACACTTGGAAACGTTGATCGATGAACAGCGAAAGCCATTAAAAACTTTTAGTGTATCTGAAGTTTCAAAAGATATTAATGCAGAAATTTTTCTAAAGTTTTTAAAAGTAAATAAAAAATTTTCAAATTTTTTTTTCATTAAAATCGAGTGTTTTAGAAATATTCTCGAATAGAAGGATTGTCAAAAGATGCTTTAAAACACAAATGGTATGAAACCCCAGTATTTATTTTTAAAGATGGTGTTAATCCAATTGTTGCGAATGCATTTAAAGCTATTATCGAAAAAGGCATTAATGAATGGGATATTAATTCAGCAAAACCAGATTTTTCTGTTTTCCTTAACCATTGGAGATTATAACTTTTTTAGAATTATTTTAACAGGCATGTGATGTGATGATTACATCAATTAAAGTTAAAGACTATTGGAGTTTATAAATTACGATATTTTTTGTATTTATTTTTTTAGGTTTCTAATAAAATAAATTTCTTGCTTATTTTTATTATATGTTCTTAAAAAACACGTTGCATTTAAATGAAAAGAAAGTTTCATAATCCTCATAGGCGGAATTACTTTCGATGCCGCAAATTAATAAAATAAGACCAAATAAAAATTATGAATCTTTTGAATTTCAAATTTTGTAGTTTTACAAATCTTTCGAATAAATACGATCTATCTTTCTTTTTTCATCTTCTCAAAAACCTTGCTGATTGATATTTAACTCTTTTTTTGTTCTCACTGAAATTAATTCTCAAAAAATATGTATGTTTTTCTCTTAGAAATTTTTTTCTTACGTTCCTTTGTTTCAAATCGGTAACAAAAAAAAAGGAAGATCGAAAACAGAATGTTTTTTTGCTGAAAGAAAGACCGAAGTAAAAATAAACAACCATATTTTTGCTTTAACCTTTTTTTGTTCCTTTTTGGAAATACGAAAAACCAAAAATCAAAAACTCTAACAAAAAAATTTTGCTTCAAAAATAAATGCCAAAAACGGTGAAAATATTTTCTTACTTTTTAGAAAGCACAAAGACCACAAATAAATAAACAAGTATGATTGTTTTTTTTTCTTTGGACAACACAAAAAACTGTATTTCATGGACACAAAAAAGGTAATAATTTCTTGGAGATTTTATTCCTTATAAAATATTATAATTTTATGAGTTTACTGAATATCCTTTCTCTACAAAAAATCGACAATGAAAATGGAAAAAATTCACAAAATTCAATTATTATTGCGTTTAAAGTTTGGTACGAAAAAAATAGCCAGGATGTTAATTTTTGAAACATTGAAAATTCACAAAAATTAATTCTAAAAATTGTTTAAAAAGCTTTATGGTTTTGCTTCAACATATTTCCTCTTTACTGAAAACTTGTAAATTTTTGTCTTAATTTTTTTATTCAAATAGTTCTTCAAATGTTTCTTCACAAACTTATTTTCCCTTTTTCCAAATCCTTTATTTTTTTTTAAAAAAAATACAGATGATTTACTTCAAAAAAGGAAAATATTTTCTTTGAAACTCCTCTTTCTTTTTCGTAAAAAAATACTATAAAAAGATCCTTGATTCTTAATTTTATTCAATTTAGTTTCTTGGCTTTTTCCATTTCCAATTTCTTCGAATTTTGGCTATAAAAAGTCTTTTTTTTTGTCGCCAAAAAATCATAAGGCTTTGATAATACTTTTTTATTTTTTGCGTTGAATATTTTTTTTCGCTCAAAAAAAGTAACAAAAAAATAAAAATGCTTTTTTTCAGATAAATTTCATCTTCCTATCACTTCATCGTCCATTTTCAACCATGTCCGGAAAAGCTGATCAAGAAAAAGCTAATCGAGATTTTCATGCCAAACAACTCAACCCCAACAACGAAGTCCATAAATCTTTACAAGACAACCGCGCAAACCAATTGAACCCAAATAATGATTTATTTAAGGGTGATAAAAAATAAGCTCAGTGGAAGCTTCGAACATTGTTGATCTCATTTATTTTGATTGATCCGATGTTCATCTCTCCATCTCCTTTCCATTCTCGTCTCAAAAAATGTTGGCGTCAAAAAATATGCAATTATCATCCCCTTCAATCCTCATGTTAATCAACCAAAAATTTGTAAATCTTTTTTTTTTATTGTAAAGTCCTCTAAAAAATTATAATAATATTTTTTTCTTTGTATGTATTATTATTTTTGCCTTTGCATTGCCAACCTTTTTTTTTAAAGAAATAAATAAAATAGTTTAGTAAAAAATAAAAAAAAACTTTTTTGTGTCAAAAATGGTATTCTTTTCACTCATTTAAAATGTCGATTTGTGGAAAACATTTTTGAAGAATAAAACAATAGTTAATTTTCTAACAAACAAATTTCCTTTTTCTGTATCAGTAAAAATATAATTATAACAGAACTCATGGGAAATCGCTTTCAAAGAATGATGCATTTTGCGAGCAAAATAAAGAGAAAAAAAATTGTGAAAAAGCAAAGCAAAAAAACTCTTTCTTCCTTCGATCATCAACTTTTGGACGACGACCATCCACGAGTTTTTTATATAAACAAAAAATCCGTTTTCCATTGTTACTCCAATTTTAATATTTAAAAATATAATTAAATAATGTCAGCAGCGATTCGTAAACATTTTGCTGATCCAATATTTGAACATTCAAAAGTTAATTATGTGTAAGATTTTTTTTCTGAACTTTATTTTTGAGGATAATTAAATAAATTTAGTAATAAAAGTTCGATAGTAACTTTAAAAGTTCAAAATGAATCAATGTTTATTGGATTAAATAATGAAAAAGCTAAACAATGGACCATTCAACATGTTCGAATTCAAACTGGAAAAAAGACAGGTTAGTAAAGTTGTTGGAAGTTTGACGATTTGTTGATTTCTAATTTTTTTATGCTTTTTAGATATTCCATTATCATTGGCTCAAAATGATTATATATCTAAAATATTTCTTGATGGAACTGGATCTCATTGCATTGTAACAACAAACAATGGAGAAAATTTTTATATTCATTCAAAAATTCTTAAACCTGTGAATATAAGAAAAGCAAAGGCAAGCAAAAGAATTTTATCTTTCTTGGAAACCTAAAAGTTTGATAGTCGTCTAACTTTTCTTTGTTGATTTTTTTAGAGCCATGTAATTACCGCAATTGGATGGAATATTGAATATGGAACAAATACAGATACAAGTTTCATCCTTATTGGAACAGTCACTGGGTCCATTTTTGAAACCAGTATCGCTAGTAATGGAACGGTAGCATATTTTAAACTTTTAACTGAATCAATTAGCACAAATAAATTATTTCCTGTTAGTGAAATAGTTCTTTCAATGGTTTCACCAACACAAACAACAACAACAGCGGCAACGAAAAATGACAAGTTTGTTGTTTCCATAACAAAAAAAATTTTTGCGGTGTAATTCTAAGTATTTTTTAGATGGGTTGCATTTATATGCCATCCAGGCCAATTACATATCCTCACAACTTCCATGAATACTTCGGAAGCCATTCAACAACAAACTGGCGCATTTGTAGGAACATTTATGGAACCTCAAAATGCAATATTATCTTCAATGTTTTCAAATACAAACAACAATAGCAACAACAGCAAAGAACCTCCTCCATTTCGTCATAGATATGTAAATCAAGGACCCAAATCTTGTAGTGGATTTAGTTTAAATTCATTTGAACCTGGTGTTTCTCCCACTCGATATTGTTGGATTAATGAAGAAGGAATAAGTGTGGGTTCAGTGGATTTAAATAAAGCTGCAGCAGACGACGGAGTTGAAAGTTATGATTTGATTGAAGAAAAAGGTTTTATTAAGTATGCTTTTATTTTAACAACTTTTTTATTATTATTAAAGAAAACCATTACTTATAACACATTTTTAGACATGAGAGAAGTAATGGTTTAATGAATTTTCCATTAATGGTTGAAATATCTGAATTTCATGTAATTGCACTTTATCGAAATCAAATAATTGCATATTCACTTTATAATTATCGAAAATATTTTGATGAATCCATTGAAATGGATAATATTAAAGCGATTGGATTATCTCGAGATTCATCATCTCAAATGATTTGGGTTTATACTTATTCAACCATGTGGAAATATAAACCAAATAATGAAAAAAGGTAATATTTAAAGGGACATAGCTATTTCATGCCTTTTCAAAAATTTCGATACTGGGGCTGATAGGAACAGTCGGGGCGGCGCGTGTTTGAATTACCGTGTCACTTCTGTCTTACACGGTAATTCAAACACGCGCCTTACCAAGTGTAACTTTCAGTGCCCGCAAACGAAATTTCAAAAAAGGCATGAAATAGCTATGTCCCTTTAATAACAAAGTTTCAAATTTTTTATCCCAAAAAAATTACTTTAGCAAATCTAAAAAAATAAAACGTTTTGGTTTTTTAGTTGATTAAAAAGTTTTTTTTAACTATTTTTTCATTCTCTCAAAATTTTTGCAGATATGTTTGGAAAGTATTTATGGATTCCAAAGATTTTGATAAAGCTCGACTTTTAACCCAATCCATGGAAGATCCCCAACCTTTTCGAATTGTAGTGAAGCGACAAGCCGAATATTATTTTACACAAGAAAATTACATTGAAGCAGCAAAAAATTATTTTGAATCTGAAGAATCCTTCGATGCTGTAGTTTTAAAATTTATAACTAACGAAAATGGTGAAAAGAAAAAAGGTTTAAAAAAATATTTAATGCTTCGACTTGAAAATGATAGTGATCCCGTGAAAATTACACTTTTGGTTTGGTGGATTTTAGAAATTTCATTGAGTGAATTATCAGAAAATCGACGACAAAGAATCGAAGAAGAAAAAGAAAAAGAAAAAAATGATGGAAATGGAAATTTGAAGAAACAATTGGAATTATTTTTACAAAAACCCATAGTTTTAAATTGTTTAAAAGAAAATAAAGAAGCCGCATTTAAATTAATTATATCTCATTTGGATTTTGATACTCATATTATTTTATCTAAACTTTTGAAAGGTAAGTAAAATATTGGGCTTTTCTAAAGTAGCTTGCTTGTTTCTTTAAAAAAAAATTTCAATCGCCTGCTTTTTTTTTCTTTGATTCCAAAAAAAGCCGTTAACTTTTTTAACGACGAAATTCTTTTTTTAGATTATGAAACCCTTATTCGAATTCTTCTCCTTCAAAATAAATTTACGGATGCATTGGAAATAATTAAAGAACGTTCACGAGCTTCATTATTTTATAAATTTGCTCCAGAAATTTTACCAGCAATTCCAATAAAATTTTTACAAGTTGTTTTACAAAATGAAAATATCCTTGATCCTTCACAATTATTACCAGCATTTTATAAATCCATTGGAAATCCTGAACTTGTGGCTGCTTCATTTCAATATTTTTCACACATCGTTGCAAATGGAAAAGGCACTCGAGCCATTCATGCATTTTTAATTTTACTTTATGCTGAATATAAATCAAATATGTTATTAGATTATTTAAAAAAATATTCTAATTCTGAAAGTATTGATGGAGGAGGAGGTTTTGGTGGAGGAGGTGATGAACCTGCATATGATGCAGGAAATGCTTTGAGATTATGCATTCGAAAAAGTTAGTTTATTTATTCATCGCTGTTTTGTAAATGATTAGTGTAACCGAGAGTCTAACACTTGGAAAGCCCATGTTATTTTACACTTTTTGCTTCTGATAGTCTTACTAATTAAGGAATATATTTTCCAAATGATTTTCCTGTAACTCTGTTTTCGATAAATCTTTTTTTTATATTCCAAACCAAGGTTTTTTGAAATTTAAATAAGTCAAAAAAGCACCAAAATCGCATTTTTGATACAATTTACAATAATCAATCATTGACCCAGATTTTTTGCTAAAAAAAAGCAACAATTAATCTAAAAATTTGACAATTATATTCAATTGTTTTCGATCATCAAAAAAATCTCTTTTTTAACCCCTAAATGCTTGCTTGATTTTTCATATAAAAAAAAATATTTTTCAGACCTCAAAGAATGTTGCGTATATTTATATCAACTTGAAGGAATGTATGAAAGTGCAGTAAAATATGCATTGGAAATAAATTTAGATTTAGCAAAAGATTGTGCAAAAAAAGTTGGAAATAATGCTCGAAATGACTTTGATGAATTACAACAGCAACAACAGAAATTTCTTTCTTCTTTTGGCATCGATGACGAAGATCCAATAACAGCAAACACAAACACAAATAATTATTATAATAATTCTTCGTCGTCATCGAAGGAAGAAATTCAAAAACATGTATGGCTTACAATAGCTCGATATATGATAAAAAATAATTATTCCACAAGTGATGTAATGAAATTAATAAAAGAATCTGAAAATGTTATAAATGTGGATGATTTACTTCCACTTTTTCCTGAATTCACTTCCATTGAAGCCCTTCAAGGTCCACTTTGTGATTGTTTAAAAGAAAAATCAGAAAAAATTCAAAATTTACAAAAAAGTATTAAAGAAGCTTCCGAACTTGCTGAATCAATTAAAAATGATATTGAAACTCGAAAAAAGACTTATCGATTAATTAAAATGAGTGATAAATGTTTTAGATGTAATGGAAATTTATTTTCATCTAAACCTTTTTATGCTTTTAATTGTTGGCATTATTTACATTCAGAATGTTGTGAAGAAATATTATTTGGACTTTTTTCGCAGGTTTGCAATTTTTTTTGTTGGAGCAAATTTTTGAGAAAGAAACATTTTTCTGCTTCAAAGAAAGAAAAATAGTTTAGTTTAGTTTTAGCCTAAATTTTATTGATAAAAAATATCCAAAGAAAAATTGTGAACTGTGACGCTTAAAAAATTATTAAATCCATTAAGTATTAAATTTTTTTATCCCAAAAAATTTTTTCTACAAAGTTCTGAGATAATTTGTGTTTAACGAATGAAGTGAAGAATGTTTATTAATTCCTAAAAAAAAGTG
The DNA here is from genome assembly GCA_028622995.1 of Panagrolaimus kolymaensis. Classification (NCBI taxonomy): domain Eukaryota; kingdom Metazoa; phylum Nematoda; class Chromadorea; order Rhabditida; family Panagrolaimidae; genus Panagrolaimus; species Panagrolaimus kolymaensis. The sequence goes on along the minus strand of JAJQJQ010000052.1, from coordinate 1,325,304 downwards.
ATTAACTGACTTTTCTAACTATTTTTTGCCTAAAATAAAAGCGTTCTTTAAGCTTTTTGAAATCATTGAATTTCTTTTTATTAAAAAAAAAACAAACAGAAGAAAATCTTTTTTTGTTAGGCTTTTTCTTCTTCCCATTGTTGTTCCAGCATTATTAGCTACTAACTAACAAACAAAAAAATGACTAAAAATGGTCGCAGCTCTCTTTCCAACAACAAAAAAAACATAGACAAAGCATAAAGCAACAGCATCACGTGTCTATGAAAACACCAACCCTCAAAAGCTTATTTTGCTTTTTTAGTTTGAAAATTATAACTGTCTTCGCAACTTTTTCTTTTCCTCCCCCTTTATTTTAAAACCAACCCATCATTTTTATTTTTAAATTTCATTTTTTTAGGATGAAATAAAAAAGTATAACTTTTTTAAAAGCGAATATGAAAAACTTTCAAAACAATATGCTCGAGATGAAGATAATATAATTAAAGCAAAATTGGATATAATTAAACGAAAAATAGGTGAAATGTTAAGTGATGATTGTCCACTTTGTGGCAAACGAGTTATCAATCTCATTGATCAACCATTTTATACTGAAAATGAATATGAAATTGAAATGGATCAATGGAAAATTTAATTATTATTAAATTATAAAATTATTATTTTATTTATTTGAGTTTTTTATTTTTTGTGCCTTAAAAAATATTATTTTTTTGTTGTTGATTGAATAAAAAAATTTTTTTTGTTGCTTAAAAGTTTTTAAATAAAATTTTTTTATATAACGTTTTATCGTTGTTTTTCTTTACTTTTTTGGATTGAAATCGATTTTTTGTTTAAATTTTAAACATTAAAAAAACAAATTAATTTTTAGGGTAAAAACAATTTTATTTTTCATGGAAGATGTATGGAAAGAAATTTGGCCATCCAGCAAAGTTTTAGGTAAGTTATTGGGTTTTATTTGTTTTTTGGAATAAAACAAAAATTTGGATTTTCTTCTTCAAAATGGTAACTTTGGAGAATAAAGAATAAGAAAAATAAGTTAGTTTTATGGTGGATGGAGTAATGATTATAGGTGGTTGTTGGTTTTCTGCATACAAAAAAGCACACGATTATGATTTTAAAAAAATGTTATTTGATTAATATGTAGCAAGATCGTTAGCTTTTTTGGGTTAATTAAGGTATTTGATGAATTTTCGTTTAAGCAACTTACTTGTCTCACGCAGAAAAAAATCTTACATTCATTCTATTGTCTTCAGCTTTGATTCATCGGCGAAAAAATAATATTTGATGCTCGCTATTCTTCATTTCATCCTAATTTGCCTAAACTCTTTTTTATCAAAGCTAGCTGTTATGAAACCATTAATCCTCCTTCTCATTTTTTCAGGTGATTACATTTTAACTCATTCAAATAAATTCAAAAATAAAATCATATTGGAACTTGGTGCTGGATTTAGTTCGATTCCGTCTATGGTTGCAATCAAATGTGGCGCATCCAAAGTATATGTCACGGATAAAATCTCTTCTGATACACCTGAAATTCAAAGACTTCAACGAAAGAATTTATCAAAGAATTTGTCAAAAATTGAATTAAAAAAAGCTCAAATTGCGGTTAGTTTTTTTCTTTTTGTTTAATTTTCTTTGACTCATCACTTTTCTAAGTTCTTCGACGATAGTCAGAGAAACAGCGGCGGCTCAAAGTTTTGATTGCTTTAATTTATTTGTTTATTTTTCAGGCGCTTGATTGGAATGAAACTCAATTAACAGAAAATTTAATTTCATCGATTGCTTCACTTGATTTTATTATTGGCTCTGATATCTTCTATGATCCAAGTGTTTTCAAATCCATTCTTCAAACAATTAGAATAATATTGGACAAATTTCCTAAAGCTCTTTTCCTTTTTGCTTATCAAAATCGTGAGTAAGTTTTTATGCTTTATTTGTTTCTTTTTTTGTCGGTTAATAGTTGCTTTGATTAACGAGGCTAATATCGTGGAAGTTGTTGGGTGTAAATCTTGGCTATTTGGTCGTAGCTCCTGAAACGTGGACGAATTGTTTGTGTTTGATGCTGCACCTCTTTTATAATTCTCTTCTTTTTTTGTTTGTCGCTGCAATACATTATTAGAGTGGTCAATCTTATCAATCAAAACATAACTATCACAACCACCACTACAAAAAATGAACAACAACCCACGTTTGGTGTTTCTTTCGTTAATGAGAGCTTTCCATTTTTTCTTTTTCCTTTTTCTCGCAGCATTGATCATCACTCGCCCGCTGCTACTGCCACATTTCCTTTATTTCTTCCTTGCACTCGTTTTTCACTGTTAAAAAATTAAAAGAAAAAATCCAAAATGAATGGTTGCTAACAGGCGTTTACTGATTTCTTCCATTTTTTTTGATTGAAAAGGATCAATAGTTTTGTTGCTACCATTTATTGTTTTATGTACTTTTGTATCTCCTCTCTTTTGTGATAATTGTTTCAAACACTTTACTTATCGTTGTTTTTTTCAGTTCTCGATGGTCATTTGCTGCTGAATTAAAGATACTTGGATTAAAGTGTAAACGATTGGAAATTGCCATAGAAGAAGATCACGAAATTTCAATTGGTTTAATTACGACTACTGCTGCTTCTTCACCAACAAAAACTATGGCATCAGGAGATCGACGAAAAATTTATGCGGGTGTTGAAGGGTATGTTTCTTTCATTGATGATGGATTTTGTTTGCTTTTATAGCTGAAAATTGAACTCGATTTGATCGACTCACACACATGCGATTGTTTGTTTTGGGCTTTTTATGGAATTTAGGAAGCTTTGTTAATAATCTAGCATGATTGGTTTCTTGTTTATTTTTTCTCCTTTGGAGGAAACCCATACTTCCTTCTCGCATTTTTACAAACAAATTTTACTTTTATTCCCTCACACAAAAAAAACTTTAGCAAAGCGATATTGCGCTAAATCCTTGCTGCCATTGAAAAAAGAAGAAGATTCACAAGCAATTAATTGTTGTTTAACCAAGGTCATTGTCGATGCCGTAGTTCTCACACACATTCTCTGCGGCATTTTTAAACAAAAGATTGCGTCTCATATTTTCTTTCGTGAATAATTATTGCCAATTATTTAATAACTTAAACCAGCTGCTTACAATGATGCTTTGATTTTTGTGCCAAGGACAATTTCATGAAAATGGAAAAGTCCATTTTCTAGTATTACGATATCGCCCATAAAAGATTACAAGTTTTAAACCATAAAAATCTGTGTAAAACTTTAAAATCCAGTTCATTACTATCTCTAAAAAAGCAACATATGTTACCTTGTTATAAAATTGTCTAATTTTTCATATTTTTTAGTGGCGCAACAAACTTTACTTTCATCTTTATTGATTCTGATGGCGAACAACTTGGTGAAGGAAATGGCCTTGGCTTGAATATCCTGCTGGAAGGAATTGAAACAGCGTCGGATAAAATTGCTGAAGCTCTTCGACAATGTGCAAAAGAATCCAATATTCCGCTTCCAATCGATGCTCTGGGGTTAGGACTATCAGGTGCTGAAGATGATGAAGTGAATGATTCCATGGTCGAATATTTCAAATCCAAACACTCTGATATCTGTGAAACCATTCATTTGACGACTGATGCTGTTATTTCGATCGCTGCAACATTCAAAAATGGTGGTATTGTTATTATTGCAGGTAAGCAAGCATCATCGTTGAAAGTTAGAGAATATGGAAACAAATATGTCATAAATATTCTTACAACATAATTTTGTTTGCATTTTCAGGTACGGGTTCATCATGTCGTTTGCTCAAAAAGGATGGAACTGTTTATGGTTGCGGTGGACATGGACATTTAATCAATGACTATGGATCTGGATATTGGATATCTCAACATGCTATCAAATTACTCTTTGATGTTGAAGATGGTTTTGTAAAAGTGGAACATTCAATTGATCATTTAAAGCATGTTATTCTCAATCATTTCAAACTCGACAATAAGCTGTCATTATTGAATATTTTTTATGGTTCAAAATTTAACAAAGCTAAAATTGCATCTCTTTGTGAAGCATTAGCTCAAGAAGCATCAAGTGATCCTCTAATATCTGGAATATTTCATGATGCTGGTTCGATTATTGGTAAAATGTTAAATGCTGTTTCAAGAAATTTTGATAAGGTTTGGGTTTTTACTTTTGTTACAAACAAGGATTCGTAAATTCAAGCTCTAATTACACTTTCATTCCATCCTTTTGTTTTATCCTTTCTTTGTCCTTAAAATGAAATAATAACTAATTGCTTCCTTTCTTTTTAGAGCATGTTCGATAATGTTCCTTTACTTGCAATTGGATCAGTATGGAAGAGTTGGAAGCTGTTACATCCAGGATTTATGGAAGCTTTGAAAGATGAACCTTCAATTCAACGTGTATCTATTTATCAACTTGAAGAAAGTCCAAGAATTGGTGCAGCTCTTTTAGCAGCTAAAATAAAACTTGGTGAAACTTTTGCCTCAAATGATTCATATCCAAAAACTCGATTAATTGCTGAAGTTCGCAATATGGTGATTGAATGAGATAATGTGCAGCTGCTGTTGTTTTGACATTCCATGTTTATAGTATTATTTTGTTTGTTTCGTGTGTTTTATATTTTGTTTAACTTTTTTATCATTGTTTTGTTGTTAGGTTAGAAGATGGTTATGAGGGTTTCGTTTGTTTGTAACATTACGTACTTTCGCCTTTTATTTATGTATGCTCATTCACCATCTTCTTCCATCCTATTATTTTCTTCTTGTTCACCATATTTCATGTTCAAATAAAACCTACTATTTTGTTTATGACTGATTTTACAAAGACTCTTTTTTTAGTCTGTTTCAATTCAATTGTCTTCGTTACAACGAACGACAAACAAAAAAAGATCATGCGTTTTTTCTTCTTCTTGCTTGCCATTGAAAACATAAAACAAGAGAAAGACCGTTGATTTTTTTCTTCTTCTTTTTAGTCTTCTTTCAACAGCAAAAGCAAAAAAGAGAAAAGAAAGATACGATCATGGCCTTTAACGCAGTCTTAAACATAACAACTACAGTTTCGCAATAAACATCCATCTTATTTTAATGCAGTCATCAATTTTTTTCCTTTTTGCTGCTTTCTTCTCCCATTTTTTGTTTTATTATAAACGCACCCGCCAAATAAATGTGTATGTGATCCAGAAAATCGCGAACAATAAAGAGTCATAAACACTTTTGCAAAAAAAAAAAAATGAATGTCCTTCAATAAGGAACAAAAAAGGACATTGAAAAGACAATCGACCAATCCTCCTCCAAGCCTTCCTTCCTCTGATCATTGCTTATACGACTGCCAAAAATATGCCGCTCAACTGCCAATCTTCTGTCCTCTCAATATTCAACTATTCTCGCATTTCATCTCAATGATCCGATAACCTCGCAAAGCTATTAACCCTACTCGCTGATCCTCCTTCCTCCACGCAATCCTGATTCTCGCAAAGCTAAAGAAGCTTTTTCTTCCACTTATCCTACTATCAAATTATATGTACACAGAATATGAATATTTATAAAAAACAACGGTAAGTAATAAACAGAAGTTTATAGTAAAACAAAAAAACAATAACCAATAGTGAGCATCTTCAGAGCGTTAAAGATAACTTCATCTTCCCAAAAACAGCAACACCACGCCATCGGAGAACACCGGAGTTAAGCATTTTGAGTGCATTCTCTTGAGTAATGGCCGAAGCCTTGACAATTGTAGCACTTGACGTTTTGCATGTTACGAGGTTCACTGCAGTCACGAGAGATATGATCACCAGAGCCACAATTGAAGCAGTTACGACCGCCGCCACCGCTGCCGCCACCACCACTAGAACGTTGGAAGCCACCAGAGCTATTGCCTTCTTCAGTACATTCACGAGCGAAATGACCTGAAAAATGGGAAGATAAATAAAATATATTAAAGTATTAAAAGAATGCAAACTAACCAGGCTTGTTGCATTTGTAGCAGACGTTGCCACCATCACCACCACGGCTGCTTCCACCACCGAATCCACCACCACGATTACCACCATAGCTGCCACCACCAGTGGAATTAGGGCATTCACGAGCGAAGTGTCCTTCTTGGTTACATTTGAAACATCCTCGTCCACCAGACATGATTGTAGAGATACACGACGATACGCTCGAAGAACTGAAAAGAATGAAAAAATTTAGTAAGGAAAATATCAGAAAAGCATAAACAATTTCAAAATCTTTTCACGCGGTTTGATGAAAAAATAAACGCAAGTTAGAAAAAATGGGAAGGAAAAAGGATAGAGAAGAAAATGAAAGTGAAGGAAAACAGCTGAAAACTAAAAAAAATTTATGCTGGCAGCAAAAAAAAAGGCGAAAGAGAGTGAGCAGCCACACAGTATCAAAACATTGCAAGTCATTTGCCGCGAATTCAAATTAGGGGCAAAACGCGCGTCATTTGAAGTTCAAATTTGTTTGCTGCTTTTTTTAGTTTGAAAAAAAAAAACAGCTGAAAGCTTGCTTCTTCTTTTTATTTCGATGTTATTTTTTGGATGTTCTGAAGATATTATTTATTTTTTATGTACATAAACCTTTACCCTTATTATTTCAATGCTGTCCTTACCTATATTTCTTTATAAATATGGGATTATTATATTTCCACCTTCTAAAAAGCCGTTGTTTTGTTTGGTAAAAGAAAAAACATAACATTTAGCGTGTCTTTTTCGTTGTTCCTTATTTTACTTATTCTCTCTTTTTCAGGCTTCTTCGATCAAGCTTCAAAATAACCACAAATGAAGGATAATTATGAAGAAAATGGTAATTTCTTTTTTTTCTTTCATTCATTTCAATGCTTTAATATTCTAATTTCTAGATGCGAATTCCTCACAAGATGATGAAACGCTTTCACTGTTCAACAAGATTAAAGAATCATCATCATCAATGAAAGAAGCTCCTCCTCCTCCTTCCATTAAACATATTCAACAAAGTGCATTTCCAATAACTCCTGGTGTTAATCAAACAATTTCATTGTTTAACAAGATATCCACAACGAAAGAATGTCAAACTAGAAGTGTAAGATTCTCAATGGAAACAAGAACAAGGTATATCAGTGAAACTTCATCTCTCGTGTCTTCAAATCTCGTCAATTCTACCATTCACGATTCAACTAAATCTGCTCAACAAGATGAATTTCCCGCTGTTAATCAAACTCCAAAATGGACAAAAGTGAATCAACAAGATGAAATTCCAGCTGTTAATCAAACTCCAAAATGGACAAAATTGAATGAAGCTTTAGAATTAATGAAAACCATCAAAGATGGAGGACCTATTCCCATGGAACCATTTGAAGATGAACCTATTCCAATTTATGGTGATTCACCTATTCGTGATCCTGCTACACCGAGGAGAAATATGACAAGTACTCCTCTTCGTCGTGATTTTCCAATGTTGAACCTTGAAGAACCAACTTATCCCGAATCATTCTTTGGTGATGGAAAAGAAAACCAATCTGGTCTAAATGATAGCAGTGTCTTGAAATCTTCAAGCACTATGCCTCGCAAAGTTTATCAAATGAGTCGTCTTGTATGTCATTTTTCGTATCCTCGTTATCATTAAATACCATTTTTAGGGTTGTATTGAACGTCGATTTGCTCCTGACAAAGCATTTTATATTGAAGAACTTGGTAAGCACGTTGATGAATTGCGTAATATGGTCAACGACTTGGATGATTGTCTACCTCATATTGATGATGTTGTGGCTGAATATGTAAGGTTTTTTTTCGTGATTTATGTCCAATAATATTTGATGATTGCTTTTAGTTGATTTATGATGAAGTCTTGATTATTCCACGTTACATATTGCTCAACAAAATTCTAACTTTGGATAATGATTTTGATCAATTGAATGATAAAAAAGGTGCATTAACTAAACGTGAAGCTTATAAAGCAATTGGTCAAAAACTTGCAGAAGTTTCACAAGGTTTGTTTGTTGTTGATTTCGTTTTTTGCTTAAAGGTTTTAATGCCAACCATCTTTCAGCAATTCGTCAAGTCAAAGATAAACTCAAATTGACCTCATTTACATTCTCAAAGTTCATTTATAAGAAAACTGATTACCTTGTTCATCTCTACAATACCAATCCAAAAGAGTTTGAAGCTTATCAAAAAGGAGTACTCGATTTCAAAGCTAACTACGAAGATCTCAAAGCAACATACAATCAAAGAGTTATTGAAATGACTCAAGAATGGGAAACTTGTCATCATGATGAAAATAGAAGAACAGAAAAATTTGATAAGAAATTTGGTGAAATTATGCAAGAACTTGAAATGAAGATTACAAATGTTTTATCATCTTCAAATACCTAGGTCATTTTTTTTTTCATTGTTTTATTATTGTTTTGTCATATAAATTTCTATCTATTACTGTCAAAATTATCTTTTGTTTGTGATGATTGAAAAGGTTTTTACCTTTTAAGTATTTCTTTGAATCTTTATTATTGCTTGTGTTAGGTTTTAATGCAACAAGAACTTACATACTTTAGCAGCGATGCGGGAATCGCATTTTAAGTTTTTGCAATCCCGTAAAGCCGATCTCCTTCAACTAGTCAAATGTCCTGATACGGTTATAAGTATTTTATTTAATTGCAATATTATTAGTCAGGTTAGTTGCTCATTTGTTATTTCACGTTTTTGTGTCGCCTATCACCATGCACATCTATCTTACTGCTGTAATTATGTATGTATGTACTCATGAAGCATAATCGTTTTTTCAAGCAAAATTGGATGAGTATTTTTGAAACTAAACTTTTAGAAAGTTTGTGCGGCGGCTATTATTTATGGTGATTGGATTTACAAAGTGCAATACATAGCATTAATTAGTCCTTGAATGTGTGTTGCTTATTTACGTTGCTATGATTATTCCAACTTTTGTGATTTTATGGTGGCTTCACTTCCACATTATTTTGCACATATTTTTTGCATTTTGGCTTGACTCTAACTAATATCTCTAATATTCCAGGATATTTCATTAAATTCTTTTACATTTGAATCTGTGATAGATGAAATAATTCAAAGTTGCAATTCAGAAATTTTAGTTCAATTTTGTTTAATCCTTTTATTAACTGGAAATTTTAATGCTTATTCAATTTTTGCAACTACAACAATCATTGATAAATCTGCATTGAAAAATATTACAACATTTTGTGATGGAATTAAATTAATTTTTAATCCCATTCAATTATCAACCATAATTTCAACGCCTTCATTACCAGCAAAATTATGTTTGAGAAAGTTTTCGAATAATAATGAAAAAATGAATGAAAAAAGAAAGCAATTTTTGATGAATCTCATGGAATTGATGGAACTTAAATTAAATTTACAACCAATTTTATGTTATTTAAATTTTTATGAAATTTTTACGGATGAACATATTTCTTCAATAAAGGTTTGAGACTTCAGCTTCTTTTTTTTGAGCGAAGATTGAGAGTTTTTTGTTTGTTTGTGTTTGCAGGGTTCATTACCGAAGGATGTAATCAAAAGTTTTGTTCATTATTTAATTGAATCTCATGAAATAGCATTTGAACGATTTGGACATGCTTTAGTTTTATCTGAACAATGGATATTATTTGGAATTTTACATGGTAGCGGATTGCTGGATTTGAACTTGTAAGTTTTAACGATTTTATCACTTTACAAACAAAAAATAGCTTTCGTCGACCAAAATTCCATAATTGCAACTAACAAGGGACCTTGATGCCTAACTAAAAATCTGTTAAATCTAAATGAAAGACGACTAACGTTAAATTTTAGAATGGAAGAACTATCTAAAATCCATTTGGAATTTTTATTTGATCATGAAAACAATAATAATAAAGAAAATTCGTCTTCATCATCCTGCTTTTCACCATCATCATTTATTGTTGATTATGAAAATATTCCTCAACCCGATGGTTTGTTAGATATTCACGTGGATGAAACAGATTCAAAAACTTTGACAGAAATATTTAATAAAGACGAAGTAAGAATATTCTCATGTTTCGAAAATACTTTTGAACCACGAAAAATTGCTTTTTTGTTTTTAGGTATACCACAATTTTTCTAAACCCAAAGGATTAGCATTAATAATAAATAATAAGAATTTTCCTGGTCAACCTGAAAGGCAAGGAACAGATGTGGATGATCGAAATATTCGGGATTTACTTGATAAACTTGGTTATGTAGTCGAAAAAACTCGTCATAACATTGCTGCTGGGGTTAGTTAGTCATGGACATGTTTTTCTTACCCAAAGATAACTTTTGAGTTTTCTAATTTTCTATCACTTGCTTATTTCGATCACTAAAAACAAATTTAATACTTACTTTATTTTTGGCTTATTTAGATTTACATTTTTTTAGAGGATGCTTGACATAGCTAAAACCTTTGCCACATCTCCAGATCATAAATTTTATGATAGTTGCGTGGTGGTTGTTTTAAGTCATGGAAAATATGATCTCTTAATAGGTTCAGATGGTGAAGAATTAGATTTACATCAATTTTTAAAATGTTTTAATTCTCGAAATGCTCCATATTTAAAAGGCAAACCTAAATTGTTTTTGTTACAAGCATGTCGAGGAGGTAAAATTAAAATCAAAGCATTTGTTTAAATTGGAAGCAAAAAAAAACAACTTTTTTTAGATGCTCATGATTATGGAACTCCTCAAAACAGAAATATTGATTGCCCAGATATTTTTAAACTTTCTGAACTTCTTTCTTGTGTTCGTACTTCTCCACCGAGGCAGCGATCATATAACAATCGAAACAATAATAACAATAATGGCGCAAATTTTATTAACGAGTACCTGACGACTACGTTTCCATCGCCACCTCCACCGCTACCATCATCATCAGAAATGCAACACCACCAAACAACAAAATCAACAACGACTATGTTTCCAACAGCTCGATCATCGAGAATTCAACTTCCCTATGCATATGGGAATGCCAGAAAAAATGATATAATTAAAAAAGTTCCAACTGAAGCTGATATCTTGATTGCATTTTCAACTACACCCGGATATGTTGCATGGAGAAATCAGCAAACTGGTAGTTGGTTTATTCAATCAGTATGTGAAATATTTAGTAAATATGCTTCCATGGAAGATATTTGTTCACTTTTAACTAGAGTAAGTTAATTAAATTTTGGTTTTATCGAAGAAAAAAATTTTTGATAGCTGAAAGCTTTATTGCCAGAAGCAAATGTTACACAAAAAGCATTTCCACCAACAACAAAAAAGTTAGAGATTGCCATTGTTGCCTTGATGAACATTTTTTATTTAGTAAAAAAAGGCTCAAATATTTTTTTCAGGTTAATAAAAGAGTTGCTGAAGTTTATCAATCTAGCAGCAATGGACAAAAACAAATTCCTGAATTTACTAATCGCTTACAAAAACGTTTTTATTTTTTCCCTGGTATTCATTCACCTCCACAATCATCATCACCGCCATAATCATAATCTCATCATAATCATAATAATTTGATATTAACTGACCTCTTCCTAATGCTCTTTCACTTTGTTTTCATTTTTGCCATCTTTTTTTTTCTTATCTAATCAATCATTAATAAATGTACAAATTTCGCAAAATCACATTCTTCGTTTCAACAACAAAGCTTCGATATAAAATTAACTCAAAGATGGCTGTCAAAGAAGAAAGAAATCGATTTTAACTGAAAGTTATTAGTTTTTTTATTATCTGTCAGCATTGTTTGTTTATAACATTAAGAACAAGCTTTTATCTCATTAAACTCTAATGGTAAGTAAATCCATGATAAAGCTAAAAGTTAATAAAAGCTGACGATTCTCTTCAACAAAAAGAAAAAAAATTTCATTAAAACTTATTTCGTTTAGAATGAAAAGCTTCCATCTTTTTTTAGCACATTTAGGGTGGATAAGTTTTATTTTGCTCAACAAAAAAGTTAAAAATCGATTATTAATAATAACATGGACAAATATTTTTTAATCCAACCCTTTTATGCACCCAACACAATATCCGTAAAAGTATGAGTAAATGAATTTATCTGATTCATCATTTTCATTTTTACCCTACCTACTATTATTACTCCTTCAATAACAGTTTTTTTTTCTCTTTCCTTATCGCTTTTTTTCACCCTTAAAAAGAGACGGAGCTTAAAATAGAAAAATGACAACTATTTTGTATATTTTGTTTTTCTCACACAAAAAACCTTAACTTTAGGTTGGTAGTTTCATAAAAAATAAAAAACTCACTAATAATGAAAAATTTATGTTTTCTTATAATATTTTTACTACCTTTGATTTGTATAAAATTTTCTCATCAAAAATTAATGATTGGACGTCGAAAAATTATTCCACCATATTATGATTCTGAATTTGATGATGGATTATCTTCTGAAAAATTAATTGAATCTAAACCATCCATCGATAAATTTGAAAAAGCTAACGACGACGATGATTCAACAGCGGCGGCGGCGGTTGCATCGGAAAATGTTAAATCTAAAAATGGTTGGGAATGGATTCGACAAGATAATGATGGTCCAACGGTAGCGAACAAACATGAAAATAATGGTCGATATTATCCCGGAGAAAAAAAATATAACAACCGAAATCAGCAGCAGCAAACCAATAATAATAATAATAATCGACGATCCTTTAATCTACCATTAAATTCAGCATCAGCAACTTTCATTAATTCGTTATTATTTTTTACTTGTTTAATTTTTGCTTCCTTCGATTTTCTTTTATCTTGATTGCTTCTTTAGTTGATTTTAAAATATTATATTTAATAAATTAAGCTTTTAAAAGAAAGATTAAAGCAAAAACTTTCTCGAGATGAAAAAATTCTTTAAAGCGTCAAAGGTTTTTAGAAGATAACTGTAAAATTTTTCCAATTTTTCTTGATTCTTGGTTCACTTTTTTCTTTTCAAAATTCAAAAAAGCCTTTAAACCAAAAATAAAACAAATTTACTCATGTCCTTCACATTCGTCGAACGAACACAAACTAACTACAATTTTTGTTCTTTCAAGTATCATAAAAATAAACGAAGAAGAAAAATGCAAACAAACAAACTAAAAAGTGATCAATCCTTCAAACAACAACGTCGCCACCTTCTATCAATAATTAATTATCTTCTTTATTTGGAAGTTTATTATTATTGTTTTAGTTGTTATTATTATTGAAACAATGTCATCCAAAATTGTTGTGATTACAGGTGCTAATAAAGGAATTGGTAAAGCGATTGTGGAATCATTGCTAGAAAAATTGCAGAAATCTGTCGTTTATCTTACAGGTAAAATTTTCTGAGGATTTTACATTCAAAGTTTTTTTTTGAATCCCAAACCAATAAATAATGTTTTAAGCTCGAGATGAAAATCGTGGACAAAAAGCTACCACCGAAATCAATTCCTCTTCATCCTCTTCTTCATCGTCGAATGAATTACGCTTCCATCAATTAGATATCACGGATAAAAATTCATGCAAAAATTTTGCTGATTATTTACAAGACACCCATCAAGGATTTGATATTCTCATCAATAATGCTGGGATTATGTTTTCCAATGATGCTCCCGAATCCCCTGAAGTTCAAGCTGAAGTGACCATAGGAATAAATTATTATGGAACTAAATTAATTTCATCCTATTTATTACCATTGATTAAAAAAGATGGAAGAGTCGTGAATGTTTGCAGCAGTCTTGGAATCATGAAAGGTCGTTACTCAGATGAGAGAATCAAGCAACTAACAAATGCAAAAACTTTGGAAGAAATTGATGCATTTGTTGAAGAATATAAAAAGTAAGCATCTTTGGATTAAAGAAAACCATAATCTAAAACCTTTGATACGTAAGTCGCGAGAGCTATAAATTCCATGCCTAAAGCTTCTTCGTGTGTTTTACAAACTTAAGTAACCAAAAATAATAAACATATGCACTAAAGCATCCATGAATGATGCTTTGGAAACTACAGAAACTCATTTTAGACATGCAAAAGATGGAACACGTAAAGCTGCAGGATTTCCAGAAAGTGCATATCAAGTTTCAAAAGCAGCTGAAATTGCATTAACTTTACTTCAAGCTAAAGAACTTGAAGCTAAAGGTGTAATTGTAAATGCTGTAAGTTTTACATACATATTTCCAAACTTTTGAAAGTTTCGAAAAATGAAAGTTTCAGTGCTGCCCTGGTTATGTTGCCACTGATATGACTCATCACAAAGGTCCTTTAACCACAGCTCAAGGCGCTGATACGCCTGTTTACCTCGCTGTTGATCCTAATTCACCTAATGCATGCTTTGTTTATCGCCGAAATGTTACGCCATGGTATTAAAAATCAGTTGCAATCCTTTTTTCTCTTGCGTTTCTAAACACTGCTGCTATCAAACTGAATTAACTTGCTAATAAACAAAGAGAAACAAAAACACAAAATGTGAGATCAAAATTTATTCAAAACGTACAATGAAACAAGACAAAAATATATCAAAAACAATGGTAATAATAAAGAAAACATAATATATGAACAAAACATAGTGAAAACTTTATTTAATCCATATCAGCATCTTCATCGATCTTTGGAGCGAGATAGTATCGAAGAAATCCATTTTCTCCAATTACGAATTCAACCATAACTGGAACACCTTCAGAGAGAGATAGACGAACACGATCAGAGATGCCAGCAGCTTTTGCGAAGTGAAGCATATACTTGATGGAGAACGTTGAGGTGACAGCTTCATTGACTTCAAAGGTTAACTTGGATTCATCATTATCAGCAGCCGTTTCACCATTGAAAGTAACAACATTTGAACCAGTGTCGCCTTTGCCAGAGAACGTAACACCACCTTTGACAGCAGCAATGGTGACAGAATCACCGAATTGAGAGATGTCGCGACAAGTTTTGGCGAATTCGGGTGAAGCCATTTCGATCGTTGCAGCATACTTCTGATCAGGAATCCCAAGATGTTCGTTGTCGATGTCCATTAGCTTGATATTGATTTCCTGAAACAAAGAGAAAATGAATAAAAAAATAAAGAAAAAGAAAAAACCAACCTGAGTTTTAGTTTTGTTCGCATCATGGAAAGCAAATGTGACGTTATCTTGATCATGATCAGTGAAGCGAAGAATACAGACATCATCATTGTTAGCACATTTGAGAGCTTTAGCAACATTAGCTAAGCTAAGACCAAGAGAGACAGTGCGATCACATCGATAAGCATCAAACAGATCAATTGCAAGCTTCAAGGAGACGAGAGCGACATGAGAAGAGTCCATGGCTTGTAAGCAAATAGCATTTTCACTGCAATCAAATGGAGCATCTTGAATGAGTTCTTTAACAGCATCAATGATCTTCTTGAGCGTTGAGGCTTGACTGAGTTGAGCTTCGAACATGGTTGAGATTGTACTTGGAATCTGAAAAATAAGGAACGTAAAATCATGGATCAACAAAGTAAAAAAAGGTTGAAGAAAAAATCACGGCCACGACCATCCACGGATGTTCAATCAAAAAAAATAAATGTCAGCATTAAAAAATGCAGCGGCAGCAGCAATTTCGCGCCAAAAAAAGAGAGGAATTTTCCCGCTCGACGAAGAAGAAGAAACATTTTTCGCAAAACTGATTGAAAATGGATGAAAGATGAAGAAGAAGAAAATGGAGGAGGAGACAAAAAAGGAGAGAGAGAAAAGTTGTGCGAGAGAGCACCCAAACATTGTTTCGCGCGTACATGAGAAAGAAGCTGAATGCGCGGGGTTTTTGTATTTTTGGGAAGGTAAAAAATTGGCATTGATAAAAGAGACTAATAATTAATTGTATGTTGATTGTTGATAAATATGAAGAAGAAGATGAAGCATTGATGACTATGGCTAAAGCTTTCAATGTTTTTTACTCACACAAAAAAGAATATTATTTCAATGTGATTTTTTTGCTTTAAAATTATTATAGCTATTAGCTTCTAAAAAAATCCAAGAAAAATGTTTGAGAATTGGTTAAAGGAATAAGAAATAAGAAAAGCAAGCAACAAAAAGCTTTTTCCATTAAAGTTTCAATAAAATAAATTATTTCATCATTCAAACTTCGTTGACAATCCTGCCTTTGTTAAAATTTCAGCATTCATTTGAAAAAGTCTTTTGTTATCGAACTTCATTCCACTATAAAGTTTTTAGAGAATTTGGTTATTAGAAAGTTGACCCTAAATCTTTGAATTCCATATACATACATATAAAGAGGATCATCCTCCAAGCATCAATTACAAAATTATTTTTTTTAAAAGTTTCTATTTGGTGGCGTTTTGTTTTGCTCCGCCAAATATTCCAACCAAATATAATAACTTTAGTCCTTGAAAAAGTTGTTTTTCAAATAAAAAATATTTCATTTATTTACTTGCTTTTGGTTGTATTATCTCAATCTTTTTTGTGGTTGCTTTCTTTTATTATTTCAATCAAAAAAGTTTAAAGTTTATATTTGATTTTTTATTATTCAAAAATGGGTATCGTTGAGAAGATTGCTGAAATTGAACGTGAAATTGCTCGAACTCAAAAGAACAAAGCCACAGAATATCATTTGGGGTTATTAAAAGCTAAATTAGCTAAATATCGTCAGACGCTCCTTGAACCACCGAAAACGGGAGGTAAGGGCGAAGGCTTTGATGTACAAAAAACTGGTGATGCAAGGGTTGCACTTGTAAGTACATAGTTTATTTCCTTTCCTTCCATTCCATATATCGTAACTTTTTTTAGATTGGCTTCCCATCAGTTGGTAAATCAACATTTCTTTCAAATGTAACTAAAACTGAAAGCGTTGTTGCATCATATGAATTCACGACATTAACTTGCATTCCCGGAGTTATTTATTATGAAGGTGCTCGAATTCAATTACTTGATTTACCTGGAATTATTGAAGGTGCTTCATCGGGCAAAGGTCGAGGGAGACAAGTTATAGCTGTAGCTAAAACCGCTGATCTTGTTTTAATGATGTTGGATGCAAAAAAAGGTGAACAACAAGTTAGTTATCTTATTTTTTAGCTTCTTTACCTTTGGTTAATAACCCTTTCATAAAATTTGTTTAGAAAATTTTATTAGAACGCGAATTAGAAGCCGTTGGAATTCGTTTAAATAGAGAACGACCAAGAATTTATCTTAAACGAAAAGCAGGCGGTGGAGTTAAAGTCAATCACACAGTACCTTTAACTAAATGCGATGAGAAATTGATTATGACTGTATTGCACGAATATAAAATTTTTAATGCCGATGTTATTTTCCATGATGATTATTCGTAAGATTTTTCATTTAACCAAAAAAACAAACAAAAACTTTGATATATTTGTTTTTTAGAATTGATGAATTCATTGATATTATTCAAGGCAGTCGAGTTTACATTCGATGCCTTTATTGTTACAACAAAATCGATCATCTAACCATCACACAAATGGATAAACTTGCTCGTCAACCCCATTCAGTTGCAATAAGCTGTGAACTTAATTTAAATATTGATTATTTGATTGAAACTATTTGGGATTATCTTGCTTTGATTCGAGTTTTTTTGAAGAGACCAGGAAATGCACCCGATTTAGGTTTGTTTGTTTGCTTTTTAGTAGTCCCATAACTTTATTTACATATTTCTTACTTTTTTTTCTAGGAAACGAAGATGGTCTCATTTTGCATGGTAATTCCACCATTGAACAAGCTTGCCATGCCATTCATAGAACTTTAGCTGCACAATTTCGTTATGCAATTGTTTGGGGATCAAGCACAAAATTTTCACCTCAACGAGTTGGAATTCATCATGTTCTTCAACATGAAGACGTTGTGCAAATTGTTAAGAAATAATTATTGTTTTTTTGTTTAACTTTTTGTTTTACAAGTTTATGTTTGTTTTGAAAGCGTTTTGTTGGAAATTATAAATTTATTTTTTTAACATACACAAGATAAAATCAACATCAAATATTTTTATTTTTTGGAATCCTTTGAACCCGAACCAATATCCAAAATTTCACAAAGTTTCTTCGTTGCTTTTTCACATCGTTCTTTTTGAACAGCATCAACATGACATAAAGATGGAGGAGAATGTTTTGACGATGGTCGAGCATCTCTTTGATGAGCTGAAGAGGATATAACATCTCTTTGATGAGTTGATGATGGTCGAGTTTCTCTTTGATGAGTTGATGATGGTCGAGTTTCTCTTAGATGATTAGACGAATGACGGCCATCTCTTTGATGATTGTTTTGAATCCAGCTATCTTCACGGTAATTCCGAGTCATTGAATGGTTGTGATTTCTTCCATTGTCATTGCTGCTACTAGGACGCCAACTTGAACTTTGATTTGAATTAGGCCAAGATGAATCATTCTTTCGCCATGTAGTAGTATCCTTGGAATATCGACGAGATCCTGTAAAATTTTGATCAGCTTCTGTACATGGAAAAAGTTCAGCATCAACCTCGACTTCGCTTGAACTTTCACCGCTTTCATCTGCAAAAGATGTTGACAATGATAAACCTGTTAACACAACCGTGTGGAGTCGAGGAATGTTTATATCTATAGTAAGATTAGCTCCAAAAAGTGAAAAATGATAAGGGTGCATAATTACAACCAAAACATGTGCCTCGACTCTGGTTGTGACCAATAGCTTTCAAAGTTCCAAACATTCTTTTATAAGATTCATAGCGAAATAACTCCCAAAGTCGAGGTTGATATCAAACACACAATAAAGCAACAGCACAACTTACCATGTTTTTTGTAATCATGAAGAGCAGTTATGTATTCATGACGTTCAATCTTGATTCCACGACTTGTTTCAAAATCTAAAAAACGAACTTTTACTTTCATACAAAGATTAACAAAAGAAAGATAACATACAAGCAATTGCTTTACCAGGTGACCATCCTTTTTCAATCAAATAGCGACATATCAGATAACCAGTTCGATTTATTCCATGAGTACAATGAACGCCAATGACGAAATTATCATCTTTATGCTTCCTGAAGAATTTGTCCACGATATCATTGAATTTTCGAACAATTTGAGGTTGATTGTGGATGGTATGTCCAGGACAAAATAACTTTTCATATTGAACACCATGTTTTCCCCATTCAGCTGATTCATAATACCTTGTTGTAGCAGTCAGATCTATAACTATTCCAAGCTTTTTACCATACTTTTCAACCTTCAATAATGAAACATTAATAAACTATAGAGAACAATAAGTGAGAAACATACTCCTTGAATTATGTCAGGTATCATAAATGGAACATCAGATTTGTTATCAAAGAAATTACTTGATAATGGAGTTTTGAATGCAATGAATCTTGTTTCAGGCATTATTTGACCCAGAGGAAGATACTTTGACCATCTGAAAATGAAAAAAAAATATAAGTAAGAAAGATAACAAAAGTTTTTATAAGATCGTTAAAATGTTTTGGTTCTAAAGCAACGAATACTTCGGTAGCAATAAAAAGCAAAAAAGCGAACTAACAATGCTTTATCATCCAAATTTCAAAAATAAAATACTTACCGATCAGGATATTTCAAATTTGGTTTATGTCCTTTTGGCAGGCGATTCTTTTTCAATCGACTTCTGTCACTTCTTTCTTCATCTTTGGGCCTTCTTTCATCATTTTTTCTGGACATTTTTATAACATTAACTAACAACAATAATAAAATCAATTGATTTTTTTTTTGAAAACTAAAAAAGATGAACAAAATAAAGTTTGTAACAACAAAAAATTTGTTTGATGAATAAAAAAAATTTCGATCAACGAAGTAAAAAAAAAAACATTGGGAAAATTCATATAATATTTTCCATTCGAGAAAATATTTTGATTGAAAAAAATTACGAAGGTACAGTTTTTTTTTTCTGGCCAATTTTTTTTGTGGAGATGATCTTCGAAGAAGTTTCTGAAACATTGATGACTGATTGATTTTTTAGAAATCATTTTGGAAGGCTAATGAATGTTTTTTTTGTGTGTGTGGAAATAATCAATCATAGTTGATGAGAGATTTCAAATTATTTTGTGCAGAAAGAATTATAGTAAAAAATTGCAGATTTTTTTGAGAAATATTTTTACTGTAAAAAATGTCGTACAAAGTTTTACTTCTTTTTTCTTCGTTGATTTACTCAATCCATTAATTTTGCTTCCCAAAGCGTATCTTTTTCTCGATCGAGCTGCATCTTTTCTTTTTTTATCAAATCCCTTGATTTTTTGTAGTTTTATACCTTCCAAAAAAAAATTTCCTCTTTTTTTTTCTTTCTCGACTCTTCTTTATATTTTTGTTTCCAAAAACAATTTTCTTTTAAATTTAAATTATTTTAAATACATAATACCTATGTATTTTTTTATTCCTCCAAACATAACAAATTTCTGTTATTTTTTTCTCTTTAGGATGGAATGTTTCATTTTTTTGTGTCTCACAAAATAAAATAAAATAAAATATTTTTTTAAGGCTTTGTTTTCATTCAACAACGAAAAAAAAATGAAGGACGAAAAACGTCGTCGTTGTTCTTCATTGCCACCGCCGTCGTCCGTTTGAAAAATGAAAAAAAATGGAGGAAGCATTTTTAACAACAAAAACGAAAAACATTGCAAAATAAAATAAAATATTTTAAAAAAAGCGCAAAAGCGAAAGTAAAAAAAGCTGTTTTGTTGTTTGGCTGGCTCACTGCTGCTGCTGCTTGCTTGGTTTTGTTGTTGCTGCTGCTTTTTTTGGTGGTAAAAACTCTTGCATTGAAAAAAAAAAGAAGAAGAAAAATTTTTTGGAAAGAATATATACTAACTAACCTTATATATATATTTTTTTTGTTTGGAAGCAAAGAAAAAAAAAGAGTTGAATTTTTGGAAGAATAAAAAGAAATAAGTGCTATTATTATTATTGTTTCATTATTTTTTTGTTTGGGTATTTATTATTATTATTTTCTTTTCTTTATTGTTGTTGCTGGATTTTTTATTTATTTAAATAGATGTCGAAAAGCTTACCCGAAAAGTAAGTACATATTTCTTTAGTTGGATGCTTATTGGTTTCTTAATTACATACATATTTTTTATTTTTTATTATGCGTTTTTTTGAGGAAATTTTTGAGGATAAAAAACTGAATGAATTTTTGATAGAATTAAATGAAATATTTTCTTTGAAGTCAATTCGATATTAATAAAAAGTTTTGTTTGTCATTCCTTAACTCTTTTTGAACTTTTTTTAAATACTCTTTAAATTTAACTTTCTTTTATTATTTATTATTCAGATGGAGCAGATACAAAAATCTTGGCGATCAAATTCCCGGTACTCGATTTATTCCATTTAAAACTCCATTAGATGAATCATGGTTTCATGGAAAGCATTTGCCTATAACAGAAAAATTAACTATGAATAGGCTTATGGAAGAAGTGAGTTATGAATGTGTGTAAAAAAAAATTGATTTTCTTTTGGTTAACGATATTTCGATTTTTTTTTGCCGCCGTCGTTGCCGTTAATTTTTGACGTATAAACTTTAAACTAAAAAAAATGAAATATTGCTTTCGCATTCTTTCTTCATTTTCTTTTTTGCGTTTTATAAATAACATGATTACCGTAAAAAATATTTTTGATATGATTCATATATATTTTTTGTTATTTTTAGATCAAAGCAAAACATGTTGATCTTGGAATGGGTAAATTTTTAATTCAAAAAATTTTGAAAGTTATAATGTTTTCTATTTTTTAGTTGTCGATTTAACAACATCCTTTAAATATTATAATCCATCTGAATGGAATGCCCATAAAATAGAATATAAAAAATTAAAATGTGATGGAAAACATTTAATGGAAATAAGGCTACAATTTTATGATATAATTGAAGAATATTTTTCAAGAGAAAAAAGTTAGTTATCTTCCTCTTTTCTCGCCTTTGGAATTTTTTTTTGATTTATTTGAGTTTTCCATATTTTGGAGTTACTTCATTCAACCTTCGAAAAAATCTATGAAGAATTTCCCCGATGGCTAATATTATTTTTTTTGATTATAAGCTAAATTTTTTTTTTCAGATAAATTAATAGGAGTTCATTGTGCTCATGGGTTAAATCGAACTGGATTTCTTATTTGTGCATATATGGTTGAAAGGATGGGTTTTGCATTGGATGAAGCGGTGACAAGTATGTTAATTATTTCTTTTTTTTCCTCCCATGTTTCCAATTTACAGAATTATTATTGGCTTGATTTTTCTCAAAATTATTAAACTTGCATAAAAAGAGCAAAACAAAATTGATTTTAGAAATTTTTTTTAAACGCAGTTTTTGAACAACAAAAAAGTAACTCAAAAACTAATAAATAAAATCTAAAATTTCCATTTTTTGTTCATCGAAAATTTAAGTCAGCTCTGCCAAATTCATTCCTTTAAAAAAGATTTCTTATATTCCAAATTCTTTTTTTTAGTGTTTGAACATTCTCGTGGACATCAAATAGAAACAAGTTTGGGAAAACTAGAAGAATTAAAAAATTTTCTTGCTCAAAGTTCTTTACAAAATTCTTCTCAACAACAAATTCCTCCCACAAATAATTTTCCTTCTTCTTCTTCCCCTTCCAAACTTCATCCACCATCACAGCCGCAGCCACATCCGACGACGACGGCGATGACAATAAATAATAATGGAAATCAAATTTCTCAAGAATGAATGATCTTGTAAAAAAAAACACACATTTACCAAAAAACAAAAAAAACAAACTTCCATTTTTTATAAATTTAAAATTTTAATTAACAAAAAAAAAACACAAGCATTTTTTTTATAAAACATTTTCGTGCAAAAAAAGGGTAACTAACTAATTTTTACTTTTTGTTTTTTATTAATTTTACTCCTCTGCTAATTTTTTTCGCTTCTTTCTATTTTTTTTACTGTTATTTTCTTCACTTTTTTTAAATTTGTTTTTGCTTCTTTTTTTGATTGATTTGAGTTTGAATTTTTTTTTTTCTGTACAGTATTATTATTAGTTTGCAAAAAAAAAAAAGAAAAGAAGAAAGAAAATTAGGTAAAACTAAAAAACATAATTATTATTTATAAAAACTTTTTTGATCTCAAAAAATGCATTTTTTAAACAATTGATTTCTTAGTTTTTTTTTTATATTAATATTGTGGAGCAGTTTTTTCATCCATTTGTCCAGGATAATTTACTTGAAGATTTAATGTTCCAATATCATATGCTCGTCGAGGTACTTTTCCTCCATGGGTGACATAACTTCGAGGGAATCGAAGATTGAAAGTGGCATAGGATTTCTGAAAACCATGGAATTTCATGGAAAATAAAAAAAAGCAGCTTTAAAACAATAAATGTTTCTGATTTGATTTATTTTTAATTTTTACATTCCCCACATTTTTTTAATGATTCATATAAAATTTAAACAAACAAAAATAATTTTTTAGCTTCAAAAATTTGTTGTTTATTTTCAAAAAAAAAAAGAAAACGAGAGAGGCAAACATAAACTTTTTATTATTTTTATATGGTTGATTGAAGTTTGGCCTTTTTATGATATTAGCCTTATCAATTTTCATCTAATTTGTTGGTCGGTCGGTGATTTAATTTTCATAGCAAACAAGAAAAAAATAATAGTACTTTTGAGGATCAAAAAGCAAAAAAAAAGCAATGATAAAATAAGCTCGAAATTTTTTTTGCCTTTGTTGTTAATCCGTTGATTTGGGTTTAATTAAACTTTTTTGTTTTTGAAATGAAGCCTCCATGAATTAAAGGCTATTAGCAACAACAAAACAAAAAAAAAACAGGGATATCAAAGAAATTTTGCTAATATAAAAAAAAATAGTTCAGTTCTGTTCAGTAAAGTAAAGTTTCAAAAAATAAATTTTTTTCTTTGTTTGAAAGCTTATGAAAAATATTTTTCAATTTTCTGAAATAAATGTTGCTCGCTCAAATTGAATTGTTAGATGCCTTTTTTTTAACTTCGATAAATTTTTTTTTTGCATCTATCAAACCTTTATTAAAGTAAGTTCGAACTTACCGAAATATCTCTTTCACATTTATGATAAATGAGTAACACGGGATCGATGGTAGATTTAGCTCCACCAAATCTTTCAGTATTTCCACTAACACTAAATTTTCCATCATCTCCTGTGGCTGCATGACCAATGATATCTTCAATTCCTATAACTACCCAAAAATTATTATTTTGAAATCACAAAAATCAACAAAAAAAAATTAACCTTCACTTAATTCACGCTTCAAATAAACTTTAACATCCACAGCTGGTTGATGGCCACACATGAAACGGCCTTTAGCTTCAACCGATCGAGTTGAAATTCCCGTATCAACTGTTCCATCAACAACGATTATGAAAGCTAAGGAAATTAAAAAGGTGAGTTTTAACATGATGGCTGAAAAACTCTGTAAAAAAAAATTCATTATTAAAAAAAGTTTCACAAAAAAAACATTTTCGAGTTCGAAAGAAAAATAATCATAGATTATGGATTCAGATAATAAAGCAAGGTTCAAGTATGGAAATTTTCTTAAAGAGACAGTAATATTTTTTAGTCGAAGGATCAAAGAAAGAAAAAAACTACAGTAAAAACTTGTATCGAAAAAATTTGGTGGAAAAGAGAAACTTTTGAAAGATCAAAAATTTAAGGAAAAGTTTTTATAATTCAAACGCATTTTTCATTTGTTTATCAAACAAAAAACGTATGAAAAATTTTTCTAAATTTGCACTTTTGTTTAGAAGAGAAAAAAAATAGGAGGTGAAAGTTTAATTTTTCTAAACTTTTTCATCCATCGTTGAACGCCGCCTCTTTTTTTTAGTGTTTAATCGAAAAACAAAAAATAACAAAAAACATATCAACAAGCGATTCATCGAAGAAAAAGAAATGTGGAGAAAATGGTTGGAATAATTTTTAGCTTCAATCAAAAAAATACCAAAAGTTTTAATTGAGTCTTTTTTGATTTTGTTTTTGCCATTAAAAACAAAAATCAACAACAAAATTAATTATTCATCGAAAAAAAAGGATGGATAATTTTTTTTGACTTCGAGCAAAAAAAAGCTTTTGATTTTCAACGTGAAATCATTTTTTCGTTTTCCTCCCTATTTTTTTTTTTGTTTCATCCTTCGAAAAACAGAAATAAATTTTTATGATAGCCGCCATTTTACTCCACTCACTGCATTAAATCGAATCTAAAGTATGTATGTGTATTTTTATCAATCAAAATAAAAAGACCAATGGAAATAAACAACAAGATTGTTGTTTACAAGTTTTTTTAGTTTATTTTAAAATGTCTATCAACTTCTATCTTTTTTTATTTGACAGTTTTTTTGATAAACGGCTTTTCCTTCCCCAATTCTATGTATTTCCTTTATTTTTCCTTAATTTTTAACAACAACGTTTGCTGTTGTTGTCAGTCACTCAAGAACGTTGAGAAGAAAAAAAGAAGGGTGGAGTCTCTTTTTGGTTGGTGATAACCCGAAAAACGCTTAACTAACTAACTCGACTGCCTTTGCTTTTGATCGCTTGCTTGCTTTTTGAACCGTGAAAAAAAAGAAAAACAATAAACACTTCTTTTTTTTGATTAAAATTAAAACCAAACTTTTTTTTAGTTTAGTTTTGTTCTGCTTTTCAAGAGTTCAAGACAAGATCCTCCAAACATGCATCCTTCTTCCACTTTAGGATGTGCAGTTTTTGTAATAATTGTTTCAATGGCTTTTATGCCATCTGCGATGGCTATGAGAAAACAAGGTGTAGCTGTTAAAGGTAAACTTATGTGTGGCCTTCAACCAGCTGCATCAAATTCAACCAAAGTTCGTATTGTTGATATTGATACTGGTAAGTAAATTAACCGAAAAAATTTGTGGAAAATATCTTCGCTGTCAGGATTTGTTGTAATAAAGAAAAAATAGTACTTTGGCTTCCTTCTTTACAATTTCCGCTATTCCTTTAACTTTTTTTAGGACCCGACCCAGATGATACCCTTGATGAAAAATTTGTTGATTCATCTGGTGGCTTCACCCTCACTGGTTTTACTCGAGAATTAACCAACATTGATCCCGGTAAACTTTTTTTTTCATCTAAAAACTTAAAACTCTAAAATTTTACTTTTTAGTTCTTTACATTTGGCATGATTGTCAAGATGCTGAAACACCATGTCAAAGAAAAATTAAATTGGTTATTCCACAAAAATTCATTATTACTGATGCACCTAAAGATGAACAATGGGTTGATTTTGGTACAATTAATCTTGAAAGCACTTTTGCTGAAGAAAAACGTGAATGCGTTCATTAAATAAAAATTTTTTAATAATAATAATAATTTTGTTTTTCGTAGCTTTTAAAATTTTATAAATTTGTAAAACAAAAATAAAGCTTTTTCTTCCTTCAAAAATTAAATTTTACACAAAGCAAAATAAAAGGTTTATTTCGGCTTCGAATAAATCGTTTTTTATTAGTTAAATTTTCCAGAGTTTGTTCAATGGTTTAAAAATCTGATTTAAAAAAAAGCATCGAATTTGACAGACAACAAGAAGCAGCGACCATTAGCAATTAAACCATGATCAAATTATTTTTGCTTCCTTCCTTCACATATAGATGATGGCATTTAAAAAAAATAGCAACATCGTAAGATAAAACAGTAAAAATGGTGTTTAAAAAAAATTATTAGGATGTTGCAATTAGTAAAAGTTTTATGAAGATAAAGAAACGCATCAATCAAAGCTAAAAATGCCGATTGCGAAGCAAAAAAATAAAACTTTGTAAAAAAATGGCTATGTTCTTTTCGCGCCAAAACATTTTTTTAAGTGTGTTTTTGTTTACTTCTTCAAACTTTTTGTTTCAATAAATGAATGCAGCTGATCGACGAATTTTTATTTATTAGCTTCAAATTTTCCATATTTTAGCCATAATTTGATACCATATTAAGCTACTTGTAAACGCTATTAACGTCTTCTCTTTGAACGTTCAAAATAAAAAAAATTTCTCTTCTGATCCCTGTTTTCTTATTTCGATGCTATTTATGTTTTACGTGTTTCGCTATTACCATTTCTATGTAACAATTTTCTTTTTTTAGATTTATCTCTTCAAATGACTGAACCAGAAAATTTACCAAATGTATGTCACACTTTTTCCATATCGATTAATAATTTCATAATATTTTAGTATGATCGAGATCTTCCTGGCGCCCATTTATATCTGGGTCTTACAAATGAACATGAATTAGATGCAACATCGTCGTCACTATTCCAATTATTTCCATCTGATTCAATTCTCAAGTATCCATTAATAGCTTCAAACTTTTGTTTATTTCCTGGCGAAACTCTTCCATTGATTACTGATGAAACAAATATTATGGAAATTCTAGAAGAAGTTCGAAGTACAACTGATCGGTTAATCTTCCACCTTCCACGACAATCCGATGATGATCCAAATCGTTATGGAGTTTTAATGCAACTTACTCATTACAAGGTCGAAGATGGAAACCTATTTGCAAAAATCAAAGCAGTTCAAATGGTGTATTTCTTTCAAGAACTATGGCTGCATACTTACAATATTTTTGAAAAGTTCATTGTGTTAAAGAAAGCAGCTGCAAAAGCAATCATTGAAGAAATCCATAATTTTACTTACCTTGCATCTGATCCTCAATGGGTTCATCGACAGCAACTAACGATGCAAGTTTCAAAGAATACATTGAGGCATTATTCTCAGTGGTCTTGGGTAAGAATTTCTTGTTTTTGGTTTCCATGTTTTTGTTAAAAAGATTGCTTTTTTAGGATAACATTAAATCAAGGATCTTAGAATATTACAAAAAGTTACAAATGGATGAAGATTATGCGGAGATGAGACTGAACGATGTATGCAACTCTCATTTTCAATGCTTATTTTCATTACAAACACCATTTTTAGGATCCAGCTAGCGTCAGCTACTTCCTGCTCAACAATATTCCTATGACTTTGGCTGAAAAGATTTCACTTTTGAACGACAATATTGAACATCGAATTTATGCTTGCTTGGATATGATCAAACGCTTCAAACATATTACCTGTACTCGATGTAATGGAATTGTAGCATCTCCAGATGATTTTGTGTTTATCTCAAATAATGGTGTTTGTCAATTGTTTGTTAATCCAAGTGGTTATTTCTTCAATGCTATTACAGTACGATCTAATAAAGCTTATTTTGGTACACCTGATGCAACTTGGTATCCTACGTAAGTTAGTTTATCATTTCTCGTAAGCTTAATGGATAGTTTTTAGGTACAATTGGTCGTATATAATTTGTCGATGTATGAATCATCATGGATGGGGCTTTGCATCAACGACATGTAAACCTGAAGGTTTTGCTGCAATCATTTTAAGTAGTGCTGAAATTCGTCGATTTCCTGTTGTTACTGATTCTTCCAATCATTCAATAACTGCCGAAAGTGATGAGAAAGAAGAAGATGAAAGACGTCGATGTTGGAGGCTTACTTTGAATGGTGAAACTTTGGAATAAATACTTGTGTTGATCTCGTCACTTTGGATGGAAATGTGATACTAATAATGAGTAAATTATAAAAGTGTAATTATGTATTTGTTTTTTTGTTGTTGTATCTTTTATTTGTTTTGATATGTATGTACATACTTTTAAATGCCTTATTAATAAATGAATTTGTGAGAGTAAACTAATAAATATTTTTGCTTGCTTGGGTTGTCTTGTAATTTTTGGCAATATTGAAATGCAGTTTAATCGATTTGATAGGTCACACACAACAGAAAGAAACTGAAGCGGAAAAGAAAAGCAGTCTAAAGTTTAGTTTATGCGATTGCCTCTGTCTTTCTCTCTCTTTTTTGTTGCCATTTTTCATTGAAATATGGACTCTGATGAAAATCTCGAAAATTTTATTAGAATTGGAATAACTTCGTCATTGTTTGGTTCCAGCAAAGATGGATTTTCTCCAAAACCTAAAATTTACTTTGATCCATCAAATGCTGTATCTCAAAGCTTCTCATTACCCTATTCTTTGATTTATTATATTTGTAAAAATCCAATCATCTTTTTTGAACCTTATTCATTCTGCATCTTTACAAGATTAAATCAAACATGTAAATATTTTTTTATTAAAGAAAGAATTATTGTGATTAATCAATTTAATGCTGAAGAAAACGAATGCCGTATTCGCTATTTTTTATCAGTAAGAGATAGAAATAAAATGGAAAAGACTCAAAGGATTGGTTATCATTTTTATGAACCAGATCAACTACATGCTTCTACAGATGAGCTTTATAAAATGGATATAAAATTGTGTATTTTGGGATATTTTGATTTTGATGATAATCGAGATTCGAATTATCTATCAAAGTTTCTTCATTCAAAAATTTGCTATTTCCATGTCGAAATCCTTCACGTTAGCTTTCAAACAATCAAATATGATGAATTTATTTTTTTGATTGGAAAAAGATTAATCCGTTTTCATGGACTTGATTTTTTTATTGTCCGAAATGAATTTAGAAGCACACAGCCGCTATGCCTACTATTTTTGCAATAAAATACAAAGAAGGAGTGGATCTAATTGTTAAAAAAGCATTTAAAGCTGTAATGACAAAAGCTCTTTCAGAATGGGATTTTATTAAAGATGGTAAAAAACCAAGTATTAAAATATATTAGAATCTCTGCTTGCTAACAAATGCGGCAATATTAATTCTTCCTTTATATTTTAAACATTGCTTCCTCTTATTCAAATCTTGAAAAACCTCCTAACTTTGCTTGTTTCCGTTACTTCCACATTTTAAAACATCTTTATTTTACGAAGAAAAAAACACATAAATAAAAGATAATACAGACATACAATAAAATCAAATTCATTCATCAACATCAGTTGGACCAAAAGCTTTACCATTGATATAAACACGAGATGGTTGACCTTCAAGACATTTTGCAACGATATGAAGAGGATGATGTTTGCCACTTTTAGGATCTTTGATATTTGCAGTAAAATCAATTGAAATTCCACTTGATGATGGTTGAGTTTTGAAGTAATCTGGTGAAGCAGTAGTACGAGCCGAAGTTGAAGGTGGAATAATTGATGATGGAGTACATTGACGACGAATCTAAAAAACCACAACAAAGATTACTTCGATATCATAACATTGTAATAACAACAAAACTCCCAAACACAAAATACAAACAAAACATCGAAATATTTTACCTTTTTATGAGTAAGCAAAGGTGCTGGTTGTTGACGAGATAAACATGATGAGGATTTCAAAAATGATGAACCAATTGTTGCATCTTCTTCTTCAGTGATGACTGAGCTTGTCATTCTTGAAGTTGTAAATGAGTCATCAGCATCAGGATCAAGTCGAAGAATTGATGGTTGTTGTTGATTTGTTGGAGAAGTTTTTGCTGCGTCTTCTGGTGATGAAATAGATAATAGATTCTTTCCAGCTGCTTTTGCTACCATACTTGAAGAAGATGTAATTGCAGATGTATCAAAGCTATTTTTTCGATGATGATTCAAATAAATTAATTCATTTTTCTTCTTTCGATTTGCAACAAATTTACCAGTTCGTTGAACATTTGAACGATTGACATCAAGTTTGAGTAAAGTTGCTTCAGCTTGTTCCAATGCTGCATCAATAATTGCTATAACATTTGATACTGCTGCTTCTTCTTCCATCATCGTCGGTGGTTGATCCAATGTTTGACAAAAATTTCAAAATGAAATGATGAGATCGAAGAAATTCAAAAGAATGGTTGAGAAAGCAAAACATATGCAAATTCGTAACATTTTTGAATCATCTTTCTTTCGAACATAAAAAATGTTGTTTTCACAAAAATTAACATACATACAAAAATTAAGTGAAACACGAGTTACGGTAAATAGCTTTCATTTTTTGGATGGGGAAAAAACTGAAACAAAAAGAAGAACCAAAATGTTGTAATTTTTGTATGGATAAAATTGCCGGTCAAAGCCTACTAAATGCATGCTTATTTATTAACCAAAGGTTTAAAGAAAACAAAGCTAAATAATAAGAAGGTTATTTCTCAAAGTCCCAATTGACAACAAGCAAAGTCCAAAAAATGAAAAAGAGAGAGACATTCATTGCAGCAACAAACAAAAAAAGAAGATTGAGTGAAAGCTTTAATGACAAAAAACAAAGCAGTTTCAATGAGATAGAAAAAAATGGAACGCTTATTGATTGGTAGTTACATCATCATCATATCACCTTTTTATTATTGACTAAAATTCTATTGATTGATTTATGCCTTAACTTGTTTATTTTTTATGGACAAACTTGGATCCATAGGGAATTGAAGAAGCTAGCTTTTATTTTTTATTTTTTTGGATGAAGTCTCTTATATGAAAAATTCTTAACGCGAACATTTTTTACCGCTCAACTTCCTTCCTCCATTGTTTGCTTGCCGAACATCAGCCATTTTTTTTTTTGAAGGTTGAAAGAAAAAATCCATCCAAGTTTATCATTCTTCTTCTTCCATCGTGTTGATAAAAAATTTTTAATCACAAATCATTATGTTAAACGTGTCCATCCCCTTATTCGTTGGATTAACCTTCAAACCATTAGTTTTAACGTTTCATTATTTATTTTTATGCTTACCAAGTATCACTCTCTTTATGTATCTCTTTGTTTTTAGGTTCTTCAAATAAAAAATGGATGCTTGGGATTTCGCTGATCCAGTGGATATTCTTTCAAACCTTCCGAAGAATTTCAACGAACTTATTGGAAGCAAAAAATGGCAAGAGAGAAAAGAAGCGTTGGATGCTCTACAAACGCTAGCCACAGATAACATACGTCTTGATCCACAATCAAATTATCAAGAAATCATAAAAACTCTTTCAAAGGTGAAAACTTGTTTACTTGTTATTGCTGCTGACTTTCATTATGTTTTAGATTCTTGCCAAAGATGCAAATATCAATGTCGCAGCTGCAGCAGCAAAATGTGTCACTCAATTGGCGAAAGGATTAAGAACGAAATTTGGTCCATTTGCTGTATCTCTAGCTCCTGTCATCTGCGAAAAATTTAAGGAAAAGAAAGCAACTTTACGTGATCCATTGATTGAAGCTATTGATGCTGTTTATGCAACAACAAATTTGGATGCTCTTTGTCATGATATTGCTGCAGCTATTGGAAAACCAAATCCTAATGTCAAAATTCAAACCAACTTATTCTTGTATCGAGTATTCAAAGCCTTTAATGTTCAAACAGCTCCTAAAAACGCTATCAAAACTCTTACACCTGTGATTGTAAAATGTACTGGAGAATCTGACGCTGAAGTTCGTGAAGCTGCCTTCGCTGCTCTTGGTGCTATTATGAAAGCCATAGGAAAGACAAGTGTAATGCCAATGCTCGGAGATGTCGCAAGTGATAAAACGAAGATGACTCAAATACATAAATTCTTTGATCAAGCTATCGAAGAATCTCAAAAAGAAGCTGCTGTATGTTTTTTTGACTTCTTTACCATTCTTACATTCAATGTTTTAGGCACAACAAAAAGCTACATCGAATCATGCAAATGGTACTGGTGAAGATGTATCTATGTTACAAAGTCTGAATGCAAAACTTATTGCTGAGAATACCGAATTGAAAACAAAGCTTCAAAAATCATCAGTGGAGAGCAATGAAATGAAATCTAAACTTCAAAAATCTTCAACAGAAAGCAATGAATTGAAAACGAAATTGGATAAATCTTTAGCTGATAACAAGGTAAGCACTTTTTTGTTACTTTAACTTTTGAAAAACTATGATCAAAACAAGCTTTTAACTTAAGTAATGTTTATTTTTCAGAATACTTCGCAACAATTAGCAAAAGCTCTTCAAAGAATAACCGAACTTGAAAATGAAAATAAGAAGAAGAATCAACGAATAATAGAACTTGAAAAAGATAATAAGAATAAGAACGCATCCTTACAAAACGAAAATGATCCCAAGAAGAGGGCTCCCATGTTACCTGCTCCAAAAATTGATCCTGGTTTTGTTGTTCAAAAAGCTATTGCTTCTGGATCTCGCCTACCTGTATTTCCCCGTTGATTGTTATTAATTGATTTACTTTGTTTATTTTAATATATTTTTTTTGTATGCCTTATCTATCGTTTATGCATTGTTGTATAGTTATAAAAATAAATTATTTTTGCTTTGATTTTGTTCTTGGTTTTCTTCGTTGTTATTATTTTACTTTTTCTAAGGGTAAATATGTTGTCATTTGATGATGAACAGAAAAGCGATGGATGTCACTTACAGCATTTGTTGAATTAGTTTGAAGGTTGAAATAATTTTTATGTAAATAAGCAAATAGTAATGCAGCACTGTGTTTGGAGTTTTAGGAGTTCGAGAAAAATGGAATGGTGAAGTAATACTCAAAGCTGAGTTTGATTGATCGTTAAAAAGCGAAGACGCAAATGTAGCTAAATAAAAAAAATTATAATATCCGTTTGATCCTAAAAATTTTAAGCTAGATAAATAAAAGTTGATTCTCGAGGGGATTGAACGATCATCGTTGTTTTTGTTCAAGTTTTTTTAGGAAAGATGTCCATTGATTTTGCAAAGTTAAATTTTCTTCTTTCTTCATTTTTGCCACGAAAAATTTATGCAAAATTAGCTTGTTTTCATTCATCCTCATTTTTGGTTATAAAAGAAAAGCCTTCAATGATTTTTCTTCATTATTGCTCGACTGATTTCGTTGAGATTGGTGATGTCTTCTCCAAGTCTGAATTTTGCTGGTCCAGAATCAATGTCAACGATGCCTTCAACAACGACTCTTGGTGATGACAACTCAACAGGATTTCCAAGTACTTCTTCAATGGTTTCAACTTCTAGTGATGATTTCAAAGTTCCTGATTTGAATTTTGGCAATTTTGAATTTCCAAGCATGACTGATGTGATTACAACAACAATTGAACCTGGATGGCTTGGTGTTAGTGGTACAGCATGGTTAACAATGTTGGCTGTTTTAGGTGTTGTCATTTTTGCTGTTCTTATATGTGTTTTGATTTGTTGCTGTTGCTGTAAGATTGCTGAAGTTGATGAAGAAAATAAGAAAGCTGTAAAGAAATATGAACAAAAGAAACAAAATGATGCAATTCAACAAGCTACAGCTGCTGCGGTTGCTGCTCAAGTTGCTAAGAATCGAGTTCCTCCACATCAACAACCTGCTCCTGCACCAGCTAAACCTTCAGAACGTGCTCCAAATGTTGTCAAAATTGAAACGGTTATTGAACGTGATACAAAGATCTTACCCGATGGACGTCAAATTCATTCTGTTAAAATTACCAAGACATCAAGTGAGAAATCAAAGAGAAAACAGCGTCATCATAAACATCATGAAACTCAATTACCTCTTCCACTTACATCTCGTCGTCAAGAAAGCATCTTTCAAGTTGATCCTTCATCACGTCGTCAAGTAGCTCAATTGCCTCCTCCATCTCGTCGCGAGGAAATCAGCGTGCAAGTTGAACCTTCATCTCGTCGCCAACAAAGTATCGTTCAAATTGATCCTCTTCCTGTTGCCACACCGGTATATACTCCAGTTTATACACCTGTTTATCAACCAACACCTTATCCACCTCAACATTCTCAACTTTAACCTGAATGTAAGTTTACTATTTTTGTTACTTGGAATTTTTAACTAATTTGCCTTTTCCATTTTCAGCCTACTCTCAACAATCATCATCTCAACAATGATATCTCAAACAGCTGATGCCTTTTCTCTATTGCTCGCTTTACTCAACTAATAATAACTTTGATATTGTAAATCTGATATTTTGTAATTTGAAATAAATGATTATTATTGATTGTTGGAATTTCAGTGGATGACGAAGAAGAAGTGTTAGTTTGTGGAGAGGAAATTATAAAAAGTGGATATTTTGCAGAAGGTTCCATATTTCTTACCAAAATGTATGGAGCTTGATTTCCTCATCCAATTAGTGAAACTGGAGATGGGTGTTGTTATCGTCCACCAAAACCACCATTAGGATTGTCAAATCCACCTTTTTGTCCACCTATGCCTTCTCCACGTTTTTGAATCCATCGAAAACACCTTGGGTTTGTCCAAAGCGATGTTTTTACTTACTAAATTTTTGTTGATTCATTTTGAAATTTGAAAGTATGATTTATCGCATGTTTTGTTTGTAAAAATAAACAGCAAAGATAAATAAATACATTGTTTTATTATTTTCATAATGGTTTTTGCACAAAAATAAAAGTAATAATAATCAAAACTAAACACACAAACAAATTTTGTAACATGCATTCGAGTGATTTGACTAAAAGATATTTACAACATCTAAAAATACACATATTGAAATAAGTAAAGGAGATACAAGTAAAATAAAAAAACATTTTTTGGTTCTTTTATTATAAATTATTGAGGTTCTTCAGCTTCAATGGGAATTAGTTCTTCTTGTTTTTGGGGTTGTTGTTGTTCTTCAACTTTTGGATCTTGTTGTTCCTGAGATTGTTGTTGTTCTTTGGATTGTGGCTTTTGTTCCTGCGATTGTTGTTGCTCTTGGGTTTGTTCGGGTTGCTCTTCAATTTTAGGAATGGGTTCCATTCCTTTTGGTAAAGGACGAGGTCCAGCCATAGGGAAAAATTCTGGTGACATTGGAAGTTCATCTGAAGCGCATAATTGTTTAGCTCGACACATTTTAGTTGGAGCTTGAGGATCAAGAAGTTGTTCAATTTTTTGTCGATTTGTAAATGCAGCTCGACATTTTACTTGATCTTCAAGATCTGGATAATTATCGCAGGATTTAAGCATGTTCTAAAAATAAGAAAAACTTTTAGTAAAGTAAAGAATTTAGAAATTTAGCTATTAGACAATTCGAAGCTCAAATTAAACTTACCATTTGGAAATTTACTGGAGATTCATGAAGATCATGTTGAAGCTTTTCAACAACTCGATGACATAAAGTACATCAAAGTTCTTTAGGAATAAATTTAAGTTTATCTAAATTTATTTTTATTCCATCATCATCTTCGCCAGTTTTAGCATCGATTTTCATCATTGGAGCGGCAAAAGCTATCGATGCAAATAAAGCAGCAAAAACAAGAGCAATAATAACTCTGGGAATCATATTTGAAATAATATTTGAATGGATTCTAAAAGTTAAATAAAATATGGATTAAGAGACCAAAGTCGTCGTCGTCGAAGAATTAATTAATAAAGGTTTTTTAAATTTGATGTAAAAATAAACAGTAATTTTTTACACACGTTGATTACACCTGTTGTTGTGAATATTTTTTATGCCATTTTCTCGAGTAAATAAATAGTATTTTTTTGGGCAAAGAAAAAAGTAGGCGGGAACTATCTTTAACTAACTTTTTTTTGTTGGGTGTTAAAGAATGAAGATGTGATTATAAAGTTCCAAAGAGGAAGAAAAGGGTTGTTCACGACGATCACAACCATCACCAACATTATTAAGACGTGTGTGAGAGAGGTTAAAACTTTTTTTTGATTCGTTTTTTTTAGAAATTATCTTCGTCGTCGGAAGGAATGAAAAAAATGGGAAAATCACGCGCTTCCGTCATTTTAATCCATGAAAGTGGTGGTGCGTCGTCTTCCATTATGTGAATGAGAAATAATAAAAAGGTTCAAGTGTTTTTCCATCGGAAATTACCTTCCTTCGTCGTCTTCGTGGTTAGTTAAAGAATGAAAGGTGAACATAAAGATTGTTCAATCGAAAGAAAGAAGAAAAGGCACATATTAAGTACATGTGAAAATAAAAATACAAATAGTAAAATAAAATTTAAAAAAGTCAAAAACAACGTGGCCACATTGAATTTAAAAAATTCATTTTCTCGAGGACACGAAAATTTTTGCTTCTCAAACTAAAATGCTAAAAGTATGGTAAAAAAATTTCTCTAGCAACCGTATCTTCATTGAAGAAAAAATAAAGAAATAAAACCAAAAAGTCCAACTTCCAAACTTTTTACAAGTTCAATGTTCGCTCAAAAAAATATCACAACAATAATACACATGCAAAAGACAGCAACAAAAACGATCATTTTCTTCTCCAATCATATATTAATAATTATCACGCATTGTTGTTTTTATTTTTGCTGCTTCCTGCCCAATTATTAATTTGTTACGTATTTTTAGTAATAAGTTTAAAAAAATAATTTGTAAGCAAAAAATATTCAACCTTTTTTTACTTTGAATTCACGATTAAATCGGCCCTTACCTTACCTCCAAGAGAATAAAAATGCTAAAAGTCGTGGATACTCTCGAAGTTAGTATGCCATACGGAATGATTTGACCAAAAAAATGTTATTTGTTTTTTGATGAAGAAGAAACTAAAACAAAAAAGTTACTTTTATATGTGCTTCTTGATAACCAACAGACGCTTGCTTTTTATTTTATCACGTTTTATCAAATATTGAATGTTCATTAAAATTTTGCATGTTAGTTAGTAGGCGTTTCCACCATGGGCATCAGCTCCTTTATTTTTTTATGAAATCTACCTTTTTGGTGCCATTAAACCTTCAAATTTCTCTTTGTTCTGTTTCACAAAAAAACAAGCATTCATAACTTACAGTAAATTGAAGAAATTGCATTAAACGGCCATATTTCATTTCTTCATTATTTATTTATTTTTTCAATCACTTTTCTTTATCAATGAAAATCTATTAATCCAAAAACAAAAAATAAAACTAGCTGTTATTAATTTTTCCAATCAACCAACCATTGTTGTTGTTGCTACAGTATTTTGCACCCGCTGAGAATCAATGAAACAACAAAACATACGTGGCTTGAACACTTTTATTGTTTGAAAAAAATTAATCTCGTTGATTTCTTTCTTATTCGTCTTTCATAATAACGATTGAACGAACTTTGAATGTAAATGTAATTTGGTGGTTGTAAATGAGAGAGCACAAAGTTTATAATTATTTAATTAATTAACAACACGCCGCCACATCAGTAGCAACAGTGATGGCTGGGTGGTGAAAAACGAGACTTCTTTAATTATTTTTTTGAAAATAATCGTACATTTCCTTATTGCATTTTTTTGATTGCTATGAAATTAGTTATTTATTTATGCTTTTCTTCACGTAGTTTTCCATTTTCACACATAATCAAAAAAAGAAGGAAGGAAACCCATGAAATTAGGGAAATATGAAAAATTTGGGAAAACTCAATCAAAATATGCGACACCCGTCTGTGTTGATTAATTAGAACTTACAATTGCAAAGTTTTTTAGTTTCCATTTTTGTGCTTTTTTAGTTTTCCATCGTTTGATACGGATTCAAATTACTTTCATGTTTCATCAATCTGCTTTTCCTTTAGCTTTTTATTGATCAAAGCTTTCTTTCTTTGTTTTTGGAGGAACGCGATAAGTTTTAAACCAACAAGGAAGCAAATTTTAAGAAATCTAATGAACTCATATGCACCTTCCTTCATGTTCTTCCTTGGCATAAACCTTTTTTTTAGTATCATTGCACTGGGTTTTATGAATCATAAACCTTTGTTTGTTATTCCAAAAAAAAACTGTGTAGCTTTTTACTGCCTTTTTTGTTACATCATTGACTATCATTGCCATCTTTCAATCTCTCTTCCAGTTATTTTGATGCCATTTTTAACATTCGTTGATTCCATTCAAACAATGAAACAACCATAAAGAAACTAACTAACTAAAAATTTGTTTGGTTGTTTTAATGCTACGAAATTTAGTTTTATTCCAATGAAAAAACTTCGAAATTGAAGGTCATTTCTTAAACAAACATCACAAAAAAAGGCTCTTAAATTTTCTGACAAAAACTTGAGGGAACAAAAATCACTTTTTTTTGCCTCCAAATTCGATAAATGTTACTCTCTTATACTCCTTTGACGTCAAAAACAAAAATTTAAACGATATAAAACATTTATTTAAAAGTCACAAAGTAATACATAAAAGACATAATAAAACAATCACAAAGTAATACATAAGAAACATAGTTAACACGATGACATTATTTATTGTTTTTCAAAGTAGCTTTTGCTGTTCTTTGGATCAGGCTTGATAGTATCTTTTCCAGGTGTCCAATTGGCAGGGCATACTTCACCATGTTTGTCGACAAATCTAAAAATTGAATGACATTAGTGAAGGTTGAATACAAAACTTGTTTCTCTAAGAACGTCATATTTAATGCGACGTAAGGAGAAAAACTTCAAAAAAAGTTAAGTAACTTACTGAAAGGCTTGAACAAGACGAAGAGTTTCATCGACGCTACGACCAACAGGTAAATCATTGATGGTAATTTGGCGCAAAATTCCTTTTGGATCAATGATGAAAAGACCACTGAAAAATAAGGAAGTAATTAGTATGAAAGAAGTGAAAAATGTGAAAGGATTCTAATATGAGGGACTTTTCTTTCTATCAAGTCAAATAAGGATGCTAAATCCAATACAAATTATTATAAAAGGTCAAACATGAAAAAGAGCTGCATTAATACATGGCTATAAAAGAAGCAACTTGGAATGGATTAGCCAGGAAGGTAATCAGTAAAGCAGGCATTCATACATCCATATCGAAGTTCAAAGAAGTAAATCATACACCCATAAGATCCTATAGCTTCCCATTAAACTTAAAAATCACTCACCGATAAGCAATTCCTTCATCTTCTTTGAGAACACCATAATCGCGAGCAAGTTTATGATTTGTATCAGCAATAACAGGAATATTCATTTCTCCAAGACCTCCATGTTTACGAGGCGTGTTGATCCATGCAAGATGAGAGAATTGTGAATCAGTTGATGCAGCAAGAAGTTGAACGCCGATATCCTTGAATTCCTTTGCGCGATCAGAGAATGCAATAATTTCAGTAGGACAAACAAAAGTGCTAAAAAACGAACAAAGATTAAAGATAAAAAAGGAAGAAGATAAAAAGATTTACAAATCAAGAGGATAGAAGAAGAGAACAACGTATTTGCCCTTGTATTCACTCAAGGAGACCGTCTTGAAATCACCATCGACGACAGCAGGATTGCTGAATTCAGGAGCAGGCTTTCCAATAAAAGCTTTAGACATTGCTGTAGTCTGAAAATAAAGGGACGTTAAACATGGATAAACGCAAAAAAAGAAAACAACAATGAAATCAAAGACAAAAGTGCGGAAACACAATAACGAAGGATATTAATTGGAGTGCATATTTACCATTTTTACCAAAAGAATGAACGCAATAAGTGGTTTACGCATGTTTAAAATGAAAAACTAATCACAAATTAACCAAAAACAAAGCAAAAAAATCAATCAAGTAAAGGTCAAATATTGAGAGAAAAGATTGCCTATTAGAACGATGAAAAATGGGAAGGAAAGGA
This sequence comes from Panagrolaimus kolymaensis, assembly GCA_028622995.1. Classification (NCBI taxonomy): domain Eukaryota; kingdom Metazoa; phylum Nematoda; class Chromadorea; order Rhabditida; family Panagrolaimidae; genus Panagrolaimus; species Panagrolaimus kolymaensis. Next base: position 1,285,083 of record JAJQJQ010000052.1, on the reverse strand, counting down.
AAAAATTGCAGGGCCATGTCAGCGACTTTTTTTTGTTGCTTCTTTTCACGTTGCTTTTGATGAAGGAGAGAAAAAATTGACAAAACTGCAACGCAGAAGAAAAGAAAAAACGTGAAAGAAATGAGAGAGAAAAGGAGCGAGCGAACAAGAAAGTGAGAGAGAGAAGAAAGACCACACGAGCAACGAACGACGTCGAATGTACACAAAAAAAGCACGCCACCAATAACGAAAAAATTTTTTTCCAACCTTTGTATGCATATAAAAATCGAAGGAAAAAGGTCTCTCGAATATGATGATAATTTGAGAAATAACAAGGTACAAAAGAAAATATTTCTGCAAAGCTCAAACTTTGTACACAAAGAAAAGTGATGATGTGTGATATCAAAGCAACCTAACTCACACCGAGTTTGGAGTTTGAATTTTTTATCGGTGAAATAAAATGGTGGGTGGAGGATGTGCTTAAAACATAAAGAAAAAGTGATGAGAAATATCGTTGAAACATTAATTTCCTTACCATTATTCGGTACATAAAATATAAAACAGAGCCCTTTTTTTTATAAACTACAACCTTTAAGTAAGGATTGCGACGACGTGTCGTCGTCTTATTTTAAAATTTGGATAAAAAAATAAATTTTAACCGCGCCATTGGAAAGAAAGAAATATATGTATAACCTAATTGAAGGTTGTGTAAAACAAGCCCAAAAAAAAAACACCACTTTTAACAAACATGCCATTTTATTTATAGCCACCAGGGGAACGCGAAATAGCTAGTAAAGAGGAGGTCTTCCAATAATAGTAAAAAAAATGGAAGAAACACTTGTGTAAGATTAATACTATGTACTACTAAAGGTAAACATTTGCCATTAACAACGGAAGGAGGTCCTTTTGCTATGGTTGTTTATTAGATTGCTCGCGAGATGAAGAAAAAAAAGTAAATCTTGTTTTCCTTTTAACTTCCAGAAAGCAAAAAGTAAATAACAAATTAAGTATAAACATCCATGTTTGGAATCAACAACAAAGATATTTTCTTTTTTGCATTCTCCACTAACAATGTTATTGTCTCTTATCCACCCAAAGACACTAATAACATCTATCAAAGAAGATTCATGTGCTCTTAGGTCACTTCCCAAAAAAAGGTCATCGTCGCTTCGCTAGCATAAATTGTAATTGATTTCAAACAATCATTTTCATGTGCCTAACTTTGTTGCGTTCAGTTCGGTTGGGTTCTCTTCTAATTTTCTGCTTATTTGTTTGTTTGAATTAACAACTAAAAAATAAATATGGCAAGTTTTATGGATTTCAATAATCGAACCCAACAATTATATTCTCTTCCAGAAGATGTTATTGACCATCTCACAAAAGCTTGCAATCTTCCAACATCGCAAAAGCTAATGAAAAGCTGTAAATCTTTACGAATTCTTCAAGTTAAAATTGGAAAAGGTCATACACTGAGAAAAATTTTTCGTGTCACACTTTTGGTGTGACAAGGAAAATAAATATATGGTGGTTGGTCCGATAAATTTTGTAAGGTTTAAATTTTTTTATTTTAGTTTCTCCACAATGTGTACTCAACAGTTTTATTATTTTGTGGTTGGAAAAAAAAAAGTATTCAAAATTCTGTTGTACAACAACGGCACACCTGTGTGACAAAATTTTGACTACTTTTTTTTTTCCAACCACAAATTAATAAAACTGTTGAGTACACTTTGTGGAGAAACGAAAATAAGGAAAAATAAACCTTACAAAATTTATCGAGCCAACCACTGTATATTTATTTTCCCTGTGTGACCGAAAATGTCACACTTTTTATTTTTCTCAGTGTATCAAAAATCTAAGAATGAGTAAACGGGTGTCAAAAATAATGCACGAAACTGTTTATGTGTACTTACCCTGATGAAAAGATCTTAACCTCTAATGAAAAACTTAAGTTTGAATTCAATACTATTATAGTATGGGAATATTTAGCTTTACGCTTTTTTACCCAAAATGAATTTGAACCCATTATCTTTAAAATTGATTTATCTGAAATTAAAGTAATTGATCTTATACTTGAGTTTAAATTAAATGACTGGATAATCAAAAAACTTTTACAACCTTCTTTAAAAAAAATGTTCTTGACTCTTTGGTTCCAGGAATGCACTCAAATCTTTTACCAAGCTTTTGAAAAGTGTCCCGATGCTGAAATATTTGAGTAAAATGATGAGCATGTTTTTTTAGGTTTAATTGCATGATGGTTTTAGGATTATTGGAAATAGCGAAATTTGTCGAATCAACAAAGAAGCATTGAAGCATCTTATTTCGGTTGATAGAAAAACCAAGCTACGACATTGCTCTCTTTTTAGCTTGGTTGATATTGAATTAACCGATTTATTTAAATTTGCCGATAAACACATTGAACCCACAGGTAGTAAAAATGTTCATTTCCCAGTAGCCAATGACATGGACAAAGAAAATTTCCAAAAGGAATGGGAACAGCGAAGAAATATTATTCCACTACCTTCTCTCCGTTTACCTAATTATATTTTTTAATAATTTTTATTTATATCTTTGGATTTACTTCCTATTTCTAATATTTTTGTGTGTTTTCTCCTTTTATAAATAAATAATTCAAAACATAAATATTTTTAAAAAAAATACCCGAACAAAAGTTTTATATAAACTATTGTCAAACTATTTAAGATTTTTTCTTTTGGCCTTTGTTCGGGTGGAATTAACAGAATAATTATGTGTTTAATAATTCCATCATGTTTTAAAAAAATCCATTTTTCTAATAACTAAAGCTGTCGAAGGATGGATGGCATTGGATTAATAATTTTCATCGAAAAAAAATCTTTGAAGTTCCACTCACTTCTTTTTTTTAGTGAAGCCTCCAAAATTTTTTTTCTTGCAACGAAAAAAGCTTATAAAAAAAATTAAACTTTTTTTTTGTCAGTTGGATTTCGTGGATCATCAAAGTTTTTGTTGTTGCTGTTGTTGTTAGACTTCGACGTTTATTTAAAAAATTAATAATAAAAAAACCCTTTTATGTTTTGTTGGAAAAAATAAAGTAATAAGCTAGTGACAAAGATTGAACCATATTTTTGAAAATGAAAGACTTTTTTTCCTTTATCAAATTTGCTTCTTCATTCTAGCAGCATACATTCATTTGAGAAGAAACAATTTTATTATTTACTATGGATTTTGATATTTTAGAAAAAAAATTTGATTACTAAAACTTTGAAAGAAATATGCTGTTTTATTATAATCTCCTCTTTAAATTTTTCATTAACTCCCCATTTTTGTATGGCGTGATCGCGTGTCGTTGTTTATTGTTTGGAAATTCCATCACATTTTTTTGTTCAAACATTTTTCAAGTTTTTATTAACCATTACTTTTTTTAGCTTAGAAAAAACGATGACACTGATATCAAAACGGGTACTAATATTTGGTTCAGTATTAGCTTTATATTCAGCAGTACTTTTCTCGATATACAGAAATTTTCCTGAACTTGACGAGTAAGGCTTTTGTTGTTTCCATCACACATTTTCGATACTAATTGGTTCATTTTTTAGAAACGAGAGACAACATTTCAAATATCCCCGAAGTTTAGATGATGCAAAAGCTCTTGGAAAAGTGTTATCAAAGTACAAAGATGAACATTATTATACTGTGCTATCAGGTGTTGCAGCTGTTTATGTTGTGTAAGCTATGGATTTGGAGAAATTTTTACTGATTATTGATTTGTTAATGGTTTCAGATTACAATCGTTCGCCATACCTGGTTCAATATTCTTGACCATTCTTTCTGGTTATTTATTTCCATTCTTTACTGCTTTGACTCTTGTTTGTTGTGTAAGTTTCTCTCTCTCTCTTTGATATGCTTTCATTTTATTGATGCTTTCCTTTTCAGTGTTCCGCTGGTGGTGCTGCTGTATGTTACTGCCTTTCGTATCTCGTTGGTCGCAAATTCGTTGCCTCGTATTTTCCTGAAAGAGTCGCGCAATGGCAAAAAGAAGTTCAAAAACATCGTGAAAATCTCTTCAATTACATGGTTATCCTTCGAGTAACTCCAGTATTACCAAATTGGTTTATCAACATAGCAAGTCCAGTCATCGATGTTCCACTTGGTCCATTCTTTTGGGGAACATTTTTTGGTAGGAATTACACCATATTACTGATTGCACAATATTTAGCAATCCTTCCTCTTTTTGTTTACTTTTCAATCATTGTTTCATTTTTAGGTGTTGCTCCACCCAGTATGCTCTTCATTCAAGCTGGTACAACTTTACAAGAAATGGTAAATGCTAATATGATGTGGTCTTGGAAGAGTATTGTAATGATAATAGGTACAACTATTATTGCAATATTGCCAGTACTGTATCGAAAATATAGTAAACCTAAAACTGATTAGCTTTGTGGTTATTTTACTTACAAATTGTATTCACTTTTGTTAGTTTCGTTGTTTGTGTACTTTTGTTAGCTTCTATTGTTTTTTTGAGATTTTATGTGTCTTTCTTTTATTGTATTTATAAAAATATTTATGTTAATTTTAACTAATAATAAAGTGTACATACATTTTTGGAAAGGGTTGATGAAACAAAAGTGGATATGGCAAAAGCCATTTGATATTTTTAAAAGTTTCTAAAGTTGCCTGTGAAAATAAAAAAGAACTTTTTTAGGATTATTATCTTTGAATCAATTTATAAAGCTTTATAATGACTAAAAAGCCTTTCAATTTCTTTGCTGGTGAAGTAGCAAAGCATACCGGTGCTGATCCAAATGGAAGAAATCAAAGTGGAAGAAGTACACCATCAAATGGTGGAAGTAACATGGGATCGAATGGAAATTCAACTACAAAAAATGAAGCTTCAACTTCTCATGATCCTCCTCAACCATCAAGCAGCACTCAAGGAAGGTTAGCTCGATCCATTAATGAAGCAATAATGAAACTATGCTCTAATGATCCTATTCGAATTGAATCTTTAAAACAACATATTCTTACTCTGCTTCTTTCTGGACAATCTGATGACATGATTCAAGGAGACCTAATCGACACATTTGGCTTTGAAAACTTTGAATTAGTTTCACAAATTCTTAGTCAAAAAGAACAAGTTCTTGATCAACTTTTGGATGCATCTGATAATGGTTCTTATGCCGATGCTGCTGAAGATGTTCGACAACTGACTCCGATTGAAATGAATGAAGAAGAGTATCCTGAATTCGCTGGTAATTTCACTGTTCAAACAAAATCTCAGGCTAAACAGAAGAAAGAAAATAGGAAAGAGCAGAAAAAAGCTCACAAAGAAATGACAAAAATCGTTGCTGGACTTGATGAAACTGATAAAATCGAATACATGTTAGCTTTGAAAGAACATGAAAAACGAATGTAAGCTTATTTTACAATTTCTCAGGCGCTTTTATATCTAAATTTTAGGGAACGACAGTATACTGAAATAACCTGGACTCCAAATGGTGCTGTAACAAGACCAAGAAATTTGCCTTATGTCTTTGATGCTTTTGAAACTGCTGGCTTAAAAAGTGTTTCCATCGATAGCACTAAACTTTGTTTACCAGAAGGTTCAGAATTTAAGAAATCGAAAGAATATGATGAAATTCGTGTTCCACCAACTCGTCAGAAAATTCCAATTGAAGTTAAAAATATTAAAATCAAGGATCTTGATCCGGTATGTTTGTTATTTATTAAGGCTTGCTATAATATGACAAAGTTATTTTTAGTTAGGAAAACTTGGATTTGAAGGTATCAAAGAGCTCAACACCATTCAATCAATCGTCTTTGAACAAGCTTATCATACAATGGAAAATCTTCTAATTTGTGCACCTACTGGAGCTGGTAAAACGAATATTGCTATGTTAGCTGTCCTCAAAACTATTCGTGATCATTGTAAACCTGATGGAACGATTGATAAGAAAGATTTTAAAATCATTTACATAGCACCAATGAAGGCTCTCGCTGCTGAGATACAGGCGAGTTTTTGTTTTATGGATCGAATTCCTTTTCATAACAATTCATAATTTTTAGGGAACTTTTTCAAAGCGATTATCGAAACTTGGATTAAAAGTTAGAGAATTAACTGGTGATACAACTTTAACGAAAAAAGAAATAGCTGAAACTCAAATGTTGGTATTAACACCGGAAAAATGGGATGTTGTAACAAGAAAAGCAGATGATGAGGAATTAACTTCTGTAAGTTTGACATGATTGACTAGCACAATATTCTTTTCCCTCTCATGTTTTTGTAAACTAACTTTTCCTTTATTCTAGTTTGTACGTCTTCTTATTATCGATGAAGTCCATTTGCTGCATGACGAACGTGGTCCAGTAATTGAAACCATTGTGGCTCGAACTCTTCGACGAATACAAATGTCTCAGCACAAAGTTCGAATCGTTGGTCTTTCTGCAACTCTACCAAATTATATCGATGTTGCAACATTTCTTCAAGTTAATCCTGAAAAGGGTTTATTCTTTTTTGATGGCCGATTTCGTCCAGTGCCTCTTACTCAAACTTTCATCGGTGTTGGACAAGGAATTGATCGAACTAATCAAGGACAGCAGAAATTATTCGATGATATTTGTTACGAAAAATGTTTAGCCTATGTTCAAGAAGGTCATCAAGTGTTAATCTTTGTTCATACAAGAAATGGAACTCATAAAATCGCCAAATATCTCCTTGAAAAAGCTGCAAATGAAGGTCAACTCGAATCTTTTCTTCCACCAAATACAACGATAAAACCATATCTTCTCGCCAAAAAACAAATTTCTAATGCTAACAATCGCGAATTGGAACAACTTTTTCTCAATGGTTTTGGTGTTCATCATGCTGGAATGATTCGACATCATCGTTCTTTGGTTGAAAGATTATTTGGTGAAGGACATATTAGAGTGTTGGCTTGTACTGCCACGCTTGCATGGGGTGTTAACTTGCCTGCTCATGCTGTCATTATTCGTGGTACAGAAGTTTTTGATCAACAAAAGGGTGCTTTCACTGATATTGGAGTGCTTGATGTTCAACAAATTTTTGGAAGAGCTGGTCGTCCTCAATTTGAAACTTCTGGAGAAGGTGTAATTATCACTCAAAAAGCAAAGCTGGTTAAATATGTTACAATGCTGATACGTCAAGCTCCTATTGAATCTCAATATATGAAAAGAATTCACGATAATCTTAATGCTGAAATTGCTGCAGGTAAGGAATTTGCTTTTGTGGTTAAAATTTTACTCATAAAGTACTTTTTATTGAGAATTTATCGATCGTTTTTAGGAACTGTTTCAACCATTGATGAAGCTGTTGAATGGCTTCGCTACACATATTTTTATGTTCGAGCTCGGCTTAATCCACTTGTTTATGGTATAAATTACAAAGAACTCAAAGAAGATCCAACTTTGACTTCATTTTTAAATGACTTTTGCTTTCATGCTGCAAGAAGATTGGATCAAAATCGGATGATTGTTTTCGATTCTTTGTTAGTTTTTTCAACTTCTTTTTCTTTGCAAAATTACAGTTTTTTTCTTTTTTAGGAATGGATACTTGTCATCAACAGATTTGGGTCGAATTGCTTCTCATTATTATGTTACGTATGCAACGATTCAAACGGTTAATTCAAATGAAGGAAAAGTTCAACTTACTGCAAATTCCAATAGTGAAATTATTCTGGCTATGATCTGTAAAGCGTCCGAATTTGATCAAATTAAAGCAAGAGATACCGAAATGATGGAATTGAAAGAATTAAGTTCGATGGGATCTGTATTATCAAATAAGAATGGAACGCTTGCAACCACCGATGGTAAAGTAAATTGTTTGCTTCAAAATTATATCTCTCAAACCATCGTCGCCAACTTTGCTCTTTCATCGGAAATGCTGTATATCGCTCAAAATGCTTCACGTATTGCTCGTGCATACTTTGAAATTGTTCTTCGTAAAGGATGGGCTTCGACTACTCATAGCTGTCTCCAACTTTCAAAATGTGTTCAACGAAGAATGTGGGCTTATCAAACACCACTTCGACAACTTGGTGAATATCTCAAATATGTTACAATTAACAAAATTGAAGGCAATACAATGAATTTTCATCAACTTCGTGATCTGGAACCTAAAGAACTTGAATCATTATTTGCTTTCAATGGTCAAACACTTTATAATGCTTTAAGACTTTTACCGTTAATGACAGCTGTAGCAACGATTAAACCTGTTACTGGAAGCATCGTCCAAATTGAAGCTCTTATTTCTCCTGGTTTTAATTGGGATGATCGAATTCATGGCTCTGGTTCAACAAGATTTTGGATTTTCATCGAAGATTTGGATGATGATTACATTCTTCATTATGAATCTATGACTGTACCTAAAAGAAAAGTGATCAAGAAAGAAGAACAAAAGTTTATGTTTACTATTCCTATTCGTGATCAACAAATGAAGCATCAATTTCAAATTCGAATTGCTAGCGATATGTGGGTCGTCGATGATACTATTGTTCCTATTTCTTTACATAATTATGCAATGCCTGAAGAAATTCGTCCACATACTGGTAAGTAAAATAATAGAAGATTGATTTCATGATGCAAAGTTGCTTTATTCCATTTTCCAAAACTAATCTTCGAATATTTTTAACTTCATTTGTTTTTAGATTTATTACCTCTTGATCCTTTACCAATCACAGCTTTAAGAAATCATAAATATCAATCAATCTATGGTTTTCCATTCTTCAATCCAATTCAAACTCAAGTTTTTCATTGTCTTTATCATACTGACCATTCTTCACTTATTGGAGCGCCAACAAGTTCTGGTAAAACTTTATGTGCTGAATTAGCCATCTTTCGAATTTTGAATAAACATGCTAACAAAAAGTGTGTTTATATTGCACCTTTAAAGGCTCTTGTTCGTGAAAGAATTCTTGATTGGAGAGAAAAGTTTACAAAGAAAATTGGTATTAAGTAAACATTTCTTTTGCTTTGCATTTAACCTAAACTTTATGATTTCAGGGTTGTTGAAGTTTCTGGTGATTATACTCCTGATGTTAAAGAACTCAATGAAGCAGATGTTCTAATTACAACACCAGAAAAATGGGATGGTATTACTCGATCATGGGAAACAAGAGAATATGTTCGTAATGTGGATCTCGTGGTAATTGATGAAATTCATTTATTGGGTGTTGAACGAGGTGCTGTTCTTGAAGCTATTATCACTCGTATCAAACTTATTGCTCGTAAGCGTGCTCTTGAAAAATCACCTGTTCGTATTGTTGGACTTTCAACTGCTTTAGCTAATGCTGCTGATGTTGCTCAATGGCTTGATATTAAAGAAGTAAGTTAATTTTGAGCTATCTTTTTAGCAAGTGTTAGTACTTTGCTGCTTGTTTCAAATTTCTTTTCATAAACTTTTTGTTTTTTAGGCTGGGCTTTACAATTTTCGTCCAAGTGTTCGTCCTGTTCCTATCGAAGTTCACATCCAAGGTTTTCCAGGTAAGTAAATCTTGTTTATTTTCTTGTTTCTCCATTTACATTTCTTCCTCTTTTAGGCCAACATTATTGCCCAAGAATGGCGTTGATGAATAAACCAGCATTCAAAGGTTAGTATCGTCTTCTTTTCCTCTATGATTCATTGACATTTTCTTTTTTCAGCAATTAAACAATTTTCACCTTTTAAACCAACATTAGTCTTCGTTGCATCTCGTCGACAAACGCGCATAACAGCAATGGCATTTGTAACAATGTTAGCTGCACAAGATGATCCAAAGCAATGGTTACATATGGAAATGTCAGAATTGCAAAAAGAATTTGAAAATATTCGTGATGAAAATTTACGTTTAACTTTACCATTTGGTATTGGAATGCATCATGCTGGTGTATGTTTTTTGTTTTGAAAATAATAACTATTATCTAATTATGGCATTCCATTTTAGTTGCAACCTTCAGAACGCTCAATCGTCGAACGTCTTTTTGTTGAAAAGAAAATCCAAGTTCTTATTGCAACTTCAACACTTGCATGGGGTATCAATTGTCCTGCTCATTTAGTTATTGTAAAAGGAACGGAATATTTTGATGGTGCTCAGCATAAATATGTTGATTTTCCTGTTACTGATGTTCTTCAGGTATGTTTACGCGAAATTATGTGATTAGAGCTAACAAAAGTTACTCTTGTTTTCTCTCCTCTCTCACTTGTTTTTGCTTTTTTGGTTTTTTTACCTTTTTATTTTTCAGATGATTGGTCGAGCTGGACGTCCTCAATATGATGATTCTGCTGTTGCAGTTGTATATGTTCAAGATGTTAAGAAGAATTTTTACAAACGATTTTTATATGAACCATTCCCAGTCGAATCAAGTCTTCTTCCAGCTCTTCCCAATCATCTTAATGCTGAAGTTTCTGGTGGTACTGTAACATCCAAACAGCAAATAGTTGAATATATTTCTGGTACTTACTTCTATCGTCGATTGTTTGCCAACCCAGCTTATTACTGTGTCGATGATCCAACACCTGAAGGAATGACAAAGTTTTTAACTCAAGTTGTTGATGATTGCATTTATGAACTAACTTCGTCGTCTTGTATCAACGTTGATGATGCTGCTGGAGAAATTACTTCAACAGTATTTGGCAGAATTTGTTCCAATTATTACCTCGAACATTTAACGATTCGTCATTTTATTGAATCATTGAGACATGGTTTGAATGTCAAAGATTTGTTAAAAATTCTAGCTGATTGTCCTGAATATGCTGTGATTCCTGTTCGACATAACGAAGAAACCATTCAAGAATCTCTCAATCGCGTTCTTCCAATTTCTTTACCAAAAACAGCTGAATTTGATTCGCCTCATGTTAAAGTTTTCTTGTTGTATCAAGCTCATTTTACTCAATTTGATGGCCTTTCTGCTGATTACATTACTGATCTTCGATCCATCGTTGATTCATGTATTCGTATTCTTCAAGCTATGCTGGATATTTGTATTGCTAATTCATGGCTTGATTCTGCTATTGGTACTATCATTCTCCTACAACAAATTATTCAAGGTCGTTGGTGTTGGGATCATCCATTGTTATCTCTTCCCGCACTTAAAGATCATTCAATTGATGGTATTGGGTAAGCTTTTGAGTGTTTTTACCTTGTCTATTAATTATCTTTCCTCATTTTTCAGACCATTTTTAACTATTCCTCAACTTCAATCAAAATATGATATTGATAAGAAAACTTCAAAGTTATCGCCACAAGAATTAACAAAAATTTCAAAAGAAATAACAAGTTGTACAATTTTGGATGAAAGAGAAGCAAAACAAGTGATTGATGCATTATGTAATTGGCCGATTCTTTCAATTAAATCTGCTATAATGCAATATGGTTTAAAAGAATGTCCTATTAAACTTGATAATCTCAAAGCTGAACCAATATCTCTTGGACCATCAATGCAATATAAACTTCGATTACGAATTGAAATGCTTGGTCCTAATAAGGTTGGTTCTTGTTGTTATTTTGCTTTTATTTGGGCTTTGATTATGCAGTTTGAAAACTTTGAATACACATTTTTCTTTCGAACGTTGCCAGCCTGCTTTTGGAACGTTCATGAAAGCAAGCAAAAAAAGAACCTAACACTTTTTTGTTACATGAAAGCAAAAAAAATTTCTGCTTGCTCTTTTGTAATTTTACCGCCATTTTGATGCTGCATTCATTCATTTCATTCTCCCTCTTTCTTTTGCTTTTTTCCTTGCGGTTTTCTCTTTTTTCTTTTTCTTTTTTTCATGTGATTGATCACTCATTTTTTCCTCTTTTTCAGAATAACACTCAAGCTTATGCACCAAGATTTTCGAAAGAAAAAACAGCAAGTTGGATTATTTTTATTGGCAATAAAGAATCAAATAAAATCCTTGGTTTTACAAAAACTTCACCAATTCAAGGATTTCGTGATGTTCGAATCAATTTTACTTCACCATCAATGCCGTAAGTGTTTTTCATTATCGAAATACAAATAACAACAAAATTCAATTAATTTATTTCTTTTTCTTTTCAGAGGCAATTACACTTTAACTGTGTTTATTCTATCTGATTCATATCTGGGAATTGATCAAGAATATGCAATTCGATGTAAAGTTCAAAATTAAGAAATCAAATGAAATATGTAATATGATTGATTTTTCTATGAAACTATGTATCTATGGGTATCTAATGGTGTGATTATGGTAAAGAATCGGGTGCTTTTTATGATTCAAATTTTATCGTTTTTGTTATTGATGTTATAATTTTAAAATTTATAATTTATTCTTTGTAATTTATCTACTTTTATACTGTTTGTATGATGATGTGATTTGTTATTGGATTTACGGGACCCATAAAAAGGAGGGTAATAAAGATAGATATTTATAAAAAGCAGGTGTTTGTCGAATTCATTCAATCCTTCTTCCATCTTTTGGATGCCTTTAAAGATGCAGATCACTTACTGTCAAGTATCACACCTCCCACTGCTATAGTCGTAATGTAATGTCTGCCGATCTTTTTGTTGCTCCTCCATTTTCAACAATCAACTAAATTAAGTGGAAGTGAACGAACAACAGAAGCAGCATATCCATTGCATTTAGTGCGGCAGCCGCGGCATCTCTTTCACATCCTCTTCATTCTTTTTATTGTTCGAGTATGGAATGATTTTTTTTCTTTTTCAATTTTCACAATTATCCGGATTAGATAGAAAAATTAAGAGATGAAACAGTATGGAAATTTTCATACCAATCAAGAGAGACGACATTACTAAAGTGAAAGAAAAAAAAACGGACGACGGCACCTTTGTGAGAAAAAATTTTGAAGCGCAAAGCAAAGAAGAAAAAGTGCCGTTACATGATTTTCTAATTTTGGTATTTCAAAAATATGCCGAAAGCATAAGAAGCAAGCGAAAAAGAAAGCTTCGCGATAGATAGATAGATAGAAAAAAATGAATGAATGAACACAACCAACGGCGGCGGCGACATTTTTATTTTTGATAAATAAATTTTTTCATTCTCTTTTTTTGGTTGTTTGCGGCAAAGCTTTGGTTTTCCTCTTCCTTTTTTTTGTGTCATTTACAAAAATTTCTTTTTGTGTTAACTTTTTTTTATTTATAAAAATTGAATATTTATTTATCGCACTTTTGGGAATATTCTTTTTTATTTTTACAAATACTTTATTTTTTTTTTTTTTGGTGGATGCCGAAATAAAAAAGAATAGTTTGATGAGACTGATGATCGCTAGTTGCTGCTTGTTTGTGCCTCTATTTTTTTTCTTTTACTTTGCGGTGTCTTAAAAAAAGGATTGAATATTAAGAATGGGAATGATTTTTTTTACTTGTATTAATCGAGGAGCGAGTTTTTACAACCACCACTATCTGAGAAAATGATGATTGAAAAGAAAGAAACTAATTTGCATTTTTTGTGTTTTTGTTTGGAATTTTTGGAATAAATGGTTTTTCATTTTCTTTCTTTTTTGAGGTTAAAAAAATGAAAGAAAAAAGGTGATCCTATGCCGTTGTTTTCTTTTTAAAGTTTATTCTTAACGTTGGCTGTTGTTTAGAAAGAGGAAAAAGAGAGCTATTGAATGTGCTCAGCAACAGTAATATTTTTCTCATTTAAAGGATTAAGCTCTTATTTTCTCTTGTGATTATTAAATTATAGGAAAAGACTAAGGATGATGGACATCGTTACCGTACTTCTTTTTTTTGAAACGTTATATATAAAATAAAGACTTGGAGCATTAATGATAGTAACTACTTTTTGCAAAAATGAAAGTAAAAGCAGTTACAATATTTTCCTTAAAAATATTGGAAGGAATGGAATTTTTGTAAAAGATATAAACCAAGGTTTTTAGAGACTAAATAAAGTAAGAAAGCTAGCTAAAGGTCGTCTTTACAGTAAAAAATTGAAACTAATTTCTCTTAAATTTTTAACTCCAGCAATAATAAATTTTCTTTCTTTGAAAAATCGCCCCAAAAAAATCAGGGAAACTAACTCAAACAAAAAAGTCGTCAGTGACGAGAAAAAAGAAAAGAAAAAACTATGTCAGGTTTAAATTTTAAATACAAACAACAAATCAAAATCCAATCATTCCTCCATCCGATCTTTTATTTTTTCTTCTCCATCCTAAAATGTACGTTCGTTCACCCATATAAATTAAAAGTTTATTCATGTATGAAGAAAACATGATCATCGTTTGCTTGCTTGCTTTCCTGCCTCGGCATGCGGTCGATTTTATTTCCCTCCACCTTAAATTCATTCATTATTTACCTTTAAAAAAATTCCCATAAAAGTTAGAATGAATGAATTTTTCTTTTTCTTTACAAAGAAAAAGAGACGCATGAAAAAAGAAAAACTTCAACAAAAAAAAGGAAGAAGACGCGATGCGACGAATAAGAAAAAAAGTAATACATACTTCCGTTACAGAATCCTTTCGATCTATTTTTTTTTTAGTCGACGTCGACGTTTTTGTTGTTTGCTCTTCTGACAGCTCTTCTTCGTCTTCTCTCCTTAATTTTGTATGTGAGAAGAAAAAAATGGAAGAAAGAAAAACAGTGTTCGACGGCCTTCAAAATTCAAGCAATGGCAAAAAAAGCAAAGCAGCCATTCATCCGATTCATCGCTTTTTCTTTCATTCATTCAGTTTTTTTATTTTATTTTTTTATTTATTTCCTCTCTTTTTCTCGCCATCATTTAACCACAACAAAAGAAAAAGAAAAAAAAATCAAGCAAGCAAGAAAGCAAGCAAACGACGGACGCCTTTTTTTCTTTTTTATATATTTCTTATTTTTTTTTTTATTTGAAGCAAAGTGGTTTTTTTTTCTCCGCCTTTTTTTGTTATGGATGCTTGCTTCTCTTTCTTCCTTTTTTTCGTCATGTTGTTGCTGTTAACAAGCAGCAGCAGACGACGAACAAAAAATGGAAAATACCATACTCTTCGTTCGTGGCTTTCTTTTCCTTTGATTTTTTTTTGCATCATCTCTGCGGTGCGACTGTTAAAAACAAAAAACAAAACATGAGAGGGAAGAAAAGAAGAAAAAAAAATGTGTGTGAGATTTTTAATTTGTATTATAATTTTTATTTATTATAATTAATGATAATTTAATTAAAGGATTTGAAAAGAAAATAAAAGTTACGGTAAAATCAAAGCTTTTAAATTTTTTTTGGAATAATATTTGTTTGGGTTTATTTTTTGATTCTTACCGTTGCCAGGTTAATTTAGTTAATCATCACTTTTTTCTTTATAAATTCTGTTTTAAATATTGATTTTCGCATCAACAACTTCCATGGTTTTTTTTGGTATTTAGGTTTAATATTCTTGTAAAAAAATAACCTTTTGATTACTTTTGCTCCCTCCAATTTATTTTATTTTGTTGTTATTGTTCTTGCGTGCTTTTTTAACAGACATAATGGAGCAGCTTCCTCATCAATTTTAGCAATCGTTTTTTTTTTACTTTCTCTTTTTTAAATTGTTAAACATTTTTGGTTTTGAAAAAATCAAAGTTTATTTATTTCAAAAATATATTCGATAGGAAACAAAATTTCAGTTTCTGGTTATAGCTATCAAGATCATTCTAAACTTATTATTTTACTTAACAGCGTAACTCACTTTCACAGACTACAAAAATCCTCGAATTTCCTAATTTTTAATGCATCACAAATTTTTCTTATCTCCAATCCATGTCATTTCTAAGACACTAGTAAATCCATTTTTTATATTTTTCTTTTTATGGCTGAAGAAAATTGATGACAAATTATTTTTAAATTTTTTTTACTAAATTTTTGTCCCATTTTTACCCTACAGTATTTATTATTCGTTAAAAAAAACAAAACAGCAGCAAAGATTTACAAATTCTTGTTTCTTTTTTCTTATCCAAACAACATTTCCGACCTCAAAGAAATTTATTTTTTTCTTGCGCTACCGTACCTTTCTTTTTTCCCTTTCTCTTTATTTGTCCATTTTTTTATATTCATTCATTCACAAAATTAGTGTCATCTCCATTTTTTCTTCTTCACCCATCTCTTATTTCCATTTTTTCCACTTCAAAACTAAACGATATCGTTTTGTCTTTTTTTTGTTGTTATTAAACCAATTATACCTTTTCGCGCCATTCCATCATTCCATTCTCTTCCATCATTTATTTTTTTACTTTTTATTTTTGCCTCCACTTGATTAAAAATAAATTTTCTTTTTTTTTGACGACGTATAAGAAAAGAGAGAAGCCCTAAAACTTGGCCCCACTTCATTTTTATTTATTATCGCCATTCGCGCACACTTTTTTTTGTTTGACACTAGACTAAAAAAGAAAACCAGAAGTCTTCATTCATTCATTCTTTAATTTTGAAAGGGATTCCAATCCTCCAAAACAAAACATTTTGTCATTTTCTTTTTTTGAGACAGTTTTATGACTTTTTAAAGCCCAACAACATTGCTTTTTCTCACCCTCACCAAAAATGGAAGAGAGAGGATGGATAAAAAAAAACCAAATGGCAAATATTTTGGTGCCAAAATTGGAAATTAATTTTTTTCTCTTTTTTCATTTCTTCGTTTAATTTTTTAAAAAATATCCAAAAGCAATTTTTATTTTTGCAGAAAAGGATTCGATTTGATTATTATGTCATCAGAATCAAATCCACAAAGTCCCATGATCGTTGTTCCCTCAGCTTTGATTGAAAGCAATCGAACTTCTTCGTCTTCTCCATCACCAACAACAGCCACGACGACGACAACAGCAGGAAATATAGAAAATTTTTCTGCAAGCTTACAAAAAATTGCTCAAGCAAAGTAAGTATAATTAATTCTCACAAATTTAATAAACATGCAAGCTTTTTTTTTACATTCAAAAAATCTTGAGTATGGTAGTTCCAAAATCAATGGTTTTTAAATTTTTTGAATTAGCTAAAAAAATATTTTTATCTTGCATTTTTTTTAAAAATAGAATTACCAAAGTTTTTAACCTACCATTTTTGGAAACCTTGTAGTTAGAAATTTTTTTCCTGCTCCATTTTGGAGATTGTGTAATTAAAAATTTGAATTTTGTTTATTCTATTTCGATTTAAAATTAATTTAGTTAATTTAGACTAAACTTTTTTTTACACTTTTCTCAGCGCCGTTGATTATTTTTTTTAGGTTTCTTTGGTTTAAAATATCCAATTTTTGCTTTTCAATCGACAAAAATTTAAAAGAGTTTTAATGAAATATTTTTCAAAAGAAAGTTGTTAATTTGTTGGAAATTCAAATTTTGCTTTGCCTAAAAATTAATAATAGTTTCCATTTAATTTTGAGCTTAATTATTTGAAAAAATTTGAGCAACCCACTGTTCATTTTTTCTTACATCCCGCTAAATTTTATTGCCTTTAATTTTTAGATGGAAAGTCGAAGATTTTGCAACCCATTTGAATGATCTCTTAACCGAATTAACTGAATTTCAATCAACTGAAGATTTTATATCTCGAACTTTGCAAGCTATAGATGATTTAAATGATGAAAAGCGAACTCATTCAGAAATAATTCAATCAATAAATAAAGATAAAAATGATTTGGAAGAAGTTATGAATCATGCGAGGGATGAACAACGGCATCATGAAGAAATATTAGCTAAAAAATATGAACAAATTTTTATTTCTATGGAACCTTTAAATAAATTAGCTACGGAATCTGGAGTGCCCTTAGATGAATTGATTACACCCGCCATAGTTCCACAAAATGCAATATCAGCGTGAGTCTTCTATCTTTTTTTGTTGATATTTTTAATTTCTGGCAAAACTATATTCTAAAAAAAGTTTCACAGAGTCTTTGAGTAAAAATTTAAACAAAAATTTTTCATTAATTTTTATACTATTTATTTCTAAATTTTTTATTCCTTAAAACGCTCTCTTTCTGAAGCTCAATTATCCGAGGTCAAAAATTGCTACCTGGAATCTTGCAGCAGTGAAAATTGGTGGAACGCTTTTTTACGATAAATAATTTTTAGTTTTTGCTTGGCATAATTTTTTTTATTTCTTCGATCGAATAATAATTCCCAAATATCTCTTCTTTTATTATTTTAGAGCCGCTCAACAAACCATAGCAGCCGGACTTCATCATGCTGCTGCTGCTCGTTCCCATCCAACAATTCCACGACAAAATATTCCCCAACAACAATTACCTCCTCAATTTCCAAACTTTCCATTTTTCTTTGATCAAATTCGTATGTCTCCAATGCAAGCAGCAATGATGTTACAATCCACGATGGATCCAAATACTGCGAGATCGATATTTTCACAAAATTCTTCGATGGGAGGAGGATTAAATAAATCTTCATCATCTGATTCTCAACATTCCTCGCCGCCTATGAAGGAATGCGCTTCATGCCATCAACAAATTCATCGAAATGCTCCCATTTGTCCAATGTGTAAATCAAAAAGTCGATCAAAAAATCCGAAAAAACCTAAACAAAAAAAGAATGAATAAAAAAATCTTTTTGTAATTCTTGAGTTTAAAATTTTCTAATGTATTTTTTTTTGCTTTCTGTAAATCTAAAATTTTTTTAAAGCTAAACTTTTTTTTCTTAAATTTTTCTATAAAAAAAATTAATAATAATGTCTTTTACAAATTCTGGTCTTTAAAGTGGCTAATTTGAGTCTCAACAAAAAAACTGTATTTAATCCTTTTTTTAAACATTTTTTTCCCTTTAATTCTGTATCTCATATTTTTTTCTTTCTGCATGATTTTTTCTGACAACACTTGCTATATAAAAATAATTTTTTTTATTACGGCTTTTTGATTACCGATTTTTTTATTTCCATTTTTCCCTCATTACTGCTGCTCTTCGTTTTTTATTTTTTTTATTATTTAACAATAAAGTGTTTCTTTTTATTATTTATTTTTTCTCACGCTTCAATTATCTGTATGTTGTTATAAAAAATTAGAGAATCACCCGAAAAAAAAAATGGAAATAAAAAAAATTAAACGTTTTTTTGAGTGTAAAAAAAAGAAAGAAAAAAAAGTGTCGGTTTCAGAATCGAAAAAGAAAAAGAAAGAAAAAATAAATGTAAACGGTTTTTTTGATTATTGCTTTCTCTGAGAAAATTGTTTTATTCTTCGTGATGATCATTTTTATTTTTATTATTATTGGGTGTCTGAAGAATATCATTTTCTTAAAAAATATGGTAAATAATAATTTGTTTCTCTTTTTATTTTTGTTTTTAGAAGATTTTTTCTTTTTTGGATTTTAGGAGTTTTATGAATTTGAAGCTATTCTTTAAATAACAATTTTGTATCGTAGCTAAATTTTTTTAAAGCCTTCAAACGAATTTATAAAGTATACGATTTTTTAAAGCCCTCCTCAAATAATTTTTTGAACTTTTCATATTTTGATTTCTTCAAAAAAATATTGATGATATCATTTTATTTACCTTAATTTATTTTTTCCATTTTTTTATCAACTAATTATTAGATATCCCATTTGAAAATAAAAAGCCTCACAAGGATATATTTTTTTAAAGAAATGCTTTTCTTTTTCCTTAAACATTTGTAGCGTTTATCGCACCTGAATGGTCGTGTCAAGAAGCCTAGTTTAAATTTAATTTTTTTTCACCTTCTCAAATATTTTTTTATAATTTCCAAAATGGCTAATCATAATCGATGATAATAAAAATTTTCTTTGTTTTTACTGTGCTTCTTTATCTTTCCTTTTATGGCATATGTTTAAGGTTTAAAAAGTTTATTACCGTACTACATTCTTGAATTGAAAAGCTTTGTTTCGTTTTTTTTTCTTTTTTGCTTCATTTCTCAGAAATAAAAACACTGTAACAAAAAATCATTCCAATGTGAAACCAAAAAAGAAAAGAAAATGAAGAAGACCACCATCACCTTCGCTGCCGCTTTTTTTCCTTCACAAAATTGCTTGCTTTTTTCATCATCAATTTGCAATGATGACACCCTTCCTTTATTCTCAATGTTTTTTTGGTTGCTGCTTCTTCTTTTATTTTTTATTTTTATTTTTATTTTCTAAATTGGCGGCTCGCGCAAGAAAATAAAATACATTACAATCATAAAAGGTAGGCATCATAAACAAGAAGAAGAAAAAAGAAGAAGCAATCGCAAATGATCAAAAATAAAAAAAAAGACAAATAATCGACTCATTCATTCTCATTCATGATCATGGTCATCATTCAACAGCTTCATCATTTGCTCCTCTTTTTTTTGTTTGTTGCAAAACATGATAGAGAGGCGACGAGAGGGAAAAAACGAAGAAGAAGCATGTAAGCGATGAAGCAAGCGAATCATCATCAAAAAAAGCAATACATTCAATTTTGTTTCAAATCATAAACAAAAAAAAGAGAGAGAAGCGTCTTCTTTTTTTTATTTTGCCTATTGTTTTCTCTCTCACGTTTTTTGTGGTCTGTGTTATTTTTTTTGTTTTGAGAAACTGACTGTTAATAAGCTTTGATTAGGAAAATTGGAAATAAAAGTAATTTTTTTCAGAATTACCAAAACTTTGATAAAAAAAAACTTTTGCTAAAGGAAAATTTTTTCTGCCATGGAGTTAATAGTTTCTTTCTTAATTTGATAGATTTGCTTAGTTAGGAAAGTTTTAGTTATAAACTTTATATTATATTGCTAAATCATTAGATTGTAGAATTTTTGTATTTAAATGGAAGATTAGAAATTTTTTTACTTCCTTGGAATAAGCGTTTTTTTAAGTTCTGTAAATTTTTTTCGCGTCCTTTCTCTAATTAACTTTCTTAAATGAATGTTTTTAATTTTTCAAAAAATAAAATGAATTAATCCAATAATTTTTTGCTTTAAAAATCCGATAAGAAATTTTTTCTCGAAAAAGTATTGCTTTGTTTTTTATTTTTGTCAAATTTAAAAATTGGATAAAAAAGAGTTTAGAACTTTATGCGTTAAATCTTTCTTTTTTTGTAAACCACCGACTCCGTTCTTGAATTTTAAAAATTCAAAAAAAAAGCGATCGTGTATGTTACACTTAATTGAATTTCAAGTGTGACTTCTTTATTCTCATCCGCCTCCACCGCCATTTTTTATTCTTTATAATTTTTTTTGGGATTTCTGCTTTATTTCCATGTTCCATGTTTCTTGTTGCGTTGATACTTGAAACAGTCAAGTGTCAAACGAAAAAAAAAACCAAAAAAATTCAAGCAAGCCATGGTCCATGGGATTTGAAGAAGAAAAGCAAGCGCAGGTGTAAAAAATAAAATAGGCGGAACACTTCTTTTTTTTAAACCAAAAAACCACAAAAAGGAACAACAACAATTCAATAAAAAAAATAAAATCTCCATGTTTTTGATTTTTTTACGAAGCTCAAATTAGGTGTTAAACGTGTTTGACCTTCATCAAATAAAATAAAAACTTAAGTATTTTCATTCAAACAAAAAAAAAAATGACAGCGTTCGCAAAAAAATGAATGTTTCCGGAAATCAAATTTGTTTATTTATTTATTTTTTATTTTTTAGAAACCTATGGACCCAGGTTCTTCGGCTTCTTCCAGGGAAGATGAAGGAGAGGAGCAGCAGCCTCAACAGTCAAGGCAACCGAGAAAGCCAAGTTCTACAGTAATAAATAATTTATTTGCTATTGCTGCTTGTAGGTTCGTAATTATTATTTTTTATTATCTTTGTTGCATAACTGCTTTTAAAAATAAATTACTGTAACAGGAAATTTTTTAAATTTATTTTTTTAGTTCAAAAATAAATGAAATTAAAGAATATCAAAATGAAATAGAAAATGAAAAACGTTTGATAGATGAAAATTTTATTTTCCAAAGAAAATGCCAACAAATGTCCAATGATCTTGAAGCTGAAAGGAAATCACATGCAGAGGAATTGAGACTTATCAATCAGGTTTGCAAAACTTTCTTTGATGGATGTTATTGCCCGATCCAAATTAGCTAAATTTTTAGAGATTCATTACATTTTTCTTTTTTTTGTTTTCGAATGCTAAAAATTTAAGTTTATCTTTGATCCAATTTTTTGCCATTGCACGAAGCTTTTTTTAATTTAAAAAGTTATAATTTCCTGTTTCTTAAAGCCTCGCAAAAAACTTTATTTTTTAAAAACAGTTATCAAACTCGTTTATTTTTAGGATATTAATCACTTGGAGGATATGATGAAAGGTATAAAAACTTCTCATGAACAGCAACGAGCAATATTGCGACAAAAATATGCCGCATTTAAAGCTGAACTTTTATTTACTAATCAACTTTGCATTGAAAGTGGATTAACCAAAGAAAATTTAATTCCATTTGATTCGATTCCTATTCCAGAATGGTATTCTTCTTTTTTTTCTTTGAATTTGGAAGCCAAGAAAAAAAATGCAAAATGATTTTTTTAGGTTAATGGATAAACCAAGCTCAAGCGCAATGATTCCTCCACCAATATTTCCTGGATTTCCAGGTTCATCACAGCAACAATTTTTTCCTAATCCAATGCAACCCTCGTTGCAACAACAACAATTTCGTTCACCATTATTTTCAAATTATTTTTTTCCACCTCCTTCAACTTCAGCAACAGGAGCATTTGGAAATATTCAACCTCGACCATTTAATACTTTTCTTGAAGATATTTCTAAACTTAAAGTAAGCCAATTTTTTTAAAGCAACATAACATTCGTGTTTTTTGCGGCAGTATACTGTAGCAAAAAATAATCGCTACTCATTTCCACCAATCGTAAAAAAAACAGTAATGCTATTTTCAGAATTGTCAATCATGCAATCAAAAAATACATCGAAATGCTCCAGTTTGTCCTTTATGTAAATCAAAAAATTCATCCAAAGCTAAAAAGCAAAAAAGATTTCATTAATTAATTAATTAACTTCCGACTATTTATTAATTTATTACCTTTAATTTATTTTTACTATCTTAATATTTTTGTTTAATAAATAAAAAAGAAATATTAAAAATGATAAAATCCTTCGAATAATAAAGCCCATCATTGAAACAATAACAAAAATACCAGCATTTCGTGAGTCGTCGCAACATTTTATAATTACCGTTTTTTAATAAAGGTTTGGTAGTAGTTTAAAAATAAAACGACAATAATAAAGAATAAAGAACAAAAGCAAAAAAAGTTTTTTAAAGAGATTAACAAAATCGAATTTCAAGTTAGTTAGTTTGTTACGAAATAAAAAAAAAGTAAAGTTATTGCATTTTTTATTTTATTTATTATTTATGATGGTTGGATTCTATGAAAAGGGTTTTCAAATATGCAACAAATTTTAGTATGGCACTTTTTATTGTTTGTAAGTTAGTGATAGAGGATCTGATTCCCATGCATGAGAAAAAAATGAGTGAAAAAAAATTCCATATTGAACCTCTTCTTTCGATTGTAATTTGTAAGTTGCAACATTTTCATTTTCTTCCATTTCTATTTTATTCAAATTTGGATTCATTTTTCAAAGCTCTTTCAAAATGGACTATGATTAAAATATAAAAGCTTCAATTTATTTATTTTCAACTTTTTGCAAACAATTGTCGTTCGTCGAAAGAAAGCAAAAAATGCGTATTTCTTCATCGCTCTTGTTTTTCTTCTTCGTCATCATCATCGTGAATTTTCAATTTGTTCTCTCATCTGATGACCCAACAACAACAACATTCAAGGATTCAAATGAACTCGTGGTTGATTCTCCAGATGTGGAAGAAATAGAAGAAAATGGTGTGAAACTTGTATCTCCTGGAATTGTTGAATTGGCTCCTCTTGTTGCAGATGATAATTTGGATGTTCATGTTGATTTACCCAAATTTGATGGAAAGCAAGTGTTTGACCTTTTTATAAAACTTCTAATGCTTAATTTTCAGAGTTTGTTCTTCGAAACCTGAACTCACTGTGGCTAATTTATGTGAACCGAATTTATATGGACTTCAACTTGAAAATGATAAAAATAGAATCAAATTAACCAATCAAAGTGTCTCTAAAACTGATGTCGAATCATGTTCTCCTTCTATTACAATTCACTATCCTGAAGCAACAACGTTTTGTGATAAAGGTGATTCCAGCTGTAATCCTGCTTTAAATAAAGATACCGTTATAACAATCGATGTTCGTGACGTTTCATCATCAAGTCAAATCAGAATCCGCAATGCTAAGATCTATATTCCAGCAGTTACAACAACAACAAATTCGTCATCAAGTTCCATTCTCTCGTCATCCACTGAAGCTTCAACTTCCAATGAATCAATTATTTGGATAGTAATCGTCGTCGTTTCTGTAATGGTCATTGTCATCATTATCATCGTTGTTGTGTAAATTTTAACTTCTTTATGTTTTTATAACATCAGTCATTTTAGTGTTGTCATATACTACAAGAAGGAGCTCGGGTTGAATCAAGATTTGGAGGAAGATGTCATTTCTAACCCTATCAAAGAAGAAGAAGAAGCTGCTACTAATGAACTCAAAGAAAATGCAAAGACTAATCCTGAAAATGAAGAAGTGAAACCTCCAAACGTGGAAGAAGCAGCAAAGAAGTTCGGTGATCTTCATCCTAATGTTACAAAAGAAGACCCAAAGATGGTTCAAGATGAAATCAAGCCACCAACATCATTGCCAAAGAAGGAACCCATTGATGTAACTGAAGAACCTCCACAACCTTCTCTTCCTGCTCATATAACAGAATCAAAAGTATCTATCGTCGAATATGAAGCTCTAAAGAAATTCAAGCAACAACTGCAAGAAACCCCATGGGAACACCTTTTTAGAATGGCGTCTCGAAGCTCTGAAAGTAGCTGCCGTGGTCGATTCAAGGATAGCGTGGAATCTCAAAGATCCATCAACAAGAAAAGAGCATACGAAGTTCATTACAAATCCATGGAAAGATGCGGCTTAATTGTTAAGAAATTGGTTGATTCATTGGCAAAGTAATGTTTTTTCATTTTTTGCAAGTCTAAAGTCACCATTATTTTTTAGGGATTACAAACCTGATCTAAAGAAGAAACCTCTGAATGTTGAAATTTCGCTTCTTTGTAACTTCATCGGTGACGTCTTTATCGTCATCAATCAGCTTGTGTATGTTTATTTTTTTGGACTCCATAACAAATTTATTTATTCCATTATTTTTAGGGCAAAAGCAATCGAACAACTCAAAGAACATGATCTCAAACTTAACAAAGATGGAAGAGCAATAAAAATGTCAAAGACAACTCGAAAATATCTTCAACAACGTAACACTCCTGAATACATCAGATTCTCTTGTTTTGCTCTCGAATTTGGTCATTTCATTCCTGTCGACGAAGAGCATCTTCAGAAATATTCCATGGCTTTGTTACTCGTTGTTGGGTTTTCACTCAATCATTCTGATGAATTTCGACGTCATGCTCTCGCAATTCTTCGGTATATTTAGTTTCTTTTTTGTTTCTTGAACTAAGCTTATTTTTTGGTTTTAGCCGTGAACTGCTATTTTGGAGACGAAATTCAACCATCGAAGAACGCAATGCTTTTGGATATCCAGCAAATGCAATTGAAGCAGCCTATGAAATGAATCCCGATTATTTCAACAACAATGTCAAACGTGTTCATACAAATTCAACGCCAAATAACTCGGAAGAAAAGCGATCAAATTCAAAATCAAATGGTCCATCAAAAGAAGCAGCCGCAACCGAAAGCAAAGAAGTCATCATTGAAAAACCATCGATGAAGAAAAATAAACGAAAATGATGTTTTGATTGAATTTGTATGCAACTTTGTATCTTTTCGTTTATTTTTTTATTTGTATGTAATAATATTAATATTCAAATTAGTTTTCAATAATTACGTTTTTTTTAACAATCCATTGTTTCGTTTTGCATTTGTTACTCATTTGTCGTTTGTCTTTAGTCAATGCGATCAAGATTTCGCGAATTTGTGAATTTGTTAAAATTCAAAGCAATGGAAAATGGTTTTCTATTTATTTCAAAATTGGATAGGGAAATAGTAGCGAATAATAAAAGTGAATGAGGAAAAATAAAAATAATTAATGAGGTGATGGTGATTTAAAAGAGGAATACTGTGGCTTTGGGTTTTCCTGAAGAAGATGAAGAAGCTTCAGGTGTTCGAACAACTTTGGGTCGAGAACCAAATGCAGCTGTGTATTCATTTATGCTGAAAAATTAGGTTATTAGACTCATTATTACATATTAAAAATTTCAAAGGAAAGTTTTATTCGCAAATGAAAAAAAGTTACAAGTCTCTAAATCGATTGCAACTAACTTACTTTGCATCTTCAGGAATTCGTGAATTTATTTTTCCCATTACAGGTTCACGTATATTATTATCAGCTAAAATTGATGTGGATGTTGCTTTTACTATACTTGCATGTCC
Organism: Panagrolaimus kolymaensis; assembly: GCA_028622995.1. NCBI lineage: Eukaryota > Metazoa > Nematoda > Chromadorea > Rhabditida > Panagrolaimidae > Panagrolaimus > Panagrolaimus kolymaensis. The sequence goes on along the minus strand of JAJQJQ010000052.1, from coordinate 1,258,837 downwards.
CAAAGAATTTAATGAAGCTGCGGCTGGTGGTTGTTGCTGATCTTCATCAAGTTGAGATTCACTCTTTCTACGAATTCGATATTTTGCCGTCGTCGCTGCTTGTGATGGGTGTTGATGATCATTGGAAGGTTGAGGAGGTTGAGGTGGTTTGGAATTTTCATTAGCTTGCTGTTGTTGTTTTTTAGGAGGTGGAGGACATCGATATGTTTCAGGTTCAATAAAAATTGAAACTTCTTTAAGTCGGTTGACTACTTTCTTTTGATGTTTTAATGCATTCACTGAAACATGAAGTTATTATTATAGATTTTTGGAGATGGAATTTTAAAAAAGCTATTGCGTGTGTGTTTTTTTCATTGAGCTTTTAAAATAAAATTTTTTTAGTCATCAAAAACGCAAAAGTCAAATCATGTTCAGAAAAGTTTACAGCTTTTATGCTGCAGCTTTTTGACCTTCTTTTTAGCAAGTTCAAATTAGATAAAAGCAGCCACAGCTTTCTTCTTTTTTTCTTATTTTTTTTTGTTTTGCTTTCAACATTTAGTAAACTTATCCATCCAACGCGGTTTTTATATATATTATTTTACTGGAGCTAAATTTATATCTAAGAAAATATTATATATACAAAATATACCTGCAGCTTTTAACCCTGTATAACCAATCAATGGTTTACGTTTATCATTTTCTGCTATAAATGTTGCATATGAAGCCACAGAACTCATACGATTATCTGGAAGAGGAGGTGAAGAAGGTGGTAAAGGTACTGGTGGAATTGAATTAGAATGATCCCTTCCATGTTGCTGTTGTTGTTGCTTTTTTAAATTTATATTAGTATTTCCACCAACAAAATTTCCACCACCCCGTCTTGGAGTTGCTTTAGTAGGAACAGCGGCGGCTGCTTTATTGGAAGATTGATGAACTCCCGAAACATGAGATACTTGATAATGCCTTCTTGGCAACACAGTTCCTGGAGGAGCTATATCTTCATTTATAATTATATTTGAATTTGATGGATTATTAGGTTGTTGTTGAAAACTATATTTTTTATTTATCAATTGTTCACCAAATAATTCCATCATTGTTGGAATTAATGTATCAGTTGAATCTATTTCAGCTTCAATATAATCTTCATCATTTTCATCATCACCCGTAGCAGCTTCATGTTGCTGTTGTTGTTGGTTTTGATGTTGTTGTTGTTGCTGACGTTTAAGTTGTTGAGGATCAAAATCTATAAAAAAAGGTATTTAATTTTAAAAATATTTAAAAATTGGGATAAAAATGTTTTTTATAAAATTATTAAACTTAGGTTTCTTTTTTAATTTTAAAACAATAAATGTTTTTTTCTTTGTTGAATTTAAATTTTCTTTTTTCGTTGTTCGTTTATTGAATAAATATATATAAGATTTTTTTGTTGTAATTTACAATTTTTAAAAGCTATATTCCTGAGACAATAGGCCGTGAACATATTAATATTTTTCCGTCACAGCTAGAGTCTCAGGGATAAAGTGATAAAAAAATTGCTTTAAAAAAATTTAGAGGGAAAATAAATATACAGAAATAATAAGGAATAAACAACAAATTATTAAGAAAAAAGTAAGTATTTACAAATGAGTAATAAGAATATAATGTTTAAAATCAATTTAACGATGGAATAAAGCTTTTTTAAATTCAATTTTGATTTCTCACCTAAGTTAGTTCTTAGTCACAAGAAAAATATGTATGTTTTAAAAAAAACTCATGAAATCAGCAGAAAATTGGAATGAAAGAAAGAAAGAACACGTTGAACGTGTGGTAGTTTTTTTTGTTGTTGTTATTACCCTTGTCGTCGCTGCCGCTTTTATTTTTTATTTTGTTCTTCCTGTATAGTTTAGTTAGTTAGATTTTTTTTTCATTTCCATCGGAAGAATGATGAAGAAGAAAAATGGTGAGAAAAACAACCATGTGAAAAAATAAACGCAAGCATACAACAGCATCAGCAAGAAAAAAACAGAATAAACAACAAAAAACTACTATGTTTTTTAAAAATAAAATAAAATAACGGCTGCTGACAAGAAGAACTCCGACGAAGACGACGACGAAGGAATGAAGAGACTATTCCTTGCTGCTTCTTTCATCATTCAACAACACCATCGACATTGATGGAGACGACGATGGTTGTGGTGGTTGCTGCGTTCCTTTACACATTTTTAAAAACGTTCCTATGTTTTTTGTATTATTAGTTGTTGCTGCCTGCTGCTGGTGAGAGAGAGAAAAAGAGAATCAGCCATTTTTTCTCCTAAACTATAGGTCTTTTTTTCGAAATAAATAATATCAATTTTTGAACTTTAAAAAACACAAACAAAAGGCGACCTGCTTGCTTGCTTGCTTCCGTGATGTTAGAGAACGCCATCGTTTTTGTTTTTGCCTAAAATGAGAGACTCACGCAGCCATTCATTCTAACGACACATACATATGTTCGACGTTCAACACGTTCGTTTTTTTTTTGTTCGTTCCATCCATTTCGGAAGTGAAAGGCAGGCTGTTGTTTACATTTAAAAAAACCGTGGCATTCCTTTTTGAACTAACTTCCAACCAACCATTTTTTATTCTATCAAAAAATAAGTCTATGGAGGTCAGAGAAAAGTGAGGAGAAGAAGAAAAAACTACTGCCGCTGCTGCTACTGTTTCGACTACTGCTGTTATGGAATCGAGAGAGAGAGGAGAGCTATCTATCGTAAAACTAAGCTAAAAAAATAAAAGTTTGGTGTCTTTCATCTCTCACAATAATAATAAAAAAATAATGGACGATGTGCTGCGTGACAAAAAGAAAAAAGTAAATCTTAAACCAACAATATTTATATTTTTGAACATAGCCTGGTTTTTTTTTTTAAATGTCGGTGGTTTACTTGTTTTTCTCCTCCAATTTTTTTAATAAACCTTATTTTATTTTTTTAAATGTGAAACTCTTTTTCCTCAAAGCTCGAAAAGATAAACGAACGAATAAATATATTTTTCTTCAATTAAACAAAAAAAAATACTGGTACTTTGGTGGCAGTGACTCCAGACACTTGCTTAGCTTACTACCATTTTCTTAAATTTAAAAATACCAAGCGATGACGAATAAAAACGCTGGAAAAAAAAGTTAACCTAAACCAATTTGTATCTATTCTATCCCATCTTTCGACTGACTGACACTAAACCTTACCAAAAAAAAAGAAAAAAAATATGAATAAAGCCCGCGCAAAAAAATATTTCTTTTTTCTTTCTCTCATTCAAATAATACTTTTTTTTCCATATACAACGCTACCGTAAACTTTTTTTTCATTTCCTCATCAAAAAATAGTTTGTCTTTTTTTCAAACTAACAATTTTCCGGTTTTTTAAGAAGCAAAGCCATTTTGATTTTTGATTTTAAATCGTCTAACACCAAAGAAAAAAAATTAAAATTAGTAGTAATAGTTTTAAAAAAAAGAAGAAGGAAGCTTTGCTTTATCGCCTTCTTGTCGTCGTCTCTCGTATTCTCTTCTCTTCTTTTTTTTAGGTCAAAGACTAAAAAAATTTTCATTCCTCCGAGACTCCGCCTATTTTTTTTTTTGCTTTAGAAAAAAAAATGAAGAGAAAAAGTGGTTGTTTGGTAGTGGAAAAAATAAAATAAAAACTAAACTTTTAAGTTGGCACTTCCAGGTACTATGGTATTTTTCGAAAAGAAAGTAAAAATAAAAAAAGATACGGAGAAGAAGAAAAAAGTCTTTTTGTGTCTTTTTTATATTTTAAAAGTCTGAGTCAAAGGTAAAAATAAAAAAGAAGCAAAGGGAATTACCGTAACCGAAAAAATGGATATGTAAAAAACTTCGCGAAAGAAATATCAAAAAAAAATTACTTTGGATTTGTTAGTAATTTTTTTCTTGGAAGCAAGCAATAGTAAAAATTTAAATGATTTTTTGAAATAAACAAAACAAAAACTTGTGAATAAAATTAATTTTAAATTAAAACCCGAAAACTAAAATCAAAGCTTTAAAAAAATAATTAAAATTAAAAGTTTCTCAAAGTCTGATTTCAATCAACCAATTTTTTAATAAGTAAAAGTTAAGATTTTTCTAAGCCTATCTTTTAATCATCAACATCCCAAACAAACCTTAAACTAATCATCACTGACGAAACTTAATGTAAATACAAATTGAATACAAACTAAGTAATAAAATAATTTATTAAAGCTACTATTGTGCCTCACAATCCGTTGAACGATAAGGCTCTTTCTATAAATTCTTTTAAATTTACTCAAACTTTAAGTCACGAAAAAATCTAACAACAAAAAAAAATAAAGATGGATTGATTTTTGAATTTGTACCATTCAAAAAACAAATTAATAAGTGTCGTAAAAATACCAGAAAAAAAATTCTCAAAACCAAGAAGAAAAAAACCGTAATCTTCAAAGACGCATTATTCATTTTAGTCAAATTTTAGTTTTACAAAACCCAGACATTCCTCCTATATATTTTTTTCTTATTATTCTAGACTAATTATTTATTCCTCAAAAAAATGAAACTAAACTAAACTATAAAGCTATTTTCCATCGGCATAGTTTTAAAAATTTTTAAAAAAAAATTCGAATTTTTTTGTGTCTCTCATTTATTTTTTTCAAACGCTATTTTCTCTATGTCTAAAGTGGCCACTGGTCAGCACGCTCCTCCCATTGGTTGACACCAAAAATAAAAAAAAGGAAGAAAAGTGGCGGTGGCGCCTCCCAACACAATGCAATGGCGACGAAAGCAGCAGATTTTTTTCTTCAGCCGCGACACAGACATAAAAAAAGCGCGACAGACTTTCTTTCTTTTGCATCCCTTAAAAAATTATATATAGGTTCTTTTTTTTTTTTACGCAATGTGAGTGCATTCAAAAAAAAAACCAAAGAGAGAAACAATTTTTTTATCGTGGTACCAGTCCAGTCAGTCAGTAAAGCAAGTCAAGCCAGTCGGGTGGTGTCGTCGGTCGTCGTCTGAGAGAAGCAGCACCGAAGCCGCACGCATTTTTTTTTGTTAATGGAAAGAGCAAAAAAGAAAGAAAAGAGAGAGACTTCGAACCTAACCAAAAAAACCCCTTTCAATGTTACATAAGCATACGTATGTTTGTATATATCAGCTGGCACCAAAAAAAAGAGAATAGAGAAGAGACCTACTGCCCTCAATAAATTTTTTTTCAGACAACACAAAGCTGAAATGAAGGGGAAAAATGTGTTTTTATCCCCTATTTTTTTTCTTCTTCATCATCGTCTGCTTTTTTTTGCATTTTTGCAGCACACTTAAAATAAAATTTGTTCGCAAAAAAAAGAGAGACACTTTTTTGACTTTAAAAAAATTTGTTTTGGAATGCTTTTCTTCTTTTTTTTGTTGGTCAGTTGGGGTTGGTGGAGTTGTTCGAATTCAATTGCACAGACGACGACAGCCGTGACAGAAAAAAAAGCAGCAGCCTTAAAAGTAGTTAATGTAGGAAAAGAGAGACTCTCATTTTTTTTTTTTTTTTGGTGTTGGTCAACTAAAAAATAAAAAAAGAGCTACGTCGTCTCCTCATCGGCGTCGTCGTCGTTGTACAACGTGGTGCAAACCAGTGTCCACTTGCACAACGACGATAGAAAGAAGAAGAAAGCCAGTGGCGGTGAATAAATGAGTTTAGTTTTTTTTATTCATCCTTAAAAAATAAAAATAAAAAATGCAGCAACAGCAACGAAGACGACGTAGTGGCTAGCGGCTGGCGGCGGTGATGACCAGCGGCGTCGTCGTCGAAAGAAAGGTCTATGGAAGAAGAAAAGAGAGTGATAGCTTTTTTTGGATTTAATTTTTTTTCGTTTGTGAGGGATACTTCAAAAGCCATTTTTTTGCAGCAGCGGCGCTGACCAAAAAAAACTTTACTTTAAGGGGTCGTGAGAATTTTTTCTGAAAACTAAAAAATAAATAAAAAAGTTTAGTTTAGTTTTTTGACATTTTTTTTTGAGAGAAGGAAAAAAAAGTAAAAAAAGACAAGGAAGTGTGACTGACCATTAACCAACCATTGGCTTTACTAATATCAGCCGATAAATAGATTGAGAGAACCTTTTTAAAAAACAGATTAATTCGAAGAAGTGAAGGAACGAAAAAAAAGAAGTGTAGACTGGCACAGTGACTTTTCAATACGGTGTCATTCCTTCATCGTTGATGGTGATTATTCCATTCCTTCTTTTAAAAAATTTTTATTAAAAAAAAGCCTCATTGAATTTTATAATGTTTTTTTTTTTGGATTGAAGGAAGAAAAAATTAGAGAATTAAAAGAGCAGAACGCTAAGAAGAAGAAGATGGCACGGCACCACCATTCAGTATTATTCATAGTCTGCGACTGCAAAGGAGGCTGATTGTAATTTTTTTTAGTTTCGAATCGTGGTCAGTCGGTCATCGTCGTCTGCATTTTTTATATTAATTTTTTTTGGAGAGGTAGACAGGAAAAATGCCATCCAAAAGAGCCACAAAAAAAAGAAGAAGTGTGAATTCTCCCTTTTTTTTAAGAACAAAAAAGAGAGACACAGAAATGAAGAAAAGAATACAAACGCAAAAGCATTCGAAAAAAAGGAAAGAAAGGAAAAAAACCGTTTCAAAGAAATGAGAAAATGAGAAAACAGAAATAAAAAATAAAATGAAAAAGTCAGCGTCTTTTTTTTCTTCTTCATTCATTCTTCAAGAAAACAAAAGAAGAAAAAAACTGACCAAAGAAGAAGAAGAAGTAAAAAACATATTAAAAAAAAGTAGGGAATTCGGTCAAATATTTTTTTTTAGATTTTATTTTAAATTCTGGATTAATGTGTTGTAGTCGTGAATTTAAAAAAAAAGACGAGAGAAAAAAATGGATGGAAGCCCACTTTTTAAAAAATTTTAAATCGAACAAAAAATAAAGAAGGGAGACAGAAAAAATAAAATTTAAAAAATCAACAAAGAAAATAACTTCAAAATTTTTTTTATGGTTGTTAAAAAATATTTTAAATGAAAAAAAATAAAAAAGCTATCAAAAAATTTATAATTTTTTTTCTTTAAAATCATGACGTTCTTGTTTTTTTTTATGAATCACTTTGAAAAATATGTGGGAAGCAGAAAAAAATAAATAAAAAATTGCAAAGTTTAAAGCTTACGAAAAAAAAATGAAAAACGAGTCGTTGGAATCACTTCCGTTTTAGTTTTCAAAAACAACAAGAAAAATGTGATTGATTTAAAGCATTTTTTTGTGACTCAGATAAGGAATACCAAAAGCTTCAAATCAAAAAAAAGTGGCACGATAAAGTTTGTCACGAAAGAAAACCAAAACTTCTCTGATCCAAAAATTTCTTAAAAATTAAAGGTGATTTTTAAAATCTTAAATTTATTTTAATTTTGGATTCGTTAAAGGACGACTACACTTTCTGTTTTTTTCAAATTGTTTCAAACGAACCGCGGTTCTGTCCCCAAGTGGTAAAGTGCTTTGAACATCGAAAAACCGTAATGCTACAGTAATTTGGAAGTGAGATATTACTGTAGCATTACGGTTTTTCGATATTCAAAGCACTTTACCACTTGGGGACAGAACCGCGGTTCGTTTGAAACAATTTGAAAAAAACAGAAAGTGTAGTCGTCCTTTAAACTGCTTTGAAATTTATAAAAAATTTCAATATTTTGTTTAAAAAAATATTAGCAAAATTGAAAATTAAAAGTTTTGATTGCTTTTTTATTTTTTTATATAAAAATCACTATTAGAAGCAAGAAACTAACCTCCTTGTAAAACTCGAAGAACCACAATCAATTGATTTTCAATTTCAATGGAATCAATTCGTTGAAGGCATTTTTCAATGATTTGTTCAAATTTTGCTTCTTTTGCAGCTGATCGCATTTTAGCAAATGAAAATAATGTATATAATGCATTTGCAGCGAATGGAATTAACTAAAAAAATAAATGGGGAAAATATCTTAAAAACTTAGTTAAAATTTGCAAAAAATCATTTTAAAAACTCAAATATATTTTTTTTAACTCAACAAAAGCACTTTCTTTGCAGCAAACAAACAAAAAAAAATATGCATGGAAAACGAACGCCTTATTTTCAACTATAAAAAAAGGCAGTCCTTTTTTTACAGTTATTATTAGTTTACAACGAGAGTGAATGATAAGAATTAATTCTTTAAATAAACAACAATTTAGATTTTTGTTTTTTAATTTCCCAAATATATTCTTAGAATAATTTTTTTTTCAAAGTTCTAAAAAATTTGGCTTAGTAAATACATATTTTTTTCAAAAACCCGCATAAAAATAATTCTAAATTTTTAATGTTTAAAAATATGTAAACAAAAAACTAAAAATGGATTGGAAATGTTTTTCAAACGAATTGATAATTATAAAAAAGTTAATTCAATCAGGATTTTCAAGAAGATACCAAATTTTATTGATTTCAAATAAAAAAGCATTGGTTTTTTTGATAAAAAAAAATTTCATAATCCTTTTTTATCCAAAAATATTTAACTCACCTGAATATTTCCAATTTCCAGCAATTTCGAAAGCAAAGATAAAACTTTATCTTTATATCGAAAAATGGTGGATTGTGCAACCGAATGAAGAAATAAATTTGTTATTAATGCTATACCATATTCATAACCAAAATTACTTGGAGAATTATCCAAAAAATTTAAAGTCCATTCAATCATTCCACTTAAAACTAATTCCTTTTGAACATTTGAACGAACACTTAATTTTTCTAAAGTTGCAAGCGAATGTTCTGCCGCAAAGCCCACAAGTTTTTTAGTTCTTAAAGCTAAAGCCAAATGATAAAGAAGTTCTTTGCCTTGAAAAATGGATAATAAATATTCTCGACCTCGTTTAAAACTGGATAAAGCATTTAAAAATCTTGATAATTCTTCTTTTGTTTCATGACTAGCTTCGGATTGAGCTACAATCGTTGCAACCACAGACTAAAAAAAATTTTTATTTTCTTAAAATGAAATTTCACTGTTTACATAGGCAAATTTTTTTTGAAAAATAATTATTACTTGCAACCCCACAACGAAATTCGTATTCATATAAAATGGAAAATGAAAAAGTAAATAAATTGTAAAAAGGTTATTTTACAATTTGAAAGACCGCAAAAATTTTTATAAAAATATTCTTAAACGGACTTCGAATTCCAAAACTTAAAAAAAAATTAAATCTAAGATTTTTTTGTTACTGATGGAAATTATTTGAACTTACATTTTTCTTATTTTTTAATAATAAAATATCTTTTTCAGCAAAAATATTTAATATTGGTAATGCTTCGAGAGTGCTTCGCTTCTTAGTTAATTGCTGCAAAAAAATAAAAATAATTATTTTACTTCTTTTTTTTTTTTTAAATGTTTGACTAACTAACCAATCTCAAAGCTTGAAGCAATAAAGCACTTGAACGAGTTCCAGGATTTTTAATTAATTGATTACTAATTTTTGCAAAATTGAATTGTTGTTGTTGGGAAATTAAAGATGCTTTGTTGCTGTTGTTGTTATTATTGGAAGATCTGAATATAAAAATTTTATTATTCTATATATTTTTACAATCTTAAAAAAAAAGAAAATTAATAATTAACAACAAACATTTTTGGAATAATGGTCATTGAAGAATTTGTTGAAATATTATTTGTGGCTGCAGCAGCGGCGGGAAAGCGAGTATGAGGCGGAGATGTTCGCGCTTTAGGATCAGCGGGAATTAAATTTCCTGTGGATTCAGCTTTTTTTATTATTTCTTGTTGTTGACGGCGAGGAAATAATCTTTGATCGGGGTTTCTGAAACAAAAAAAAAAGTTGGAAAATTTGAATTTTTTTAAACTTTTCTTTTTAAAAAATTTTTTTTGACCATCTTCAAATCAACGAAGACAGACTAACCTATTATTATTTAATGATCGATTTCGTTTATTTCCAACACCGCCGCCACCCATAGAATTATTATTATTTATTTGTTGTTGTGGAATGGAAGATGAATGAGGATTATTATGATGTTGATGATGATTTACAGCCATCGCACTTTTTTGCATTCGTCTTTCAGCTTCGTAATTAGAATCCACTAAACGATTTGAAATTTCCGCAAATAAATCTGGGGATATCTAAAAAAAATTTTGAACTTTTTTTTTTAAATTTAAATTTGGTTTTAGAAGAAAAATTGCTTACAGTTTTTCCGGAACAAGTTTGTTCTAAGCAATCAATTAATTCACTAGCAATTTCAATAATTTTATAATAATCTTCTTGTAAATCTTGATAATCTTGTACACGAATTTTTTCAAGCTTTTGTGGTTGCGATTGCGATGGAGGATATTTTTGATTGTCGTAAGCGTTCTAAAAAAAATAAATAAAAGCAAGACAAAAAAATTTTAGGAACAAAAAAAAGACCTTTTTTGAAATTTTTTCGAAAGGTTTATGCTTTTAGTATTATTTTTTTTATTAATTAAAAATAACTTGGAATTCTAGGTAACATGGGATTTAAAAAAGAAAAGAAATAAAGATGGTTAGCGTGTTAGACAACAAACCATTATTTGGAAAAAAAGGTTAAAAATGTAAAAAATGCGTCAATGAATGTTACCGCTGCGCCACGTGAGTTTATAGCTCATAAAAATGTTATTTGAAAGCTAATATTTAAGTTTAAAAAGAATTATGTATAATAAAGCCGAAAATTCCTTTTTATTTTTGATGTCTAATTTCATAAATATCTTTTCTAAAATCATAATTTTCTTGTGTGTTTTTTTTTTAGTTTACACAAACAAACAAAATTCAAACAAAAACTAACTAAGAATTAATTTTTTGTTTCAAAAATATTTTTTGACAACAACAAACTGTGAAACATTATGAAATATTTATTACAATTTTTTGATCGTTTTTGACGCCCAACGTCAGCAGAAAAATACAAATACAAAATTTGAAGAAAAAATTTTCTTTTCATTGTTTCGACCAACAAAAAAAGAAGAACTTTAAAAAAGGATAAACTAAACTAACTAACCTTCCATGAAACAATTTTTAATTCTCCATCACTTTCCGATTCTTCTGAATTTATTCTTGCTGAAGCTGTCGTCGTCGATGCATTTCGGTTCATAAAACGTAATAGTGTATCTTGCAATTGCTTTGCATGTTTTTTCTATAAAAAATAAATAATGTAAAAAAAAAAGAGTAAAGAAAAAATAATAATAACAATAACAATAATAGCTTTTTTTCGAAATTGCTTCTCTTTTTTAGCAAAGGAAAAAACTTGGGAGGCTTTGTTCGAAAAATAAAAAAGAAAGATTCTCTGCAAAACGTTGTTAAAAAAGCATACTAAAGTAAAAACATTAAAAGTATATTTCACAAAAAAAACTTTGCTTTAAAATCAGTAGTTTTTTTCTTTATCGATTTAAAATGAAAGAAACATTAGACAATTGTAAAATCGAAATAAGTTTAAATATGTTACTTTTGAAGTAAAAATTATTATTAAAACAATTTAAAAAAATAAATTATTTAAAGAAAAAGGATAAATTCTTTTGGAGATTCAAGGTTATAAAAAAATCTCCTCTAAAAAATTGCTATATTTTGGTTTTCTCTGTTTTGGGTATCCTCAACATTTAAAAGCATTTTAAAAAATGATAAGAAACCTTTTCATCGTTCGAATGAAATTTTGCTATCTAGCAGCCAATTTTTTAAAGTAAAGAAAAAGAAAATTTCTTTTGCAGTCATTCTTTTTTTTTTCAATCAATAATAAATATTGGTACAATAAATTATCGCTTTTTTGAATATTTGATTTTTCTTAGGTTTCTTTTTTTTTAGTGATTTCACGAAATCTAAAGTTTGTTTATATGTAAGTTTTAATATGCGTTCAATAAACTATAAAAATTTAATGCTGTTGCGCAGGTGTATCTTTTTCTATAATTACATCCTATTTAAACAATGATCCAATCAATAATAAAAAAATAAAATAAAGAAAGATATATTTTTAATGTTAAAATACGAAAAAAAAGACAATTTTAAAATTTTAAAAAGTTATTTTTTGAATTTCATTTTTTATAAATAAAAATGCATATAAAACTTACAGATAATAATTCTCTAAAAACTGGATGCTTCATTGGATCATTAACATATGGTAAAGCAAAATAAGGTAATAAATCAGAATTTTTAGCCATTCTAGAACCATTTCCTTCTTCTAAATATGTTTTAAGTTCTTGAATCTTTTCACGATATTCATTTCGATCGGGTGGGGTTTTACGCAAAGGTGAAGTAGCAAAATATACTTGAAATTGAAATTCTAAAGCTGCAATGGATTCAGACGCTGCCGCGGCTGTCGTGGATTGATGTGGAGGAGGAAAGGCTTCAGAAAAAAGACGAAAAAATCGATTTTTATCATTTTTTTCAATTGCTTGAATAAGGCGCTTCTAAAAAAATTGAGAAGGAAAAATTTGTAAATTTCAAAAAAAAAAAAGCCAAAAATTAACCTTTAAATCATTAGTTTCAGGAAATTTAGAATTTATTGTTGTTGTTTTTTCTGTTGTTGATGATGATTTTTTAATATTTATATTTCGAATTTCACATTCATCTTTAAATGCATCCGCTAAAGCTGTTAATCCCGTTCGATTGAGATACTGAAACAAAAAAAAAATGGGCCAAAAATTATGAATAAAAAAATTTTAAGGAAAAAACAATTAAAAAACAATATGTGTCTATTGTCTGTGTCTGACTTACCTGATTAACAGCTTTAGCTAAAATAGGATTTAATCCTTTTTGCATCACTAATTATAATATTTTTTTTCTTCAAAAATTAAAACACTTCATTGCTTTTTTTTCTTTGGAAGTGTAAAACTAAAAATTAGAAAAAAGTAGTTTTTGATAAACTTTTACATAAAATTTTGGTATTCAAAGTTTCAAAGTGTCAAAGCAGGAAACTAACCAACCAAAAAAATATATAGCACACGATGGAAATGAAGAAAAAAGCGTTTTTGGGATAAAAATAAAAACAATGATGACCAATAAGAATTATTATATTAGCAACAACAAAAAAACTTTATGGAGATGGGATTGTTAATAATTGATGAACTTTGTTATTTGTTTCTTAGCAACATCAACGAGAGAGAAAAAAAGTTTTCGTCGAAACAAAAACTAAACTTCCGAGAAAAGAAAGGACATGGATGGTCACTGAAGAGTACAACTACCAAAGAGAAAATGGAACAAAAAACTGACCAAATATTTCAAAACTTTAAAAAAACTATGAAATTTTTAAATTTGGAAACAAAAAATTGTTGGATTGTAAAAACCTGGCAGCTGTTTAGCCGTTTACTATCTTGCTTCAATTCAAAAATAGAAAAAATAATTTAAGCAAATCGTAAAAAAAGATGAAACAAAAATTCATTGTTGCAAATCCAAGAAAAGTTTTTAAGTTAGAGAAAATCCATTTTGCTTATGGAAATTGTTGCTTCAAAGTTTTATTGAAAAATTACAGTTACAAAAAAAAAGATTCAAACCAAAGCAGCAATCAAAAAAAAATTACGGCAGTCAATAAAGAAAAGAAAAAGTTTCTGGAGGAAATAAGTACCAGAATGGAATCAAGTAAAATAAAACATAGTCCACATGTGACGGACAGACATACATATTTTAAATTGCTTTTCCTTTATTCTTTCTTATTATTTTTTTAAATAAATAAAATGTTTGAACCAACCCAACCAGCTTGTCGCTATGACGACCGCCCAATTCTTTCGTTTTCCTTCCTTTTCTTACTTCGGGTGAAAAAAGATTTTCTTTCTCTCTCTCTCTGTGGCTATAAAAAAAAATGAATGGTGGTGGTCAAAAAAAAGTTGAACAAAAGACAAATATTTAAATAATAGTTTCTTCAACAAAAAAAAAGTCAGAAATATTGAAAATGGGTTAGATCGAGAGTAACTGGAATTGGGAGTTAGCAAAGTAAAACTACAGATGCCTCCGATGTATCGGAATCAGCCGCCAAAGATAATGTAAACAGCGAAGATTTTGAGACAGATTTTCCTTTATCTTCCTTCCTTCAAGAAAAAAACTAAATAAATAACATCGAAGATTAATATAGATAAAGAAAAAATAGCGATAGCAATAGCAATTATATCAATCCAAAAAAAAATGATGGAAAAGTTCAATCAAGAAGCTTTTTTGTTACTATTTTGAAGATGCGTTGGATCTTACAAAGAAATAAAGAAAACACATGTTGGCGCCTTTTTTTATTTTACTGTATCTTTCTTCTTCCTTTATCAGCATCATTGAAGTTGTGTACATAGAAACTTGATTTTTGATTTCCTTCATCGACGACGACAACTCTTTTGGAAAGCCAAAATCAAAATTATTACTATGGCATCTTCAAATCAACGAAAACAACAAGAAATTATGGAATCTTCAAATCAACATCTGAAACAATTTGCATCTTCGTCAACATCAACAACAACAAATGAAATATTGGATATTCCTGATGTACTTGTACTGAAGCATCACATTCAACCATGTCGCACTCGTGATAAATTCAATCAACAAATTGATCAAGTTCTTATAAATCTCAATGTTGATGAACAAGATGATATTCTCGAGCGTTTGATTAACATCGTGGACAAAGATCGGCTCATCAAAATTCAACGACTAGCTCGAAAAATGCCTAGAACTGATTTCAATCGTCTCATCAATCAAGTATTTGATATTGTAAGTTTCTTTCATTATTTAGTTTTTAAGCTTGTTGGATTTGTTGCTGCCTTTTTGTGGGATTAACTTAAACTTTTGGGTTATGCAAAAAGTTTGATAGCTTTGAGATTTTACGCTTTTCTCCCAAATGTGTTTATGATTGATGAACTAAGCAAACTAAAACTCACTATTGTTTCCGAAACTATTTACTTTTTTGTTAGCCTATAATTTTCTTTATTAGCAAAAGTTACATATTCCTTTATTGGCAAACAATGACTAGAGCTTGATGGACATAGTCATATCCGCAAACAACATGATTCAACGATCCATATTCTCGCAAGGAATCCCTCTAACATTCAACCACTAACACCTTCATTTCCAAGCCAATATAACTTTCTATAAACTCTATTATATTTATTTCATTTTTTAGGAAGTTGTTGAAGCTGGAAGCCTTGCATTTCCTCGACCACAGAAAGCTGCTGCAACTACGAAATGCTTCTTTTGTATGAAACCTCTTGCAAATCGTTTTGCAACATGTGAATGTCAACGTTTTCGTCGAAGATAAAACTCGATGGATTCTTCTTTTGGTAATCAAAAAGTTTAAGAAAATTTGTTGTTGTTGTTAATTTATAAAGTTCTCATATTGTTAATTTTCTTTGTAAACTTTTTATTTGTTTGTTTTTGTTTTGCATTAATTGTTTGTTATTATTACAATTTGTTTATGTTTCATGGATTAATAAATATGTTATATAAAATTATAAACTCTTGCATTATTACTTTGTGAAATGAAGCACAAAAAGTTGTCCTAAAAGTTTCGAAAAATGTCAAAGTCCAAAAGAAAAAAATTTTAAACACCACCGGCTTTCAAAACGAAAATTGAAAGAAATACGGTGGAAAAATAATTTCCTCGCAATTTTTTTGCCTTTCATTTCTTTGCTTTCAAAAGTTTTTGAGTTGTTGTCTCCATTCCATTTTTTTTTTGCCTTTAGCTAAAAAATCGTTTATTTTTACGACATCCTAATTCATATTAGTTAATCCTTAGTATATACCTATGTTAGCTAATTGCTCCTCAGCCTTTATAAACACATTATTGTCATTACCTCTCTTTTATTTGCATAAATCAATCATCCATTTTCTTCGAAAGCTTTTTGGACTTTTGTTTTCCTAATAATTTTTGGGTTTAAAACTTTCCTTCTAAGGCTTTTTCACCATAAAGAAATGATACTTAGCCATGTTGAAGCCATTCTCTCATTTATTAAGCGATTTTCTCTTTATACGTTCCCTAAAAAATTAGCAAAATGAGTTTTCTTGTTGATGAGTAAACTAATCTCATTCAAATTTTACTATTTGCATACCATCATTCACATTCCAGTATTTATCATCAATCCTTTCATTTTTGAGAGTTTTCATTTCATTTGTGTTTGGGAGTTTATCTGCAATCAAGTCGTGTTCTCTCGTGCTTCTTCAAGGTAATTTTGTGATGATCAACAAACAATTTTTCTTCGCTTCTTCTTTTTACCTTTTGTCTTTATATCCTGGAACTTGATTTTAACGTTTTCGCGCTATCTTAGTTATTTGCCGTTTATTCGCTTTTGTTTCTTAAGTGTTTGTTTTTATCTTACGTTTAATTTTTTAGATCTATCTCAAAGTTTCAATCTCAAAGATCAATTTTCAAATGTCGTGTTCTCCAATACCTTTACCTTGGCATTCTCCTTCATCTTCGGTTTCAACATCTGATCCACCGCCAAAAAGAAGTGATCCATCTTTCATCATGCTTCAACAACGTCCTACCAAGTACTATGATGATGAAATTCGCTCACCACCGTCTTCATATCAAAAGAAGAAAAGTCTCCAGTCTTACATCAAGTCCAGAGAATCTCGTCCAGCTTATCAATCAAAAAGAACACTTTCAACTGGATTCAATCCAAAAGCTCAAGCGCTATCACCTCCAACTGAAATCCAATCTTCACCTTTTGGCCCATCATCATCTCCATCTTCATTGATGACTTTTACCAAAGAAGATTTTGATAACGCTCCTTTAACGTTAGTTTGTTTCATTTGCGATGATTATTCTGTTACCATATCATTTTTAGATGCCAAACTTCCATTGACTGTGAAAGAATTCGCTTTGGTTTTACCGCTGGTATGGAGTTTCGCAGCACGGACATTCTCAATGTTACATCAACTAAATTCCTTCATGATCAAACAACGCTTCAACTTCTTTCTGATCTTACAAGTGGACGAACATTGAAGACTGAGCTCAGATATTCATCTTTCTGCAAGCTCAACTTCAAAATTAACAAAAATCGTGATGTCTTTCGTATTGCTCTTATCATCGTCGTCAACCATGCTCCTTTGTTCTTTTGGGGTGAAAAAGAAGTCGAAAATGATTATTTAACTTATCATCGTTACAATCCTAAGAATGAAACACCTGCTGCATATTGGAACAAACTCGTCGGCGCAAGAGCTTTTCGTGTATTCTTCTCACTTTCCGTAATATTTTTCACTTATAAAGTTTTGCGTATTTTAACTCTTTCATTTTTAGGCAACTGAAATGCAAGCCTTTTTTGGTCAACTTTTCTCCTTGCTTTCTTGTCCTATTACTTATGGTAACGAAGAAGTCCGCTCTTTTGATATTGCTACGCTGACATCAGAAGAATTACAACAAGAAATGGTCAACTGGTCATGGGAAATTTGTTACCGAATTGACGCCATCAAAAGTATTGGAACAGTTGGATGTTACTTCTTGAACTATCAACTCTTTGAACAAAAGAAGATTGATTTCATTCGTCAAAATGTTCAACGTAATCATCATTTGGTGGTAAACTTTTTGAATGCAATGTATGAACACTTAAAGAATGATCTTTCGCTGTCTTCATTGGATATTAAAGATGATCAACTTGCTTTAGAAAGAACACTTCGTGATGAATATGTTTTGATCAAAACTGTGAGTTTATTGATTTAATAACATACATAATATTCATCTTTATTGTTTTAGGTATATGTTACGCCAACTCAAACATTATTTACTCTTGATGAAGCTACAATGGATTGCAGAGGATTTAGAAAGCTTGGTATTGAAAACTTAATTCAAGTCAAATTTCGTGATGAAACTAATGATCGCTTTCCAAGAGAGCTTGCTTCCGAAACCATCTTGCCCTTTTGTCGAAATGGAATCAACATTGGAAAGAGACACTTTTATGAATTTGGTGCATCTTCTTCTCTCTTTCGTGAATATGGTTCATATTTCTATGCTACTGATGATAAGAAGAATATTGTTCAATTATGGGAAGAGCTTGGTGACTTCAAAATTGAACCTGCATCAAAAGTTGGTGCAAGAATTGGATTGTATTTTACTTCAGCTCGAGTATGTTCTTTAAATTGTTTTTGTGTGTTTTGTTTAATCCATCATTATTTTTAGAAATTTTCGATGAAGATTTCGCAGAAGCAAGTTCTTTTGGTCGATGATTTGATGTCAAAAAGTCGTGATACTGATGGAAATCCTTATTGTTTCTCTGATGGATGCGGTATCATTAGTCCAGTCTTTGCTAAAATTATCGCTGGTGATCTTGATATTCCTTATGTTCCTTCTGCTTTTCAAATTCGTTATGCTGGTTACAAAGGAATGGTCTCTGTTGATACTCTCGATGATCGCTTACTTGGAAATGGTGGAGAATACTATGCATGCTTGCGTAAATCTCAAAAGAAATTTGATGTCTCTGATAAACGTTCTATTGATTTTGATATTGCTCAATGGGCTGGACCAAGTGGTGCGAAGTTTCATCAATGCTTTATCGCAACTTTGGATTCTCTTGCTCTTAAAGAAAGCAAACAGCGACATAAAGAACTTCATCATCGTCTTCGTCATCTCTTGAATGAAAGTTTCACTGATATTCTCAAGCCGTTAGTGGATAGCAAAGCCTTTGTCAGTGCTTTTGAAAGACTTCCAAAGTATTTTCCTCTTTCAAAGATGCTTACAAGTGAACAAAACTGTATGCAAGAACCATTTTTACGATCAATGATTGAAGCTAAAGCAACTTTTAATGCCAGTATGTTTCTTTTACTTATATTATTATTATTATATCATGTTTATCTTTTAGGAATGCTTGCTAAGAAGAGTCAAATTCCTATTCCTCCTGAACTTGGTCGCATGGCACTTGGCGTTGTTGATACCACTGGAATTCTTGAAGAAGGTCAAGTCTTTTTCCAATTCAGTGATAGTCTTAATCCTAAATCTACTACTGCTGGAAAAAGTATCAAAGTTGGTCCTATTGGTGTTACTAAAAGTCCCATCTATCATGCTGGTGATATTCGATTTCTTACTGCTATTGATGTACCTGAACTTAATCATTTGGTCGATGTTCTTGTTTTTCCTAGCAAAGGCTCTCGACCTCATCCTGATGAAATTGGTGGTGGTGATCTTGATGGTGATATCTATCTCATTTTTTGGGATGAAGCTTTCTTATTGTCTGGTAATCATCCTGCTACAGACTTTACTCCTCCATATACGGATCACATTCCTAAAGTCTCGTTAAAAGAATTGCAAGAAGAGCATCCTGAATTCAGAGTTCAATATATCAAAGAAGAAAATCTTGCTTATTTAAGCAACTGCCATCTTTCTCATTTGACAACTCTTTCCACTCATCATCCTGATTGCGAAAAATTGGCAAAGAAAGCTGACAAAGCTGTTAACTTTTTCAAAAGTGGTCTTGCTTCTGAATGTGTTCAAGGTGATGAAAAAACTTCAACATGGCCTAAATTTATGGGAAAGCGACATGAGCCGTCATTCACTGATACTCATATCTTATCTGAACTTCATGATCATGCTTCTACCTTTTATCACCTCATCCAAATTGCTCAACAAGAAGCTCAAAAGCATCGTCCTACGGCTCCTTCAATTCTCTTGGATGTTAATGAAGCTGATAGAAAGTTCTTCTTAAGCTACAAAAATGACATTCATGTAAGTTTTCTTGTTATGCTATTCGTTATTAACATCATTCATTTTTAGAACATAATGAACAAATACCAAATCAAATCTGAAGGTGAACTTTTTTCCAATGCTTTCCTTGATGTTTCTGGTACTTTGAATAGCTATCGCAATCAAGTAACCGATGACCTTTCAACTCGTTCTGTGATTCAAAGTTCGATATTTGAAATCTTTGAAAGATATCGTATTGCTGTTTTAAATATGTTCTCAAAAACGTGGAAATATGAAATGGATGAAAATCAAGAAGATATCTTCAATTATAAATTGCCTAATGTTCCACAAAAAATGGTTGATCTTGCAAAAACTTTTTATAATTTGGCTGAAGGTAAGCTTTTTTGTTCACTTCTTTTTTATTAACAAATCCACTATTTTTAGAAGATGGTACATGTTATTCTTTTCCATGGATCGCTTGGGAAGGATTAGATTTATGGTGGACTACTAATGATACCCGAACTCCGAAGGATAGCATCGTCAAACGACTTGAAAGTGAAAGCTTCCTTTATTTCTTGTCTCAAAAGCATCTTCCTAATGTTCCTCCAAGTGTTGAAAGAATGAAAGCTGACTTCCTACGTTTTCCATGGTTCCAAGAATTTACTAATATCGTCTTCTGTTGGATTCAAGCTGAAAATTTTGATAATTTTACGTTAAACAGAGCTCTCACTTCTTTCATGAAGCAATTCGTTCAAAATGTAAGTTCATTTTTCACTTCTTTATTTCATGACTCATCTAACTTTTTGTGTTTTAGGATGAAGAACGTTCTATGATTTTAACTTTGTTAATGTCAAAGACTGGAGGAAATGTCTTTCTTGATTTTCTTGGGATGATTATTAGCTCTGGATGTAATCTCTTTGGACTCTATGGAGATGAAAAAAAGAAGTTTTATAAAGTATGATTTTTTGTATTCCTACAAGATTAACTGTTTATGGGTTTTAGGCCGCTCAATCAACTCTCGTCAAGCTTGCATTCTTCCCCGAAAGTGATGCTTTCTTCAACACCAAGCTTCAAGATCAAATCATTACGTATCCGAGCTTCGTCATTTCGATTCCAATTCGATGGTCAAATGAATTTCTACAAAAGTACAAGTGTCTTGAAGAAAAATCTGGTTGCACTGAAGTTGCTATTGGTCTTCGCAAAACATTTACATTTTCTCATTCTTATACCATCATGTGTCGTGGAAGTCTTGAAGCTTGTCAAAAATTGGAAGCTATGTTGACTCCTGTTATCAAAGGTTATGGTATTACATCAATGAAGCAAATGAAAAAGCATAAGTGAGTTTTTTGCGAGTTTAGATTTCGATTATTTTTTGTATCTTTTAGGCTTGAAAAGATGAATGACTTGCTCCAAGAAATGTTTGATTTTCCGCCACGCTTATTGAATTCAATACGGCCTCATCATATTAGAACTTCGACTGTTCGTCTAATACATCCTCGTGCTTCTTCTCATCGCGGCATGGAATATCGTCCTATTAACCATCGTGGTATGGAATCTCGTCCTCTTAATCATCGAATTGTGGAATCTCGTACTACCATTCAACGTGATGTCGATCTTCGAGACGTGAATCATCATCATCGTGGTACTGAATCTAAACGTGGTTTCAATTCATACAAATTTCGTCAAAATTCTTATTGGAATAACAACTCACACTTTGATATGGAAAAGAAAAGTAAACCAATATTTGAAAGTGTATAAATTTTTAACATTTGTTTGTATGTATTTGTTTGTGCTTTCTATGGGTTTTCAAATGTTAAATAAAAGTTATTGTTAATAATTCTTGTCTTTTATTTTTGGTCTCTTTATCTTCATCCTTACATTGATTGATACGTTTGTTATAACAGCGGTAGAAATTGTTTTGTGAAACTCAGAGCTTTTTTTAGTGATTATAAATCTTTCTTCAACAGTGAAGCAAAGAGTGGGATTAGACTAACATACTTTCAATTTCGCCGCCGGAGATTCTGCCTGTTTCCAATCACTTATGTCAGCAATGGGTTGTGCTTTCTGATGCCGAATATGGTAAAAAAAATGAGAAAAAAAGATTTTTTTTGCAAAAGTCCTCGGTCAACTTAATGACCGGCTGCTTAGTCTAAGAAAACCGTACCCGAAGATAGAGTTTTTCCAGTGTTCCTTAATTCTATTAAGATACATCAGGGTCAACACCAGCTGTAGGTTTGCAGCAACCTCATAGTTTACAACTACGAATAAGGGGATACGTTCCAATTCCTCGAAGGGAAGAGATAACAGTTAACCGCCAAACACTGTGAGATATTCAAGTTCTTTAGAATTTCTCTTAACTTTTTTATTCGTAGTTGAAGCCCGAGCGCAAACTTGGCGTTTACAAGTGCTCGTTCTTTGGTCTCCAAAGTTTTAAATAAACAAAAAAGTTAATCAATTTTGTATTAAAAAAAGTTTTTAAACATAATTCCCTCAATTTTTTTATAGTATGTCGAACAAGCAGCTGCCAAATCTTTGATGGACCTGGAATCATCTTTCTCAATACTCGCTTTGCTCTAAGTGCCATAAAGGCAATTGGAGGTGCAATGTTTTTTGTTATTTTTCGAATATATCTCCAACGAAAGAAAGAATCTCGAAGGCTTGAACATCATCGACAACATAAACGAATGGTTTGTAAAAAAGCTTTAAAAATTATAAAAAATTAAACAAAAAAAATTTTTGGTTAATCTTAAAATTTGCCTTTTAGCGAACTCCAATGATTACGATAGCAATAATATTAGAATTTATATTTGCTTTTTGTCCATTTTGTATTGCATTTTACACTTTTCGAGTAAGTAAATATTTGCATTTGATTGGAAAAGATAAATGAAAATCGCTTATTATTTCCAGATTTTTGGAGTCAACCTTTCAACTTTCACTGGTCAATATAGTCAATTTTTTAATGCCATTGAATTCTTATTTCTTGGAATGGTTTATTATCGAGCTTTTAAAGGAATTCATTGGAGACAAAATCAATCTCGAAGTATACCTTGGGCGGTTCCAATCCATCCTCCTCCAGCGAGGCGAGCATCAACAGCAACCACCACCACTAGAAGACCTTTTGGAAGGAGTAATACCATCGATGGAGTCATAGGTGGTAATTAACGGTGAAAAAAGTGGTTAAGATTTTAATGAAGCAAAGTTGAATACAAACAATAAAAGCGTTCTTCAAAGTATTCCAATATTTGGTAACAAAAAATTCAAGAGAAAGCTTTCTTAGAATTTTTATAAGATAAACATTTGTTTTTGTAATTATTTATTTGTTATTAACACACATAAAATTAAAAGTGAAATAAAACATGATCAATAAAAAAGGCATAGAAAATTAGAACAAAACATGATCATTTTTTTTCTTTTTTCCTTTGTCTTGCTTCTTGTTGATCTTCTTCTTTGTTTTGCTTTGTTGTGTGACATCTTCAGCTGGAATTTTCTTAGGATCGATGACTCTTGATTGATTACTTGGTTGAGATTGATTTGATGGCTGCTTTTCTCCAGAAGTTGAATCAGTATCAAGACCATCGATATTCTTGAAATCCTTGATACTCTTGAAATACGCTCTTTCTAGTATGTGGATTGGAAATGGTTTTGATGATCTATCACGAAGAGGATATTCTTTTTGAATTGTCGGAGCTTGGCGACTAAAAAAGAACGATAAGTTAATAAAAAGAAATCATAAATAAAGCTAACCGAATCCAAGTACATGCTTTACGACGATTGAATTCAGGAAAACGTGGCATCAAAGCAACGACCATAAGCAAAGGAAGTGAGAATTTGTGAATCATGTCCAAATCAGATGTGATAAGTTGAGAATATTCAGCACCGAAAGCAAAGTAAACAGCAATTTCAGGAGTTGAACGATGTCTTAGATATTCACGAGCCATTTGTGTCATCTTAGTGATTTGCTTCTTATCATCGAATTGAACACCACATTCAACGAGTACCTTTTCAGCTTCAGCACTAAACGTAAAAATATTTATAATGAAAAAGGATATGTAAAGACAAACATCATTCGATTCAATTCAGCATACATTTCAGAGATTGAGAGGAGGAAGAGGTTGACTTCACGTTCTTGAACTTTTCTGCCTTTGACTATAGGATAATTTCTAAAAAAAGAATTGTGTTATTATAAGTTTACCAATAATTCCAAAACTAACTTTCTCATTTGTGCAGCTTCTGCATGTGACACTTTTTCAAGGCATCCATGACGAGAAAGTGAATCAACATGAGATTCCAAGAGAGCTTCTTTGTTTAGGACCATTCTGTCAGAAACGGAATGAGTTCCAGATTTGAGAGATTTTGCTTTGTTGTATTCTGATCGAAATGCCATTGGATATGGAACATGAGGATTTTTAGGAACTTTGATCTTTGGTGCTTTCACGACGATGACAGGAGCAATCTTTTCAGCAGAAGGTGCATGTTGTTGAGCTTTGACTTGTTCTTCTTTTTCCATTGTCTTTTTCACAGGAGCATCTTCTTTAACTTGTTCAACTTTCGATTCCACGGTTGGCATCATAGATTCTTTAACACCAAGTTCAACTTCTTTGTTTTTGATTGCTGCTTGAATGTTCTTTTTAGGCCATTCAGGCATTTCAATTACGACCTTCTTTGTTCCCATTGCTGTTGCTTTGTATTCACATTCAGGAGGACCATGCTTCTTTGATTTTCCTTTCATAACCAACCATATCCTAAAAAGCACAAGATTTTAGAAGCCAAAAAGACATGAAAACTTACACGAGTATACAAAGACCAATGAAGATAAAGAAAACAAAAACACCGATGAGTATCCATCCATAAAGAGGCATTCCACCTTCTTCTGTTGATGCTGTCGATGTTGTAATTGATGACGGTGCTTCAGATTCGGTTGTGGTTGAAAGAGATGATGGTGGCGTCTTGATCTTTGCATTTTTCTATAAAAAAAAGGTTAATAACTGAAGCTTTATGACATTGACATACCACAGTAAGAACACAGGATAGTGAAGCAGTTTCGACTTTGAGTTTAACAATTTTATCATTACCAACTTTAGGATGACAACCAGGTTGAGCACGAAGTTTGTCTTGACCGTCCATAATAAACTTCATTTCAGGCAATTGAATTGTAGCTTGACCACATCCACGAACTTTATCTTTATTAATACCTGCAAAATTAACTTATGTAGAATATGTAAAATAAAAGCAAAAAAGTACCTGATGATGAATCAATAAACCATATATTGCTTCGATCGATGCCAGCAATAAATGTACATGGATTTGAAGAACCAGGAGCAGGAGTTCCATCGAATGATACACGTACTCTGAAAACAAAACAAAGTTAGAAAAGGCTTTAAACAATAAATACTTACTCTGCCAAATTGCATGTTTGAGTACAAATTTCAAATGTCAAATCACCATTCAGGATAACTTCAACACCACCACGACTTGCTATATGCACATCAGGACCATGTTGAGTTCCAATTGACCGACCTTCATCATCGGATGAAAGATAATCAAATTGATCGTTGATTGATGATAGAACGGTATCATTTGAAGCCACAACATGTCGATTCGGTCGAAGAAGAGCCCATGAAGTCGATGGAAGGATCAAGAGAAGAGTCAAGAAGAAGACGTTGTAACACGAAGAAGACGACATCATTTCACTTTTCGAAAATGAACAAATGATTTTGAAATTGATGAAGCGTTTGACTTATGTAGGAAAACGACGGCATTTGAAGATGAAAAATATGAGAAATAAATTTGCATTAAACTTTTTATTTTTCCTTGCAAATTTTTGATGAGCAAAAACTTCAACTAAAATTTTTTATCGAAGAAACCTAAATTTTTAGGCAAACATTATCCATTCTTTTTTGGAGCATTTTGCCCCAAATAACTGGCTTTTTGAATTTTATCGAAGCCAAGTATGTCCATTTTTTTACTCGAGCTCAATTGATTATCATGATTGAAGCTAATTAGAATTTTTTAAATGACGAACCACTTTAAATAGAAAAAGTAAAAATGAATTCGAAAAACATATTCATTTTTTTAGTTTGCTTTTTTTGAAAGTTTTCTGAAGTTTGTTTAATTAGAAAGCGAGTAAACAATGGAAAGTTAATTATCCTTTTTTTGGATTATCTTCATGGAAAGCTTAGTCGAAGATTTATTTAACTTCGATTTTTGATATATGTTTTTTGCAATACATATTTTTCTTTCCAAAGCACTAAATTTTTTTTGTGTTATTTGATGATGCTATTAAATTTTTTTTGTTTCAAACAAAAATATTTTTTTTCACATCTCTAAAAGTTTTAAAGCCCTTTTTAGTCTTTTTTTTCATGTTTAATCAAGAGGAAAAGGAAGAAACTACCACAGCACCCGGCGACCACTCATATTTTTAATTCAAAAGAAAAGAAAGAGAATATTTTTTTCGTTCAAAATTTTCGCTGTTTTTGCGTGCGATTTTGTGATGAAAGTTCGATTCCTTGGTAATTCAAGAAATAATAAATATGGCGACAAAGGTTTTTCTTAACCCTTTATTTTTAAAGAATTTCTAAACCTTTTTCTTTCGCATTTTATTCAAAGCATCTTTTTTGCTTCTTTTTTCTTTTTTTTTCTTTGCAGCAAAGCAAACAAAAGAAAGATTCTCAAACTAAAAACTTCTTCGTTTAGTAGGCTTTCAATATTTTTTTAAATAACAAATTATGGGAAACAACCTAACTTAAAAGGTTTAATTAAAGAGGATAATGAGATCAAATTAATAATGAGAGAAGAGTGAAAAGTGGAAAGTGGAATGAAGGCATGAAGGAAGCAAGACACCAAACTACTATGATGCCATCATTTAATATTCATCGGATGGCGTTTATTTAATCCTTCATCGTTTCCGCTTTTTGATGTCAGTTTTTCTTTCTTCCCTTCTTTAATTCATTTTATTTTATTTTTGGTTGAAGGAAGATATCAATTTTAAAGCTATGTTTGGTTACTTCCGAGTTATTATTACTTTTTTATTGCTTTTAAATTTCACTTCAGGCAAGTTATTCGAGTTTCATACTTCCTCAAATTTTGTTTGTTAATATCGTTTTGTAATCTGGCAAAACAATTTTTAGGGATGCTTCGATCAAGCCGTCAAGGTTTAATTGTGCCAGCTTTTGTTTCACCCTTAGCTCATCCTATTAGTCGCTCCTTCCATACGAATTCCATTCCAGTAGGAACTCCATTACGTGCAAGCTCAGGATTTGAAACGCCTACTCGTCAACTTTTCCGTTGGAATATTTTCCCTGATATCTAAATGTCACTTTCTTGTTGTTGGTAGTTGCAAAAAAAGGACAGAAAGGATTCATTATTAATCAATTTAAAAAAAAGGTTACAATAAAATGGATTATCTTTGCCAATGATAAATAAAAATCATAAATAAATCTACCTAATAATAAAAAGAAGACGACAAATAAAAATCATTGATAACAAAGAAAAAAAAGAAAAACATTTATTAATGAGAGAAAAAAAGCATACACCCTATAGTATACAAAGTAAACGAATAATGTTTTTAAACAAAATGTTTGTTTGAAGCATAAAGATAATGATCAGGTCCAACACTAACAGCACCTTTTTGTTCACGCATGAAAAGACGTGCACCACGAACAAGACCATGAGGTTTGAGATAATCATATGCATCGCCCCAATGATTGAATGATGGAGAATATGGTAGAAGAGATACAGCAAGTCCAGAGCCATTGAGTGACATGATAGTTGAAACAAGTTGGAATGGATATGAGAAGCTGTTGACAAAGAATGGAATAACCATGCTGAGAACTTTACGAGAATCTTTGATTGCTTTTCGAGCATTTTCATCTTCATTATCAGGCTAAAATATGAATACTTATAAATAGGTTCAAGATAAACGAGGAAATAGTAAACTTACATGAGCACGAACAAGACCACGTTCCATAACATAAGTAAGAGCAAAAGTTCCCCAAATTGTTACACCTTGAGCAAGAATGGATGGAATAAGACCAGAAAAGAAACCACGAGGACCTTCTTCATTGCCAATACAATATAATGCATCAATAAATGAGTTATATTTAGTTTCACGTCCAACAAGTTGAGCAATTTCACGTACCATAATAACAGTAAATGGACGACTTACGATGAGACCAATTGTGCATGCAATTGATGTTCGAATGGCTTGACGAAGTTTGAGTCGAAAGCTTTCATGATCTGATATTTCTTCTTCTTCTTTTTTAGATTGTTCTTTAATGACTCCACCCATGTCAGGAAAGTATCGATCAAGGTACAATTCAGTCGCAAAAGAAGTGATGCCACCAACGGCATTTGAAAGAATGGCTGCATCAAGACCAGTAAAAAGTGCTTTTAAACCAGCTTCCTTGTAAATGCTTGAGACTAAAAAACAATAAAGTAAATAAAAGAAATAATAACTACTAACAAAAGAACAATAATAAACTTACTATATTGAAAAGCATTGGGAAGAAAGTACGCTTCACGACCAGCAAAAACAAAAACTTTTCCCGTTGTAAGTGGAAAAGGTTCATAACCAAGTTGAAAGAGGGTTTTAGCAAAAGTTAAAGGATGTGTTACAGCAGATATAGCAGATTTAGCACCTAATTTGACAAAATATTCATGAACACGTTGTTGTTCATCTTCGTTAAGAGCAACACCAGTATCTCTTGGTTCGATAAGTTGAACAGGAACCGTCGCCATTATTCAAAGAATTGAGCGCAAAGAATTGTAGACACAAAGATCACCTGAAAAAGTTTAAACGATTTAGAAAAATGAAGGTCAAAAGCATATGTAAAACACAATGAAGAAAATTAGCGCGAAGAAAATCAAAGTTGATTGAAGGGAAAATCACGCAATTAGAGAAAATCGAAACAAATAGTTTGTTGTGTTTATTTTTAACAAAGAGAGAGGTAATGCTAAAATAAACATTCCTCGGTTATAAGCTTATACGATTTTGCATAAAACCAACAAATGGTGGAAAATGAGAAACACAAGAAGATGCTGATAGTAATAATAGCGATATGCAACAACAAAAAAACCTGTGTATTCAAAACTAAACTAAGCTTACATAAACCTTAGAAAAGGATAAATCAAAATGGCTTTAGTCAATAACAAAAAAGTGGTAATGACGAAGAAAATGAAAGAGATATAAAAATCAGAATAAAAAAAGTTAATGCAACTAAAAATTATTGCAACGATGGAAAAATTAACTAATGCAACAATTAACGATGACGTAAAAATCAAGATGGCTTTAGTTAGGGCGTTTAAAAAAATGTGTTACTTGCAGGTATGTATGCACTCATGAAAAAATAATATTGGCTGGAGAGAAGAACGAACAACAAAAAAGTTTGAAACATTTGTTCGAACAAAAAAAACCGCAAAGAAAGAAAAAACAAAGAATTGCTGAAATTTTGCAAGCACTCTGCCAATTGAAAAGCAGTTTGGGCATCGCAATCTTTTCATCAAGCCACAGAAACCGTGAATGCCTAACACCATTTCAAATTAAAAGTACCTTATTTTTCCTCAAAAACAAAAAAAACTAATATTTGAGTGAAATAAACACCATGTTATAAAACAAGAAGGTGATAAATAAACAATAGTAATAACATTTATTCTTTTTACAACAAAAACAAACAATTTTACAAACATACAAACTTAACAAACATAACAAAAATTATCCAACAAAATATGGATCCAATAAATGATGTACAGTTTTTCGTAATCCAGCATTAATTTGATAAAATTCACTTGAAGGAATATGTGGAATGGGTGATGGAAGGATTTCAGGTTTGGTCAAGATCAAGACGAAGCCATCATTGGGAGAACATTCAGCATTTTTACCAAACTAAAAAGCAACTATCGATAAACAAAAAGATTGAACAAAAACAAAGCTTACTTTATTTGAATATTCTTTCCATGTATAACAATCTTCAACAAAGACCCTTCCAAGGATAGCTCCAGATGAATATTCAGTTGGAAATTTTACTATTGCATCTTTGAACCTTTTCTTAGCTTTTGCTTCTTCCTCTTTCATTAGGTTTTCATCCATAGCATTGGCCGTTGATGCGATTAACATTGGACCAGTGAATCGAACATCATCAAAAACAGGAATATGCTTTCTCAATCCATTAACAACAAACGAAGCAATAGGTTGATCCAAAGCTAAACAATATCCTTTCTGTTCAATTTCAGCATAAAAGGCTTCATCATTTTCACCAAATAGACCTTCCACAACTACATCAGCTATCTTTGGAGTTTTCTTGAGTTTGCTTTTAGAATTATCATAGCTTGGAGTAAATTGATCACATGAAATGGTTTTGGTATTTGGATTGGATTCAATTTTGGAAAGTTCATCTCTCATTCGAAGACTTGATTGTTGGACTATTGATTGTAAAACCGGATCGGATGCTACTTCAATAGGTTGTTCCTGAAAACGATGAATGGGTTAAGAAAACGTATCAAAGTAAAAGGCTTACTTTTTGTTCAGTAACTTTACCAGCAGCAAAATCAAAATCCACAACCATATTCTTTCTAACATTTTGTCGCATGTGACGAAGTTCTGTTTTACGTTCAAGTATTGCTTCTCTTTCTTCACGTGTCAAGTAAGGATTGCTTTCAAGATTGAGATAATCAGCTTCCAAATCGTTTACTCGAGTTCTTCGTTCTCTAAAAAACGATACTGATTGCTTTTTTACACAAAAGAAGAAACACCAAAAACTCACGAATCTGCATCAGCTATGAGAAGTTTATCACGATAAGCAATGGCATCATTAATATTTGCAGCAACATTTTTTAAATTTGGTCCAGCATCTTTATCACCCATTAATTGTGCTAATAAAGCATTTCCACGTTTTGTTCCACTTTCGATTAACTACAAATTTGAACCATTAAAATCAGAGAAGAATATATTGGAAAGTATAGCATTTTTTACCTCTCGTTCTTCTTTCGTACATACAAGGGTTGAACAAAAAAAGCATGGACCACTTCCTTCTTGTTTGCATACAACTTTTCCACAACCAAGGCAATTTCGAATTAAATCATGTATTCGAGCTTGACATTCACAGGGATGACGTCCTGAAAAAAAAGGAAAGTTAGATGAGATGGAAAAATTTAAGATATAAGTTTATTATTACCTGGTTTTAAATCCAATGCAGGATTATATTCAAATACCTTTTCACGTTTATTCGATGCCTTAGATTTTGGTGGCATTGTTTTTGATGGAAATGAAGAAGAAGCGCAAGCTAGAAATCAAAAAAGTTGAATAAAGAAAATTGGAAACGAAAAATGGATGAAAAAAAGTTAAATAAGCTTCGTGATAAGATTGAAATTGCGGGTAAACAATGTTCAAAACTTTTTTTATTGGAGAAAACTGTAACAATCAAAGATACTTTAAAAATAAAAATACGAAAGATTGAATTATTGATGCAATATTATAAACACGAAAATGCAAGAATAGCTCAAGCAATATAATTAAACCTTTTTGTATGTACATATTGCACAATGTTGACACACTTATTCCACCAACATGAATGATGATGATCCATCGAAATTGGAGTTTTACATAGCAAAAATTTTAACACATTTCTTAAACTCTCAATCTTTTGTTTTTTTCTTTCCCTCCTCATTTTCTATGTATTCTTCGATCGGCAAAAAAAAGAAAATATTAAATCTTGAGTTTTCTTATTCCGGTTTTATATAATTTTCTAGTTATGAGTTTTTAATTATGAATTTTGAGGAGAAAAAAACCGGAGATAATAATAATTTTTTTGATGATCTCTTGATTTATTTTTTTTTCCTGATGCACTTTCACTTTCTTCTTCCGTTTTTTTTTTTTCACTTTAATTATTAAAGATTAAAGATTTAAAAAAGCAAAAGCAAATGCGTTTAACAAGGTCGTGTAAGCGAACTTGGGTTGTAATAGGTTTTGGAAGTTTAATATTTTTTACTGTATGGAAAATAATTTTAGATGTTTTTTGGTCTAAAATGTATTTGTAAGTAACTAACTTTTTATTTTCTAAGTTTTAAGGTTTGAATAATTTTTTTCAGAGATTATGGAGAAGATATTTTAACTAATATTCATGTTTCACCTGAAGCAAGATTGCAACCAAAAAATGGTTCATTATTTTGTTTTGTTTTAACAGATAAAAAATTTCATAAAACTCGAGTAAGCAAATAATTTTTACTTCTTATCATAATCAATGGTAATTTTTTGTTTTTTTTATAGGTTCCTGCATTGCATCAAACATGGTTACCTAATTGTGATGCTCATCATTTTTATAGTAATTCCAATGAAGGAATGTTAGGTTTACCCGTGCATGAATTATTTCATTCTTTACCAACATCATATTCAAAATTATTTTGGAAATCTAGATTAGCTTTATATTATTCATATACAAATATATCACAAAGTAAGCCTTTTTACAAATATTTGGAAAATGGATATTTCCAACTTTCTGAGAAACAAAAAATTTTGTTTGAAAACTTTGAAATCAAAAACTAACTAAAAAGCTTTTTAGATTTTGATTGGTATTTAAAATCCGATGATGATTCATATTTTATTGTTGATAGATTAAAAAAATATTTAAGTAATTTTGATCCAAATACTCCACATTTTATTGGTTATCGATTAAAAAGGCGATATGTAAGTGTCAGCCGACAGCCATTTTCTAAACCCCAAAATTTTATTTTCCAATATTACCCCATAAATCTTTATTTTTTAGCCTCAGGGATATGTAAGTGGTGGAGCTGGATATATTCTTAGTCGAGAAGCAATTCGACAATTTGTTTCTCGTGCATTTGATAATCCAAGTTTATGCAAATTTCATGAATGGGAAGATCTTGGGATTTCAAGATGTCTCCATAATTTAGGAATTCATGCTAAAGATACTCGAACTCCATCATTAAAACAAAGATTTATGCCTTTTCTTCCCGATGAACATTTTTATGGAACTATTCCAAATCAATGGCTTTTTGATGATTTACAATATAGCGTAAGTTTGTGTTTATTAAAGAAAGTATCTTTTTCGAGGGAGAAGAAAAAAAAATCTAGTCTTTCTTGATTCACCTACTAAAAAGAAAAGTGAAAAATGAAGCGCGAGAAAATAAAGGAAGGAAGAAAGGCAACAAGGTTATTATCAAGTGCAAAGACGACGACAAAAAAAAGAGAAGAAAAAACAAGATTTTTTCCTTATTTTTTTGAGTATGGGTTAAAAACGACAGACATTAAGGAAATTTTAATTAAGTATATATTTTTATAATCAAGATTTTAAAACTTAAAAGATTATATATTTTTTTACGTTGAAGAAAAAAATAAGCAAAGAGTCAAAGATTTTTTAAAAACTTTTTTTTAATAAAATGTTTTTTGATCAGAAAAAAAAGTGACATGGTTAATTCCATCTTTTAGTATTATTTTCAAGAATAGGAATATCATGTTTGTTTATTTTGGGTTTGTGATATTTTAGAGATAGAGAGCTTTCTAAGGTGGCATTGTCTCTGTAAAGCAACAACACCTGCATTTTTTTAAATTATAAAACCCTTTTAAAATTTTAAAATATATTTAGAAAAATGAAAACTTGCAAATAAAATTATTTTTATTACTCTTTTATTTTCTTCTTCAGGGTTTTGATGTATATCATAAAGATTTGATCTCATTTCATCATTTAAAACCTCATGAACTTCGCTTAATTCATGGACTTATAACTCGATTAAATTCAGATTAACTTTATTGCTTCAGGTTGTTGTTTGTCCATCCTCCTATTTGTTTCTTTAAATTTGTTATTTTATTTTGTGTAAAAAAGATAGATTTTTAATTTTTAATAAATAAAAAATAAAACAAAATTAATCAACAACTTTCCTATTTTTTCAAAATATTTTTTTGAATAAAGCAAACGCATATAAATAAAAAAAAAGCATGTATGTAATTATTGTTGCGTAATAACATAGTTAGTTATTCTTATGATGGTGATAAAAGATTTTCATTTTTCTAAATAATACTATTATCCCATCAGAAATTCATCATCATCGATAAATGGAAGCAACAGAAGATCGGTCAATTAGAACCCCATCATCGTAGTTGATTATGGATGGAGTAATGAAAAAAGGAAGGAAAGGAAATTCGAAATAAATAAATATATCTAATCATCTTCTTTTTTTATTTTTATCAATTTATAAACAACTTTCTTCTTTTTTCTTTTGATATTGCAATTATCTCTTTTCTTTAAAAAAAAATGGAAACGAGTTTAGTAGCTTCAAAAAACAAGTTTTTATCTTACTTTTTTTTTCTCTAAATGATGGCTTTGTGGCTTTTCTTTTTTTTTTGGGATATCTTTTTTCTTCCCTTTTTTATCGGTCAATTAACTAACTTGGCCATAAAGAAGAAAAAAAGGTTTGATAATATTGCACTTTTGTTAAAAGCAGCCAATTGAAAATAAAAAAATTATTATTAGTAGCAGTCGTTGTTGTTGATTAACCCTATCTTTAGTGAGCCATGATTATACGGTGGATATTACTTTCAATAATTTTTATGTTTTTTTTAAACATAACTTTTATTAATGCATCATTAAATTTTACTAAATTAAATCCCGATTTACCCGTGGTTGAACTCAAACAACATCGGCATTCCATGGATCAACTTGAACCGGATTTAGCTCAAACTATTTTTGGTGGAATTCAACGTAACCCATTAGAACGAACTACAGCTCGCCCAAAAATTGCTGTTGTTAAATCTCCTACATTAAGAGGTTAGTTTGGACTTTAAAAAATCTTAAATTTTAAACTTTTTGATTTTTAGGTAAACGTGAAGCCTTTCTCGACATTAAACCAGCGAATGTTAAAATTCTTGGAAATGAAGATCCTCTCCCTGATCATGTAAACCAAAAACAACAATCTGAAATAGCTGAGTATGATAATATTAATGCCGATTTTAATGAAGATGCCCCATCAGAAGCTGTTGAACAAGCAACAACTGAAGTTTCATTCATTATTGAAGAAACAATGAATTTATCGAATAATGAAAAAAATCAAAACCCTGAAAAAATTATTGATTCTGAAATTGCTGTTGTTACTTCCGCTCCAACTGAAGCAACCACAACTTTGACACCTCGAATTGGAACAACTTTAATTCAAGAAGTTGCAGCTCCAACTCCAAAATATAATGTTACCCAAAATGATAATTCACCAACAGAAAATTTGGATCGTAAAATATTAGCATTTGAAATAGATAGTCATAATAAAAAAGTTTTTGAAGAACTTCAAAAACGTAAAGCTGCTGCCAATGAAATTGCAGAAAAAATGAATAATGGTGAACATGAAATATCTGCGTTTAGTTTTGAGAATTTTGAAGAAAAACGTTCAGCTGAAATAACAACAGCAAGCTCAGTATCTGCTGCAATTACAAGTACAGTATTGCCTGTTGTTGGTGCTGGAGCAGATGAAGTTCTTTTTGACGAAATTAAACAAACTCCAAGTCCAAATATCCCCAATGCTGCCACAACTCCATTGACTACTATTTCAGATCCCATTGAATTGACCACTGAAGCTCAATCAATTCCAGATAATGAAAAGTCAGAAACTTCAAGACCTCTACCAAGCATTTTCTTTGAACGACCTGGAATAAAACTTCCTCCTCAACCCATGGTTGCTGTTGTAACTCTTAGCGCTGAATTACAACCAACTCAAGCAACCATACTGCAATCAGAATTTGAAAGTATTGATCGAACTGAAACTCCTCCATTGCTTGCTGAAAATGCTTCAGATATAGGTAAAGCAATTGAAGCTCCAATGGAAGGACCAAATGAAGAAATTACTCAACTTCCAGAAGAATCTTCAGCTCAAGAAAATCCCGAGGCTAATAACCAAGCTTCATCCCTCTCAGACGGTGACATAATTTTCCCTTCAATTTCTACAGCTTCTGAAGCCGCAGCTAAACAAGCTAAACTACAAATTGAAGCAAATGCAGCTAAAGTTAATGATCCATCACAACCACCTCCACCGCCGCCACCAAAAGATCTTCCAGGCTTTTTAATTCCTAATCGCCCCATCCTTGATTCAACCGTTCAAAAACGTCGTCATTTAATTTCAAATTATGTTGATCCCATTCAACAACAAAAAATCCTTCAACAATTATCCCAACTACAACAACAAAATGAAAATGATGGAGAGTTTTTTCGTAATTCGGCCGTAATGATTGCTCGATTACGGTCGAAGCGAGCAGCAGCATCATCTAAAAATGATACTACAGCAGAGCAAATTGAACTTACTACAACTGTGGATAATGAAGATATTATTGATGAAGAAGATTCGGGTGAACCAAAAACTATTATTGATGAAAATCAAGAATCTGAATCTGGGGCTGTAACTGCAGCAACTGATGAAACTACAGCAGCGACAGCAGAAACTGAAAATATTAGTGAAAGTATTGTTTTTAAAGCCGCAGAAGAAGAAGCAACAACAATGGCGACTGAAACTCATAACATCCATTTAAAATTAGTTAGCAAAAAAGATGGATCAAAAAGACCAATTTTGGATGATGAAGCTGTAAAAACCACGGAAATTCATGAATCCATTGATTCAATTTCTACAACTTCTGAATCTTTGGATCTAACAACTCAAGAAACAACTTCTGATTTTTTTTCATCGACTGCTATAATTTCTGAAAACACTTCATCCACACAAGTATCACCTGAACCATCATCTCCAACACAGCCACCTACAAAATTGACGAAAGAAGCTCTAATTGCTAATGCTTTAACACGAGAAGAAAAAATTGCCCTTCTTGAATCTATGGTTCCTCGAAAAGGTATCAATCTTGGAAATATTCCAGCTCCTAAAAAACCTGATAATGAACCTATTGATGCTTCAGCTGAAACCAATAATGATGATGCACAAAATCCATGGACAAATAGATATAAATCTCATATTCAATTAAAACTTACTGAAGAATCACGAGAAGTTGTGGAAGGATCAAACCTAAAAATATGGCCACAACTTATTTCACCTGAAAAGAAAAAAGAGGAGGAAGCAAACGAATCAAAAGTTGGTATTCATGATTTTGAATTTAAAGATTTGCCGCAACCAAAAGATGCAGATTTAAAAGTATCAAACGATGTTGTTACTAAGCCAACACCAAGACCAGCCACTTTGATTGCAACCACAGTTATTCCACCAACAACTCAGAGAACCTTTGTGCCTCAGCAACCTCAATTCCAACAATTTCAACAGCCTCAAGTCCCTCAAAATTTCTTTCCCAATCCTCAATTTTCCCAACAACGTGTAATTATAATTGAAGGTCGTCGATATGTTTTTCAAGATCCACTGCCTCAACAATTTCAACAATTTAATCAACCACAGCGACCTCAATTTCAAGCTCCTTCACTTCAGCGGCAGCAACAACAATTTTTCCAATCTCAAACACCATCGCCACCTTCACCTCGACCAATAATAAATCATCCTTCACTTCTTGAAAATCCAACACCAGCGAGGCCATTTATTTTAACGACAAAAGCACCGCGAATTGTTCATGCTGGAAATGCAAAATCAGTTTTTCCTTCGCGATCAAACTCCTTTCAATCTTCAGCAACACCAAATCCATCAAATTTAGGGCCACGTGTTCGACCAGAAGAACTCAGTGTTGTAAGAATATTTCAACATCGTGGAACGACAAGACAAGTATTTGCTACTCCACCAACAACTCCTATTCCATCAACTACGACAACTTCTGAACCATTAACAGAAGCTTCAACTCAATGGATTCCAGTGACATTTACAACTCATCCAACACCAACTCCACCAACTCCACCAACACCGCCATTTGATGAAAATTTAATTTCAACTCAAATTCCATTTGCAAGTAATCGAGTTAAAACACGAAATGAATTTTTTGAAGTTTATGATGAAGTTGAAACTGATGGTCCAAGTTCTTCTTCCACAACCAAGAAACCAAAAAGAAAAGTAAGAACTACCACGGCTTCTGTCACTTCTAAAAGTAATGAAGAACATTTCATTTCTGAAATTAGCCTTGGTATAATTGGTCCACGAAGAAGGAAAGAAGAAGAAAGCTTTAAAGATCTTCCACTTCGACATCCACCTAAAGATCCTCCAACTTTTCCATCAAATTCTTTGTCATCAAAAATTTCCTCTCAATTTCCACCAAAAAAACAACCAAAACTAATAAAACTCAATACCGCCGGAAATAATGTTGGAGCTTCTTCAATGCCTCAACAGCGAGCAACAGATTTTCAAGGTGATGCACCCATTGCAAAAGCCGATCTTCGAGGATTAGAATCAAAATTAATAACTGCCACATTTTCATAAATTTATAAAAGTCCCAATTTCTTTAAAAAAAAAATTGCAAATATAATTCTTTATTTGGATGTATGTACAAAATTGTTGTAAAATATAAAAAAAATGTAAATTTGGATATTATTTTTTTTTAAATAAACTAAAGTTTTGATTTATTTTTTTTGCCTGTTCTTCCTCGAATAACATCTTCAATTTCGTTCCAATCATCAGAAGAAAATTCATGATAATGCGTTCCACCGATAGCACTGCCTTGTCCACAAAATTGTTGGCCGCCATCAAAATCAATGATCTGGAAAAATGAATATTCCAAAAATTTAGATAAATCAAAAATAAAAACAATTACTTACAGATCCATTAAGCCAACTACCATAATCACTACAAATAAAAGCTGCAAGATTAGCTAATTCTTCAGGAGCTCCACAACGTCCAAGTGGAACACTTTGAGCGGCAAGGGCTGCAGTATCTTCAATCGATGCTGAAGATAATCGACCCATAGCTCCTTCAGTTGGAATGGGACCTGGTGCAATTACATTAAATCTCATTCCATATCTTCCCCATTCAGCTGCAAGAGATCTAACAAGATTTTCTACTCCTGCTTTAGCTGTAGCTGATGGAACAACAAATGATGAACCATGTCGAGCATAAGGAGTAGTAATATTTAAAAATGCGCAACCATCATGCTTTTGTTTTTGATTTATTAAACGTTTACCAAGTTCCAAAGTCATATTAAAAGTTCCAAGTAAAACTATATCCACAACAGCTTTAATTGCATTAGATGAAAGTTTTTCAGTTGCCATAATAAAATTTCCTGCTGCATTATTTATAACTATATTAGGTAAACGACCATATTTCTTTTCAATTTCATCATACGTTAAAGCAATAAGTTCAGGTTTTTTAATATCCAATTGAATTGGAAATACTTCTTTACCTGATTGTAATGTAATTTCTTTAGCTGTAGCTTGAAGAACATCCATGCGTCTATAAAATTAAGGGCATAGATAAAAATAAAAAAAGCAGCAACTTCAAAGGTTATTTATTTTTACATATTTTCAAATTACCTTGAAGCTATAACAACATCAGCTCCTAAACATGAAAATGTTGCAGCCATAGCTTTACCTAATCCTGTTCCACCTCCAGTAATAAGGGCTAATTTACCATTGAGAGATCCAGGAACTAATGCAGGAGATTTTTTTATTGGAAAATATTTTTCTGGGTCTTTACAATATGCCATTATGATGATAATTTCTTCAGAAAGTTTTTAAAAACAAAATAACCACAATTGAAAGAAGCTTTGAAGTAAAAGAGTCAATCAAGAAATTGTAAAATTGTTCGTCGATTATTTATATGTATGTATTTTTAAAATCAAACATTTGAGGAGCAAAACACAAAGTTTATAGCCTCTATAAATTGTAGCTCTCTTATCGAAGGTATTATTTTATTTTTTTCAAGGTTAATGCTATTTTTATAAAACTTTAAATTCAATTATCCAAATAGAAAAGGAGTAATAAAGCAAGCATTCATGAAATTCAAAGATTTGAAGGAAGCAATCATCTTTCGAACGATTTCTTATAACCAAAAAGTTTTTAACTTCGACCTTAGCAATTTCAGCTACTTATTATGTATTTTTTGCCTTGATAATTGAATGTTAAATTTAAAGATTTTTAAACCGATAATAATTATTAATCCACCAAAAAGCAGAGATCCATTAAAAAAATCGAATTCCAAAAAAGTTTACTTTCATCAACAAAATTATAAAAACAAGCAACTCCAAACACGAACGTTGCAAAACGTGCGAAAAAAAATAAAAATAAAATAACGCTGACTCGACGAAGTTGAAGAAGTTCTTTCTTCAATCAACGAGCTTCCATTTTTTCTTCATTGCGCTACTTTACGTTATCAAAAAAATTTATTTCAATTTGTAATAATTATAATATCCATTTCCCTTTTTAGCTGTGCATAGCACAATGACATCTGTAAAAGATACAGCCACCATTCGGCAATGCTGTTTGGATCTCATCAAAGCTGAAGCAAGTCGAGATTATGAACGGGCTTTGAAAATTTCAAATAAAAGTAAGCTTTTTTCTTCTAATTTTTTGTTGCATTCAATCTTGAACAAGGATTCCACACAACGCATGCCACTTTGATAATCTTCTTCAATGATTTTTGCTTAACCTGTCTCATTTTTCAGTGATTCGTCAATTTCAAAAAGAAGCTTATGCATACAAATGCAAATTGGTCGCTTTAATTCAACTTGGAAAAATCAATGAAGCTTTTGAATTCATCAAGAAGGCTTCACCTGAACATTTGAGGTAAACAATCCTTTGATTTATAGTATCTTTACTTATTGAACATTCTTTTTCAGTGATGCAGCTTTTGAAAAAGCTTACGTTTATTATCGTCGTAATGAAAATGAGCAAGCAGAAAAAGAACTAGAAAAAGCTGATAAGAAA
This sequence comes from Panagrolaimus kolymaensis, assembly GCA_028622995.1. Taxonomy (NCBI): domain Eukaryota; kingdom Metazoa; phylum Nematoda; class Chromadorea; order Rhabditida; family Panagrolaimidae; genus Panagrolaimus; species Panagrolaimus kolymaensis. Next base: position 1,218,515 of record JAJQJQ010000052.1, on the reverse strand, counting down.
GATCCAGGTGTTATGGAATTGAAAGCTCAAATTTGTTATCGTTTTGAACGATATGAAGAAGCCAGAAATTTACTGCGTGAACTTATTCGTTCATTTGATGATGACTTTAATGAACTTCGTCGTACTAACTTGATCGCTATGGAAGCTAACCTTCAATCAATGGGAGTTGCATGTGTATGTTTGTTTCTGAAATTTATTGGCTCTAATATTTTAATTATTTTTAGGAACCTCAAACAGATCTTGAAACGTTTGAACAAATATACAATGTTGCTTGTCATCAAATCGAACTAGAAAATTATGATGAAGCTATCAAACTTCTTGATAAAGCTCATGATGTTTGTAAAGCAACTTTGGCAGAAGATGAAGTACCTGAAGATGAAATCGATGAAGAACTTGCAACAATTTTAGTTCAAAAAGCTTTTGCTCTTCAAAAGAGGGGTAAAGATGAAGAAGCTTTGAAAATTTATTCGTCGGTTAATGCAAAAAAGTAAGTTTGTATCGTGTTATTTGTTCTTCTTTAACTTTACCATTTTTTAGTCCAACAGATATCAACGCTCGTGCAACATTGTTAAACAACATTCAAAGTACCCGTGCTGAACCCAATATCAGTGATGTTCGAAAGAAGCTCAAAACTGCTTTGAAACTTGACAAGACCAAACTTTCAAAACGTCAACTACGAACTTTGATTTCTAATCAAGATCTTATAAAAGTTATTGCTAAACTTCGTGGACGTCAAAATAAGCGAAAGAAGCAACTAGATCAAGATACGGTTTGTTTGGGTTTTTGTTAAAATTTTTATATCAACGTTATTTTCAGGAAATTGTAACTGGTAAATTAAAAACTCGTAAAAGAAAGAGAAAGGTTCTTCTTCCAAAAGTATTTGATCCTGATGTTCCACCAGATCCAGAAAGATGGTTACCTAAACAAGAACGAACAGCTTATAAAAAGAAATTGAATAAGAAATTCAAAGATCGTGATGTTGGTCGTGGAACTCAAGGTGCTGCATCTGGAGGAGCTGCAACAGATAAAATGCATGTTTACTTTCTTCATCATTACATCTAATCTTTGCTTTCTTTTTTTCAGCGATTACAGTAAAGCTTCACCTGCACAAACGCATAAATCTCCTGTTACTCCATCATCACCTGCAACAACTCCTGCAGAAGGTCCACGTCAAAAAGGTCCTGCAGGTCAAGCAAAGAAAAAGAAAGCTGGAAATAAGAAACGTTTTTAATTTATTGTTTGTTTAAAGTAATGTGTTTGACTACTTTCATTTTTTGTTTGTTTTGGTTTATTTGATATTTAAATTATTCAAAGTTAATAAAAAACCATAAAATAAATGCTTATAATTCGTTGTATTTTCGCTTATCTATTGCAGTATGACTTTGTTGATTTATAAAAAGACTATCGATGTTTGAACAATTGCAGAAAGTTTAATAGTTTCCACGCATTTTTGGAACTCTTTGCTGATTGCCTCTTGTACATATTTATGCTGTTGTATTAGATAATGTAGCTAAAATAGGAACATAACTACCTTTTAATGAAAAAAACTTTGACAAAAAATTGAATAAAAAAAAGCAACCATTTTTTGGTTGAAAAAAATGCAAAAAGCTTTTCAAGCAATTTTCAAATAAACCGCGTTCTTTTCCTGTGTCAGCCTTATTCTCAACACGATTGATGGATAGCGTACAGTAGAAAGACACACTGCAACTTTTTTTTAGAACATCGAATAAGATTTCCTCGTTTTTCAACTTTTTCTATTGCTTCTCCATACTTTTTTCTTCCATTTTTGTATTTCTTCGTGATTTAGAATTGATTCCCAGGCTTTATGAGGATATTTGTCTAGCATTTTAGACTATTTTTCATCTGTAAAAAAGCAAAACGTTTCATCGAAAATATCCTTTTTCTCTTCATTTTTCCACCGCCATCTAAAATTCTTCATTTTTGCCTTATTTTACTTTCACGTGTGTATGCCATTTACTCCGGGTTATTTGAAGATTATATATATTAAACCTTACTTTTTTCAGGGCTCATCATGGTTAATGTACCTAAGACTCGTCGCACTTTCTGCCCTGGCAAATGCCGAAAGCACACCAATCACAAAGTAACCCAATATAAGAAGGGTAAAGAATCCAAATTCGCTCAAGGTCGTCGACGTTATGATCGTAAACAAGCTGGTTTCGGTGGTCAAACAAAACCTATTTTCCGCAAGAAGGCTAAGACTACAAAGAAGATTGTACTTCGTATGGAATGCGTTGATTGCAAACATCGTCTTCAAAAAGCTATCAAACGTTGCAAGCACTTCGAACTTGGTGGTCAAAAGAAATCCCGTAATCAAGTCATTCAATTCTAAATGTGTATTTGGTTGCTTTTTTACTGTTTTTGTTGTTTTATAAATGTTACACCTTATATTATTATGTTTGGTAAATTTTAATGTATTTTTGATCTTTGTAACTTTTTATATGTTTTGTTTTCTTGTAAGGATTTGGATCAGCAAAGATGTATTGCATTGATTGTGCTTTATAAGTATGATCATCTAAGCTTCACTTGGTTCGAGAAAGGATTAGTAGCTTCGTTTTCATAGTTTGATTTGATGATGATGAACGTTAGTACTTCGCCAACCTTAATGGAGTAACTTTTAGTTGTTCAAATTTGACATAATTGCATTAACATTTAAGACCATAGTCTTTACTTTTCTCTTTCGTTAGTAGTTGATTGATATTCATTGATGATCGAATTAAATCAAACTTTGCCATGGGACTTTATGCATAATCTTTTTCTCTTTTTCTTTCGTTTAAAGAACAGTGGACGTTGTAGACACACATTTGTCTCGTGCTTATCAAGAAGAAGATGTTGTTGTTTTGTTTTCTCTTTCATTTTTTGGTTAGTTTGAAAAACAAACAAGCTGCAAACTTTTGCTTTTAGTTATAATTCTTTCAAAGTATGAAAAAAGTGGATGATTTTTTCTTGTGAAAAGCCGTTGTTTTAATTTTTCCTTTTCTCATTTCTCATATTTGCCTTTCTTTTTTCTGTCTATCTATGCCCTATTGCTTAAGTTTGTGGTAGGTACTACTATTCAAGGAAGTTCGTCTGTAATCGTCGCCAAAAAAGAGAAGAAAAAATATGTTATTCAAAGATACGAACAAAAATTTTTTCATCCTTTCACAGTCTTTTTTCTTAAACTTTTCAACCAAAAGAAAGAAATCGATTTACCGCCATAAATTTTTGCTGCCGCTGCTGCAGTCATCGTCGTCATTTTCTTCTTCTCATTCATCTTTGCCATTATTTTCTTCTTCTTTTGGTTGTGAAACATCAAAATCATTTTTCTTTAATTCTTCAAAAACTATGGCTTCTCAATCATTTCCTCCTCATCATCCCCATCCTTCTCCACCACGTCAAATGAATCTTATTGTAGCGGTGGATGCAGATAATGGAATATCTAAAGATAATTCTCTTCCATGGCATTTACCTAAAGAATATAAACATTTTCAACAAACTACCATTAAAACTATGAATCCAAATAAAATAAATGCTGTAATAATGGGAAGAAAATGTTGGGATTCCATTCCAGCCAAATTTCGTCCACTTAAAGATCGAATCAATGTTATTTTATCTAAAACTTTACCATCTCAAACATCTGAACATTGTATAATTACAGATGATTTTGATAAAGCTTTAATTATGTTAACCGGAGAAGAACCATATAAATCTAAAGTTGAAACAATTTGGAATGTTGGTGGAAATGCTATATATAAAATGGGCCTCGAACATCCATGGATGCATAAATTAGTGATCACTAAAATTGATGCCACATTTGATACAGATGTTAAATTTCCTGAAGTTGATTGGGAAAATTATGAACGAAATAATGATTTTGATGAAAATCCCATTGAAGAAAAGGGCTTTAAATATACCATTCATTCATATACAAAGAAATAATGAACTTACATCTCTGTCCATGATTGAAACTGGATTTCTCTGAAACTGCGTCGTTGTTGTTATTGATAAAAACTATTCCATGTATTCTTTGAGTTTGTTACCGACCTTTCAAAAAATATTTTGCCATAACTTTCACTTTGTTTTTGTTTGTTTATTTTTAGTAAAATTTTTATTTTGAATTCATAAATTTTACTTTTTTTATCTCTTGTTTAACTAACTAACTTTTCTGAATGAGAATTGCCTCCAACCAAGAAGTGTTGTTACTTCGCGTTTGTTGATTATCAGAGATTTGAATATGAGTCAAAGGAGTTTATAAAGTTGTTGGAAAGCTTTACTTACTCCTCGTTTATTGGGTTTATCAAAAGAAAATCAGACGACAATCGTTAATTTGTTTTGGCTTTTTTCTTTATTTTGTTGGAAGAAGATTTCCTACTTATTTGGATCACCTTTTTACAGAGTTGTTGGTCGATGTAATAAATCTAGGAAAATCTTTGAGATTGAATAACAAAATTTTGCAATAAATTTTCTTCTTCGATTACAGGCTTGCTTGTTGTATCACAAAAACTTGCGATTACAAATTTTCGGTAATCTCCAACCAAATTTGGAACTACATAACACTCAAATTCGAGAAAACATAATAGATTGAATTTTTTTTGTTTCATTCGTGCATGGCCGATTTAATTTCTGAACATTCTCAAATTCTTTAACGTAAACAAATTTTTCCTTCAGAGATGGCATTATTAACAAATCCATATAATTATTTATTACATTATGCCATTGTATGTGCAGCCATACCATGGTTATATTCATATTTTAATGATCAACATCGGCTTGCTACAATGGGAGTAGAACAAGCTATTACAAAATCATGGGATCGAGTTATATCATTACCAACAATAAATTTTCAAAAAATTGTTGTTGGGTTAGTTAAATTTTTAACAAAAATAATCTTTTTCGTGAATCTAAAAACTAAAAACCATTTTTTAACTTAATTTTTGCAGAATCAATTGCAATGTTGATGTTATTGTATCAGGTGTAAGCATAATGAATGAATTAAATGTTACCGTGGGTGAAGTGATTGGAGATCATGAAACTATGGATTCTTTAGAGGAATTATATGAAACTTTTATTCATTTCTTTTCTAAAGGTGCACCAGCTGAACGATTTATGGCTGATGAAGCATCATTTGAAAAATTAGTTAGATTAACAGAAAATAAAGATCAGAAAGTTCATGTGAGTTTTTTTCTTTCTCTCTCAAGGATATGGAAAAAAGGAGATTGAAGTTGAAAGGGTTTTTTTTAGCATAACATAGGTGGAAATGCAGCTTTAATGGCTCAAAAAATTGCTTCATCATTTCCAACAGCTACGGTAAGTAAGATTTTATAATAAAACTTTGTTTTTTGGGAATTAGAAACCTGATTTTCTTTCACTTAAAAAATTTCATTGCATAGAATTTTAATTTTTAGGCTTTCCTTGTTGGTCCAATCGGCCCTCGAAGTCATGCCCTTCTTCATCCATCTGTAGTTCGAAATAATTCCACCCGTATAGCTCAAGATGAACTTCATGTTATTCTTGAATATAAACAAGGAGAAATAATAGGTGAATATGTTGCACCAGCTTCATCTCGATTTATTGCATCCCACGATCAATTTTCCGGTTCCTCATTGGTCATAGATTTATTTTTTAAAGCCATTTCACAAGTTCGACCTGATTTGATTATTCTTACTGGAGTTCATCTATTACAATTTCAAACAAAAGAAATGAGATTAGAAAAATTGCGTTTACTTAAACGTTCCATGCTTCAAATAAATCCAGCTATGCCTATTCATTTAGAACTTGGTTCAATGTCTGATCCAACTTTTGTTAATGAAGTTCTTTATCGAGTAAGTAAGAAAATGAATGGACTTTTTTTAGCAACATCAAAAAAATTATTACAGGGATTTTTGTTATTTGAGCGAGAAAAAAGTTTTTACCCAAAAAATTGCCTTTTCCAAGATTCAAAAGTTTTTGTTGATCCAAGTTATTATCATTATTTTTTTAGATTATTCCATTTGCTGATAGTTTAGCATTAAATGAGCAAGAATTAACATTTTTAAGTAAAATTGGTAATGGACCTTATACAGAACAATATCCAGTTCGATCGGGTGCACTTCATGTTCATAAAGTAAGTAATAGCAACATAAACACATCCACATTTTCCATATCTATCCAAACCACTTTCCCTAATCAGTACTTTTTATTTTTTACAGGTTGTTGAAATGCTTTATTGGCTTTTAACTACATTTGGACATGATCATTCAAAATCAGATGCACCTAATTTTAATTATCGTTTACAACGAATTCATTTTCATTGTTTAACTTATCATATTGTGGTTTCTCGTGGAGCAGATTGGTCGAATTTAGCTGCAGGTTTAGCTGCGGGTGCTCGATTAGCTGGTCGTCAATCATGCAATCTTCATTCATATAAAGGCGAATCCGATCTTCTTGAAGTTAGAACTGCATCTCGAACTTTATTAGATAAGCAACAAGATAAAGTGTATGAATTTGATCCACATAATCCATTAGCTTCATGGATGAGAGGAGATGGAAGAAATGGAGTTATTTTTATTTACACCCCAGTTCTCGTTTGCAAATTTCCTTTTCACACTGTTGGGGTTGATGATGCTATTTCTGCTACAGCTTTACTTTATTCACAATTTTATAAACTTGAAAAGTTCCATTAATAATTGCATTTATTTTTAACATAAAAAAGTTTTTTTCATCGATGACCGAAGAAGGTTTTGTTTATTGCCATGTTTTTTTTTCTAGCCGGGTGCATTTAGAAAATTTTATAATAATATACATAGTTTATTAAAAGTTTGTAATAATAGAATCTAATAAAGCTTATTTTTAAAGTTAGAGAAGCTATAAATTACATAAAATAATAACCATGTTTATCAAAGGTAAAAAACTTTGATGTAAGTTTTGGTAATCAAACAATCATCGATGGCGGTATCGCAAGCTGTAAAAGCAAGAAACTTACTTATTCGGATGGGGAAGTCGGCATGACATCTTAGAAAATCAACCTTCTCGATGAAGTGGAAGATAATTGTGCATTATAAATAAAAAAAGTTGAAAGCAAAATTATCTTTGATTGGATTAAACTTTTTTAGTTTTGGAAACACCGTAACCAAGAATTCGTGGTTAAACGTTGCATTAATGACAATCATCACAAACGCATTTAGAAACTTCCATACTTTTTTCATTTTTTCAAAAGCTTTCTTTTCATCCATCAAATATTTAGAAGAAAATCAAAAAATGTTGTTAAAATTATTAAATCCTTCTTTTTCTTCATCATCATCTAGAATTACATGTGTTCGTGGTCTTCGAAAGCATGGACCTGTTACGTCAACATATTCTCAAAAGGTTAAAGAACTTGAATTACTTAAAGATGCAACAACGTATACTGATGTTCATTCAGCCATTATGGATCCACATTCTGGTTTACCATATCCTCCTGAACAAATGATACAACATCTTCAAGAAAAAGAAATGGAAGAAAAGAAAAATTCAATTAAATCAAAAGATAAATATCAAGTTCGAAAATTGGTTATGCTTAACTTTGATCATATTCCAATTGAAGATCAAGTTATTGCACTTTTTCCTGGACAAGGTTCTCAACATTTAAGAATGGGTGAAAAGGTAAGTGTTTGTTTTACTTTTTGCTTTTATATAAAGTCGATGGATTTTTTCAGGTAATCGATTGTCCTGCATCTAAAGAACTCTTTGATAAAGCTAATGAAATATTGGGTTATGATTTGCTGAAAATTTGTATGGATGGACCTAAAACAAAGCTGGATCAAACAATTTATTGTCAACCTGCGGTATTCGTTGCTTCATTAGCTGCATATGAAAAGTTAAAAACTGAACAACCTGATTTGGAAGATAGACTTACCGATGCTGCTGGATTTAGTGTGGGTGAATATGCTGCATTGGTTGCTGGTGGAGTTTTGAGCTTTGAAGATGGTATGAATCTTATAAATATCGAAGAAAATGATAATCGTTCTTATTTATTTTTAGCGCTGAAAGTGGTTAAAGTGCGAGCTGAAGCGATGCATGAATGTAATCAAGCTGTTCAGGCTGGAATGTTGACGGTTCGAGTTAATGCTGCATCAAAACTGGATGAAGCAATGTACGAAGCACGTCAAGAAATCAAGTAAGTTATATCTTTATTCTTCGCCATTAATCATTCGAATCTTTTTAGAGCTGAGAATGAGCTTGCAATTTGTGAAGTCGCGAATTATCTATTTTGTGGTGTCAAAGTTGTTGGTGGATCAATGAAATGTCTTGATTATCTTGAATCAAATGCTCCAAGGTTTAATTTTCAACCATTAAAACGTTTAGCTGTTAGCGGAGCCTTTCATACAAAATTGATGGGACCTGCAATGGATGTTGTTTGGGAAACGTTGAAAGATGTCAAATACAATCAATCTGCATGTAATGTTTATTCAAATTATCTTGGACATGTTCATAAAAGAAAAATTCAAGAAATTAAGCGTGCTTTAAAAGAACAAATTGCTGCACCAGTCAAATGGGAACAAATTCAACAGCTGCTTTTTAGAAAACATAAGGTTAGTTAGTGGATATTCTTCAACCTTAGATTATTCTTTGTCTATCGAAAAAATGCTTATTAATTATTCCTTCTTTTTTCAGGGTGATCTCTTTCCAAATTATATCGAAATTGGTCCTGGTCGTCAACTTGGTTCAATGCTTTACAATGTCAGCAAAAAAGCTTATAAATTTTATACAAATTATCCTTGTTAGTTCTTGTTTATCATTTAGATATGTTGTATTGTTAAGTTTTTGTTGATTGTCTCTTTATTTTATGTAATGTTATTTGAGCACAAATGATATTATTATTATTGTATAAATAAAATTAGGATTTTTAATAAATAATTACAAAAACTACTAACATTATAATTATTAAACTTTCAATGGATAATAATCTTTGTTTATGATGATTTGGACTTAAATTATTATAATTTGAATATGATTCTTGATCAAAAATTATTTCATTTGCAATTGGATGATACGGTTGCTGTTGTTGTTTCTCAGATGATGAAATGGGATCGGTGGGCATGGATAAAAGGGTTCTGCATGGAGATGGTAAAGGTTCAGCAAAACCTAATTGACCATAAAGTTGTTCAAAACTTGTAAATTCAAGGGTAATAAATTTTAACATCATATTTGTTGGAGGATCTCCACATCCTTCTCGTATTACTGGTTCCATGCAGGTTATCATAGTTGAGAGATCTCTGAAAAATTTATGATAAAAAAAGTTTAAATTAAGTTTTAAAGAAAGCAAAGGGTTAATAAAGAAAAAAAACTTACGAGCATAAACTCCTAAATTTTGATCGAATTGAATGCAATTCTCGATTTTGAATTAATTTGGTAAATTGTGCCGTGGTTGAATGAGATTGACTTATTTCTGTTGTGCATTTAGTCATTGCAACTGGTTCAAATTCAGATAAACATGGTAAAGCTGCGAAGAAATCTAAAAAAGAAATAAATTTTTAAGGCCATCAAATTTTTTTATAATATTTATTTTTTTTATTAACCGTTTTTGTTGTTGCTATTTTTTTTTTGAAAACAAGAAGAATTTAAAATTAATTCATTTTTGGCACTCCTTTAATTGCTGCGCTAAAAGGCAAGCAAGCATCAAGCAATATATTTGTTGGAGGACGACGACGGATGCAAATAAATGCTCATTTTTCATGCACATATTTTTTTGTTTTGTTTTATTTTTTGATTGATGAAAGAAGAAAACTTTTTAGATGCAAATTGATGAAAGTGAAACTTTTTTGTTTTTATGGGAAAAAGAAAAAAGTGGTAGTATTATAACATCATGGGCCTTAAAAAAATTATAAAAATGAAGAAAATATTATAACTAAATTTTGGAGAATTTGAAATACTAACTTCGTTGGTTTAAAAATAGAGAATGGAAAAGAAAAACTTATTATTAAATCCTTTTAATTTATGATGATAGCAAAAGGTTTGAAGGAGTTTTTGGAAAAACTAAGAAAAAAAAGTGTTAATCCACTCGCATAAACGTATGTAACTTTTTTATTGAGCCTTTTTTTCAGGGTGGTTTATCGGCAATTTTTTATTTTCTTTGTTTGCGAACTCCGAGGAGAAATTTTTGATGGAGGTTATGGAATAATGATTCGGAAGCTTCGATCTTTTAAAGGTTTTGAATAATGAAATATATTTTTTCGAGAAAACTTATACCTATTTTTTTCTCAAATTTTTTAAATGAAGAACACTTCAAATTTAAATAATTAATAAAAAAAGTTAAGACAAATGATTTTTTAAGTTTAAACTTTAAAGTCATCAATACCGCCAAAGTTTGGAAGTTCGAAAATTATTCATTCAAAAAAGTTTTTTTTCTACCAATCAATCTTTTTCCTTTTTATTAGTTCTTTCTCTTTTTTTGTTTGTTTGTTGCTGCTTCTTAAAAAAAATAAAGTCACTCCTCTTAAATTTTGTGTTTAGTATTTCATAAAAACTCTTTCTTTCTATTTTTGCTTGCTTTCTAGCAACCCATATACTGGTTGCTTAATATTCACATGGGAGTCGTATATGAGTGGTTTTTTGAGGTTTTTATGACCCCCATTTTTGACACACTTTTTATTATTTTTTTTTTTCTTAAATGGTCACCATTAGTTTTTCTTTTTTTTGAATAGTGTTTTTAACTTTTTTTTCTCTTTTTTTTTGGATTCTAGTATTTTTTTCAAAAAAATATAAATATAATATCGCTTGCTTTTTTTTTGTTTTCACCGAAAGCGGTGGCAGTTTTAAAAACAAAACAAAAAAGGACCAGGTTAAAATAAAATAAAAAAAGTCAGAGGCATTTGAAATTTGAGTTAAAACGGAAAAAATATTGTTGAAATAAAAATAAAAATAGAAATAGAGAAATAATAAAAAGAGACCAACCATCTTTAATATCTTTACAAATAAATTTCAATCCAGCATAAGTTTGACGAATATTTATTCCGGAATTTGTTCGGGCTTCACATTCAGCTAAACATGAATCCACATTTTCATAGGATCTGGAAATGAATGTTGGAAAAGGGATTATTTGTTTTTAAAAAATGGACATAAATTAAAGCCGGAAAAAAATGGGAGCATAAAAAATTATAAAATTAAGAATTTGATCTCAAATAAAAAATTTGGTTTTAGATAGAAAAATCGAAAATTTAATGTTCTCGGAATTATTTCTTTTTTTTTTGTTGCTTTAATTATTTAAAAAAAAGACTAACGTGCAAATTTTATTAAAAAATCCTTCCATAATATCTTTATTTTGTGAATTTTTTAATATTTTTGACCATGATAATGCTGCACTATTTTCTCCACCACCCGTAGCTGAGTTTCCTGGCATTTCTTCCATACTTTGAAGCTCCTAAAAAACAAAAAACACAAAAAATATGGGTTTAAATTTTAAAAGCAACAATTCAATTGAAAAAGAAAAAAATGTAATTTTTTTAAAAGTCTAACAATTTTTGCAACAAAAAAAAACAAAGAAAGAAAAAACCCATAAACGATATTGTTTTTTAAATTTCATGAAACACATATAATTTGGAACTAAAACAAAATTTTTTGGAAGATTAGATTGATTAGTAATTGTTTGAAAGCTTTAAAAATAAAAGTATCCTCTAAACCACCTTTGATGACAGTAATTCATGAATGCAAAAATTCACAACTTTTCATTACTATCATCAATGCCACTGCATGAGCAAAAAAAAAATTAAAGAAAATTCGTGTGCTTTTCTGGTAATAAAAAAAATTGCACCGTAAACGATGAAAAACAAAACAAAAATTCTCAAATTTGAAAAAAACGCAGAAGTTATCTTTCTTATGTTTTATTTAAGGATAGTAATCATTCGTTAATGTATCGATTACTATCATTTTAGCTGTGGCGAGAGACTACAAAAAATAAGAAGAAAAAAAGCTAACGATCGATGACTTACAATTTGCATTTGAGTTAAACAAGGTTCAGTGCAATCATGTCCTGGAAATCCCATACTTTTCTCAATCAATCCTAAAAAATATACCATTTTTTGTTTCGTTTATCGACAAAATCAAAAAAATACAACAACAGAAAACTTACTAATAAAAAATACTATAAAAAATCCAAAATAAAATTTCATAATTAATTTACTAAAAAATATTTTTTTAATAAATAAAATTTTCTTTCTGTAAGTCGCCTTCCTTCTTTTTTTAAGAAATGAAAAAAGAAGATAAAAAGAAGATGAAGAAAAAGAGGTCCTCCTCCTTCAATAGCAACAACAGAAGCACCAAAGTCATAGTATATTTTTTGTTTTCAACCTCCGAAAAAAAACGCTAACCACTTTTGACACTCTTTCGCCTTCTTCTTCTTCCCCGATAAAAAAAAGCATAGGGAAGAAGGAAAGCAAGTTCATAAAAAAAATAAAAATAGGCGGAGCTATTTTTAGTAACGAAGAAGAAAAAATCTTCATAGAAGCAAGCAAGCTTTCCCTAAAAAAAATTTACGATGGAGACGATGAAGACAGACTACTACCAAATTATTTGGGGTGACAAATTGGCTATGACTTCTTCGCAGAAGGATGAAGGAAAAAGTTTTTAGATTATAAATTTCTTTAGTTTGTTAGAAAATAAAAGATTTTTTGTTTTTGAAATTGTTGGAACCATAAAAGCAAAAAAGGGATTTTCTAGGTTTATTACCAGCATCGAAGAACGTAACAAAAGCAATGATAACTAATTTTCTTTACAATAACCGACAGCCTCGAATCGGTTGAAGATTTTTTTTAGTTCAACCGTAAATTTACAAAGCTTTGTAACACATTTTGACGAGATGCATAAAATTCAACAATTTTCAATGTTTGCAGTTGCAAACAAATTCACCTTTATTTATTATCATAAAAAACGAGTAAAAACAAACAACAATAATATGAAATCCTAACAAATTTTTTTATACAATAAAAACATAACATTAAAATTTCAACACATAATCATCTTCTTCTGCTTCCATTCTTGCTTTTTGTTCTTCCACATAAGTATCATATTGTTCTCGAAGATAAACCAACATGGGTTGTAAATTTTGTTTATTTTTTGCAGAAATTGGAAATACTTCCATTCCAGGAAAGTATGATCGAACATTTTCATTGGGATCCTAAAAATGCGTTCATTAGTGTTCGACAAGATTATGGAAGCAAACAAACTTTAGATATATCCATTTTATTTAATACAATTGCTGATGGTTTATTGATCATATCTTTATCGTAAAGTCTTAATTCCTTTTGTAATGATTGTAATTGTTCATTCAACGATCCCAGAGAATAATCAAGAACATAAAAGATGCATCGACAGCGTTGAATATGCTTTAAAAATGAAAAGCCAAGTCCATGATTGAGATGCGCATCTTCAATAAGACCAGGAATATCAGCTACTAAAAGAAACAAACATAGGTAAAGGAATAGAGAATGATATAAGAAAAGCGAGCTTACCAGCAACTTGTTGGAAATCATCATAATGCACAATACCAACATGTGGCTGTAAAGTTGTAAAAGGATATGAAGCAACTTTAGGTTTCGCTCGAGAAATGGCACGTAGTAGAGTTCTGGAAAAAAATAATAATAAGTTTCGAAGTTGTAAGTATGATGAAACAAGCTCACGATTTTCCAGCATTTGGGAATCCAACAAATCCAGCTGTAGCCATAACTCTCATTTCAAGATCATAATGTACCTAAAATTTATCATTATGCTTCAGACAACATTATTTTTCATGCTTTAAAACTCACAACTTCACCTTCTCCTCCAACTTCAGCTTTCATGGGTTTTCTCATTTCATTACTCATATAAAAATTATTTCCATGTCCACCAGCTCCACCTCGAGCACCAATAAATATTTCACCAGGTTTATACAATTCATGAATAACCACATCAGAATTACATTGTCGAACTAAAGTATTTAATGGAACCTTGACATAATAATGATCAGCATTTTTTCCATGACAACATTGTGATCCACCTGAATCACCATTTTTTCCTTTAGCTGTTGGTGGAAGTCTTGATAAATCTTTGATTGATGGATCAGCTAAAAATTTAAGGAATGATTAAACATGGAAATGACGACAGTGATGAATGTAGTAAACCTTGAAACAAGATATGTGCTCCATTTCCACCATTTCCTCCATCAGGTCCCATAAAAGGTGCAGCATATCCTCGAAGAAAAGAAGCCATTCCATTTCCACCATTACCACCAATACAATTAATTCGACGAAAATCAACAAATCTTAAAGCCTAAAAAAGTACACATAATAATTAAATATTCAAGAGCTACAAAGTTTTAAAAACTTACAACACCTTCACTAGTTTTCTTTTTTGGAAATATTGGACGTTTAGTAAATTCTTCGACTTCATATGTTGTTGTTGTTGTCGTCGTTGATGTTGATGATGCATATAATCGTATAAAACAATTTGTATTTGAGAATAAATAATAATTTTTTGAAATTATTAATCGAGGCTGTTGAAGTAACATAATTTTTAATAGTAAAAAATCAAACTTTCATAATTCAATCAAGGAAAAAAATGTTTTTTGCTGTTGAAATTTTTTTTTAGAAAAATGTGTGCTTTTTCAATATGGAACAAAAAGCCAGCGATGAGAGAAGAGTTTGAGTCATTTCTCTAAATAAAAATTACGGTGGAAAAAATAATTTTATTATCTAATTCTTGAAATAACGTTTTTGAACTCCGCAAACTTTATAACTCTGAAATAGTTATTTAACAATTATTTGTGGAACAAAGATCTTGGAAGTTTGGTGGATTTTTGCTTGCTTCCATTTACTTTTTTTGCTTAGAAGCAATGAATCATCTGTTTCAGCCTAAAAACTTTTGTAAAACATCAAAAAATGGGAGGAAGCTTTCATGAAAAACAAACTGCATAAATGTTTTCTGGTTTATTAATTAAAAAAACCTTTTCAAATTCCAAAACATATTATAATAATTTTTTTCTTACAACGAGATTGAATTCTTTATTTCTTTTTCGTTATAAGAAATTTATTTTTAGGCTGAATGCGCTCGTGTTGTTTAATCGTTCGAGAACTTTCGATTTTATGTTTAAAACACCAAAAAAAATAATTGAGATAACGATGAAAATGGAAATCGAATCAGTTTATTCATTTATCCATTGCCGAGTGCGGTTGTTTCTTTTCTAGCTTCTCCTTATTTTTTTCCTCTTCTTTCGTTTCCTTTTTAGTTTTTTTCTTCTTTTTTTCTCAAGCGCTTGCTTCTTCTGTGTTTTGAGTAGGAATTTTTTTATCGGGTAAAATTCCAGTGTGCCTTTGTTGTAAAGGTCTTTATTCTTGGTTTTTGTTTTAAAAAATAGATAGGTTCCATAGTTGATGATGAAATAAAGCTTCTTTTTTTTTGCCCTTAAAGCAAACTGATCAATCACTGTTGTGTCGCCGCCAGATGCCATGCTTTTTGTTAGACCGATTTCGATAACTTTTTTCTTTCTTCCCTTTATTTGGATGTGTTTTTTATAACCTTTTTTGTTGAATGAAGGATTTACGAGTTTTTACGATGAGTTTTTACCTTTCAAGTTTAGCGAAACTTTTTCTGTCTTCCTGCTTGCTTGTCGTCGTCGATGGTCCTCCTCCTCCACCAGATGCTTTTTCAAATCCCAGAGATTGGTTTTTCTTTCCATTTAACCTTTTTTCTTTCTAAATTCATTACTTGCCTTTATTTAGTTCAGCGAATGAATTACAAAATAATAATTAATTTTTTTTTGTCTTTTATTTCTGCCTCGAACTTCCTTTTTTTTCTCCAAAAAATAAAAAAATGAATGAGCGAGAGTGATTTTTTTGATGGCATCAAAAGTCGTGTTCGTAGCGTATTTTTTTTTGTGTGTGTTGCTCTTCTTTGACCCAGCAACCTTTGATCAAAAAGCCTTCTTTTTCTTCTTCATTTCCTTTTTCTTTTAATTTTTTTGGTGTTTCGAAATATTATTTAGTCGTCATCACAAAAAAAGTATTTATGTATGTTATTTTTTAAATAACAATGTAGCTAGCTCCTTTTTTTATACCAAAAATACATTTGTATCTTAGATGTTTGTACTAAAATGTAAGGATGACGAGGCATAAGCAAAACTTTTATTTATTTTTTAGTTTTTACTTTTAGAAAAAAAAGTGTTTTGAACTTATTTGTTCCTAGTTTTTAATATTTTACTTTTTTTCCGTCAAATAAAAATCTTTTTTTGAGCATTGTTGTTGATTTGATTTATTGAGTTTAAAAAATTTCTTTAACAACACCGAGTTATTTTTTTGCAACTTAATTTTGTCCTTTCTTTTTTTTTCTTGCAAAAAAAAAGAAGTAATAATGACTCATTCTTATTTTTTTTTCCTTTTCTCTCTTTTCCCGTTTTTTTTTTTGAACGATGGAACGCCTTATTTTTTTTTTGCCTTGGCTGGCGCTGTTTCGAAATAAATGACAAAAAAAATAGTGACCAACAACTCTTTTATCGATGCTTTTACTTATCGTCTTTCGGTCATTGAAAAAAAAAAGATAAATCCTTCCATTTTTTTTATTAGAAAAAAAAACAGTTAAAAAAAATAAAGAAAAAGACTTCCAAGAAATATTTTTATTTTCTTTTATCTTCGCGCCAAAAATAATGGAATTAATTTATCTGATTGTTCGGACACCCTTGATAAATCTACTAAGGTCGAAGATCGATCAAAGCGAAATGTGATGGAACTTATTTTATCTCAGCATGTTTTGGAAAATGGAAAATTCATTTCCATGGGTGGTTCTTCATATTTAATTGAAGTTCAAGGAAAGCCATTTAAAGCGGAAATCAATAAAAATTATTTTATTGATACTCCATTTATCGAACGTGATGGACATGAAAAAGGCGTTCATATTATTATTAAACCTTCAAAAGTTCCGAATTATTGTGTGGCAATGGATTGCTGTAAAAAACTTTTTTATCCAGCAATTAATTTTTTGGAATTTTTACAAAAATTTATGGAATGCTTTCATAAATTTTTAAACAACAACAGAAATTCAAATTTCAATCCAAATCAAATTTTGAAACAAATTGAAAATTTATTTTGTAATAATTTGAAGCTTCAATCAACCATGGATTGTCGAAAAATTTATTATTTTCAAAAGTTTTCTTCTTTCAACAAAAAATTCTTCCGTTACTGCTGTTTTGGATAATTTCATTAATATTAATTATCAATTTACTCAACAACAAAAACAAAAACAAAAACAACAACAACAAAATATTGGAGCAATAATGAAATATTCCACTGACATCCATGCCCTTGATTCATTTGAAATAGTTTCAAATCAACAAGTTTGTGTTTCACGAATTCCTGAATTTCTTTTACCTTCCGTTTTGAAACTCAATCTTATCAATCCATTAGATCGAAAAAAGCTTATTGAAGAACAAATGAAAAAACTTGAACTTCAAAATTCCATCACTAAAGCTTTTGGAATTACAGTATCTGAAAAAATGTTGGATGGAAACCTTGAACAACTTACACCCGTGAAAATTATTTGTAAAAATAATATGGAATTAGAATATAATGAAATTTCGGGTTTCTTCAAAATTAATTGTAAAGATTATTTTAAACGTGGAAATATTAAAAAAATTATTATCCTTTCAACTCAAGAAGATCATTTCAAAGCGATGAAATGTGTGGAACGTTTAGTTAAATTAATTTCACCAAATGATCACATTTTTCCTTTTCCAATTCAATCAAAATTTTTTAATACTTATTCTCGAAATTTAAATGAATGGGTTGAAGCTTTGGCACCATATAAAAATTTGGGATATTTTGTTATTGTTGTGGATGGAGTTGCTGAATCCCATGAATTTTTGAAGTTTGCTGAAGCTCGAACCGGAGTGGTTACTCAACATTTAAAAAGTGAAACAGCTGAAAATGTTCCCAAACGATATCAAACATCCCAAAATATTGTTCATAAACTTAATGTTAAAACTGGCGGCTTGAATTATATTGTTAAATTTAGCGAAAATGTGTAAGTTTTTCCTCTGTATTTTTTTTTTGAATACCTAAAAAAGGAAAAATGGAAAAAACTTTTACGCTTGCAAAGTAAATTAAAAAATGCAGATAATTTGCTTCATGAATACACGGGTTTCATTTAATTGCTTTTCGTAATTACGAATTTCTAAAGAATTTTGTAAAGAAAGATTCAGTATATGCAAAAAAAAAAAATAAAGCTACTCTTGCAAATGAAAATCCAGAGTCGGAATTATTCGATTCCAACTAACAAACAACAATTTTTCGGTTTACTTTTACATTTTCTATACTTTTTTTTATAGCTAACAAATTTTTTTTTAATAAAGTTATCCCAAAATCAAAATTTTGGTATCCTAAGAGCGGAAATTAAAAAATACAATAAATTGCTTCAAAAGTTGGGTGTTTTTCTTCTTCATCAGCGCCTCTCATTTAAAAAAGCTTACTTTTTTTGTTTGTTTCAAAACTTTCTTTCTTTAATCTGGGTTTTATTTTTTAGCCCCAACCTTAATATCAATT